>JAVMKO010000005.1:41430970-42035938 GCA_032164245.1 Sternotherus odoratus
CTAATAACACTAACACGATTTAGGGCTCCGTGCATTTTCATGCAGATTATGTCGTACGTTTTCCTTTCTTCTTGCGTGTATGCTTGGCAGAAGCCCAGCCCTGTTTGCTTTAATACTTTGTAAGCTACTTGGTGCGCTCTGAGGCTGCAGAGAGATGGGAAGCTGCACATCCTTCCATTGTGGCATCTGCAGGGCCCTGAGCAATGGTGCCAGTGGTGCCCTGTGTGTGGAAGAGACCAGAGTACTCCCGTACTTCCTGAGCAGAGGCCTCTCCAACTCGCTCCATGTGGGTCTTCCAAGCAGCCACAGCAGCGTGCCAGGTCTGTCACTCAGGATGCATTTGAGCTGTACTGCTGGGAAATAGGAGGCAGTAACACATGCATGGAGATATCTGATAAGTCTCGCCATCGAAGATACTTCCTAACCTTCTGCATATGAGAATGAGCCCTCAGGCACCTTTGGCTGGGAGAGGATGTTGTCGAAGAATGAATAAATATACAATGCTCTTTTTCTGTTTTGATACAGGGCATGCAAAGCCTGGTGCGTGGCTTTTGTAGATTTAATTGTTTTGCTTTATATGTAGAGTGTGCTCGGGCTGTGGGCTCCATCACAGCTCAAGAGCAAGAAACCTGTTTTCTTGTGGTTGGAACAAAGGTCCAGAGGCCAGGAAAATCCTGGGTTCCAGTTCCTCAGGCATAACTGGCTAGCCTTGGGCAAGTAGTTACCTTGTCTGCTTGTGCTTTCCTAATCAAATAAATGATCTCTCCTCCTTTCACTATTATCGCCGCCGGTGTCCAGCTTTTATCAAAAAGCTGAGCTGCCTTGGAGTTGGTCACTTACTGTGGGTCGCTGCTGCTCAGTTGTCTGTACTTATGGGCTTGGGTCAGGAGTTTATTTTGGGCTTCTCTTATTTCCTCATGGTCCTAAAGTATTTTCTCTCTGGTTCTTGCTCCACACTGAAGTCTCTCCTGAGACAGGTATGACGCAGGCGGCAGTTTCAGTATGCTTCTGTTCATTGCACTGTCCTCCGTTGTGGGCTCTGAGCTCCTAAAATTGCTCTGTGGGGGCGGCCCAACTGCATTTGACTTAAAGGGTTACAGTTTCTAAATTGGCTGAGTAAAATTTGCTCTGGCACATTTATACCTGGCATACTCATACCTGAAAGCAGAAGCCCCATTGGTGCTGGATTGCAAGCACACAAGCCTGGAGGTACAAGATAGACCGGGGTGGGGGGCTGAACTCCTGCTGCTTTGAGTGGCATAGTAAGGAGGCAGGGCTGAGAGCTCCTGTGGGGCAGTGTCTAGCTCTGGCAGGCCGCACGGCCTCCAGACATGCAGCTCTGAGCAGCGTGGTAAGGGGGCCAAGCTGGTGGCTGGGGGGGGGGGGGGAGGGTTGGATAAGGGACAGGGAGTCCCAGGGACAGTTGGGGACAGGAAGCGGTTGGATGGGGCGGAGGTTCTGGGGTGGTGGTGAGGGAATAGAAGACTGGGAGGGGGGGAGGGATGGATAGGTGTGGGAGTCCCGGGGGTCTGTCAGGAGGTGGGGCAATGGATAAGGGGTTGGTGCATTCAGGAGACAGGGAGCGGAGGGGGGGGGGGGTTGGGTGGGGAGGTCCTGGGGGAGAAGTTAGGGTGGGAGGTCTTGGAAGGGGGCGGTCAGGTGACAAGGAGTCGGGGATGGGTTGATGGGTTGGGGATTCTGAGGGGGACAGGAAGTGGGTAGGGGTCGGATAGGGGACTGGGCCAGGCTGTTTGGGGAGGCACAGCCTTCCCTACCCGGCCCTCCACACAGTTTGGCAACCCCGACGTGGCCCTTGAGCCAAAAAGTTTGCCTACGCCTGAGATACACTCTAAGCTCTTTGGGGCTCTTTGCCTTTTCATTATGAGCCTGATTCTTGTTTGCATTAAGGCTCCTTTACGCTACTCTGGCAGCATTCAGGAGCCTTAAAGAGGACAGGTGCCTCCTTAAGGCTCTTCACACTGCCACAGTAGTTTACAGAGGCTTCCTTAGGGTAAATGAGAATCAGGCCCTATATATCTATACTCTGCCTAGCACAACAAGCCCTGGTTCCTGACTGGAGTCTCTTGCTGCTACAATGCAGATGTAATAATGGGGTGACACAAGTGATGTGGGTGGATCTTACAGGAGATGGCACCCTGTGAACATTTTGGCCCAAATTTTAAAAACATGTAGGGGGCTGCAGTCCCCTGTTAACCTTTCTCATTGCTACTGTTGCAAGGGCCCCCGAGACCCCTGTGACTCACAGAATAGAAAGAGGGGCAGGTTTTTTAAAAGTTTGCCAGTAATGTTTAGCTTTGTATTTGACAGCACTTTGCTGTCATACAGCTATTGCTGTCACTCTTTCTCAAGTTCCCCTGTTGTATTGTGGTTCGTCCATCAAGTTGATGAGGACCACCCAGTGTCATCAGTTTGTTTGGGAGTGGGTTCTGAGATGGCTAGTTACCGTATTTTCCGGCGTATAAGACGACTTTTTAACCCCGGGAAATCGTCTCAAAAGTCAGGGGTCGTCTTATACGCCGGGTATAGTCTTATAGGGCGGGTGCTCCGCTCGCCCGGTGGCGCGGGGTTGTCCCCCCCCCCCCCGGGACTCAGCGTGGGGTTGGGGCGAGGCGAATGACACCAGGGACACGGACGAGAGCGCCTGGCTCCGGCTAGTCCCGGCTGTACATGAGGCGCCCGCAGCCCGGGCGGGGCGCGGCGCAGCGACCCATGCGGCTGCGCCAATTTTCCATGGAGTTCTCCCTCCTGAGTCCAGTAACTGCCCCTGCCCCCCGCGGCGCCCCCCTCACCCAGCCGCCCCGGCGCCCCTCGTCACCAAATGTCCCTGGGCCCGCGGCTCCCCCGCGCTGCCTTTCACCGGCTCCCCTCGCTTCCCCCGCGCTGCCTTTCACCAGCTCCCCTCGCTTCCCCCGCGCTGCCTTTCACCGGCTCCCCTCGCTTCCCTGTCACCAGACCCCGCTGTGTGCCCCCCCCCCCCGTCCCCCTTCACCGGCTCTCTGGTCCCTCCCCGTTCCTCCCCCCTCCGCTCCCATTCAGCAAATCTCCCTCCCCCGGGCTTCACCTCGCCAGGTCCTGCCCTCCGGCTCCCTCCCTCTGCTCCAGAGCTCCTACTCCTCGTTTTCCTTCTTCAGAACCTGAGCTCCCCCGTCACCAGACCCAACCCCCTCGGTTCCCCAGCCCACGCTCACCAGGACCGTCACGCGAGTGCCGCCCGGGGCTTCCCCTTCTTCACTCTACAGTCTGTAGTTCCCCCATCCTCTGCCCCCCCCGGGGTGCTCTCCCCTCCCCCAATACTCTGTGTCCTCTCATGGGATCCGCCTCCCCCCCCCCCCCCACTCACCACATCATCTGTGTTCCCCCCAGGACTCTGTCGCTCCTCCCCAACAGACCCTCTGTATCCTCCCCTCCACCCAACCCTCTGTGCCCCTTCTTGGGGCTTCCCCCTCCACTTGACCCTCTGTGCCCCCCCCCCCGTCCTCCCAACCTGATCCTCTGTGACTTCCCTAGGGCACTGTCCCCTCCCCCATACCCAATCCTCTGTGCATCTGTGCCTTCCCCTGGGACTCTTTGCTCCTCCCACCAGACCCTCTGCACCCCTCTTGGGGTGCTCTTCCCCCCCCCGACTCTCCTTCCCACCCCAATCCTCTTCCCACCCCCCAGGTTCTCCTGTTCCCCTCACCGATCCTCTCTGCCAACCCCCTCCACTCCACCCGGACTCTCCCTTCCCCCTCATCCGATTCTCTGTGTCATCCCCCTTCGCCCCACTCTGTGACTTCCTTGCGCTCTGTCCCCCAACCCTTTGTGTCCCCCAGTGCACTTTCTCCCCCATCACCCAATCCTCTGTGCTCCCTCCATACCAGATCCTCTCCCCCCATGTTGCTCGTCACCAGGACCCCTTTCTCTAACTCTAACTAAAATATTTTACTACAGTATTTGTTTCAGAATCTTTTTTTTCTAGATTTTCCTCCTTTAAAATTAGGTGCGTCTTATATGCCGGAGCGTCTTATATGGCGAAAAATACGGTAGTCCAATCCGAGCCCGAAATTGACGGTTGCATTGGGGACATGAAAAGTCAGGCTGCCGACCGAGGGAAGAGAAGATACCAGCCCTGGACTTGCGAAGAAGACGTTTCTCTATAGCATTCCTCAGTCTCTTTTGTTCGTAGGCTGTTGCACCATCATGAACTTGTCTGCACCAGGCAACGCGATCATTAGCGATGCTCTCCCAATTTTCAGGATCTATGTTACAGTTCTTAAGGGAGGCCTTAAGGGTGTCTTTGAATCTCTTCTTTTGACCACCAAGAGATCGCTTGCCATGTTGTAATTCACCATAAAACATCTTCTTGGGCAATCGTTCATCGGGCATTCGCACAACATGGCCAGCCCATCTAAGTTGTGCCTTGCAAAGCAGGGTGTGGATGCTTGTCATATCAGCCTGTAAAAGGACGTCGGTGTCTGGAATTTTGTCCTGCCATCTTATCAAGTTCCCCTACATAATCAGTGTCTCATGTTATTTCTGTGGCTCTTTCTTCTGTGTAGTACCAGTTTTTCTTAAAAGTCAGTCTTAATGGACTGAATTTCAAGTTGGTAATATCCCTTGAAGCAACATAACAGCTATAGAATACCAAAGTGAACAACCCACGTACATTTAAAACCTGGCAAACCCTAGCTTCAGTTTTACTGCTGCCGTTTTTTAAAAAAAGCCAAGAACGTGAAGGAGCTTTTATGCAGAAAATCCCCACGAGCCCTGCATAGTTATGAATATTCCCATAGCTGCAGACTGGCACTGAGCAGTGTTTATTAGAGAGGAAATTGAACATAGCCAGTTGATGCACTCTTTAGTCCCTGGAGACTCGGGTTTGCCTAGCTTAGGTTGTCGTGTAGTTTGTGGATGTTTGTTTTACCCACATTTACACATTAGTGTTAATTAATGTGTTCATACTAGTTAATGTTTGTAAAGCACTTTGAAGACATAAAGTGCTCTGCAGTCTGTTCTAAACATAATGCATTTTCTGACCCAAAGCTTGATATTGCTAGCAATTGCAGCTGCATCCCAGCTGGGAATATATGGGTGTTTAAATTCAGGACTGCCGTGAATGGGGAGAACTACAGGCCAGGATTTAGGTGCTTTCATAGAGACATGTAGCGCCCCAGGGCTGGAAGAGCCCGGGGTGCTGTAGGTCAAGATTAAGGTGCATAGGCACAACTGTGTTGGCATCTAGGACCTTCATTCCTACCCCTGTTCAGCTTAATTCTACACTAGATAGGCAACTTTAAGAGCTTAGTTCGAGATTGTAGTTACTGTGGATGTTTGTGAAGTTTTGGGGCTAGTTCATACTAGTTAATGTAGGATCTTGAGAGCTCAGTTCAAAATCTGCCATGTGATCCAAATGAAAGTGAATTTGGTGATCTCTGCTTAGGAGAGGTGCAGGACTGGAAGAGATGGGGCAGGTGAGGAGCATTGGCAGGGCTGTATGGGTAGGCTGACCATATTTCCTTGAGACAAAAACGGGACATTGGGATAGCAAAAACGGGACGGGGTTATGTAATATTCTGTATTCATGAAAAAGTAAGATGATAAAAAAAGTTTTATTACATGAACATACAGTAGACTCTCGATTATCCGGGATGATCGGGAAAACCTTAATCCCGGTTAATAAAATCCCGGATAATCAAACGTCTACTGGGGGGGGGGGGGTTCGCCGCCGCCCTGGGGTGCGGGGGGGGGGGGGGGGGGAAGGTGGTGGTCCCACCACCTGCCCCAGTCAGCTCCCGCTGCCAGCCTGGGTGTAGGAAGCCCAGGCTGGCAGTGGAAGCTGAGACCCCCGCTGACAGGAGCCTGCAGGGAAAGTCTAAAGCGGCAGAGAGCTGAGAAGTGGCAGCAGCAGCCAAGCTCTCAACCCGCTGCTGCTTTAGAGTTTCCCCGCAGGCTCCTGCTAGCTGGGGTCTCAGCTCCCGCTGCCAGCCTGGGCTTCCTACACCCAGGCTGACTGCAGACTGAGACCCCAGCTGGCAAGGGGCCAGCGGGGGAAACCCCAAAGCAGCGGCAGGCTGAGCGCTCAGCCCCCCGCCACTTTGGGGTTTCCCCCCACTGGCCCCTTGCCAGCCGGGGTCCTGCCTCCTGCCCCAGTCTGCTCCCGCTGTCAGCCTGGGTTCCCTGCACCCAGGCTGTCAGAGGGAGCTGAGTGGGGCAGGTGGCAGGAGCCTGTGAAGACAGCCCAAAGCGGCGGCGGGCTCAGCACCCAGCCTGCTGCCGCTTTGGGCTTTCCCCCCAGGCTCCTGCCAGCCAGGATCTCAGCCCGCTGCCAGTCTGGGTTTCCTATCACCCAGGCTGGAAGCAGGCTGAGACCCCAGCTCGTAAGGGGCCAGTGGGAGAAGCCCCAAAGCAGCGGCAGGCTAAGGCTGAGCCCGACGCCGCTTTGGGGCTTCCCCTATTGACCCGTTTAGACATCCCGGTTAATCCACAGCCTGGTTAACCCGCGCCCGGATAATCGGGAGTCTACTGTATTGACTTGAGCTAACAATTATTCTTCAGTGACAGAACTCATACAAAAATTTAGGTAGACATAAAGGGGGACTTTATTTCACCACGATCGCACCATGAATATTTCTCCGATGAAGTAATTTTACGCAGCAAATTTCGGTCTTTCAATACCTTATCATAAAACTCCTCACACTCCATGATTCTCTTCAGACACCTCAAATGACCCCCTATTTGCCTCCCCCAACCACATCAGCTTGTGGCTATGGCTCAGTTTCCTGCATAGCATCTCACAGGCAGAAGCTTGTGCAACAAGAGCTTCCCTCAGGCCAGCCACTCTGCCTTCCTCCTCCAGGCAGGCCCCCAACCGCCTCCACTATCAGTAACCCTTCTGACTGACCAAGTCCTCTCCCTACATCTGCAGCAGAAACACGGCTTCTCACCAACCCCACCGCATCGCCCACGCATGCCACAGCCACCTGCCCAGGCCTTAGCTGTGCCTTGAAGACTGACGCCCCGAATGGGCTCTGAGGCTTGGCCCAACTCCCGCATCCATGTGTTCAGGGAGGGCGTTAACCATGGTACCCCTACCCACCTGCCATCTCCCCTACCCACCCCCTGCCCCTCTTCACATCCAGCCATGGACTCCCCAGTACCTCCCTTCACAGACAACCCTGTGCCCCCCACATCCCCCCCACACCTTCACACATGGCCCCATACCTCCCACCCCCTTCACTCACAGCCCTGGACCCCCCAGTACCCTCCTTCACATACAACCCTATTCCCCTCATTCCATGCCCCCCACTTCCCCAGTACCCTCCTTCACACACAACCCTATTCCCCTCATTCCATGCCCCCCACTTCCCCAGTACCCTCCTTCACACACAACCCTGTGCCCCCCATTCCATGCCCCCCACTTCCCCAGTACCCCCTTCACACACAGCCTTGTGCCCACCACCTACCACCCCCTTCACAAGCAGCCATGCCCCCCCACTTCCCCTGTGCCCCTCTTCACATGCAGCCCCAGCCAGTACCTCCCTTCACACACAACCCTGTGTCCCCCACTTCCACCCACTTCCACACATGGCCCCTACGCACCCCTCTTTCCCCCTGCCCCCCCTCACACGCAGCCATGGCCCCCCACCCCATACTCCCTCCCCCCTTCACCCCATGCCCCCCCCCCGCCCGGTCCCCCCCCCCCCCCCCCCGCGCGCCTTGAGCAGCACAGTGTTGTTGGGGACGATGTTCTCCAGCTCCATGGGGCCCGGGGCGGCGCCGCCTCCTCCCTGCCCGGGCTCGCGCTGCCTCCGGCTCCGCTCGGCACCCGCCCCAGCTGCCGGCCTTGCTCCCTGAGCTCGCAATCCCCGCGCTCGCGCCTTCCGCGCCGCCCCCTTATTGGGCCGCACGTGGCGTTTCCTCCACATGGAGGGGGCGGGGGGAGCGAGGCGCCAGGCAGCCCCTGCCCGGCCAGCAGCTCCACTCCGCCCCACGTGGGGGCGGCCCAGCCAATTGCACCGCGCGGGCTCTGCGGCGGCGGAGGGGAAGGGGAAGCAGGCCGGGGAGGGAGGCCCGAGGCCGTGAGGGGAAGGGACTGAAGGGCTGCGGGAGAGGGTGGGAGGAGGCGGGACCCGGCCGTGGGTCCCTGCAAAAAGCAAAAACGGGACAAATTTGATATTTGTGTTAAAAAGACGGGACAGTCCGAAAATATGTAAAAAACGGGACTGTCCTGTTCAAAACGGGACGTATGGTCAGCCTATGATTGGGTGACCCCTGAATTGGCATAGCAGAGGCTGGTATAGGTCAGGAATGAGACACAGCCTCAAACCTGCATTAAGGCAGCTTGCACTATCCCTATTATCAGGGGTAGACATGTGGCTTATAGACGAACAGACGTATTGGAGCATAAGCTTTCGTGGGCTAATTCCCAGTTCGCCACTGCCTGCATCAGATGAAGTGGGTGTTAGCTCACGAAAGCTTATGCTCCAATACGTTTGTTAGTCTATAAGGTGCCACAGGACTCTTTGTTGCTTTCCAGTCCCTATTATGTGGTTTGACTCTAAGCCATTGCCGCTAAACTCTATATAACTGGCAGCCCGCCTCATCTTCTCTCTCTTTCTCTCTCAGTGCAAATGATAGGGGCCTGGGATACCCACATCTCTGTCTGCACCCTTGAAGCAGTGAGTGTGAAACATGGCAGCATCAGGCATAGCCGATGGCATAGAGCTATTACATATTCTCAGGGCAGTTGATGTCCATTAAACATTTGAGTGACATTGGAACAATGTACTAAATATCTACATTAGGTATCTAGCAAATCTTAATAAAAAAAATGCCGACAAGAATGTAAATTGCACATACAATTGTGATAACGAGCTGCAGATAACATTAAAGAGATCGTATCAATTTAATGCAAGTTTAGTGCCAAGCTCTGTGATCGGCTCTTTAAAGAGCAATCCTTGTTAGGCAGTGGAATTTCAGCAGAAATTATGTAAATTGCCCGAGCCTTCTATACCAGCCGTCTCTAAACCTACAACCTCGAGCTTCAAGAAACTGTCTGCTTCCTGGGGATGAATGAGAAGCTGCCTGGTTGCCATAATATTGATGATATCCTCTGTGTTTTAAAAGAGGCTGCCCAAGCCTGTTGGCCTTTGGGTGCCTAACAAACTAGACTTAAAAATACACCTTGCCACAGAGACAGCCCTCTCAGTAGATTCCAGAACCCGAGCAATGCACTTGCCAGCATGTAATCATGTGACTACCCACAAGACAAGTGAAACTGATGGAAGCAAAAGTCTTTCCCCAGGAGCACGCCTTGCTTGGACACTGGTTTCTATTGCAGAGTGACTGGATACAGTGGTCCTAGGCTTCATGTTCTACTATTTAAGAGCTTGACTTACAGTAGCCAAATAATGAGGTAATGATGTTACAGACACTACGTGGGCAAAGACATTGTCTGCAGCAGCATGAGAATAGCATTTGAGGGTAGATTTGAACAATCCCATAACCCAGCCTAGAACTTGCAGATTGGTATTTCTATCTATGCTAATTCTTACAACAGTCTCCTGTGTCTTCTGGGCCAACTGACTTCTTTCCCTCTTAAATCTCTTCTTTAGAGGCCACAATTTCCATCCTATAGTCTTTTGATTTCTCCATTCCCCTTGCATCTACTGAGATGAATTCAGCCAAATAAGACAATTTTAAAATATTGTCAGAGCTGTGCAGTCAGTCTCGAGCACTGTGTGACTGTGGTCCCCTTAGGTCAGGGCATGAGTTGTAAGTGAAGGATCTGCTGCATTGCCAGCAGATTGAGGGAAGTGATTATTCCCCTCTATTCTGGAATGGGGAGGCCACATCTGGAGTATTGCATCCAGTTTTCGGTCCCTGTCACAGGGTCTGTGCCGGTCCTGTGTTCTCTTGCCTGAATAAAGGTCTTGACACCCTTTCTTGGTGCAGCACCCAAGTGTCCTTTATTTTACAGTGTTTATACTTGTGGCTTTGGTGCTATATACAGTGCTCCCCTCAATCCCCTGACAGTTACCCCACTGTCTTAGCTGCTGGATCTCCAGGCAGTAGGGAGACTGCCTCCTGTTCCCTGCCTGGCCTCCTCCTGACTGTGAGTCAGGGGTTATTCTAGACCTCTCAGCTACTAGCTGCAGCTGTAGCCCTTTAACCCTGCCTAGCTCTGTGAGCTAGCACTAATTAGGGCTTTCACCTGGGTCTCCTGCCGGCCCCGGCCCCTGAGCCTCCTGCCAGCAAGCAGGGTTTACTTGACAGAGGCAGGGCATTCTAGGGATTTTCACCCCAACCCTGCCACAGTCCCCCACTACAGAAAGGGTATGGACAATTGGAGCGAGTCCTGCGGAAGGCAACTAAAATGATTAGAGGGCTGGAGCATGTGACTTACAAGGAGAAGCTGTGGGAGCTGGGGTTATTTAGGGTATGTCTTCACTACAGCAGTAGATCGATTTCCTTTAAGTCGATTTTTTAAAGCAGACTGTATAGAGTCGATTTTGTGTGTCCCCACAAAGCACAACAAGTCGACAGTGTCTGTCCGCACAACTGTTGCAAGCGTCGACATAGCGAGCGTTGCACTGTGGGTACCTATCCCACAGTTCCCGGAGTCCCCAGCAGGCACCATTTCGAGTGCTGCACTATGGGTAGGCATTTCATAATTTCGCGCCCTTTTTTTGCTCCGCCGACCCCATTTCGAGCGGTGCACTGTGGGTAGGCATCCCATTATTCGCGCTCTTTCTCCGCGCCTCGCTAACGCCGTAGCGCGGCAAGCATGGAGCCTGCTGATGCCACCGCTGCAGTACTGGCCGTTGTGAGGACCTCGCGCACTGTTGTGGATTTTATGCTGTACCGTCTGCAGAGGAATGCGATCCGGAGACAACTGCGCTTTCCAGAAGCTGACGACAGTGATGAGGAGATGGACCTGGACGTGCACAGCAGGGACAGGGACACTGCGGTTTTTGGAAGTAGGGCGACCGACAATCTGGCAAATTTGGTGGCAATGGGGCAGGCTCATGCCATGGAACGCCGATTGTGGGCCAGGGAAACAAGCACTGACTGGTGGGATCGCATAGTGCTGTGGGTTTGGGATGACTCCCAGTGGCTCAGAAACTTTTGCATGCGTAAGGGCACGTTCATGGAACTTTGTGACTTGCTTTCCCCGGCCCTCCGGCGCAAGAATACCAGAATGAGAGCGGCCCTCACAGTGGAGAAGCGAGTGGCGATAGCCCTCTGGAAGCTTGCAACACCAGACAGCTACCGGTCAGTTGAGAATCAGTTTGGGGTGGGTAAATCTACAGTGGGGTCTGCTGTGATGCAAGTAAGCAGAGCAATCGTCGAGCTGCTGCTACCCAGGGTTATAAACCTTGGAAACCTGCAATCAACAATAGATGGCTTTGCCGCCATGGGATTCCCTAACTGTGGTGGGGCTATAGATGGGACTCATATCCCTGTCCTGGCACCGGACAACGAGGCCGCAGAGTACAGACACCGGAAGGGATATTATTCTATGGTCATGCAAGCAGTGGTTGACCACAAGGGACGTTTCACCAACCTGTACGTGGGGTGGCCGGGAAAGCTTCATGATGCTCGTGTTTTCAGGAACTCTAGGATTTTTAGACAGCTGCAGCAAGGGATTTTCTTCCCCGACCAGAAAATTTCCGTGGGGGTGTGTGTGGAAATGCCGATTGTTATCATTGGGGATCCAGCCTACCCCCTAATGCCCTGGTTTATGAAGCCCTACACAGGAGCACTGGACAGGGGTCAGGAGCTGTTCAACTACAGGCTGAGCAAGTGCAGGATGGCAGTAGAGGGTGCATTTGGCCGTCTGAAGGGGCGATGGCGTTCATTACTTATTCGCTCAGACATCAGCGAGAGAAATATCCCCATTGTTATTGCTGCTTGCTCAGTGCTCTACAATCTCTGTGAGAGCAGGGGGGAAACGTTTATGGCGGGCTGGGAGGCAGAGGCAAATTTCCTGTCCGCTGCTTACCAGCAGCCAAACAGCAGGGAAAGTAGAAGAGCGCACCATCACGTGCTGCGCCTCAGGGATGCCTTGAAAACCAGTTTTATGAGTGCCCAAGATGGCGTTTGAGAACCCGTTCCCTTGCTCTGCTTGGCCCTAAGCCTGCCGTCCTTGCACCCTCTTTCCCTCCCCCGTCCCGATGCTTGCAGAGGAAATAAATTCACTGTTTTAAAAATCATGCTTTCTTTATTCAGTAAAACCTCCATTTAACGGACTAATTTGGGCGAGGGGGTGTCCGTTAAATCAAAAAGTCTGTTATTTAATAATAATAAAAAATGAGCTGTCGGAGCAGCAGCCCGCCCGCCACAGGGTCGGGGCGACAGCTCCGCAGCCCGCCCGCTGCCGGGACCCAGGCGGCAGCCGGGAGCCGGCAGCCAGCCCTCCCGGGTCCCGGCTGGTGGGACCTGGGTGGCAGCGGGGAGCCGGCAGCCAGCCCGCCCGCTGCCTGGACCCAGGCGGCAGCCGGGAGCCGGCTGCCAGCCTGCCAGAAATGGATCAGGAATGCATCAGACTTGCTCAGAAATTTTGTCCGTTGCATCCGAAGTCAGTTAAATTGAGGTCCGTTAAATCGAGGGTTTACTGTTGCTTCATCACAAACACAAATACAGGGGATCACTGGCAAGGTAGCCCAGAACGGGGTGGGGGAGGAGGGAAACCAGCAGTCGCAGTGGTGGAGGAGTGGAGAGAGAAGGGGGGGAGGGGGGAGAGGAGGGGGGCCAAGACACAGCAGCTTTTAAAAGTCTTTTGATAAATTCATCCTGCTGCTGCTTGTCCTGGCTTGTGGGACACAGCAGCTTTTTAAAGTCTTTTGATAAATTCATCCTGTTGCTGCTTGTGCTGGCTTGTGGGGTAGAGTGGATCAGTCCCCGGAGCTCTCACCCCCCCCCTCGCCCCGGGTTCTCACCCCGCGTTTGGGTGGGGAAGCTATGGGACTTGGGGAGGGGTGTTGTGCAGAAAACTACACAGGATCTTTTCAGGGGATAAGACAAGAATGTCACGTTTATTATAATACAATAATCAATAGCTAATATTTAATACCTATGTGTACACAACACACACACACACCAGATGTTCTGCAGCTGCTATATAGTTACCCGTCCTGAACGTAGCTTGAGTCCGTGGCTTGGGTTTGCAGCTTGGGTTCGTAGCTTGTGTCGGCTAACTGGCCAAGAGAGCCTGGCACAAGGAGGGGTTGGGTCTCTGTCGGGCGCGCACCAATACCCCTTGGTGTTGGCAGCAGAAGGTTACCCAAAGTCTGCTAGCTCACCCATCCTTTTTATAGGGTTTCAGTTTGAATTTAAAATCTGTAGGTCTTGCTGTGTCATGCTGCCTCTGGGATCTGTTGATTGATTATCCGTCAATTGCAGACATGACTTTCAGCCTGGGACCTGGCTTTGATGTTTCTTCAATTTGGACTTTTGTTCTTTTTCTTTAAGGTTCTCCTTTTGCTTTGTTCTTCAGCAGTTGGTGTTCACACTTTTTCATCAGGACAGGCTGGAGGTTAATTCCATCATCCATGCATATCTCATTCACACATCTAAACTAATTAGGTTACATCAGGGTTTTGTAGACAAAGTGGAGTGAACATTTTAAAATGGAGTTTAAGACAGGAGTAAAAAAAAATGGAGTCTGAGTTACAATATGGAAACAAACACAATATGAAACATGAACAATTTACAAACAATTTCATTTCTCAGTTCTACAGGGGGGGGAGGTGGTTACACAGAGGCTGCAGAGGCAATCTTTGGTCCTGCTTCAGCTCCACCAGACACCTCAGCTCCACCAGACACCTCAGCATGTCTCTTTGGTCCTCAATTATCCGGAGCAAAGCATCCATCCGCGTTTCTTCACGTTCCTGTCGTCTTTCTTCGCCCTCCAGTTGTCTTTGTTCGCGCTCCAGCCACATTTCTTCCCTCTTTTCTGCTGCGTCTCTTGATTCCTACCTTGACTGGAGCAATCTTTCCCTCCATTCCATCTGGCGGGTTGCCTCAGCGCGCGAGTTTTCCAGTAGTTCATTGAACATATCATCGCGCGTTTTCTTTTTACACTTTCGTATCTGTGATGCACGGCGTGAGGAGCGGGACGGGGGATTTTGAGATAGTTGTGCAGTTGTGGGCAAAGAAAGGTTCAAGGTTATGAGATAGATGCATTCTCGGACGGATCATAATGGGAGTACTATGCAACTGGCAACCTCAGTATTCAGAGGCCTGATATGATTTCTGTACAAGGTCATATTCCACACCTAAAAGTGACTGAATGGCTCACAGAAAAGTCACAGCATCTCACACACATATGCGAGCCTCAGCCTCAACACGGCTTCTGAAATCATCCATGCAGCCAGCCATGGTAAGCTGAAATCCATATTTAAAAGAAGCACTTGGATATTCTAGAGTAACCCCACCCCCTTCCCCCCACCACGTGGATTCCTCCTCCCCCCACTGCGTGGCTCCCAGTGAACCGCGAACTGCAAAACAAAAAAAAATCTCTCGCTAAGGGCTGGCTGGGTTGGGGGCCGAAGGGCGTTGGGAGCGTGTTCGGTCTTAAGCAGAAGCACCCGCTTGCAGACTCTTCAAAATCCCTGCTAGCTACCGCTACGGGCTGGCGGGGGGGCGGGTGCGCATTCGGGGGGTGGGGAGGGGGAGGACCCGCACGCGGTCGGTCTTCAGCGGAAAAGATTACTTTGCAGCTGGGAACCTTTATCTCCCTACTAATTGCAGTCCGTATTTCAAACAGGCAACCATGAATGACATCACTTTGCTTAGAATTTCTCAGAGAGATAGAGAACGCGTGCTGCTTGAGTCACTGCAAAGTCCTGGTCCATTCGCCGCAATGCTAGCCTGCTCAATGATACCAGACTATTTACTACTTTCGTGGAGTGGGATGGTCTCCTATCACGGGGGGCCACATAAGGCGGCTCTCCCCAAAAATCTGGTGCGGAAGATTCATCGCTACCTCCTGGATAGCTTCATTGAGATGTCCGTAGAGAACTTCCGGTCAATACCGGAGTATATTGACAAACTCTTTGAGTAGAAACTGACCAGCAATGAAAGCACGCTAAGTCCTTAGGGCAAGTTAATCATTAATAAATGCTTCCTTTAAAAATCATGAGTCATGTAATCCCTTAAAAAAAAAAAAACACTTACCCCCTTGGGAGGCTTGGGAGGCTGCTGGCTCCAGGGTGATAAACAGCTCCTGGCTGTCTGCTAACAGGGTTTCTCCTCTGGCCTCCTGCTGCTTCGTGATATTTCCCTCATCATCATCGTCGTCCTCATCTGAATCCTCCTCAGACCTGACAATTATCCCATCGGTGGAGTCAACGCACACCGGTGCGATGGTGGTGGGGGTGCCCCCCATTATCTGATTTAGTTCATTGTAGAACCGGTATGTCCGCGGCGGACCCCCTGAGCGTCCGTTTGCCTCCTTGGCTTTCTGGAACGCTTGCCTCAGCTCCTTAATTTTCACGCAGCACTGTTGGGCGTCCCTGTTGTGGCCCCTTTCCAGCATGGCCTTGGAGACCCTGGCAAACGTGTTGGCATTCCGTTTGTTGTTGCGTAGTTCCAACATCACGGATTCCTCTCCCCAGATAGCGATGAGATCCAACACCTCATGACTGGACCATGCTGGAGCTCTTTTCCTCTGGCTGGTCTCCTGTGCTGCTGAGCTCTGCATGGCGTCTTGTGATGCTGATTTCTCTGAATGGCGACTGAGCTGTGCAGGTGAGCTGGCCACGCTGACCAAACAGGAAATGCTATTCAAATGTTCCCAGGTCTTTTCCTGTCTACCTGGCCAGAGCAGCGAGTTGAGAGTGCTGTCCAGAGCGGTCACCGTGGAGCAGTGAGGCAGTCCAGAGCGGTCAGAATGGAGCATTGTGGGACAGCCTCTGGAGGCCAATAACATCCCATGCATCCTCACTAGTCCACAATCGACCTACAGAGGTCGATTTCAGCGCTACTCCTCTCGTTAGGGAGGAGTACAGAAGTCGATTTTGAGGGTCCTTTAAATCAACGCAAATGGCGTCTGTGTGAGGACGGGTATAGGTTTATGTCGACTTAACGTCGCTAAAGTCGACGTTAAGCTGTAGTGGGGACTAGCCCTTAGTCTGCAGAAGAGAAAAGTGAGGGGGAATTTGATAGCAGCCTTTATCTACTTGATGGGGGAATCCAAAGAGGATGGAGCTCAGCTGTTCTCAGTGGTGGCAGATGACAGAACAAGAAGGAATGCTCTCAAGTTTCAGTTGGGGAGGTCTAGGTTGTACACAGGAACTCCCCTCTTAATGTTGTAGTTATGTTCCTGAAAAATGCGACTTTAAGTGAAACAATGGTATGCAAATCCAATTTCCCCATAAGAATGAATGAAAATGAGGGGTTAGGTTCCAGGGAATTTTTTTTCACCAGACAAAAGACCCTCCACACACACACACACACACACACACACACACACACACACACACACACACACACACACACACACACACACACACACACACACACACACACACAGTTTTAAACAATTTAATACTAGTGCACAGTGATGATGATTGTGAAGCTTGATTGAGGTAGAAGAGTCAGAGGGTGGGATATTTCCCAGGGAATGCCTTATTGCTAAATGATGAACTAGCAATTAGCAGAGCCCTCAAGGGTTAACTCTCTCACTGTACAAGGCAGCAGGAATGGAGGGAGGGCAGACAGAGACACCCTGTGTGTGTGAGAGAGATTCCCCTTTAAGTATGCCAACTCTTAAGTACATTACCTTGTTAATTAGATCAGCTTGCAGGGACAAGCTGCTGCCAGCGAGCTCCCTCCATCGTGTGTCTCACTTGCTCTATGGAAGATGAGGTATGTGGGGTGCAGGAGCAGGAGGGAAGGGGACATCCTGACATTAAGCCCCCCACCCCCACAGCAAACAGGCATCTCCTGGAGCTGCTCCAAGGCAGAGGGAAGGAGCAGCACATGGCAAGTGGGGAGGGACAGCAGCACATGGCAAGTGGGGAGGGACAGGGTGGAATCAGTCCACCCTGGTTCCAACCACCCACTAGCTAACTGCAATGGTCTGCTCTTCCTGCAAGCAGTGGACAAAGCAGGCAGATGCCAGACGTTAGAAGGGAGCATTGCACAACTTTAAACGAGCATGTTCTCTAATTGATCCGCAATGTAACAACTAAACAACGTTAACCAGGACGACTTTAAGTGAGGAGTTCCTGTATTAGGAAAAACTATTTCACTAGGAGGGTGGTGAAGCACTGGAATGGGTTACCTAAAGAGGTGATTAAATCTCCTTCCTTAGAGGGTTTTAAGGCCCAGCTCCACAAAGACCTCGCTGGGATGATTTAGTTGGGGATGGTCCTGTTTGAGCAGGGGGTTGGACTAGATGACCAGTTTCACATCCTGACTTGCCAGTAGATGGCAAACTTTGTATGAATGAATTGTCTACATATAAACAGATGTATCTCTTGTGTATACTATTTCCAGAGCAATCTTCACCACTCACTTTCCACACACTTAAATGGAGACTACCATAACTTTTATAGCTGCCATTAAGGTAGCTGGGTGAGAATTTAGATCTAAAGATTCAGCTTTGCAGAAGTTGTGGGTGGGAACTGATGAGGGGGAGGAAAACTGAGTAACAGTGTTGTGAGCAATATAAGCAGTATAAGTGCTAAATATTACACAAGCAAAACAGGACCAGCTGTGGAGACTTGGGGGAGTAGGTGTCCTGAAAAAAAGCAACCTCAAGATAATATTTTTTCATTTCCAAGCAACTTTCATCAAAGAAGCTCAAAGCACTTTGCAAACAGTCATGAATTCAGCTTCACAACACTCGGATGGGGTAGTTGTGGCTGACGATCCCTACTTTACACTTGAGGGGCGCGGAGCAGTTTCACATAGTGAGTGTGGCAGAGCTGGGAGTAGAACCCACATCTCCTGAATCTCAGTGCAATGTTTGTAACCATGAGACCATTCCTCAAGGGTTACCACTAGACATAAAATAGCAAAACTGCTGGAGGAGAACGATGGTCCAAAGCCTCTTATCTGTGTACCTTTTTTATTTCGGAGTCTGCTACAGGGCCATGAGTTTTAAAGGTCAATGGTCACCCTTAAATTCTCCATTTGTATAATAGTGCACAGCTGTTCTTTACCTCCTCTGTACCGAACCGCTCTGCTCTTTTCTTTGCCTGCTTTTGCAATCTGCTGGAGGATATGTGCTCAGGTGCAACTAAATAGTAGGGGCATTGCCAGCAGATCGAGGGATGTGTTCATTCCCCTCTATTTGACATTGAGGCCTCATCTGGAGTACTGTGTCATTTTGGGCCCCACTACAAGAAAGATGTGAAAAAATTGGAAAGAGCCCAGTGGAGGGCAACAAAAATGATTAGTGGCCTGGAGCACATGACTTATGAGGAGAGGCAGAGGGGACTGGGATTATTTAGTCTGCAGAAGAGAAGACTGAGGGGAGATTTGATAGCTGCTTTCAACTACCTGAAAGGGGGTTCCAAAGAGGATGGATCTTGACTGTTCTCAGTGGTACCAGATGACAGAACAAGGAGTAATGGTCTCAAGTTGCAGTGGGGAAGGTTTAGGTTTGATATTAAGAAAAACCTTTTCACTAGGAGGGTGGTGAAGCACTGGGATGGGTTACCTAGGGAGGTGGTGGAATCTCCTTCCTTAGAGGTTTTTAAGGTCAGGCTTGACAAAGCCCTGGCTGGGATGATTTAGTTGGGGACTGATCCTGCTTTAAGTAGGGGGTTGGACTAGATGACCTCCTGAGGTCCCTTCCAACCCTGATATTCTATGATAAATGACAATTGAAAAATGGAGATGGGGGAATGGGCAGTCTCAGTCTGGGATATATTGTACCTTGACCCCTCTCACAACTTTCCCATAGTCTCCCTTATTAAACCACAGACCCACACGTGTGCTTTTCTTAGGGAAAGCTCCGCAGTTCACCTCGCTTTTAAACCAGTCACTCTGTTACAGTACCCCGTTTCACTGAATCATCCTTGGGCCAGTGAAAGACATTATCTCATCCATCTTGTCTCTGAGAGTGTGTGGGGCATTAAATGGACGCTCTTCTCATCTCTTGAACACCTGGACTTCGCAGATGACGTCGCTTTCCTATCACATACCCAACACCGTATACAAGAAAAAACAACTCAACTCAACCTATTCAGCCAGCAAATTGGACTGAAAATCAAATGCAATAAGACAGATATCATGACCTTTAATATTGCCTCACCATCACCAGTATGGAGAGATGGTGAGGCAATATTCTCCCAATGTAGAAACATTCATATACTTGGGAAGCACCATCAGCCAGGATGGTGGAATAAGCCAGGGCATCTGGAACAAAATCAGTAAAGTCAGAAACACCTTCAGGAGCTTAAATACAGTCTGGAAATCCTCAAAATACAACACCAAAACAAAATTCAAGATTTATCAGAGCTGCGTACTTTCAACACTACTTTATAGTGCAGAATGCTGCGGAATGAGAAAGTATGACGTGTTCAAACTGTCTTCATTGCATACAACGTGCCTCAGAAAAATCCTCCATATTTTTGGCCCAGAACAATCTTAAACCAAGATCTATTGACACAGTGCAGCCAAGAGGATCTGAGCACCATCACTGGAGGCATTGGAGATGGATCGGTCATGTGCTTTGGATGGACACTGATTTTATCACCAGAATAGCAATAAGATGGGCATCTGAAGGCAAGCAAAAACAAGGCTGCCCAAAAACAACATGGAGAAGAGTTGTAGAAGCTGAGCTGAAAAACTTGGGGCACAGCTGGGGAACCATTGAAAGATTTGCCAGAACCAGACGGGAGTGTAGGACCTTAGTCCATGATGAGGATGACTTTGTCTCTGAGCACATAATGTATGACTTCGGCCATGGCCTTTTCTTGCTAGCTTTGGGTAAGCTGCAAACCGTGAGGTGGGTGAGGCAGCCTGCCCATGTAGCCTCCACCTCTACCTCTGATCCCCTCACCCCAGTTGCTGTCTCCCCCTGAATTCACAGGCTTTCTTATTCATTCCAAGATGTGGTGGTTAAGATTTTAAAATTCCTTGTTCAGATTTGGGATCTTGTACCTGGTCTGTGAGTTTCTTCAGGAGAGGCTGGCGGTAGCTTCCCAATGGTGGACTCTGGTATCAGTCCTTTGTATATTAGGCAATTGAATTTAAAGCCATTGTTGAGTTCCTGGGAAGGTGGAGAAAACTCAAGCTAGACTTAACCCTTTAAGATTCCATAGACCCGGCCCCACAATAACCTTTAACCCTATGGAAATGTGTATAAAATTAGTCCAGATAATCCCCACAGTGCTCATGCTTGAGTTTTCCCTGTGACATCAGTGTCTCCCTCTGCCCCCTCCCCACCCAAACCAGATCCTCTATACTACCCCGTTCCCTGTATGTTGAGCAGCAGTAAAACCCGGGCTGTAATAGCAGCCCTGATAATTATATCACTGCAGATTTATTTCATGGTAATATTATTGCTGGCCTCAGGCATCACCGCTATCATCAGAAAGCATCAAATGATCACAGCTCCTTAGCTGCCGCCATTAAACCTGAGCAGAGCGTCTGGACCTGTTTTTAAGTTTGTCTTTTGATGAAAGCCAAGAATTGATGGGTTGGTGAATGTGAGGTTCACAGAATGTGCCCTAAAGGGATTCTTGCCTACCTATAGCAGCCATAAGGCGCAGATGGCTGAATCACTAGCAGAATGCATATTTGTTTTGGGTGGCGGGGAGTTATTTTAGAGCGTGTGCACCTTTTTATCTCCTCCGTACAGACCTTGCCCTCTCTCCTTACCTGAATTACATCCTTTCAGCTGCAGCATAGGCTATACAGCATACCACATGTGCAGGGCTCGAATTGAGGGAGGGTTAGTGGAATGGACTGTGGAACTAGAGTGGGGCTGAAACTTTTTAAAATGAAAAACGTCTTTTTAACTACACAGAAATCTTAGTGATTCCACTTCCTTCCACCTGTGCTTAATTAAATGCAGCAAATAGAATAGACTAGGAGGGTGTTTGTGTCATTAATTTCTGCCTCAGTGAGGAATCTATAACCCTCCCCCTGCAAATTCCAAGTTCTACCTACTCCTCATCAGATGAGACAGTGACCTTAAATGACAACCCTGTTTGCTGTGATAAATGCACAAGGTAGGTCTAGAAAACTCATGCCCATTGTGTTGCCAAGTATCCTTGATACATCAAGACATTCTGTTGTCCTGTGGAACTCACTGCCACGAGAGGTCAGTGCATCAAATATGGACAGTTTATACAATGGGCTGGATGATTTCTTGGCAGCAGACAGGTCTGGGTGACCAACACTCATGCATCCAGGGGTCAGCTAATCACCCATAATACAGTAGACTCTCGATTATCCAGGATTGGATTAACCAGGATGTGGATTAACCAGGATGTCAAAAAAAATATGCGCAACTCGCAGGTCTGGCTCTGGCTTTGTTGCCGCCCCAAGCACACACACACAAAAAACCCACCAGTGCACAGGGCAGCCAGTGAACCAACACCCCCTCCCCCTGGCGCAGGGTGGATGGTGAACCAAACCCCCTCCCCCATATTTCCTATGGATGGTGATTATCCATGATTTTATTAACCAGGATTAATTTTTTCCCTATCATCCTAGATAATTGAGAGTCTACTGTACTGCATATTGGGCTACATTGATGATGGAGGGGATGCATTGTTTTGGTCATGCCAAAGGTGAGGTACATGTCTAGCCAGACAGGTGGTTTGATTCCCTGTGGGAAATCGGTGGAAAGTCTGTTTTGGAACCATCTTGTAAGGAAATGCCGAGCGTGGTGCAGAAGCAGGACAATTATTTCTGATCTAAGGTTTAGCCAATGTTGAGAGCACTAGGTGGTGACTGATCAATCCCTGTCCCTGTCAAAATCTATAAAAATAGCTCAGTTGCTATTGACTTTACAATCTCTGGCTGTAAAGGCTTCTTTGGTTATTGGGAGACAAGCTGAGGTAGCAGAATGAATGGGCCAAAAATCTTGACAGAGATGGGGTCAATAAATTACATGCAGACAAAAGACACTTTACGCTCAGACTGCATCAATCTCCTAGTAATTTCAGTAAGAGCAGAAATAGGCTGATAATTATTTAAATTGAACTCCGAGCCTTGAATATTTTTCCCCGAGTAACAGCTCTTCAGCACTTGTCCAGATGAGTGCTAATTTATCCAAATGGAAAGGTTTATTAAACATGTCAGCCAGTGCTTTAGTAATATTTAGGACAGCAAATTTAGGACAGCAATTTTATTTTATTATATCTTTTAACAAAAGAAGGTCCGGGCTGCTAGAACCAGGGTGTTCATTGAAATCATCCTGCAGGGAATGTTGGAGCCAGTTCCTAGCAGGGAGACCTGTCACCCATACCCAGTCATGACTTACATTACTGCTGTTCTCATTAAGTTTTACCTCTGAGTTGTGTGCAAATCTGGGACCTGACTCAAGAGGTGTTAAGCACAGAAAACTCCCACAGACTTCAGTGGTGTTGCAGATGCTCAGAATCTCTCCAGATCAGCTATTTGGAGGTGTTACTACAGGCTACCACTATTGGAAACACTGAAACAGGCACAAGCTCACACAAATTAAACAGACTCTGAATCAGGCTCTCAAGTCAGTGGAAGTCTTTCTGATTACTTCATTGGGCTTTGGATGAGTCCATAAAGAAATTAGTTTTACCTCCCTTGTCCTTACCACTTGTTGTTCTTTGTAGTGCCCCATATTTGCCATTTTCATTGTCACTTGTTTGAGAAACACAAACACCCAAGAAAGATCAAAGCCTATCAGTGTCCATCTTCTAGAACCAAAGGAAGTCAATCCTGTGGCTTGTACAGACCTGACCCTAATGGGGGAGCCTTTCTATGTTCACATTTTGTGAATGCATAGGTAGGTGGATACACAGGTAGGTGGATACAGTGTGGAGGTTTTGAGTGCTATGGCTGAACACCGGTAAGAATATAGGTGCTGAGTGCAGTAGATTCTGGGCTGATGAATCTGCAAGCTGCTGATGCAGACATTTTTATTCTTAGCTTAGTGCCAGTCCATGGGTATTTGGTGTAATGTTGCTAAATGTGCAGATTTTAAATTTTCAGTATAGAAAGGAGGCGACACCTTTCTACATATGGTACAATGTAGTGATAGCTCATGGTCATTATTCTTTGTCATTTGTTTCTTGCATGTTACTCCTTAAGCTGGTCTGGGGATGGTCTAATCTTAGCTGAGATGAATATCTCTGATTTTGTTTGACTACATAATTGTACCAGAATTCTCTCTGGTGAGCCACTCTATTGTGGTGCATTTCCTTTGACGCTCCTTTTAAGGTTCCAAATATATTTCTTTCTTTTGTAGATTTGAGGGAGGGTATCCCAGAGCACAGTCGGCCAAGATTTTATTAAAGTGTATACTAAGTTTTCTCTGTGTATATACAGTGACTCCTCACTTAACATTGTAGTTATGTTCCTGAAAAATGTGACTGTATGCTAAACGATGTTAAGCAAATCCAATTTCCCCATATGAATTAATGTAAATAGTCGGTGGGTTAGGTTCCAGATGAACATGATGATGAGCCCATGTTATCTAGCTGAGATGCACCACTCCCTCCTCCTAACAGCACATGCACGGCTGCACAGGTGCTGACTTTCCAAAGTGCTGGGAGATGCATTGCCCCTTTAAGTACTCTGACCCCACTTCAAGTATGTTGCCCTTTTAAGAAAATCAGCTAGTTCAGACAAGGAAACAGCTTCTAGCAAGCTCCCTCCTTTCTGTCCCTGAGCCCTGTCCCTGTCCCGCTCCTCCACGGAGGTGGTGGGGGGGACAGGAGTAGGGGGACATCCTGATATCCGCACCCCTCTCCCAGCAAGCAGGAGGCTTCTGGGAGCAGCTCCAAGGCAGAGGGCAGGGCAGGAGCAGCAGGGCAGCGGTGGGAGGGACAGCTGAACTGCTGCTGGGCAGCTGCTGAGCCACATACCTTACAGGGAATTGAGGGGACCTGATGGGGAATGGGGGGACGGGACTGCCAGCCTCCCCTGCTTCTAGTCCCCACAAGGAGGGGCTGCTGTTCGAGAGAATCCTACAAGTAGTGGACAAAGCCGGCAGCTGCCAAATGACTTATAAGGGAGCATTGCGCAACTGTGAACAAGCTTGTTCCCTAATAGATCAGCAACAAAACAACGTTAACCGGGACAACTGTTAAGTGAGGAGTTACTGTATCTCTGTGACCACAATACTCGGATCTGTGGCTTCTTCCAATTATGTGGGTGGAGCTGGAGCTATGGGTGTATATTGTTGACCTACCGGAATAAACATGTAATTACTTTTTATTGAAAATCTCTCAGTGGAGGGGAGATGGTTGTAGTGTCTGAATCCTTTTCAGAGAATATCTGCCCCAGAGCTGTCTTCTGTGGTGCTCTGAAATTCTGCTGTCTCGTCCAGCCGTTCCCACCTCTCCAAAGAGACGGCTGGCCTTCCAGGGTGAGATTTTCAGACTTTGAGAGTTGTGCTGCTCATAGCTGGTGTAAGACCCAAGTTATTCTCCACCTGCAAAATAACGAGGTGGAATTTTCTAAAGGGCTTGTGCTTCTAACACAAAGCTTTTCGTATGGGGCTCAGTTTTGCAGGGGATTTCTCAGGCCTTTAGTACTGCATCAGAAATGGCAGGGTACTTGGCCATGCCAGAGGTACGGGGGCAAAGGCTGTGGGTGCTATGACATGACAGTGATGTTGAACGGTCCAGAGGAGGAACTGATGGATGGGCTCTATCTAGTCAGCCTGAAAAAACCCCACTGATCCTGAGTTCCCGATCCCTCACAGTCCTCTGAGTCCCTTCAAGTAGGTGGAAAATTCTTTATACGATTTAAAATTTTGCTTCATGTCATGTTTGGGAGGTCAGACTAGATGATCTGGTGGTCCCGTGTGGCCGTGAACTCTGTGATGATTCTGGTTTCCCTCAGGTAGACAGGAAATCCAGCTGTGGAGTGGCTGAGAGGAAACTTGTCTTTTCCATTTCGTCATGTAGACAGGTATTAGGTCAAGGCATCCCGTGTCCTACTAGTGACCCCACCCCCTTTTTGGGTGAGGATCCTACATATACCAGGTACAAAGTGGCCCATAGGACAAGGAGCACTGAGAGCACGTTTGCTTGTTTGGCTCTGCCTAGCAGCAAGGTGGAGATCTAAGAGGGGACCATGAGCTCTGTGTGCCCTCAGACATGGCCATTCTCTCATCCACTGCTTCTGAGAGTTAGGCAGCAGACGCCCAAGGGGCTGGAGGAATGATTCCTGCGAAGGATGGAGGTTGATATCTGGCACCCACATATGCCTGTATGTTGCCTCCACTCACACTTGGCCTTGCGTTTTTTGCTGTGTGCCACACAAGAGCTTATGCCTGGGGTTTATGAGCTACACACAGCCAAGTGCGTTTTTCTGCCAGGCCTCTCAAGTCCCTGAGCTGACTTCTCAAGTGCAGTGCCACTTTCACAAACTATTTTGTGGCTCAGGTGACCCCTCGCTAATGAGCTCTGCTCTGTGCCATTGCAGTGATACCTGCCTGCTGGAACTTTCCGCCAGTCGGAACCCTCTCTTCATAAGGTCTGTTTTTATAAAGGTTTGTAATACATGGCTGCTGAAAACCGTTCCAGGGGAGCAGACAAACATAAAACCCACCTATTGCTATTGATTTCTCATCGTGCAGTCCTGTCGCTATTTACTGTCTCTGGCAGCCCGTTGATAGGAATATGAAATTCTCCGAATAGGGAATAGAAACTAAAATCATTTAAAAGGGAAACACTCACCCTCTGTGTTATGGGGAGAGCACGTTCTGAAGCACCTGCCATCCCAGGGGAATGTACATCCTGACACCTCATTTAAAATAGACAGAAATGGAAATGGAATGATATGGGGAGGGGTCAAAAAGTTTGATATCCTCCCTCTTTTCTTTTCAAAGTTTTAGCAAATAGAAATGAAACAAACTCTAGGATTCCATATTGCTGTTCCACATCCCTTTATTGCCACCTTAGTCACAGCATAGGATTCCTTGTCCACCCTCCTGAAGGTCATTTAGGTTTTGTCTAAAATAAATTCCCCGAAAAGGCTATCCAGATTAAATTATGGTTCTGCTGCTTCACTGTGCCTTGGAAAAGGATGGATGTTTGGTGTCTATATGAAGCTCTGTAGCCGTATTCTGGTGGCATACACTATAACTCCTCTGGAGAGAGGGACTTAGCTACAGTCCGTGTGTACAGATTTGCCGCAGTAGTGGTAGAGCTGTTCCAAGACAGGGCGCTGTGTGTGGCTGAAGTGTTGTGATGGTACATTCCAGGAATCCCCTGGGACCTGTGTGACTGGATGGCAGAATGGCACAGAAGTCGCTGTTGTCCAGGGCCCTGTGAACACCGATTCAGTGCCTGTAGCTGCAGGGTTTGCCATTTTAGGTGTTTGTTGCAGAAGCCTTGCTCCTCTTTGCTTTGGGGGCAGGTTTTCTGGCTCTGTCACCTCCCTTCAAGGTGAGATGTAATCAAGCCAAAAACTTTTGTATTCACAGATTTAAGATCTCCACTTGATTGCCTGGTCAGCCCCTCCACTCCCTGCCCCCAGATCCAGAAGGTAGTCCGTGCCAGGCCCTTCCCACCAGCTAGAAAGTGTCGGGTGGGAAAGGAGCTGAAAGGAAGGAATGTAGCACCTTCACCCCAAGTTCTTTATCAAGGCTCCCTCTGTCCCTTTAGTGCAGGGCTGGCGACAGAAATTTGGGGGCCCCCTACTCTGATAGTTTGGGGGCCCCCTACTCTGATAGTTTGGGGGCCCCCCCAGCCCAGCCGGCCCCCCCCAGCCCAGCCGACAGTGGATGGGGGGGGCCCCCTAGCCCAGCCGGCGCTCCCCCCCAGCCCAGCCGGCGCTCCCCCCCAGCCCAGCCGGCGCTCCCCCCCTGGCCAGCTGACAGCTGGCGGCAGCGGCAGCGAGAGCGGCGTGAGCCGCCCTTTCTTCCCCTCCCTCCCCCGGACAGCGCTGCTGCCGCCGGCCGGGCTCACAGCTCCTGCCGGGGCCTGGCGCACTAGTCCGGGGGAGAGCCGCGCATCCTCCCCGCCCCTTCCACGCTCTCCAGGTCCGGCGACAGGGGGGACGACAATGGGTACAGCGGTGTACCGGGGCCCCCCTAAAGTCGGGGGGCCCGGTACAGCTGTACCCGTAGTACCCCCCTGTCGCCGGCCCTGCTTTAGTGGCAAAGTGATAGAGGATCTTGTGTCGAATTGACAGCACCAGCATGACCTATGGTGCCGCAGAGCATGGGAAGTTCCTTCTGTGGTCACAGCACTTGGTACTGTGGCCACACAGCTGCATTTCTCCTCTCCTGCCTGATGAGGGGCTCACACAGGCAGTTTGCAGGCTCTGTACCTCTACCGCTGAAATTCATTAGATTTCTTAACCATCCTCCTTCTCCAACAATAAAGAAATTGATAGATGAATGTTTTATCTGACTATTTAGGCTTTCATTGGTCTCAAAGACCCCAATCTGTCAAAGCACTGAAGCACGTGCTGAACTATAGTTGCACAAGTAGTCATGCTGATGTTGATATGATTGTTCATATGCTTCAAGGTGGGATTTTTAAAGGTACCTAAGGGATTGGGTCCCTCACAAGCCTAGGTTGTTGAATTCTAGAAGATAAGAAAGTAGTGCAGAGGCAGAAGGGGCCTCAAGAGGTCACCAAGTCCAGCCCCCTGTGCTGAGGCAGGACTGCAGAAACCTTGGAAGCACCAAAGGATTTGAATTCTGTTCTGAGTTGTTCATTTACTGGTTTTTTTTCTTAGGTAGAAGAAGAATGAAATGAGAGAGAGAGGGAGATGTGGAGCTGAGCTGAACTTATACAGCTTTTGGTTCTCCAGTTTCCAGAGTGGACCACTATATGCTGTGGGAGAAACATAAGTGAGGGTTTTCCTGGCAGGAGGTCATTCTCTGGCACTCTACTTAGGTGCCTGGGGCCAGATCCGCCACTGGTATATGGGGAACAGCTGTGTTCACTTCAGTGGAGTTTCCTGCACTTTTACCAGCTGAGGACCTGGGCTCTGGAGTATAGTGTACATCCATCCATAGTACAGCCTCACAGCTCTCCCTCCAGGTCTCTGGAGAAAATTCCCCCCTTAAAGTAAATCAATTATTGAAGCACTCTGCCTGATCATGGCCTAGCCCTACTAAGGTTTGGAGCCAGTGGCAGGCCTGGGTCACGTGAGCTCTGTGATGTTCAGGGTTGGCTTTTAAAGTGGGGGAATAACCCTTTGTGGCAGGGCTAGTAATGTGCCCTTCTCTGGAGAGATGTAACTGCAACAAAGCACTTGCTTTCTAACCTTTCCCTGCAGGCCTTCTACCAGATGAGACTCTTCCCAGTGGCTGTAGCTGATGAGGCAAAAAGGAAGGGGACTGATTGGATGTGTTATTGCAGAAGGCTGCTGGCTAATTTACCTAATCCTTAGCACAGAGGAAAAATGCTAAAGTGCCTCCTCTCATCACACGGCAGCTGCAATTTACATTGGAAGGGAGAGAAGTGTGTGTGTGTGAGAGAGGTTTTTTATGCACAGCTTGATTTCCCCCCCACCCCATCTCTTGGTTTTGGGGTTTAGAAATATCCCACTTCCACTCTTATTTACTCTTGTCTCACTCTCTTCCCTGAGTGAGGGAGAATGATGTATTTTTCAGTAAGAGACCAAACCTCCAGGGACACTAGTCATTTCCCAGATAGAGGAAGAGCCATTCTGCAGACTCCTGGGAAGGTTAAATTTCCTTCCAAGGACTTGAGTGGTTGGAGGGGGATTCTCCATTAGAGCCTCTACATTTTAAAAAAATAACTGTAATGATTCCCTTCCTCCTCCATTGTTCATTTGCTGCTTTTGGGGCTCTGGAAGCTGATTCTTGTAACAAGGTTAGGGCTCCCTCTTTAAAAAAGCTTGTATTTCCTGTAGGGATTTGGTGCTTGGGATATGTACGCTTTTTAGTGGTATTGTCCTTCTAAACAGAGATTGATTAAAACAGCCTCAGCTGCACCCTCTGAACAAGAGGAACATGGCTGAGAAACAGCTGGTTACAAAGCAGGTTTGCCCTGGTGCTGAAACTTTAATGACTGGCACTGGGGGGACTTGTTTGCCCAGAGCAGAATCACACATGATTCCTTCCAGCAATTTGGGCTGGAGCTGCCTTTGTACTCTTGCTCCTTTTGACCTGAACAGCTTGCCAGTGTTTCTGTTGGGGGAGAAATTGATGATCGGTATTTCTTTGGTGCACTCCTGTTTCTTTGGCAAAGAATGTGCACAAAGGCCAGTTTCCTGGGCCACAATAGGAATCGAGCAGGAGGCAGTTTCTCTGCTCACAGTTCCAAGCCTCTTTCCAGTCAGCACTGTGCCCCAAAAACTCTCTCTCGACTTTTTTCAGGGCCACATTTCCAGTCCCTCTCTTGCTGTCTGCTTTACTTTATGGCCGATTCTCTCTGTGTGGGTGCTTCTGCTCACAGACATTCACCTCCATCAAACAATTCCCTGCGAAACCCAGCCACCTACATAGCTGGACTCCTGACCATCCCGGGATGTGGCTTGTGTTCTGGGTTGGGGCTCCTGTTTCAGAATCTTACTCCAAAAAGCAGATCAATTGCTTCTTACATTTATCTTGAATGAAGAGCAGCTGTCACAGCCACCAGATTTGAGACTTCACCCAAACTCACACCAGCACAGTGCAGTGCCTGACTGGGTTCTGCAGCCATTATATAGCAGTCGCCATCTTAGTCTGGCCCAGCTCCCTCATGCTACTGCTGAGACCTCACCCAGGCTCACCCATTGTTCAGTTCTTCTCTTCTGCTGTGTTCCCAGAGCCTGGTGGCCTGTGTGCACCATCTGCTCCTTCCCACTGTGGGTTTTTGGACCCTGCCCCTTCCATTATCCAGCACTAAGCTTTGTATCTGATGGGTACAGCACCACAATGACTGGGGACTGATGGTTCTCTGTAACTGGGAATTAACCCATCTGGATACGTCAGAAACCACCCTTTCTAAGTGACAGCAAGGAGCAAAGTGAGCTCCTATGCTCTGAGCAGAGGGAGGTTTGTTGAGCCAGCAGTAGCAGAACCAGGGACACAGCAAGCTATAAGACACCAGGTCCCAAGTCCCTGTCAAGCTGACCTAAAGAAAAGAACGCTGCTAATGCCTTAGTTACAGTCCCCGAGGAACTCCACCTCTCTGACTTTATTTTTAGAGCATGACTCTAGGTCCTATAGAGCAATTCATGCGGGAGCTAAAAAAAATCTGTTAAACTTCTTCCCATTAGGGTATAGCAGACAACCCAACTGGTCCCATTCAAACCGCTTTGGCAGAGAAGATGAAGCACAGATCAATGTTTTCTGCCTGAAAGATACTAGGCGACCTCTGTCAAGACACTATTATTGAGAAGTCCAATGGAAAGGAGAGAGTCAGAATGGTGAAATTATGCTGTACCAGACTGCACTTTCAGCAGAAGAATGGACAGAATAAAGAATTCAGGGAAACTAAATGGGGGCACGAGTAATGCCAGACAGTCATCAGCAATGCATTCAGAGCACAATTACAAACACAGGGAGACTGAAAGGGGCTACAGTGCCGTCAGAGAGAGAATGAGTGCTGTTGGAATTGGCGATAACCTGGGAAGAATACTGAGTGGGGGAAAGTGGCCTTCATTGTATAGATTGGACAAAGAGACCCTGGTGATGTGCTCTGCCAAAACCTAGGTAATGAATGGCTGACTGGCTGCACGACAGAGAGTACAAATGCAGGCAGTGGTCATGCTGGCCCGGGTCAAGCTGAGAAAATGGGTAAATGAGTGTAGTGCTTAAGAGGAGAGTGCTCTGGGGTCAGGTCCATTAAATAGCCAAGCTGCTAACGGACTAGGTATCTATCTTCCAGGCATGCACTGTCCCTGTTTCCAGTGGCAATGTTTTTAATGGAGTGATGGGGATTGTCTTGTTCCAGGGAAGGGTTTATATGCTCTCTCTTCAGAGCCGGAGAGCCATTCCCTCCACTTCCTCAGTTTAACTTAGTATTTGAAGAATCCTTTTATCCTGCTGTAGAGAATCCAACACAGACCCAGCACATGCCACTGTTACTAACTCTCTGAGGACAGGCAGATCCAGAGGAGTGATTGGGGGCAGTTCTAGCTATCGACAAAGGACAGCAAGATGCTGCTTTATACAGACACAGGTTTCATGGTAGTTCCACCCCAATCTATGGCCAGATTTATCAAGGCAACGCCTTAAGATTTAGTCTCCGATGTCTCCGTCAAAGACCTTAATGTGGTGCTCCATCCATTTCAACCTACATATCAAGGCAGTGGATGAGTGTGATTTATGTCTAGGGCCCTACCAAATTCACAGCCATGAAAAACATGTCATGGACTGTGAAATCTGGTCTTTTGTGTGCTTTTACCTTGTACTAAAAAGATTTCACAGGGGAGACCGGCGTTTCTCAAATTGAGGATCCTGACCCAAAAGGGAATTGCAGTGGGGGTTTGCAGTATTGCCACCATTATTTCTGCACTGCCTTCACAGCTGGGCAGCCAGAGAGAGGCAGCTGGTGACTGAAGGCCCAGCTCTGCCGGCAGCAGCGCAGGAGTAAGAGTAGCAATACCATACTGTGCCATCCTTCTTGCTTTCTGTACTGTATTCGCTTTCTTTTGTCTTTGCTGCTGTCTGATTGTATATTTCTGGCTCCAAATGAGGCGTGTGGTTGACCAGTCACTTTATAACTCCAAGATTCTGCTGTATAAAATTAATTAGTGGAACATTGTCATAGTGTGAGAACTATTGCTCTTTGTTTCCAACACATCAGTCGGTGTGACTTTGTTCTTATCCAAGTCATAGAATCATAGAATGTCAGTTGGAAGGGACCTCAGGAGGTCATCTAGAGTCTAGACCAACCCCCTGCTTAAAGCAGGACCAATCCCCAACTAAATCATCCCAGCCAGGGCTTTGTCAAGCCTGAACTTAAAAACCTCTAAGGAAAGAGATTCTACCACATCCCTAGGTAACCCATTCCAGTACTTCACCACCCTCCTAGTGAAAAAGTTTTTTTCTAATATCCAACTTAAACCTCCCCACTGCAACTTGAGACCATTACTCCTTGTTCTGTCCAGGGCCAGCGACAGGGGGGTCCTACGGGTACAGCTGTACCGGGCCCCCCGACTTTAGGGGGGCCCCGGTACACAGCTGTACCCGTTGTGGTCCCCCCTTGTCGCTGGGCCTGGAGAGCGGGGAAGGGGCGGGGAGGCGGTGCGGCTCTCCCCCGGACAAGCGAGCCTGGCCCCGGCAGGAGCTGTGAGCCCGGCCGGCAGCAGCAGCGCTGTCCGGGGGGGGGAGAAAGGGCGGCTCTCGCAGCTCGGGGGAGAGGGGGGGAGCGCCGGCTGGGCTGGAGGGGCCCCCATCCGCTGTCGGCTGGGCTGGGGGGAGGGGAGCACTGGCTGGGCTGGGGGGACCCCCAGCCGCTGTCAGCTGGGCTGGGGGGGCCCCCATCCGCTGTCGGCTGGGCTGGGGGGAGGGGAGCACCGGCTGGGCTGGGGGGGCCCCCAGCCGCTGTCGGCTGGGCAAGTAGGGGGCCCCCAAATTTCTGTCGCCAGCCCTGGTTCTGTCATCTGCTACCACTGAGAACAGTCTAGATCCATCCTCTTTAGAACCCCCTTTCAGGTAGTTGAAAGCAGCTATCAAATCTCCCCTCAGTCTTCTCTTCTGCAGACTAAATAATCCCAGTCCCCTCTGCCTCTCCTCATAAGTCATGTGCTCCAGGCCACTAATCATTTTTGTTGCCCTCTGCTGGGCTCTTTCCAATTTTTTCACATCTTTCTTGTAGTGGGGCCCAAAATGACACAGTACTCCAGATGAGGCCTCGCCAATGCCAAATAGAGGGGAATGATCACAGCCCTCGATCTGCTGGCAATCTACTTATACAGCCCAAAATACCTTTAGCCTTCTTGGCAACAAGGGCGCACTTGACTCATATCCAGCTTCTCATTCACTGTAATCCCTAGGTCCTTTTCAGAAGAACTGCTGCCTAGCCATTCGGTCCCTAGTCTGTAGCAGTGCCTGGGATTCTTCCGTCCTAAGTGCAGGACTCTGCACTTGTCCTTGTTGAACCTCATCAGATTTCTTTTGACCCAGTCCTCTAATTTCTCTAGGTCCCTCTGTATCCTATCCCTACCTTCCAGCGTATCTACCACTCCTCCCAGTTTAGTATCATCTGCAAACTTGCTGAGGGCGCAGTCCACGCCATCCTCCAGATCATTAATGAAGATATTGAACAAAACTGGCCCCAGGACCGACCTTTGGGACACTCCGCTTGATACTGGCTGCCGACTAGACATGGAGCCATTGATCACTACCTGTTGAGCCCAACGGCTCAGTAGTTCATTTGTGAGAGTAACATTTTTGAGGAGCTGAATTAAAGGCTTTATTATAATGTGAATGTCACATCTACTATTTTCCTCTCCTTGCTGATTTTGTAATTTTATATATTTAAGAAAGCAATCAACTTTGCTTCACTATTATTGCTGCTGATTGTTCTATTCCATTATCCTCTAGCTTCTTAGATCTTCTTAATGTTTGTTCCACTATTTTACTAGGGGTTGAAATGAGTCTAATTCCCAAGATACTCTTCTTTTCCCATTTTTAAAGTGTAGATTAAACAGATCAAGGTTATTAAGCGTTGAAAGTCAGAGATTCAAGAAAACAGAACTATAGCAACTAACATACATTTCTCCAGAAGACCATTGGTGTGTTTCTTTCCCCTCTTGCTCTTTATGAAGGCATGTAAGCACATCTGGGGTAATGAAAAATTCAACGCAGGTCAAACATACATTTCTTAATAGGAAGTATCATTAACTTGTGGCACTTGTTGCTCCAAGGTGGATCTGCAAAAGCGACAGAATCCTGTCTCATGTCTGATTTCATGGGTCTGACGAATTGGGTATTCACCCACAAAAGCTTATGCCCCAGTACGTCTGTTAGTCTATAAGGTGCCACAGGACTCTTTGTCGCTTTTATGTGCAGGCATAGTCCTTACTCCTTGAAGTAGTGACTCTGGAAATCATTGGGTGTGTTCCATGTGATGAAGGCTTTCAGGAGAAATCCCAGCATCTGTAAAATGCAGCATGTAAATGAGAGAGGCTATTCCACCCCTTGCTTCAGGAGGCGTTCAGCCAGTCACTGGCTAGGATCAGGAAAAGTACTTCCCTTCTCTCCATTGGGTGGTACAGCATAGCTAAGTGCAGTGTTGAGGGCAGGGTGTGGCATGTCTTGCATTAGTAAGATGTAACAATTGGTGAAGCTGGGCCAGTTTTACTGTAGCAACTGCTCTGTTCTGAAAGATGTGTTGAAAGAAGGGCACTTCTTTGACCATCCCCCTCAGTGGTCCTAGGTGTGCATGGGGGGGGAGGGGGGACCTTTGCAGTTAAAAACACAGGTAGTGTCAGGAATCAGGGCCTGCAGGCTCAGCCAGTCTCTGAACGAGCTAACAAGTGCAGCTGGTCTGTAGTCGGCTGCCTGCCTAGTTAGAAGAGTCAGCCGACTGGCTCTTAAGCCTATCATCAGCAGTTCAGGGCTGCTCATAAGAACAGCCATACTGGGTCAGACCAAAGTTCTATCTAGCCCAATATCCTGTCTTCTGACAGTGGCCAATGCCCGGTGCCCCAGAGGGAATGAACAGAACAGGTAATCATCAAGTGATCCATCCTGTTACCCATTGCCTGTATCTGGTAAACAGAGGCTCTAGACACCATCCCTGTCCATCCTGGCCCATAGCCATTGACTTATTTAGTTCTTTATTGTAACCCTGTTATAGTTTTAGCCTTCCGATTTGTTTTAAACCTGCTGCCTATTAATTTCATTTGGTGACCCCTGATTTTTGCTCAAAGCATTTTCCCATAGCGGTGATAGCTCCTGCTTGTTCCCTGCCTTGTATCCTTTCTTACATCACTCTAGATAACCTGGTTCCAACTCTCAGCTCTGATTCCTGACCTCTGACTCCCAGGATTTGGCCTCTCACTCATGTTCTGACCCCTGATTCTGATTCCTGGTTGCAGATTCCTGATCTAACCGTTGGACCTGACTCCTGCTCTGACCATTAGGCCTGAATTCACTGGGCACCACCACCCATGGCCCAGTCATGTGACACAGTGATAAGTTTGGGAATGATGCTTCCATTGGGAGAAAGCCGCCTCTGAAGCTGTGCTGGCATTTCAGCGGTTCTGGCATGGTTCTTGTTTATATGGACAATCCTGTGGATGTGGCATTTCAAAGAGTGAGTCCACAAAAGATGCCAGGTGTCCCAGGAACAACATGATGTAATGGACTGTGCTGACAGTGCTGGGCCCATCATATATTTGTTTCCCAGGCAGCTGCACTTCTGCATCTCTAACAGCCAGCATGGTTGCTTCTCCTAGTTATTTCAGGTGCATTTTAACAAGCGAACCTGGGAAATGTAGCAGACAAGTAGTTTTTGGAGGAGATCCTGCTACTTGGATTCTGCATGGGGAAGGAGAAGGGGGCATAGGGAGCCCAGGTATCAGAGGGTGAGAGGTAGCTGGTCTGACCCCCTGCTGCCTTGCACACCCTTGCAGGGGGCCCATCTGGCCTCCCAACTGGCTACTGCATGCCCTGGCTAGTCGGGGACATGTAGTGCTTCCTTTCCAGAGCCTCAGCAAACTGCATGTCACTTGCCCACAGCCTATCCGATGGAATGCTACACTGGACATCAGGATTTTTGGAGGGAGGGAGGCATCTGCCCCTCACTGAGTTGGATAGGGTAGGTCTTCTCCATTCATTACTGCTTAGCTTTGCTAATGCTGACCCATGTGACTACTTTGTATCTGAGATTCCTCCTAGCCCTGAAGTGGACTCTAGATCAAGGCAGCTGGCTATCTAGTGAGAACCTCCTTATTTCCTGTTCCTTGGGCACATGTATCCATCTCTCCCAGCTTTCATGGCTCTCCTGTCAAACTGGGGTATTGTTTCTCCTTCTCAGAGAATTGTTTTTGATCAGTGGCTGAGAAAATGGAAAGAAGAGAGATGCATTAACTCGCAAAATGTGCATCACTCTAATGGGGTTTTAAGATGGTTGGGTCCCCCCCTCCTTTGCTATTGCTTTTAATTTTTTCTCCCTTAGAAATTAAAAGGCAGTGTCTTAAACAGTAAATGTATTTTTATGCATTATTTCCATTATATGCATTAAAAGATCTTGACCATCCATTTCCATCTCTTGGAAGAAAAGTGATACATTGTGCCAGTTAGGATCCAGTGTGTGGAAATTAGGGTGTCTATGAAGGCATTTTCTCTGATTGCTTGCATTTAAGTCTGATTATGCTCAAATCGCCCAAACATCAGAGAGTACTATGCAAAGTGTAATAGTCTATCATCAGAAGCAGGCACGCAGAGAGGCAGCTTTTAACTTTGGCAACACCAAAGAGCCAGTGTTTGTGGATCCCCTTTTCAATACACTGTTCTGCAAGGAAGCCACAAAAGCCAGATGTCTTGGCACTGTCACAGCAGCACAGCCAGGATATCTTTAGATCGGAGAGGTTTAAATGTAAGGTACTTTCTGGGCACCCAAATAGAACAACCTGGGCTGAATTCATCCATTCATCAAATGTGTGGCGTTACATCAGGGATGAATGTGGACCATTCAGCTTAAGATACTCTGATGAAAGATTGCATGTCTTAAAAGCATAAACCAGAAGTCTGTGCATTTAACATAATTACAGCTTTCCTGCTGTCCTCACCTCAGAGCTAAGGCTCAGTATATGTTTTTCACTATAGAGACCAGTTTGGAGGTACTTTGTCCATCTGATGATGTATGTCCTAATGCCAACTGGGGGATCAATTGCAAACTCATCACCTGCAAATATTATGTTAAATTAACTGTGCCGTGCCCTGGCCTCTTAACTCCAAAATATAAATTCCCAGAGTTCCATGCAGGTCTTCAGGAGAATGGGGTCTGGGTTTTGAAAAAATCGCTTTAATAGTGGACACATCTTGAGCCATTCTCATTGTCCATCCTCACAAACATCCCTCATTGGTTGCAGCTTGAAAAACAGCTACTAGCCACTCCTTAGGATATTGCTTTACTTTCCATCTACTGCATTGCACTGAGGACCACATCCAGCAGTCTTTATTCAGCCCATTAAATCCCATGAGGGTAAGACAAGCTACAGGATTTGACGCATAACCATAGGCTCAAGGGTGAGATACAGCTCTATCTGAATCTTAATGGGAACTCTACGTAGCACACTAGGGCAGAATATTCGAAGTGTTCTGTAAAGAAGGCTGTATGCTCGCACTTTTGTAAATGTAAGTAATGTTCACCTCCTTGGGAATTACACGCATGAAATACACAATAGGATGGGAAATACCATTGATATCCATGAGGCTGTTGGCGCTGATTGTTAATTTACAATGTAACTATTCTCCAGATGCAGCCTTGGGCCCTTTGGGGCAGATGCAGAGGTGTATTAGTAGGGTACATCATCCTCTTAGCTTGCAGAAGTTTTGCCGCGCTTGAAATTATAACATTTTGTTTTCTCATATCCTCAACAAAGGTTTCCCTATGTCCTCAGTGGAAGATTTCCCTTCATCTCTGCCCTGTGCATTGGCATGACCTAGTTTGATGAAAAACAGTATGCTTTCTTCCCATCAGCCTGACTCCTTTGATTGACTGGAGGGCACAGATAACAAGAGACTGAGCTCAGAAATTGAAAGCCAGGTCTTCTGAGTGTAGCACATTAACCCCAGGACTCCTGGAGCAGTACATGATGACCTTTTGCTAAAGTTCTGTCAGCTATGTCAGGCCAATGCATACAGTGACACACACTTATCTTGGGGAGTATTATCAATTGTGGTCTTCATCTACTGAATAATAACCCTAGCTCATTTGCTGGGAGAATCTCCAATGCCACCTGCCTCCAATGATTGTGGAGTTTTAAGGACTTTCCTATTGACTGCAATGTACGTGGAGGCAGGTATTTTTCTTTCTTCCTTCCCACTGTAACCCTTCTGCCAAGGAAACGAAGTAACAGAACTGCACTAACTATTCGGTGACATGAGCTGGAGATCTTGTTCATGCTGAAAAGCCCTTATGGGAAGGGACTGTGCTTCTTAACCAGTTATCTTAGCCCACTTCCTCTAAGGCAAACATACAAGTTTCAGAAACTATTGCTACCAGTGGCTACCTTGTTGACAGGGACAGGCTCAGGCAGACAGGGATTTCTCCATGCATCTCTAGAGCAGGGGTAGGCAACCTATGGCACATGTCCCAAAGATGGCACACAAGCTGATTTTCAGTGGCACTCACACGGCCCGGTCCTGGCCACCAGTCTGGAGGGTTCTGCATTTTAATTTAATTTTAAATGAAGCTTCTTAAACATTTTAAAAACCATATTTATTTTATATACAATAGTTTAGTTATATAGTATAGACGTATAGAAAGAGACCTTCTAAAATGTTAAAATATATTACTGGCACGTGAAACCTTAAATTAGAGTAAATAAATGAAGACTCGGCCAGCACTTCTGAAAGGTTGCCAGCCACTGCTCTAGAGGGACTTCATTACGATTTATCACTATGCACTTAGCACTTTCCAAACACTTAAGTGGTTGCTAATCACAATATCAGAGCTCACAGCCTACGGACCCATCTAGATACCAAATACAAGACTGTAAACTATACCTATGTGGGTTGTTTTCTCTGCCCCTCCCTTACTTTCCTCCTGGCAAGATGACTTGAAACTATCTATGGTAATTAACCATTGGAACAATTCACCCAGGGTTGTAGTGGATTCTCCATCACTGGCAATTTGTTAATCAGTATTGGGGTTTTGGGTTTTTTTTTTTTTTTTGTGTTTCTTAAAGATCTGCGCTAGCTCCAAGGGAATTATTTTGGAGACGTTCTCTGACCTGTGCTATAAGGGAGGCCAGACTCTATGATCACAGTGCCTTGTAATCTATGAATCTTTAAGCCTTTTAATCTATGAATCTGTGATCTCCATCAGCATTGGGATGCAGCTTCCCACCCAGCTATGTTACTTCTCAATGTAGAGGAACTGTAGTATGGGAGCTGCCACAGCCTGTACTGCCCCAGTTCTGTGGCTAGCCAGTAGGTTTAACGTCCCAGGGCCACCATCTATCTGGCACCTTTCCACAGAAGCTCAATTCACATAATTTTTTAGAAAAGAAACCCCAAACGTAAGCCACTAATTTAGATTCACTAGAGCGAGGAAGTGTTTAAGGCTGTTTGTCATCGCTCTCCTATGGTGCCAGGATTATTGCAGCCAGAATGTGTGAAATCACACACTGCTCTGAGATCTCTGCAGTACCAAGGTACTGGGGGGTATAAGCAGAGGATGGAGTGGCAGCTGTAACTAAGAATACTCTTCCCCCCTCCCCTTTCCTTCCACTTTTATGCAGCTGCTGGTGATTAAATTGTCACCTTAATGCATTCATTTATTTAACTCAAAATATAGTCTTAAGAAGGGGGGGGGCACCATCTTCCTGAAATATGATGTTGAGCTAGAAGAATATCTCTCCTGAGAAGGGCCTTAATAGCCCTTTGATGCTTCTAGTGAGTGAGAGTTATAGGTCTTTCAGCTCCATGAAAGAAATGGAACCATCATCTTTCAACTAAGCAAGATTACCTTGTGTGTGTTCACATAGCAAAATATCTCCTGAAGTCATAGTGGGTCACCACTGGATAAACACCTTCGCATCATTCCCAGCGCAGTCCTTTCCTATTCCTTTAATGACAGCAGGCTATATAACGCTTTGTGGCAAACGTATGGTGCTGGGAGGACGGAGCACTGCACCTGCTGCCACTTCACATGCCAGGCTACGAGGGAGCCAGCTACAGCATCCGCAAAAGCAGAGATGGGGAGGGTGCTGGAGAAGTTTGGCCATTTAACCAGAGAATCAAATGATGGGAGTAGCCAGGGGTGGGTCTTTAATTCTTCAGTGTTGTCTTGCAAGGAGGCAGATCCAAGCGTTCACAGATACAGATTCAAGCCTATTACTAGCCGGCTTCCTTAGCCAAGAGCTTGTGCAGTCTGGCAGCTTTAGCATGAGACTCGCGATGGGGTAAAACCCCCATTACAGGTATGAAAGGCTTAAAGGCACAGTTAGTTGTATTTACCTCACTTCGGTGGTAATTGGGCCATTTCTCTTCCTGTCGAAGAGGACAGGACTAAAAGGATCAGAAGACACCTGGACTAAGAGAATTCAGTCAGGGGAGAAACGCCACAGAGATTAGACAAGAAGGTTGGCTCCTGCAAAGGGCCGAAACACCAGAGGTGGAAGGAGACTAGAGTTCTCAGGAAGACTTTGGTTGGGCAGGACAGAGACCGGGAAAGGCAGTGGCATTCCAGGAAAGGGTTGAGCACAGGGCCCGGAGCAGGGGTGGGCAAACGTTTTGGCCCGAGGGCCACATGGGGGCTCAAAATTTTGCGGAGGGCCAGGTAGGGAAGGCCGTGCCTCCCCAAACATCCTGGGCCCACCCCATATCTGACCCCCCACTCCCTTCCTGCACCCTCAGTGACCCCTCAGAAACCCGACCATTCAACCCCCCTTCCATGTCCTTTGATCACCCTCTCCAGAGACCCCCCAACTCAAACTGCCCCCCTCCAGGAACCTACCTCCTATCTAGGCCCCCCAGGTTTTTTCTTCCCTGACCCCTCCCTACACCCCCGACCCTAACCAACCCCCCTACCCACCTTACCTTGTTCAGCCTGGTGCTCCAGCTGGTGCGGGGCCCCACAGCTTGCTGCGCTCTGCCGTGGGGGGCCCGGGCGCACGGGGAGCTGCGCTCTGCCCGACGCCTTGGTGCAGGGCCCTGCGGTGAGCTGCGCTCGGTCTGGCCCCATAACACAGGGCTCCGCAGCTCCCTGCGCTCGGACGGCCCGGGAGCTCCGGACCCCATGGCGCCCGTGCCCCGCCTGGGGAGCATGGGACCACCGGCACCACGCCCCTGCAGGCTGGATAAAAATGGCCGACAGGCCACATGTGGGCCCCGGGCCGCAGTTTGCCCACCCTGGCCAAGAGGTTAGGGTGATTCTTTGGACCAGCCCTTTCTCAGCCTGAGGGCAGAGCATCCTGTGAAGGCAGGAGGACTGCAGGGGACACTGGAAATGAGAACCACTGCACCACCTCACCCTGACACAAGGGGGTTCACTGGTAATGAATGTGCATTGTTACACTCCTCACCCGCATAGCTGGGGCTCTCTTACGGTGTGGCTCCAAAAAGATTCACTACTGCAGCATCTACGGAGAATCTTTTGCAAAGAGTGAGTCAAGAGACATCTGTCATGGAAGACAGTGGATCTGGCCATGGATCAGGGAAGCTGGCATTTGAGATGTCCTTTGTATCAGCCTCCAAGGGGGGAAATACTATATACCTGCATCATTGAAAGGAGGGAGAGTAGTATGGCTATACCAACCTGAACATGCCTGATCCCATCTGATCTTGGAAGCTAAGCAGGGTTGGGCCTGGCTAATACTTGGATGGGAGACCTCCTGGGAATACCAGGTGCTATAGGCTTAACACCTGGCAGTAGGTATAAAATGCCTCCAACGACAGATGGAACGATGTATCGGTTGGAGTATACCCCCAGTCATATCACTGGTTGTGTCCAGTCTAAGCGGATCCTGCCATAGTGTGGGAATAATGCTAGGAAAAAACACACATTGAAAGGAGGGAGAGTAGGATCTTAGCCTTCTGCACACATTGTAGGATATAATGGCTTGCAGCATTATCATGGGCTTCTAAAACCTGACAAACTTGTTACTGTTCCTTTGGGCTGTAATTCTGTGAGAAGCGGGGTTAGCCTCATGGACTAAGCATGGGAAGCTGGAACTTCCACAGGCTAGTGCCTGGCCTATCAGTGACTCCGCATATGGCCTTGGGCCTGTCTGTTATCCATGTTTTACAACAATTCATGGCAGTGCTTACCTACCCCATTGATGGCTGTGATCATAAATTCATTGTCCATAAATTTGTAGAGATCCATGGATGAAGGCTTCAGTGTCCTCACCCGGTCCCATGCTTTATCAATGACCCCGTCTTTCCTGCCTCATTCTCTTTAGAAGTGACTCTCCAGGCATCGTCCTCACAAAGAGCATGCTCATCACAGACTGGTGGCAGCAGTGACGGGTTGTCGTGGCAACTTTTTTTTTCTGTCTTTTAATAAAATGGATCCCAAGCTTCCATCCCAGTATTTTTCCACATCCCTTGCCTGTCCTCTCACCAACAGGGGTATGTCTGCATTGCATTGTAATTGGGTCTGTGTGACCCGGGCTTGTAGACTGTGTTTCCAAGCCCACTCTCAAGCATCCATGCTGCATTATAAATCTGGGTTTACAGTTGCTGGACCCAGGGCTCTTAGCCATGGTAATACATCCATACTGCACTACACAGACCTGACTTTGGTCCACACTGCAAAATGACAGGGCTTTGACCTTAGTCATGGCGGGACTCGGGCTCTGATCCATCCCCCTAGCAGGGGCCTAGACTTAGATCCTGAATGCTTGCTGACCCGAGACGAAGAGAGCTTGGGATCAAACATGAGTCTGAGCCTGACTAAGTGTGCAGTGTAGACGTACCCAGAGAGAACTTCTACTGCTACCCTTTGGTGTCTTTGGGTGCTCTATGAACACCTCCCAGTTCAAGAGCCACTACCACAGCCTTCACTGGGGCATTGCCTGGTTCTCTTCCAGTGCTTGTTGTGCAACCTTCATTGTGGTCTGTTGAGGCCGGTGTTGGAATTGCAAGTTCTTCTTCAAGTGTTTGTTCATGTCCATTCCAATCAGGTGTGTGTACGCACACGTGCACATTGGCCGGAAGATTTTTCCCCTAGCAGCATCCATCAGGTCGGCCTGGGTGTCCCCTTCAGTTGTACCTTCATGATGCCCAATATAGAACCCTGCTTTTAGCACCAGAACCCGAGCCCAAGACTCTAGTCTCAGACTGTGAAACTTACTGCTGCTGTCCTGTCCCCCCCCCCGTCGACATACCCTAAAATGCCACAGCTCCACCAGTCAGAGTCAGACCTGAGAATCGAGTAGCTTATTTCAAATTAAAATTACCCCCTCCCTTCCTGCCCCCCACAAAGACTGTTTCAGCTCGTGTGTGTGAAATTGTTTTCATTAAATTTGTTATGGAAAACCCACATTCTGCCACTTCGCTGCTCCCGGACAATGGGAGCAGTGCTTCCACCATGAGCAATTGATCCTGAAAGGCGGGTGGCCTAGGGTTAAAAGCTTTGTTAAACATGCATGTACCTCCTCATTTGTTGAGGATTTGATGGAGTTTAAGTGCAGCTCTGAGAGGCCAGTGCTGACACAGGGCATTATCCTCTGACTTGCTCAATACCTGTGTAAAGTGGTCCAGCAGATTATCATTATGTATATTGCCGTAATAGACCAATTCTTTATTGCGTGGATTCGGAGCACTGAAAGCATGTGAATGGTGATTGCTATAGCCTGGAGATTCTGGCAACCATCTGTTCAGTGGCACCTTCAAGTATATATCTGGGATTTTGTGCAGCCTTGTCTCTGAAGAAGGGTTTGTCTCTTCAGATTTTTCTAAAAGGATAACTGTTTGGACATAGGAGCCAAGATTGCCTTTTGTTCCTCGCTCTTCTGAAGCCTCCAACAACAAGAGGTTGTCTCTCTGAAACCCCATTGCAGTAGCAGTGAAGAACAGCATGACATATTGGTTATCTGACCCGCATGTCAATGACTTGTGCCCCACCTGGGTGGGTTGGGAGATCTGGGCACCAACTGCTGTGGGAGGTTTTGAGTTTGCCTTCCTCTTTCACATGCTTCAAGTCGCTTTCCTCATGCCCACTCCCTAAGGCAGCAGAGGAATCCACAATTCAGTCGTGTGTGTGGCCGGCGTGCAGAAAGCTGCATGGGGAGGTATATTTGCTGGTTTAACAGTTACTCCTGGGGCCTCCTTGTATGCCTCCTTCATGCTTTAATTTACCAAGATCAAATTAAGCAACTGGTTAACATAAAAATTTGGTGTTAGACAAGGGGGCAGGGAAACACCGTCACTGTTTATCATGGTTTTAAACTGGACGCTGAGAATGTTTGATGAGTTGGAGGGCATGGCATTAAATGATCTGGTGTTAATCTCCTTAGTTTATGTAGATGACATTGTACAGCTGGCAGACCTATTTGAATTAATGATGATACTCTTTGCTACCTTGGAAAATTGGTGTAGTCAGCTTGACCTTAAAATAAATGCCAAGAAGATGAAATGGATGTACCTTGGAAAAAGGACAAAAGATAAAATGTTGAAATGCAGCAGCGGTGAGTGGTAAAACAAGCAAAATGTTGTGCACATAGGAAGCTTGATCAGTGCCATGGTTCCATTGGGAATGAGGTTAAAAGAAGATGTGCTTTAGCTACAAGTGCTGCACAGAAGCTGATGAAATTATGAACTGATAAAAACATTCTGTTTGGTACTGAAGTGATAATGGATCAAGCCAGGGTACTAACAATATTACCCTATGGGCTGGAAGCAGCTGCATTCAGTGAAACAGACAGACATCAGAAGGCTGGAGGCAATAGATCTAAGAGTTCTGCAAACGATGGCAGGTGGAAAATGAAATGATTTTTCGACAAATGGAGAATTTAGAAGGAGAGGAGAATGTGCTATCAGGGACAAGACTGGCTACAATCAAAAGGATTATGATGGTGGGGACACCGCAGATGACGAACAGATGACAGGATGCAAAAAATACAATGTTAACGCAATCCAGGTCAGTCTGGCTTAGAGGCTGGCCACCAGCTAGATGGCAGGACAGTGTACATAGGGACATGACCAGATTGGGCTTAATGGCGGGAGAAGCCAATGACAGGAATGAATGGTGATGCTGTACTGCTCCCCATGTCTATAAAACTGCTGTCCCCCGCTCTTTCTAGACATTCCTCTGGGTTGAAAAGAAGAAAACGTTTACTTAGCTGGAGAGGAGAGAGAGAGAGAGAAGAAGAAATCCTGGAGTCTAACTCTCTTTTTTTGGGCAGCGGGTGGATAAAAGGTCAAATTTACATTGAATAAATGTGTGTTCTGCACTATAAAAACAAATGGAAGTGCCTGAGTTCTTGCAAGGGGCATTGCCTGCTAACTGGGGCTCTCAGAAGAGCACTCGCTTATGTCTGGAGGCAGGTGATTACTCTCAAGTATTATTCTTTTTACAGCAAGCTTTGCATTAGGAGCAGAGAGGAGGAGGAGGGAGAGAGCTGCTGGGAGAAGTGCAGTGATAGCACATTGTGCTGCTGTGCGGAGATGGGAGAATTAGGCAGGGGAGGGAGCCGAACCACAGGCTGCTGGGGGGCAGGGGGAAGCTGGGTGCTGCTGCCCCTCACCCTTTCTAGACATTCCTTAGCAAGAGGAGAGACTGAAAGTAGTGGGAGAAACCCCTGGATGTCAAATGTAGCAATTTCTGCAGAGAGTAGCTGAAATCTGCCCGAGCTACAGTGGTTTGGGGGAGTGGGTTCATCCTTCAGATGGGTCTTGTGTGACTATTAGATACAGATGTGACCTGCAGGCACCTGGCATCAATGGGACGGAAGGGGAAGAGGGTTGTTGGCAGACAAGAGCGTGCAGAAGCCAAGCACTAGATGGCCACAGCCAATGGGTTCCTTTCTCTCCATCGCCCACAGTGGTTCGGTGCAGCTCAAAGCTTTGGGTGTAGTGCTGAAGTTGTCCTCCCTTTCCCTCCCACTCCTTCCCGCATATGCCCTGGTCACCTCCCGCACTTCCAGCAGTTGGAGCCTGTGCTGCCTGTGTGACTGATTGTTCCACAGTCGTGCCGCTATCTGCTCTGCTTGTACTTGCGCATGGCATGCTCGTCCGTACTGGATCCGTAAAGCCGCTAGCCTCTGCCCGCTTCTCTTCCCTCCTTGTGACCAACCTGGAACAGCAGAGCTCTGGGCTTTGACAGAAATGAGGAAAGGAGAAGGGGGAATGTATATTTGCACCCAAAGAGTATATGTATTTATTTCAGTGTGTCCCTCTCCTTCACGTGTCACTTGTTTTTCGATTGTCAGCTCTGCTGAGCAGGAGCTGCGTCTGCTTCTGTGTCTATGCAGCGCCTGGCACAACAGGGCCTTTGGATGCTTCTGTTAATAGAAGTAACATAATAATCAAGATGATGGGAGCCACTGATGGTTTTGCGAAGGTGCGAACACCACCGTCACTGGCTGGCATTGCTGTGAGAGCGCCATGGAAAACAATGCTATCTGCCATAGGGATTTACACTGCTGCCCATCACTGTTGTGTGGAAGCACTTTCCCTGGAAAGGGGATTAGCAATGGCAAAGTCCATGTTGAATGACGGGGAGTCTCTGGCTGTCCTGCATGCTGATAGCTTGGATATTTCAGTCAGGACAGATCTGTGGTGTTCCCTTTTGTAGTGTGAACTGGACATTAACAGTGTCTCTGGACTTGGCTAGTTCCCATCTACACCAACGTCAGGGCACAATTGATCCATTCCTACCTGGTAACCTACTGCTTTGTGTTGTATGGACCGGACAGACCCATATCCTTCCTTAGAGATTTTTAAGGTCAGGCTTGACAAAGCCCTGGCTAGGATGATTTAGTTGGGGTTGGTCCTGCTTTAAGCAGGGGGTTGGACTAGATGACCTCCTGAGGTCCCTTCCAGCCCTGATATTCTTCTATGATATCAATCTTGATCCTGGTACTATCTGCATCCCTTTCCCTCTCTGGCTCTAAACCTCGAAGCTAAGCTCACGGTGAGTCAGAAGCACTTGAGCAGGGATATGCGGGAGGGTTTGCAGTAGCTGGTGCTGCTCAGAATAGCTACTGACATTGGAAGTGCAGAGTGATTGCTCTCGGCGAGCTGGTCTAACCCAAATAAAACACACACTGTGTGCTTTAATGAGACACGAACAAATGGCTCTCGCAATTGAGGGTGCAGCTGTAAGATATTAGCCGTATGGTAATAAAGTGGGTTGCCAAGTGTCTTTGCATTGTGTTCATTGCAGAAGCGCTGTTTAACCAACCCTCACCCTGGTGACAGTGCCCAGTGAAGGTGTAACTGAGTGTTGCAGAAATTATTTGCACTCAAATACTCTAGGGCTGCTTCCTCCCTTGTTCCTGTGGCATCTGTTTGAGGCATTTTCCCTGCCTGTATGCAGCGCCTGCAAGGGGCACAGCGGCGGGCCTTCACCCCCATGCTTGCCATGCCATCTGGCAATCTGGAGCAGTGACTTGCCTTGAACAGGATCCCAGGGAGCCTTTCATCCACCTCTTTGCTGTGGGCTTTTCCCTCCGTATTGTCTTCCCAGACGTCACTGCACCATCTTCTCCCCTGATCTGGCAGTTTCCTCCACTCCTAAGCCAGCAGGGAGGTGCTGTGCTTCCCCCACCTACATGGCACTCCAGCCCATAGCCCCGCACAGCAGCGTTTCTGATGGCAGTGGAGCTTGTTCCAGTGCAGGGAGATGATGGAGCTCTATGGACTGCAGGGCTCCAACCAGACGTCACGTTCTGCCGGTTGTGATCTGTGCCCTGTCCTCTGGCAATACCAGCGTCTCGCCCCTTCCCGGCACCCGAATGTCTTTACTCAGCTTCCCGGCAGCTGCATGATGCTTGCTATGGGAGACTGTCACATGTGTTAACGAGCATTTGGATGGAAGGATCCAGGGAGTGTTCTGGGGAGGGTGAATTGAAGCAAAGTCTTGTTTTTACACCATGGACTAGATTTTCATAACTAGCTGCTTTGAGTGGGCCTGCAAACTCCATGCACCTCCCCAGGTTGACACAGGTGTAGCTGAGTGCAGATAGTAGGCCTGGTGGTGAAGCTATTAACTGAATGCAGCTGACACTAAGGTCAAATTCAACCATGGTTAAAGTGGGTGCAGCCACGATTGAAGACACCCGGGGCTGTGGTGCCGTATGCCGGTGCTGACTTTGTCTCGGGAATGCTGGGAGTGGTGCAGCAATTGGCATAAAGCAGCCCCCCTGCTGCTATCTTACCCTTTCCTGCTATTGCTTTTCCTGATTTACCCCGTACCCTTCCACCGCCTCAGTGACTGAGTTACATTCAGCAGCCAGCAGTTGTGCCAGACAAAACAGTGCCAGTTATACCCCTGTACCTTGCCATGGCAACCTGTTTGAGGAGCAAGCACTCATCACCCTTCACATCCCTGCTGAAATAGTCTCAGGCTCTTGCAGGGGAATTACTCTTCCTTTCTCAGGGCTGCATCTGGCTGAACATCACTAAGTAATCCTTCTACTAACACTAAATCACTCCCACCCCCTTGGACTAATGTCTAATAAGTGATCTGCTAAACGTGCCCTGCTGTTTTATCAACTGTTCAGAAGTCAACTAAGGTACACTTAAAAGGAAAACAATCCCGAACATAAGAGCACCCACGCTTAATTGCTGCAGCATTGCTGAAGGTATTGGTCAGGCTCTGAGAGTTTTTCAGCAAGCCTGTTACCCCAACTGGGGGGTGACAGGCAGAGAGAGAGAGATATGGGGCGTGGGTTTTTTGCAGCCGTTCCTCTGTGATTTGCCGTGTTCTTGTTGCTTTGTTTTGTAGATGATGCCCTGGCTGTGCCTGAGTCTGTTATTCATAGGGCTGATCATTTGCTTGATGGTGTTTTGGAGCTCTTCTGAGGATGCTCCAAACAATCATCTTTCATTTTCTTGCCATGGCCACATGTCTGTCCCTTGTTGTTTGAGGACTACAGGAAGTATTCCCAGCATAGGTACTTGTACTCTGGAAAAGTCAAGCACTATTCCAGTTTCTCCTGTGGTCCCTTCCCAACAGGAGAGAGAATTCTTCAGTGTTCTTCACCTACAGATGGAATTGTCTCCAATGCATGAAAATGACCCTGGTAGACCTTTGCTTTGCCTAAGGAACGAGATATAAGGTTGTACCCTTCTAGCCATTGCTGTCCTGTAGTTTTGATCAGCCAGTGGCATTTGCCACAATTTTAATCGTGGGGTTGGGGGAGGAAGGCTGGTTTTGTGGATTAAGTTACTGCATTGGCTCTGGAGACCTGAGTTCAGTTCCTGGTTTTGTCACAGATTTCATCTACCCTGTGCCTCGTCTCACAGATGGTGAACTGTGGATACTAGAACTTCTCTCCCTTACAGGGTATTGGAGGATAAATACACTAATGACTGTGAGATGCTCCAATGCTATAATGATGAGGGCCATGTAAGTACTTGGGTAGCTCAATAGGTACCTAAGCTGCAGCATTGGTTTACCCAGCAGGTTTCCACATGCTCACTTTGTGACACAGTGCTGTGTATGGCTGTTGATCCACCACTTGTCCTTTCAGTTTTGAAGGAGCCCAGCAGGAGTAGCGGGCCATTCCATGATTCTAAAATCTATTTTGTTGGCACCAGTTTGTCCTTTTTCTGAGGCAATGTTTTCTGTTTCACCTGTCAAATTTGCGATTGCCCTAGACTGAGTCAGGAACTCCAAGCTTGTGTCTGCTAATTGCATGGTCATTTGGGGACTGGGGATGCTTCCAGGTTGATGGATTGTACACAGGAAAGTTTTACTCCCTCTGATAAATATCCCATAAGCAATACAGTATTGTGAGCACCAGAGTGCACAGGGAAAGTGGTAACTGCTCGCATAAACAAGCAAGTGCACAGAAGGGGCTACTTACATGCATAAATGTGAGTGTTTGTGCAAATGGGTTTTGTGGGTACAGCGGACAGCTGGTTTTGGAAACCTGGTCCTATATTATTCTCCTCATGCTTCCCTTACCAACAAAGCAAATCTATAGCTTAGTCTGCGAGAGCAGCCATGCTGGAAAATGGCACCCTATTGTGCTCATTTGTGTGACACTAAAGGCTTCAGGGGGCATATCCCATAGTTCTTTGCGCTGCAGTAAGCTGATCCACTGTATGAATTCTTTTCCAATGAATTGTGGGGGAATTTGCCTGTCCTTTCTGAGGACCATAAGGTGGATAGAAAGCTGGTTGGATCGTCTGGCTCAACGGGTAGTGATCAATGGCTCCATGTCTAGTTGGCAGCCGGTATCAAGCAGAGTGCCCCCAAGGGTCAGTCCTGGGGCCGGTTTTATTCAATATCTTTATCAATGATCTGGAGGATGGTGTGTACTGCACCCTCCATAAGTTTGCAGATGACACTAAACTGGGAGGAGTGGTAGATACGCTGGAGGGTAGGGATAGGATACTGAGGAACCTAGAGAAATTAGAGGACTGGGTCAAAAGAAATCTGATGAGGTTCAAAAAGGAGAAGTGCAGAGTTCTGCACTTAGGATGGAAGAATCCCATGCACTGCTACAGACTAGGGATCGAATGGCTAGGCAGCAGTTCTGTAGAAAGGGACCTAGGGGTTACAGTGGATGAGAAACTGGATATGAGTCAACAGTGTGCCCTTGTTGCCAAGAAGGCTAACGGCATTTTGGGCTGTATAAGTAGTGGCATTGCCAGCAGATCGAGGAATGTGATTGTTCCCTCTATTCGACATTGGTGAGGCCTCATCTGCAGTACTGTGTCCAATTTTGGGGCCCACACTACAAGAAGGATGTGGAAAAATTGGAAAGAGTCCAGATAAGGGCAACAAAAATGATTAGGGGCCTGGAGCGCATGACTTATGAGGAGGGGCTGATAGAACTGGGATTGTTTAGTCTACAGAAGAGAAGGCTGAGGGGAGATTTGATAGCTGCTTTCAACTACCTGAAAGGGGGTTCTAAAGAGGATGGATCTAGACTGTTCTCAGTGGTAGCAGATGACAGAACAAGGAGTAATGGTCTCAAGTTGCAGTGGGGGAGGTTTAAATTGGATATTAGGAAAAACTTTTTCACTAGGAGGGTGGTGAAGCATTGGAACAGGTTACCTAGGGAGGTGGTAGAATCACATTCCTTAGAGGTTTTTAAAGTCAGGCTTGACAAAGCCCTGGCTGGGATGATTTAGTTGGGGATTGGTCCTGCTTTGAGCAGGGGGTTGGACTAGATGACCTTCAGAGGTGCCTTCCAACCCTAATATTCTATTATTCTATGACCTGCGGAAAAGAGGGGACTTGTGGTTATGACTGGAGTACTAGCAGTGTTCGAGAGAAGCTAGTCTGCATCCATGCTACCTGGTGGTCATGTTAGCATCTGTCGAGGTACACTAACTTGAGCTGTAGCCAATACTCCTCTTGGACTAGCCAATTAGAGTTAAAAGCACCACTGTTGTTGTGTTAAAGGTTTTTGTGTGTGGACTGAAATTAGGGGCAACAATTGAGTGATAGTTTGAGTTAATGACAAACTAGGGACGGCTGCTGCCCTAAAGAGTTTCTATTCTACGCTAGACGAGAGTGGGAGAGAGGGAGTTTAATTTATCCCCAGTTTTACAGATGTGGAATCGGGACACAGAGAGATTGTGACTTGTCCAAAGGCTGTGGCAGAGCCAGAAATTAAACCCACTGTGTCCTAAAAATTCCAACCCAGTATCTTAACCACAAGACCATTGCATCAAATAACACAGTGTATATGGCACAAAGAGGAGGAGTGATCCCATAACTTTCTCTGCCTTGTGACCTATGATACCTAGTTCTCTGTCCAGTTAGTCGGCTCACATAGCCTCTTGCACCAAGGCAGAATGCCTCTGACTTGGATGGGGCTCCCTATTGACATGAGAGCCTCTTGCACAAATTTGCATGTGGGTCTCGGACCTTTGATTGTAACTTTCTTGAAGCAAGGCCTCCATCTTTTACTGGTCTGTAAGCGGCCATGCACTCTTGTAGTCCTGCATGACAGTCAAGTTCGGCGGCAGCAATTAAGGTGTGTAAAAGTTTCCTTCTGCCAGGCTCTAGTGACTGACAAACCCCGCCGAGAGCGGAGGCTTGGAATAGACTTGTACGGCTGCTGGTGGCGGCTCTGCCTCTGCATATACTTGAGAGCCCTGTTGCAACTATAAACAAATTCAGGTATATAACCAGCACTTGCTAAAGTGACAGGTATACCCTTTGGAGGCACTTTCATTTTGCATGTGAGTCAATGTGTCATGCAGCTTATTGGATCACAACATGGACAGGTATTAGAGAGGATGCTGTACTCGTGGTGACATTTTTAATCTTTCATCTCTTCAAGCTAATGCATTTTGCCGATCAGTGTGTCAGGTGCAGAGACCTGGGTCTGAGCTCCTCTCTGTTCCATGTGCACTGCTACGTGGCTTAACAATTGTGGGGTTTTTTTCCCTTGTGATTAATTTGTTGTCTCCATGTCAGACAGGCTCTGTTTCACTCTGCACCAGGCATCTCTGAAGAGGGAAACAATCAGGTGAATGGAATGGTTAGTGACCCGGATTATATACTGTGTGGGTATGTGTGTGTCTCTTACACATCCCTTGAAGAAAAGGGTCATTCTTTTCTTCCTTAGAGCAGCGCCCTTTCGATGCCAGTGGTGTTGGCAGGAATGTGTGCACGCTGCGTGCCATTCTCTCTGTGTTGTCCTCCCTGCAGCAGAGCCCTTAAAGTGTTAGCTGAGATGTCTTGCGTTGTGAGCTTTCTTGCGACAGTGCCCTGGCACTTCTGTGATTCTTTGTGGGGCGTGTTATGTCTACTGTGGTGGTGCCTTCAGACTCCAGTTAAGGATCAAGGCCCCGCTGTACTAGACACCATACAAAACAGCCAGCTCCTGCCCCTGAATGCTCAGAATCCAGGTTCGTGCCCTCTAGTTATGGTCCCTCCATCCTCCCCAGAGACGGCATGAGCTCCCTTTCAACCGTATCTTGTCAGTGTCTGCTGCCTCTCTGGCATTATGAGCTCCTTGATGGCAGTGCGGGAGGGCTGCTAGCTAGAACCTTCTGAGCGTGAGCGTCCGACCAGAGCTGTTCTTGGAATGTCAACTGGGCTTTTCCTCTTACTGCTATAGATGTGGTCACATCAGCTTTTCCCTCTGCTGTGCTTGTGGCTTCAGGGAAGGGTTAGATGCTTCATCAAATCACCAGAGAACTGATAAGTTCAGCTCTGTCCTTGTGTACTTTACCATGGAGGATTAAATGGCACAGCTGCCTTGCAATTCACCTCTGGAAGCCCACATTCAAATTCGGTTTTTCTCCACAGCATAGAGTTTGAAAGTCTGAACTTGTTCCTCATGGGTATCAGACAAAGTTCCGCCCACTTTATAGCATAATTTGGCTTGAATTTGAATTACTGTCTCTGTTCAGGAAAGCCCCGGGCTTGGAATAGAACATCACATTGCGGGTCAGGCTTAGGAGACATTGGCAGAGCTCTGAGAGGGAAGCCTGAATCATTCTTGCACTGTGCCTATCTCTCGCCAGTGCTGTCTGCCTCTCAGAAGCTGGAGATGCAGAGCCTCACTGGAGTAGGTCATGTAGCTGGCATTTGCCAAGCTTTCCATCTCAGGGTACCAGTGCAGTATGGTCTATCTCCTAGCACACACTCCCATCTGCTTCCAGGTTTCCTTTTTCATGAGTATTTAAAATTAGCCTTTTTGAAAAAGGATCTAATGAATATTAAACACTAGCGAAAATACCCGGCGTTGGTCGGGTCAGTCGGAGGTGGGGAAGGGGCAGAGAGCTGAGCGAGTGCAGGGTCTGTTGGAGGGGGCAGAGAGCAAACCTGACACCCCCACCTCACCCCCCCCGACCAAACCCGACACCCCCACCTCACTTACCCCTTGGCCAACCCCGACTCACATTTTCACCCCCCCACCCAAACCCAACACCCCCACGTCACCCTCTACCAACCCCAACACCCCCTGACCAACCCCAACACCCACACCTCACCCTTCACCCACCCAGACACCTTCCCACCCCCCCAGATCAAACCCAACACCCCCGCTCACTTACCCCCCCGACCAAACCCGACACCCCCACCTCACCCCCCCCGACCAAACCCGACACCCCCACCTCACTTACCCTCCGACCAAACCCAACTCGGGTCCGTCGGAGGTGGGGAGGGGGCAGAGAGCTGAGGGATTCTGGGGTCCGTCGGAGGTGGGGAGGGGGCAGAGAGCTGAGGGATTCCGGGGTCCATCGGAGGGGGGAGGGGGCAGAGAGCTGAGGGATTCTGGGGTCCGTCGGAGGTGGGGAGGGGGCAGAGAGCTGAGGGATTCCGGGGTCCGTCGGAGGGGGGAGGGGGCAGAGAGCTGAGGGATTCCAGAGTCCGTCGGAGGCGGGAGGGGGCACAGAGCTGAGGGATTCCGGGGTCCGTCGGAGGGGGGAGGGGGCAGAGAGCTGAGGGATTCCGGGGGGGGAGGGGACAGAGAGCTGAGGGTTTCCGGGGTTCCGTTAGAGGGGGGAGGGCGCAGAGAGCTGAGCGAGTGCAGTGTCTGTTGGAGGGGGTATTATGACATCATAACTATGTCACAGAGAACAGCAGCTGCCCAGCTGATGTGATTGGCCTTTAAATAATTTCACCCCTGGGGGGTGTCAGAGGTGAGATTTGAAAAATTTTCGACTCTTATGGTCATTAGGACCCCAAGACCTCTAACTGTACCAAATTTCAAGTCTCTAGTTCAAACGGTGTGGAAGGAGTAAGCATACATACATACATGCACGCACGCATGCATACACCATTTGACTTTTATATATATAGATTAGTCACATCCTTTAAGTACCAAAGCCCTGGTGTTAGTGTCCAGCCAAGTAACTGCTCATACTGCTTTGCACTTCAGTACTACCTGCCATCCTGAAGATCTGCAGGCCTCTCACACACACTATAAGGGCCCGATCTAACTCCCATGAGAGGAAATGGAAAGATTCCCTTTGACTTCCCTAAGGGTTGAAATTGGGCCCTAATTAATTTAGACTCTGTAGGCGAGGTGAATGGCGGTGTCCCTCTTTTACAAGGTTGAGGGGGGAGAGATTTGGCCAAGTCACATCCGCCATCCATGACAGTCAGAGATAGAGCCCAGCTCCCCGTGGTCTAATTTTGTGGGGTAGGCAGAATGACAGCTGGCCAAGCAGTCCCAAGAAGAGGCATGTTTTTCATACGTGAAGGTTGAGGTTCTCTTCTACTGTAGTGCAGCCCTGGGGTATTTCTGAACTGATGAAGCTTTGAAATGGCCTGAATGATCTGCTCCCACGGATTTGATGCGTCTTACGTGCTTTGGCCTCTGCTAATGACTCGGATGGCCCGTTCTGAAGCTCAAATCCTGGCTAGCCACACGGGATGCTTTTCAGAGAGTAATGTGCACACTGCGGTTTGTTGGCTTGCGAGATTCACTGCATGTTTTCAAATATGAATGGAGTTGTTTGCAAATGATTAAAGCCCAAAATAGCCACAATTGGCTGGATTTTGTATCTGTTGAATAGAATTCAACCACCTCCAGTCACAATAGCAAACTGCCTTCCTGCATTGTATTAACTTCACATCTGCACAATGGGTAGTGTACCAAGTGAGGGTGGGCTCTCAAATGTTGTTATTCCACCTTGCTACACAGACTGTGTCAGTTATTTGTTTCGCTAACTTCTATAGTCTCTTATTTGTATTGGCTCTGATGCTTTCATCTCACTCCTCGGTGCGCCTTTGTGGTTTCCCGTTATTTGGTGCGCATTGTCCTGAGGAATTGAATTCCTTTTGATTAGCACACCATCCGTCCTAGCCTGCCTGTGGAAACATCAAGGAGAAGTATAATTGTCATCGATTTGCCTTCTCCTGGGTGGGAAGTGGGTGTCATTTCTCTGAATGTGTCCCTTCCCCTCCCCCATCTGTGTTGGCTTGCACTGAATTCAGGAATGCTCATCACAAACCCAACCAGAGCATGAGGCTGCCTTCTCTACCCCTCCCATCTCCATCTCCTGTGCTGTTGTGTACACAGTGGAAAGTTTATCTGCTGTGGTTTCTTCCCTGAGTCCATGAATGCGACGATAATTAGCAATGACAGGAAGGTCACTACGCATGGGGAAGAGAGGGTATGAAACATGCCCTGAACTCCGCTGTTCTACCCCCACCCACTTGGTATCTCTGTCCGATGCAATCTTGTCAGGGCACTGGGAACGACACTGAGCCACCCTTCCGGCTGCTGCCCCTTACCTTCCCCAAGGGGTCTGTTTCACATGAGGTAGTCTTTTAAGATTCTTGAAGGTTCTTTATTTATTCATTATTTCTTGATTTATTTATTTCTCTCACTGCTCCTCTCTGAGTAGATCGCTTCTGGCAGATGTGACAGGCTTGTGTGAAATTCTTGGGACAGGTTGATGCCAATAACTTGGAAGCTCTTGCCTGGTTCTCCTCTTCCCTTCTCCCTAGATTGCCACTCCAACCCCACTATTCCACTGCTTCATGGGCATAGCTTTTAATTCTGTTGATTTCTTTTCACATCTAGGACTGCAGCTCCTGCTCCTGGGGGAGGGAGGCGGGTCTAGAGACTGGGAACATCCCCTTCATACCCATTGTTCAGATGCACTATGTTTCTTCCATGGCTTGTCTGCCCAAGAGGAAATGTCGTCTCTCAGTGGACATGGGGCGGGGGGGAGGATCAGGGTGCAACAGAGATAAAAGAGCAATTCAGTTTACGTGTTAATTCCGCAGTGGGACTTTACAGAGCAGAGATTGCCAAACTGCAGCCATGCTTGTGTAGATCTGTGTGTGTGTGTGTTATATGGAAGGATGCCGGGGACCACTTTCACTCCAACACACACATCACATTCTATCTCTCACCCGCACACACATACACACAGTTTTGTATTTTATATTTTGGCACTCATTGGCCAAATGAGTGAGGTTTTTTTTGTTTGTCCACACACAGCTGGGTAGTAACAGATTAAAATGCATGCCGGCACACACGCTCTCTCCCACTGGAAAATGCTTTGCTTGGAAGAGCCACCCTGCTGTCTCTCGCATGGGGCTGACAGACCCCTTTTCACTTCCAGTGTGCTCTAGCTCTGCCGTGTGGTTCCGTCAGGGAGGGAGGGCGACCCAGCCACTGTGCTGCACGTCTTCAATGTTGTGTGGAGCCTTGATGCAATGTGAATGAGGTTAGAGTAGGTAAAACTCTGCAGCAGCATTTCTTAGCAATGAACAAACTGGTGTCTCTTCAGATTCACCCTGTTGTCTGATGGGCTGCGGCTCACGCCGGCACAAGGCCTTTTCTGCAGTATTTCCAGGGCATGGTTCTCAGAAGCCAGATCTAAGCTTGGCATTGAGATCAGATCTGAAAATGAGTCACTATATATTTTATTAAACCAGTTTCCGCTTTCTTAAAAAAAAAAAAAAAAAGTGCTTCTCAGGAGCAAACCAGTTATTTTAGGGAAAGGATTTCTTTCTGTTAACCTTCTGTGTCCCCAGCGGCCCACCTCACCTGCTAACATCGGCTGCCAGAATTGTCTGTAAAAAAACTCCCAAGCACGAAAGGTACCAGCCCAGATATGTGGAGCTGTGGTGGAGTGCAGCTGTTCATGAACTCTGCAGGGGAGGCTAGAGAGAAAGGATCTAGGACTGGGATCCAGGAGATATCACTTCATAGGCCCTGTGCCTTAACTGACCATCTGTAAAATGGGGCTAATGGGATTTCAGATGAAACCCATTTAAAACGTGTGAGCTGCTCATAAAACCCCTCAGTATTTATATACCTAATTAGGGTAGAATAGATAGAGCAGGGCAGTATGGCTGGGATCAGGCCCCTTTCACCTTGCACTGCTGAAGGGGAAGTAGGATTTGAAAATGTGCCCCCACCCTCATCTTCAGCAGCTATGATGGATTGGCTGCAGAAAGGGAGGAAAGGCCTGAAGCTGTGGCTGTCCCACACCTTGCTCTGGATGGCAGTTGTCTGTGGCGCGGATGTGGGTTTATTTTTTTGTTGCTGTTCAGCGCAGTCTTGCCAACCCCAAGAGTTCGAACTCCATGAATCAGGCCCCCAAAACCATGAGGTTGGCATAAAAATCATGAGATTTTCTGGTTTGAGAGATCCCAGCTTAGAGTTTCACACCGGAACCCTGAGGGTTCGCAACATGCTGGTTTTTTAGAAGTGAAAGCTGATCTTCTCATATGAGGGCTCTGAGAGTGGAGTCTTCAAGAACAAATATTATGATAAAATTGCTGGAGTTGACAGTACTGCAACGTCCCTGTGCCTGTCCCTTTGCAGAACAGTTGTACCCCAGTCCCTACCCCAGAGGTTCACAGTGTAAACACAGACCTGATGTGGCTGGCAGATGACAAGGAGAGAAGGATGACAGACCTCACCCACCTTGTTTCTTTGATACAAAAATACCCCGGATAACTACTTTGGTTAGGGATGTGTACTTCTTCTTTGTAAACTTTCCAAGTGTTGATCTTCAGGAACCACTGTGATGTCTATGACTTTTAATGTTTCTATTGCAAGGGAAAGAAGATGCTGGTAAGAAGGCATGAGGAATAAGAGAACAACAACAATAATAATAATACTGACAAGCTCTTATATAGCACTTCTCATTTTCCAATAACAGTCCACTTTAGGAAGGAAGGCAATAGCGTTATCCCCATTTTTACAGATGGGGAAACTGAAGCACAGGGCAGTGACATGTCTTGCCAAGGATGACCCAGCAGGCCGGTGGCAGAGCTAGGAGTAAAACACAGGTCTCCTGAGTCCAAATCAGCGCTCTGTCCACTAGGCTATACTGCATCCCTAAGTGCATGATTAGGTAGTGTGAGTTCATAGGGCCTTGTCCAAAACACTTTGAAAAGGTGCCATCATTGCACCAATAGTGCATAGTGGGGAGGCTATTTCTACTGTAATCAGTCATTTTCACAGTCAGGTGTAGTCAACTTGCTCTGTATTGCCCTTGGGGTGCCTTCTGGATTTCCAACGTGCCCTTCCAAAGGATTACTGAAGAGGGTCGACCACTCCCCACTGCAAGTCTATTCCAGGTTTACACTGAGTGGGCTGTGAGTGGACTTTGAGAGCACAGTCAATGTCACGCAGACACCCCCGCACTGGGGACGTGATCAGTATGGTTACGAGTCTAGGGGCTTTAATATAAGGAACTCCCTTCCAGAGACTGACTGACACTCTGGTAGCATCTGTGTGTATAAACATATGGCTGTTAGTAAACTTGTTTTCTGCCAGCTATTGGCCATGACAGATTGCTGAATGCTGGCCAGCGCTTGCAGGAGCTATTGGGAAAGTGGGGAGCAATACAATTCTGTTGCTTTTCAAGTACTCCCATTTCCCAGCTAGTGCCACTGTGCCCTCCTCTGGCATTAATAGCATATGGTCCTCTCTTACCCTGTGTTTCTAGCTGATAGGAGGAAAGCAAGTTCCAGAGTCAACTCTGTAGTCTGGGGCTCCTGCAAGGCACAAGCAGCAACAGCACAATGAGTTGGCAGTCTGTGCTTTCAAACAATTGAAATACTCACTGTGTGTCAGGGTAGCTGCCTACCCCAAACCTCAGAGGACAGTCAGGCCTTTGCTGGCTCTGTCCTGTTCCTTGTGAGGGCAGCTCACAGGATAAGAAAAAGTCAGAGATCTACAACAGCGACTAGTGATTTTTTTGGATCACACAATTATTCCCAACTTGAGACCTGTGAAGTGAGCTTTGTTTTCAGACAGTGCTAAGAACCTGGAAATAAGGTGTCTCAGGTTGGGCACTCAAATAACTAAAGCTTCCTGAATCACTGGTCACTGTTGAAAATCTTGGCCTTAGGCATCAGTTGAAGTGATAGTAATGAGGTTAACAATATTGCTCATTCTCTAAGGATACTGGAGGCCTTCCAAATATGTGTGTATCACACAGCTAGGAGGTAGGTCAGGGCCCCTCTCCTCCCACCCCAGACACAGAGTCCACTTCCTCTCTTCCACCACCCACACAAACACTTTCCTTTTCTATTCTCTCATAGTAGCCCTCTTTGGAAGCCCATCTGCTGTTTTCCTGGCCAAGGGACAGTCAGTGGAATGGAAAGGTGGAAAACTGATTTAAAAAATGCCTAATTAGACTGTGGAACTCACTGCCACAGAATATTGCTGAGTTCAAGAACTTAGAAAAATTTAAAGAGGGTTTGAGTGATAGCATGGAGAACAAGAATATCCAGAGTTGTTCCAGTAAAGACTAGAAGAAAATCTTGGAAGGGATCAGACATATGGAAAGAGACTCTTCTGGGGACAGATTAATCCATATCTGCTCACTGCGGGATTTGGGGATGTAATCAGAAGTTACTGGGAGTTCCCTGCTCTGGGATCCAGAAAGTCCTTGAGCTGCATCTAGACCTAAGCTCTCTAGGCTGTTACTCAGCCCTTTCACTGATCACATTTTCTCCCCCCCTATCACCTTTCGCTCTGTCGCCATGGTTTTCAGCTCAGCACGACTCCTGCACAGTCATGGTGACAAAACATGTCTACAACCATCTTTGCTAGAGTGGCAGGCCATGTCCAACTTTTTCTGTTTTTTTTTTTAAACATGTTCAGACACTGTGTACTGTGAGGTGTTGAACTCAATTGATGTAGCCTTTTTAGCAACATAGTTAGGGCAACCATCCCTTTGTTAAACACCGTGCTTTCCAAAATACATAACTGGGCAGATGGTCGCCTTCCAGGGATGCGGTGGCCGGGGTTGTGGGACACAGGCCTTCCCACTCCACTGCGTCCCACCCCACGGTCCTCTCACTGGTGATCTGCCCACAATACACTGACTGGCTTACAACCAGTCCCACAGCTGAGTCCTATTTGGCTTCCCTGGGCTCCTTCCAATCCTCCATGAGTTCCTGAGTTCCAGGGTTGTCCTGAGTCTCGCTTGGGTAAACAGCAAGTGGCAGCCCCCACCAGCTCATTGGTGGCTCTGGCAGCCCTTTTATGTCTGAGGCACAGTGCTCCAAGCTCTCCTCCAGCTGAACTAGAGGGACTGTCTTTTATAGTTCTGGTTCCTCTCCTGCCCCTCTGCTTCCAGTGGGGGGAGGGGAGGGGGGCTGCTGGTGTCCTGGCTCTGCCCACCAGGGGCGCCTCGTGGGTCTCTCCCTGTTTATCAGGACAGGAGACCATGCCCCTTTGCTACTGTTCCATTGAGCCTTAGTCTCTTAGCCCTGATAAGTGTCTTCCCCTCCATTCCCCTGCATAGGCACAGGACACACAGTATTGCTGGGATTTTGGAGAGCCTTTTAAAGAAATACAAAACTTTAACACTTGGTAGTTGTTTCTCTATATGTATTACAGCCCCACCGGGACAAATATGTTATAAACAAATCAACATATTTCCCCCTGAGGCTGTAATAATTTTGCTCCTAAACCTTTTTGTTTTGTTTTCCTACGAAGTCTTTTCTTTCCCCCTCCATCGTTACATTTTTTTAAAGGAAAAAATGTTTAAAATGTGGGAGGAAACAAAGGGTACAAAACCTTTTTGAAGGCATTTCGTCTTGTATGTTGTTACTGCCCTGGGAACTCTGCAGAAGTTTATTACCAATAATTAAATAACACGATTAAGTAATTTTGGGTTTATACATTAATTCCAGTGCTCATAATACCCCCTTTGAACCTTGAAAATATATATTTTTTCCATTCTCATATTTTATATTTGAGGAAAAGCACTGAACCGTGACCTGCTCTCTTATAATTGTGCCACCATCCGGATCTAAGTCAGTTATGGGTTTAGGAGCCAGTCACTTTACGGAGAGCTGTGGGAGTGTGATCAGGGTCAACTTCCCCTTCATACGCCCACCCTGGCAGGCCCCCTCTAGGCTAATGCTAGATGACCTTTCCATTTGTGCTCTTGCAATATAGCCATTCAAATTATGGCTGCCTCTTGCATGCGGGTGCCCAATCTCTCTCTCTCTCTCTCTCTCGGGTTTTCTATAGGTTCTCAATGGAGCAGCAGCTGAGCTTATATTCATCTGTTTAATAACTGCTGCCTGTGAGATGGGAGCCCCTCCTCAATGGAGATCAAATCCAGCCTCTTTTTAAATCAGGTCTTCAGTGACTTCTACTTGTTGGCCAGTGGTTATACTGCAACTGATTTATTTGTATTGCAGTATTCCTAGAGGCACCAGCTCCATTGTGCTGGGCACTGTACAAAGGTATATTAGCTGGCCGTCACTTCCCTGAAGAATTAACTTTATGTTCCTGGCTTAATTTAAAAGCACAGGGAGGGAGAACGTACAGAAAAGTGTAGGCAAGGGATGCCTCCTAAGCCAGTGCAGAAAACTGAGTTGCTGCAACTAACAGTAGGTACAGTTACCGAAATATTCAGAAAAGGGGGGAAGGTAGGGGTACTGTGCTTCCCTCTTGGTTCTTCCCTCTCTCCGGCCGGCCGCGTTTGCCAGCATGCAGCATGATAAGAGGGTGTCCTCTCACGCTTTGCCATTGGCATCCGATGCCTGGGCCATTTTTTCTGATAATAGCTCTTCTTGGCCGAGTCCCACTTGTTCCTTGCGTGTTCTCTAGGGGCTGCATAGCCCCATTTGATCAGCCCAATTGCAGGTTAAAAGAGGAGATTGGGACTGCCCCCTTATCTAGGTACCTGTCCACAGTCTACATTCAGCGTCCTTGCATAATCACCATGGGCCTGGTTCACCCAATGTCATTACTCCTTCCGTCTCTTCTCTGAAGTTACACAAGGGATTGGGCCCCAGTCATTTGCTGAATGGTTACATTGTCCTTTCTTTGTTTAGAGTTGTGCTCTGTCCACAGATCGGTATACAAAGATGAAATACAGCACAGGGCTGAGAGCTGCTATTCCACTTCAAGTTGTTTTAATGAGGCAGAGAAGTAGGAATATGCATTGTGACGGAGTCCTTTCAGTAGTCAGCAAACATGTCTAATTTGTAATATGTCGTTGTCTCTGTTTTGGATGGCTTTGTGCTGCCATTTGGGTTTGCATGTTGTCCCACTTTCTGATAACTTCATCAGAAGAAACCCTTCCCGGTGCCTTTCCTTGTGAAGCCTCTAATTGTGATCGGTGCTGAAGAAAGATCCTAGATTGAACAGCCTTAGAGATGGAAGATCTCTGCTTAGCTTCAGAATGGAAGAATTGGGTCAGCAGAAGTGCAAACTTCCACCATAGTGTGCTCTGCCTTCCCCATGCTGGATCTTCTCTAGGGTCATGCCTGTGCTGGGAAAATAGACCTAGTTAGGCATAATATATGGAGATATACCTATCTCATAGAACTGGAAGGACCTTGAAAGGTCATCGAGTCCAGTCCCCTGCCTACACTAGCAGGACCAAGTACTGTCCCCTGACAGACTTTTTTTGTCCCAGATCCCTAAATGGCCCCCTCAAGGATTGAACTCACAAGCCTGGGTTTAGCAGGCCAATGTTCAAACCATTGAGCTATCCTTTCATGATATTAATTGCCCCTCAGCACCTAGCATAGACAGGAAGTGGTCATGTTCCAAACACCATAGTGGTTGTGATCCTTTCTGGGGCAAACCCCAGCCAAATAATGTGTTTTTGAAACACAACTGACCTCTTTCATACTGAAGGTAACAGGATAAAGCTAACAGCCTGCTCTCCAGGGTAAATAACACATAGGAGCATAAAGGGGCATTTAGTCTTCAGTCCCCATAGCCTGTTTCCATCTCCAGGCCGAGACCGCCAACAAGGACAGGGAAGGTAAGTAAGGCCAGTTGTGATGGTGGTTTTGTGATGTATGCTTGAAACTGGACTGAGACTCATCAACCCATTTTACCCAGGCCACCAAACAGCTGTCAGATTTCATTGACTTTCAGTCTCTGTTGACCTCAGCTGTCTTGATCCTATTGCTCTAGAGGTGAGAGGTTCCACATCCCATTGCCATTTTCCCAGGTCCCTCGGAGGAATGCATTGTGAATCTGGGCTACGGTTTGTATGGTACCATTTGATTTCTTGTTAAAAATAGCTATTGCAGCCCAGACCCTTTCCCACTTTGTGAGCAGCATTTAAGGTTGATGATGATTGGAGTTTTTAGCTTCTTTTGTTGCAAGAGGTGCCTTGGAGTGTTTACCCACAGTGTTTGGCATGTGAGTTTCACAATTTGCTTAGCAATGTCAATACCATCTGGAACATCATCTATTTAAAGCACATTAAAAAGATGAGGAGTATCCCGTCATATTTTTCCATAGTGTGCAGCAAGATTGGAAATGAGTCATTTGGAAAGGCTTGATGCTAAAACGATCTGTGCTGCACTGCACAGTTGTCTCTTATCATTGGTTATTATAACCCTGGTGCCATTTCTCCAGTTCTTTCCCTTTCTGCATTGTGCCCCTCTGTAATATCTGTCCTCAAAAGCAAATCAAAGCTATCTTGAATGTACCACGTAGGATTAACTCTGAGGGCCGGATTCTGACATCCTTACATGTGTTGAATAGTATCTTACTCCATGAGTCATCATGTTGATTTCTCATAGGCCTCAGATAGACCTCAGATAGGTCTCTAAAGAGTTGTCATCATTTGCATAAGGTGCTTCTTCCACAGATTAAAAAACTCATCCGCTCTGGGAGCTGGGGGTCTGGTTGCTTCCCTTGTCCCTGAGACCAGTGCCTGTGCGTTTATCAGCCAGAAACCCAGATTAACAAACCCAAGTGTTTAGTTAGGGTTAGGTTTTGGATCTGTTCCGTGGGCAGCGTGCAAGACACACCATCATGGCTGCAGTCTCACTCTTTGCTACTCCACAAAGAGGAGACTACACGGTGCACGGCCCTCTCTCTGCTCTGATAGGTGTTTGGCATCACTGACAGCGATGGCTGTAATTTCACATCATGAATCTTTAAAGGGGGTGAAGGAGGAGAGTTAACACCCCCCCACACACTATTACTGTGATGGTGAATCACTTCAGAGCATGAACACCCCTCATGGCACACACAGAACTCCTATTAACCGCAGAGGGATTTGCAAGCTAATGACAGAGTTCTTAAGGTTACAGGCCGCTAAAATCCTAGCAGAAAACAGGGCAGAATCGAATGCTGTAGGGAAACTAACGTGGTTGGCTCCTGAGGCTGGCTCATTTAGTAAAACTGTTATTTAGTGCTTATATTGTGCTAGCACCTAGAGATCAATCAGGCCACGGTCATAAGTGCCAGGTGCTGTGTACGCACACAGTAAATTACTTACAGTGCATTTGTAAGTATGAAATATAATTAATAAAGTTCAGCTTTAAAGGCTTAGTTTCTCAGAACAGTGACTCTTTGTGCTGGACTGGGAGCTAGGACTCCTGGGTTCCATTCCCAGCTCTGCCATTGACGCACTCTGTGGCTTTGGGTAAGGCATTTTGCCTCTCTGTGCCTCAGTTTCCCCATATGTAAAATGGAGTGAAGTGATATTGCCCATTCCCCTTGGTAGAAACACTTTGAAATTGACGGAAGAAAAACTGCTGTGTAAGAGATGATCTAACCTAATCTCCAGCACTTATTTACCTCTTCCCCTTTACGTCAGGGGGTCATGGACAAAGATAGGGCTTGTTCTTCTGCCTGGAACCAATTGCATCTGCTCATTTCACATCTGATGGAGTTCACGATGTGGTAAGCTCTTTCCAGACAGCACTGAATGGATGATCCCTACCTGGTAGGGTTTACAGCGATAGACGGTATGGGAAAAGGGTATGACATACAGGGAGAATGGTCAGTGTGACAACTACTACGTCATGGTAATATAAAATTGCGGTAACATAGGTTGGAAGAAGGAATGGCTCAGTTGTCAAAGTGTTAGCCTCTGACTCAATTCCCTTGCTCTGCCACAGACTCCCTGTGTGACCTTGGACAAGTTGGTCAGGTTCTCTGTGGCCCACTTCCCTCTCTGTGCAATGGGGATAAAAACACAGGGTTGTTGTGAGGGTAAATACACTTGTGCACTGCTAAGGTACTTCGGGGATAGGGGCTGCATTAAGATATTTACGGTCTGATCACCTGCTCTTCAGCCTGGCCAAACACAGAATGATTTTTGGCCATGGAAGTTCAGGTCAAGAGCATAAGCGTGCCCTGTACTCGGGGAATGATGCGAATGTACCCCCAACTGTCCCTGGTGCTGATTGGTCTGCTGCAGACTAGGGGGAGGGCTCATCTTCCAGCCTCCCACTTATTCTGGCATATTCAGGAGGTGTTAGATACCAGGGTTTCCAAGCCAACCCTAACAGTAGACTCAGTACTGGATTGTTAAGGCCTAGGCAGAACCTGCCTCCTTTTCAGGAGGTGTTAGGTACCAGGGTTTCCAAGCCAACCCTAACAGTAGACTCAGTACTGGATTGTTAAGGCCTAGGCAGAACCTGCACTCCTATAGAGCACTTCACCCAAGGTGTACCGAGTGCTTCACAGAGATTGCTGAGGATCCCCAGGGTGAATATGGGTGGGAGGGAGCACAGGCACCAGGAAAGGTCCCCAGATGTTGACTTGCTGTCCCTAGCTCTAACTGCTCTAAGGCACTAGGATTCTTCATAGTGCAGAAAGTCACATGTGTCAGGAGATGCTCAGTTCTTGGTACAACTAAACCTAGGGGCACTTTCTGAAGGAATGTCATGTCTTGCACTAGCATTTAGATCTTACTAAAGGTTCTGGGTGCTCTCCCTCCACCCCCTGGCTGGACTCAGTTCCTACTCATTCTGAGTACTGTCTCAGATTTTTCTGCATATTAAAGCTAGTCCAAGGCTCCCTCCAGTGTACCTGTTCATTGTAGCCCAATGCTAATTCAGTGCGACATAGACCTCTGTGAGCCTGCTTACTTCTCCACTGCTTGACGTTCACACACCCCTAAACTTATAAAGGGCAGTCGTCTTCTCGGCATCAGCTGTGGTAATTGAATTTCCTTTTCCCCTGGGCATTTGACTCTGTTTTCAGGTCCTGTTGGCATTAACAAGGAGCCTCCTAATCCCTGACCACAGTTTGCATGAGGCTATTTATAGGTCTCTGTGCAGATGTGACACATCCAATCCCCACCTCTGCCCAGCTAAGACTAATACATTTCACATTGTTACTGTGAACTGGGTCACCAGAAACTTCAGAAATATTCCACAGATTGTTCTGATACAGGTTACTTAACAGGGGAGATAAACTGGCACTTCAACACAATTGTAGGAAGAAATGGATTTGCAAAGCCCGGGGCTGTTTCAGCACAGTAAAATCCATTCTGATACATGCTCTTCAAAGCTTTGTACGTTTTGTCAGCCTTAGCATTTTTAATCATTCCGCTGGCTGGCATGCGTCTGGTAATAGTATCAAAGTGCTGCTGAAAATGGGCAGATATTTTGCTGTGACCATTAGTACTGTACTGTGCTTGTCAACTCTTAAAAAAAAGACCTAATCTTTCAGGCTATAATTGTTTTGTTTGTTTTGTTATAAACCTACTAAGAATTGATCAGAACAAATACTGTTCCCTGTCTTTGGTGTTCGAATTGGGGTATTTTTTTAGATTGATTTTAACCTGGTGACCAAGAACTGGGATTTCCTGACCCAGATGCACTGTGTTTTCGAAAAGATATGTAAAACAAGAAAGGGTAATGGTGTTCAGAGGGAACTGAGACTAGCTGGAGACCTTTATAGATACAAAGAAAAGTCAGCTTTCCGGCTGTGTGGAGCATGTGCTGCTATTGCATCTGTATCCCAGGCTGAGAGGAATTCTTCCCTGTAGCACTGTGTGCTGATAAATACCTGCTCTGTCTGAATTTAGATCCAGTTGATTTAAAAAAAAAAAATAGTTGAGACTCAACAGGATACACACCAAAGAGCTTGTAATTCTGCCGGTGCATTCCTCAGTGCTGGGTTCTTGTCATGAACTTCGGGGCTGATGAAATGTGACAGATCCACGCAGCTGGAATTGACATCCTCTAACTACCACAGGAACAGGAGCCACAAGTGGAAGCTTTTTCCGTCCCTTCCCACCAATGTGCCTCCACCCAGCTCTAGGGATGAGAGGGCAAGTCCTGTTTCCGCGGATCATCCAGCCCTGGCTCCTTTGCTGGCACTCTTCACAAGGGGGCAGTTTGTGATAGCAGCTTTTTTGTGCTATAGGAGGCTTGTCTGCTGGGAATGGGAGTGAGGGCACCAAATTGTTTTCCATAGGCAGCTGCATAGAAGCAGATTGTAACTTCCAAGCCTGAGAATATGTAGCCTTGGGTGGCTTGGAAACAGGAGCCCTGAGGAGAAAGGTGAGGTATCCCCTGAGTTATTGAATCCCCCAGCTGTTGTCAGAATGGCATCACATACTCATTATTCTGACACATTGTTCTTGGACTGAAAAAATGATCCAGGTCAAATCGTGTAACCTCACCTTTAAATATGCTGTGACGACGTTGCCAAACTTTGGTGGGGAAAAATATTCATTTGACCCCAGTTCTTCCATGGCACAATATGCGGGGTATTAAGATGTCACAGTCTGATTCCAAATCCAGCCATTTTTTACTGAGCCTTTTATTTAAAAAAAAACACATGAAATTTCAATAAATGCAGTCCTAAAGCTGTCATTGGGCACACAGTACAAAGTGTGGTTTGAATTGAACTATACAGAGCCAAATCAGCAATAGACAAGACTGAAAAAAGGGTGGGAGAAGGGAGAGAGGGCGGTTGTTCCCATGCTGTAGCCAGGGAATGAGGTGCAGAAAGACCATCGTCTCAGTATTTCCTTGTGCTCCCTTACCTATTTGTCTGTAGCCATCTATTGCTCTTGTGTTGTACTAAGAATGTGAGCTCTTTGGGGCAGCGTCTGTCTTTTTGTTCTGTTTATACCGCACCTGGCATGGCAGGGTCCTGGCCCATCACTGGGGCTCATAGGCGCTACAGTAATAATAATTATTGACAACAAAGTGATTTGCCCAAAGTCACAAAGGGAGTCTCTGGCAGAGCCCAGACCTGAACTCAGACCTGAGCTCCTGAGTCCCAGCCCAGTGCCTTACCCATAAGATGTCCATCCTCAGACTCATAGACTTTAAGGTCAGAAGGGACCATTGTGATAATCTAGTCTGACCTCCTGTGTAAAGGTCGGTCTCCTGAGCATCTAGAAATGGGGCGGCGGGGGGGAGGGGGGGGGAGCCATGGTCACCCTCATAACAGAATGGGGGAAAGGGAAGCCTAGCTCTGGCTTTTATGGGCAAAGCATGCTGGGAGAGGAGTCTGGGGCCCATGCACTGTAGCACCCTGGGCCAATCAGCACTTCCTTGCTGCTTTACAAGTGGGGGCCTGCAGGGGCTCTGCTATTCAAACAAGGCTCCATTAGCTGCCAGCTGATGACGCTTTGGGTCTGTCTACATTGCAGCGGAGAGCGAACCTCTCAGCTTGGGGAGACAGACTCGCATTGGCAGGGCTTGAGCTAGTGTGCTAAAAATAGCCACTGCCACTCAGGCTCCCAAGCCTGGAAGTCAGGTGGGTTTGCACATCCTGCACCTGTGCCTCACGCAGGAATTGTGCCAGTGTCTCGTCATTTGCTTTCCGATCTTGTCATGGGCTTTTTTTCTGGCCCTGAGGTGAATCATGTACGCTCTCTCCCAACTGCACTTTCTGGAACCTGATGACAGTGAGGAGGAGATGGACTTGGACGTGCACAGCAGGGACAGGGACACTGACGTTTTTGGAAGTAGGGCAACCGACAATCTGGCAATTTTGGTGGCAATGGGGCAGGCTCATGCCATGCAATGCCGATTCTGGGCCAGGGAAACAAGCACTGACTGGTGGGATCGCATAGTGCTGCGGGTCTGGGATGACTCCCAGTGGCTCAGATGCGTACGAGCATGTTCATGGAACTTTGTGACTTGCTTTCCCCGGCCCTCCGGCGCAAGAATACCAGAATGAGGGCGGCCCTCACAGTTGAGAAGCGAGTGGCGATAGCCCTCTGGAAGCTTGCAACGCCAGTCAGCTACCGGTCGGTCGCGAATCAGTTTGGGGTGGGTAAATCTACAGTGGGGTCTGCTGTGATGCAAGTAAGCAGGGCAATCGTCGAACTGCTGCTACCCAGGGTTATAAACCTTGGAAACCTGTAATCTACAATAGATGGCTTTGCCGCCATGGGATTCCCTAACTGTGGTGGGGCTATAGATGGGACTCATATCCCTATCCTGGCACCGGACAACGAGGCTGCAGAGTACAGAAACCGGAAGGGATATTATTCTATGGTCATGCAAGCAGTGGTTGACCACAAGGGACGTTTCACTGACCTGTACGTGGGATGGCCGGGAAAGGTTCATGATGCTCGTGTGTTCAGGAACTCTAGGATATTTAGACAGCTGCAGCAAGGGATTTTCTTCCCCGACCAGAACATTACTGTGGGGGGTGTAGAAACGCCGATCATTATCCTTGGGGACCCAGCCTACCCCTTAATGCCCTGGCTTATGAAGCCCTACACTGGAGCCCTGGACAGGGGTCAGGAGCTGTTCAATTACAGGCTGAGCAAGTGCAGAATGGCAGTAGAGTGTGCATTTGGCCGACTGAAGGGGAGGTAGCGTTCATTACTGATTCGCTCAGACATCAGCGACAGAAATATCCCCATTGTTATTGCTGCTTGCTGTGTGCTCCACAATCTCTGTGAGAGCAAGGGGGAAACGTTTATGGGTGGGCTGGGAGGCAGAGGCAAATTTCCTGTCCGCTGCTTACCAGCAGCCAAACAGCAGGGAAAGTAGAAGAGCGCACCATGAGATGTTGCGCCTCAGGGACGCCTTGAAAACCAGTTTTATGAGTGCCCAAGATGGCGTTTGAGAACCCACTCCCTTGCTCTGCTCAGCCCTAAGCCTGCCGTCCTTGTACCCTCTTTCCCTCCCCCCTCCCGATGCTTGCAGAGGAAATAAATTCACTGTTTTAAAAATCATGGTTTCTTTATTGCTTCATCACAAATACAAATACAGGGGATCACTGGCAAGGTAGCCAAGAAGGGGTGAGTGAGGAGGGAAACCAGCAGTCGCAGTGGTGGAGGAGTGGGGGGGGGGGGCAAGACAGCAGCTTTTACAAGTTTTTAGAGAAACTCAGCCTGCTGCTGCTTGTGCTGGCTTGTGGGGTAGAGTGGGTCGGTCCCCGGAGCTTCCCCTCCCCCCCCCCCCCCCGGGTTCTCACCCCGCGTTTGGGTGGGGAAGCTATGGGAGGGGGGAAGGGGGTTACACAGAGGCTGTAGAGGCGATCTTTGGGCCTGCTGAAGCTCCACCAGACAACGAAGCATGGCACTTTGCTCCTCCATTATGCGGAACAAAGCATCCATCCGCCGTTCTTCACGTTCCTGCAACTTTTCTGCTGCAGCTCTTGATTCTTGCCTTAACTGTAACAATTTTTCCCTCCATTTTGTCTGCCGTGCGGCCTCAGCGTTAGAGTGATGCAGAAGTTCGTTAAACATGTCATCACACGTTTTCTTTTTACGCTTTCGTATCTGTGATAGCCGGCATGAGGGGCAAGAGGGAGGATTCAGAGATAACTGTGCAGCTGTTGAAGAAAGAAAGGTATAAGGTTATGAGACACATACAGTCGCAGGGAACAATGGGATTACTATGCAGCAGGGAAACACAGTATTCAGAGGCCTGGTATGGTTTCTGTACAAGGTCATATTCCTCACCTAAAAGTTACTGGATCAGTCAAAAGTCACAGAATCAACTCACGCACGAGAGAGCCTCACCACGGCTGCTGAAATCACCATGCAGCCGGCTATGGTAAGCAAAGCCATACTCTTTACAGCAGCGCTCGGATATTCCAGAGTAACCCCACCCCCTTTCCCCCCACCGCGTGGCTCCCAGTGAACCGTGAAATGCAAAACAAAACCAAAAACTCTCTGGCTTCGGGCTGGCTGCGGAAGCATCCGCTTGTAGGCTCAAAACTCCTCTAACTGCTCTCGCAACGGGCTGGCTGGGGCGAAGGGGGGGGGGCTGCCTGGGGTGAAGGGGGGGCTGGCGGGTATTCCAGAGTAACCCCACCCCCTTCCCCCCCCCACCGTGTGGCTCCCAGTGAACGGCGAAATGCAAAACAAAACCAAAAACTCTCTGGCTTCGGGCTGGCTGCGGAAGCATCCGCTTGTAGGCTCAAAACTCCTCTAACTGCTCTCGCAACGGGCTGGCTGGGGCGAAGGGGGAGGCTGGCGGGGGCGAAGGGAGGGGGGGCTGGCAGTGGGGGTGGGCCTTACAGGCTGTCTCGCTCACTGTGTCCAGACTAATTGCAGTCCGTATTTCAAACAGGCAACCATGAATGACGTAACTCTGCTTAGAATTTCTCTGAGAGATAGAGAACATATGTTGTTGGAATCGTTTCAAAGTCCTGGTGCATTCGCCACAATGCTATGCTGCTCAATGATACCAGACTATTTACTACTTTCGTGGCGTGGGATGGTCTCTTATCACTGGGGGCCGGACAAGGCGGCTCTCCCCAGAAATCTGGTGCGGAAGATTCATCGCTACCTCCTGGATAGCTTCATGGAAATGTCCGTAGAGGACTTCCGGTCAGTACCCGAGTACATCGACAAGCTCTTTGAGTGAAAAGGGACCAGACCAGCAATGAAAGCACGCCAATTCCGTAGGTCAAGTTAATCATTAATAAATGCTTCCTTTAAAAATCAGGAGTCATCTAATCCCTTAAAAAAAGCCACTCACCAGAGTTCCTTTCGCCGGCTTGGGTACCCGCTTGGGAGGGTTGGTTGAGTACTGGCTCCAGGGTGATAAAAAGCTCCTGGCTGTCTGGTAATAATACTGTTTCTCCGTTTGCGTCCTGCTGTTCCGTGATATTTCCCTCCTCCTCCTCATCCGAATCCTCCTCAGGCCTGACCATTATCCCATGTGTGGAGTCCACGCAGACTGGTGCGATGGTGGTGGGGGTGCCCCCCATTATCCGATTCAGTTCATTGTAGAACCGGCATGTCCGCGGCGCGCCCCCTGAGCGTCCGTTTGCTTCTTTGGCTTTCTGGAACGCTTGCCTCAGCTCCTTAGTTTTCACGCGGCACTGTTGCGCGTCCCTGTTGTGGCCACTTTCCAGCATGGCCTTGGAGACCCTGGCGAACGTGTTGATATTCCGTTTGTTGTTGCGGAGTTCCAACATCACGGATTCCTCTCCCCAGATAGCGATGAGATCCAACACCTCACGATTGGACCATGCTGGAGCTCTTTTCCTCTGGCTGGTCTCCTGTGCTGCTGAGCTCTGCATGGCGTCTTGTGATGTTGAGGCCTGCATGGCGGCTTGTGCTGCTGATTTCTCTGAATGGTGACTGAGCTGTGCAGGTGAGCTGGCCACGCTGACCAAACAGGAAATGCTATTCAAATGTTCCCGGGTCTTTTCCTGTCTACCTGGCCAGAGCAGCGAGTTGAGAGTGCTGTCCAGAGCGGTCACAGTGGAGCAGTGAGGCAGTCCAGAGCGTTCAGAATGGAGCATTGTGGGACAGCCTCTGGAGGCCAATAATGTCCCATTCATCATCACTAGTCCACAATCGATCCAGAGAGGTCGATTTCAGCGCTACTCCTCTCGTTAGGGAGGAGTACAGAAGTTGATTTTGAGGGCCCTTTAAATCGACGCAAATGGCGTCTGTGTGAGGATGGGTACAGGTTTATGTCGAATTAACGTCGCTAAAGTCGACGTTAAGCTGTAGTGGGGACCAGCCCTTGGTGTGCAGAGGCTTAATTTATTAACATTAGCAAAGCACCTGGAGATGCTCCGAGAGAGAAGTTGTTGTACAGTGGGGGAGGGCAGCATCACAGAGACACTGTGTGTATATGGAATCTGCACTGCAGACCAGAGAGGAGCATTTTGTTCCAAATCTGTCTGAACCAATTCCTTCCTCCATGAGTGAACTCGCCAGCAGGTTGGGAAACGTGCTGCCCCCTTGGGGCCATTTATGCTCAGTAGTACCAGCAGAGTTAAGGACCTGGCAGTTCCATCAGACTCCCCGTTTCTGTGTGTGAGATTGTGGGGGTCATTGCACAGTGGCTCTGCGGTGAAGCACGATCTGGTGTGCATTCTGGTGGGCTGGCTGCTCAGCCTCCTGGGGGTCAGTTGTGGAGGTTGCTCCGCATGAAGCGGTTCCCACTTAAGGGAGTGCAAATACCTGTGTGCATTTGGGTGCATTCCCAGGCTATCATCGTTCAAATGGGTATGTGTCAAATGTGTCGTTTATTGTACAGTGTCATTTATTGGCAAGTGGTCAAACCTGTCAGGTGCAACTTCAGACGAGAGATCATTTTTAGTGGTTTCTAGGAACTGGTCTAGTGCATGCCCAGGATAGTGCTGTGTGCGCCCCGAGGGCCAGATCCTTTCTCCAGCCAGTGGCCCGGGCAATCTCTACACCCAAGTAAGGAGGTTTTGCGTGTGCAGACTTAGCAACAATGAGAAAGGGAGACGGCTGAGGTTGTGTAACCCATGTTGCCAGCCCTAAGTATTCAAAAGTCAGCCCCCTCTCCTGCCAATCACAAGATCAGTTTCAAAGTCATGAGATTTTAGGAGTACATTTTAGGAGTACATTTCTCTTTTTTAAATCTCTAGAGTTCACTATTTTCCAGCTTGTCTCAGCAACTCTGAGGGCTAGAAACTTACTTTGTTTCACATAATAAAACCTGAGAGTTTCACCCAATAATATCACTTGGAGCTTTCCAAATAAATTCAAATAAATTGCAATAAAATCACAGCAGTGGGCAACACTGTATAACTCTTGCTATTGAATTTTCATCTGTGATTTAACATCTCAGCCCAAGCTCACCTCCTGTGGCCAAAGCACCACTGCTTCCAGCTCCCGCAGCAATCTCTTTAAGGCCAGGCTCAGACCCCTCTAGGCTCCCCAGATCACACCCATCTCTCTCCTTCTGGGGGTCCTGGTGCAAGCAGGGTGCACTGTGGCTGTAGGGGAGGGACTAAAAGTTTGCCCACAGAGGTGTATTTGCTTGGAGAGTTTAGAACATCTGAGACCCAAAGAGAACACTCCCTTTTAAAAACCAAATGTGTTAAGCACACAGCTGGCCTATTGGGTAAGTAATATGCATTTTTAAGAAAAGTAGACACGTTGTTGTCCCAGTGGAGTGTAATGACAGCTCCTATGGAGTGTGGCTTCCTCACTGGGAAATGATCATTTCATCTGAGTGTGGTATCTCTGTGTGCATACCAGATCACTGCAAGAGGCTAGTGAATCCTGTCAGGAGTGTCTCCTGTTCTCCTCCCCCCTCATGCTTAAGATAACATTAGGGAAAATTTTAAACCCTACACAAAATGCTAATCCATCACTAGGCTTCATTTTAAGCTAACAGAGGTCAGGAGATTGACAACCCATGAGGGCTTGTCCACATTGGACAGTCTTGCAGTGACAGATGCACTAGTGCAAACTCCTACTGTAAACACTGCACTGGTGTATAAAGTGGCTTGCACTGCTGTAGGTTAGCCCAGGATTGGCTGCACTGGTGTAAGCCACTTATACTGCTGCAGCATGTCTACACTAGGGGGTTTGCACTGGTGTAACTACTTTGGTAGCTACAAACGGACAAGCCCTTAGATATGGGCTCTCTGTCCATAACCCAGCCTGATGGCCAGGTGCAGGACACAAAGGCTGCAGATTGGGATGAGTCTAGCATGGAGTTTCCACCTTGCCTCTGAGTTACCTTGGCTTTGTCACTTCAGCATAGGTTTTTTGTCTCCATTTGACTATACATCTCTTCAGAGTAATCCTATTATTTGCCTTTGCAATGACAACAGAATTACTGCAGGGAGTCCATGTAGGTCATAAGCATTTCGTTTCATAATCTCAATATCATCTTCGCAATGATGATGACCTTTTGCATCTGCGATTTCATGTACCTGTGTCTCATTCTTGTTAAATATTCTTGCACTGAAATATTTTACTAATCTAATCTCCACATGTGGCTGCTGTATAATTATCTCATTTTGCAAAATATTGCATTTGTCATTCTCCCTCCCGCCTCGAGAAGGGAGGGAGGTGGGGGAGAGAGAAGGCAGCGGAGGAGTCAGTGATAATCACACATAAGTAACAGTTTATACACTACTTATCAGTTTGTAACTGCTTCAGGGCCACCAAAAGGACCAGGTAGAATGCCTCCAGTATGCTAGCTTCTGTTGCCATGCAAAGGCTGCAGCAGGAAACCACACAAAGGGGGCTCTTAAAGGAAGGTGCATTAGGATTCCTCCTTATTATTTCTGAGCAAGATTTGTGATGGAAGCAGGGGGAAGATGAAATTTTTTTGTCTGGAAAAACAGTAGCACTGGCCCCTGAGGGCAGGCAGTGCCTTCCTTGTTCAGAATCAGATATGTTATTTATATGGCATTACGGTTGTGCAGATAAGACAAATTCCCCTCCCCTGAAAGGATCTTTATCCATGTTTGTAAATTGCGTGAGTGTCCTCTTTTCATACACATCCATTTCTCCTGGAGACTTTCAGATGTCTTCAGCCTCCACATGCTAAGGTCAGGCAATAAATATTGGACTTTGGTCTGTTACCTGCTGATCATTAGTTATCTAATGGGAGAGGATTTACAGGTCATGACAATTCTTACCCATCTTGGCTTGCAGAAGCCACCAGATGTCAAGCAGGAGGCATATAGCTTGGGAGTCCTAATTCTGAAGTTACTCCTGGCACAAAGAGCAGCCATATATTGGTTGGGGTAACTCTTACTTTAGAGTAAAGGAAATAGTGAAACCTTCACTAGTAAGAAAACAAAGAGGAGTCAGTCTGTTCTGACTTGTTTCATGTTTTGGCCCCGCCTTGAGCAGGGGGTTGGACTAGATGATCTCCTGAGGTCCCTTCCAACCCTGAGATTCTATGATTCTATTCAACACCTTTAGCTTCACGGGGGTAGCTCAAGGATTAGGGTTTAGAGAGGTTGGCACCGATCAGTGCAGAATTTGTCCTGTAGAATCTAGGAGCAGAACTGTTTCTTTACTGAATGTCTTTCAAACTTCTCCCTGTTGTGGCAGGGGCTCCTGAATGTTGGGACTTAAAGACAGGACACTTAAATGAAGGATGGTGGCCTAATATTGGAAGGGGATAGAATGAGTCTGGGAATGCCATCCCACAGGGACACACACATTTCCATTCTGTTATACAATTAGATGATTCTCGACAGTGTAATGTAGAACCCTCATTTACACAGTCAATAACTTCACAGAAAAAAATTAACATGTGTCAGTGTATAAATCTCTAACCGCCTGGGCTATTGGGAATAAAGGTGTCCAGGGATCCCCTTCTGCAGATGTCCACAGAGACGTTTGTCAGCTCTCAGTGGATCCTTTAGGAAATTAAAATTTTAATTAATGTTTCCTTTAAAAATACAGAACAATTTAAACTGCTTTTTAAAAAATGAATAATGTGCTGCTGCCTCTTAAATAAGCTACTGCACTTTAGATTCTTGCGACACTTCTGTCTTGGAGCCACATCTGTCCTCTGTCTCGGAGCACATCTGTCTCCTGTCTTTGAAGACATCTTGCTTCTATGTTCTGGTACAATATGAAAATCTTTAATGCTGACAAAAAATAAAAATCAAACACAACACTTTTAGGCTATGGAGGGTATCAAGTTCCCATGTGGGATTTCCCCCCTTATCTTTTAATTCTGAAACATCTTTGTGTGACAGTTTATAAATTAAAAATGTTTCTTACGTGACACTTAGCTCCTGTTTCATATGTATTTCATATCAAGAGTTTCCATGTGTTTGAATCTGAGAGGGAAATTATGCAAAACTAGATGCTCCAGTTTTATGTTCTGATGGGATACACTTAGCATACTGCAAATCATGACGCTAAAATTAGTGACTGTGCACTTTAAACGTACTGAAGTACTTCACAGAGTGCTGAGGACTTCTACTGCAGCACAGGTGGAGTGATGAAAACACATTGGATGTGGCTATTTAGCACATTGAGCTATGAACTTTACTAAAGTTAGTACATTGACCCCAATCTGCTGCTGTATATTGGTGGCTAGGAGCCAGTTTTGATTTAATGACTCTCCAAGTAATGATGTTGCGGTACTGAGATTGTATGTTAAAAGCACTTGAACATGATTCTACAGGATGTACAATGTATGACCAACATATTTTAGGGTCATACGGGTGCACTTGATGAGTATGCATTGGAAAGTCTGTTGAGCTCTAAGGGTTAATCATCTTCACAAGGATTCTCATGTACCAGACTTCTGATCAGCCCTGCTTTAGAGCTGATGGCTTAGTTTGTGCATATGCTGTGTTTGTGCTCCAGGAAAAAGGAGCAAACATTAGGACTAGGAGCCACAGGGCCTCCTGAGTTTTTGGTTCTAGCTCTGCCACAGACTCACTGATGGCCTTTGGCAAGTCACTGCAGTTGTTTGTGGCTCCGCATCCACTTCTGTGTGATGGGACAATAGTTACCTTAGAAGGGAATGGGCGCAAAGGGGACTCAGTGAATCTGCACAATGTAAATGTTAAGTGGCATTATGACAACATGATGTTTTCTAAGTGACTTCCTTGCCACCATCCCACTCCAACTTTACCTTTAACCGCTTTCACGTGTGGAGCTGAGTCCTCACATTCCTTGCTTTGCACCCCTTTCATCTGTTTCACTTCCTTACTCTCAGTAGATCATCAGGGATTCCCTCCACTGGCCGCTTGTGGAGTCCCAGCTCTGCATCCCCAGCGAATCATATGGTCTGACTTCCTATATAATGCAGTCCACTAAACCTCATCCAGCACCCACATGCTAAACCCAGCAACTTGACTTAGACCAAAGTATAACATAATAAAGTATTGAGTGCTGCACTCAAAACAGGAGGGAGAGAGGGCACCAGTGTCAGAGGTCCCTGTAATGGCAAAGAATTGGTTAGGTAAGAGGTACCTGAATGATCACAGCTGGCAATCTACACCCTGATACTGCAGAGGAAGACATAAAACCCCCATGGCCCCTGCTAGTCTGACCAGGGTGGGAAATTACTTCTGACCCAAATCTGGGGATCAGTTAGGGCTGGTCTCCACTAGGGGGGGGAATCGACTGTAGATACGCAATTTCAGCTACGTTAATAACGTAGTTGAAATCGACGTCTCTACAGCCGACTTACCTCCCATCCTCGTGGCGGTCGGCGGCACGGTCCCCCGTCGACTCCAGCTTGCGCCTCTTGAGGAGCTGGACTTCCGGAGTCGACGGGGGAGCCGCTGGTGATCGATTTATCGCGTCTTAACGAGATGCGATAAATCGATCACCAAAAGATCAATCCCTGCCGGCTCAAGTGAAGACAAGCCCTTAGACTCTGAGTATTTGAGCAAGAACCAGCCAGCAAAGCACCTGAAAAAAGAGAGTACAGTAAAACCTCCATTTAACGGACTAATTCGGGCGAGGGGGTGTCTGTTAAATCAAAAAGTCCGTTATTTAATAATAATAATAAAAAAAAGAGCTGTTGGAGCAGCAGCCCGCCCGCCACAGGGTCAGGGCGGCAGCTCCGCAGCCCGCCCGCTGCTGGGACCCGGGCAGCAGCTGGGAGCCGGCAGCCAGCCCGCCCCGGTCTTGGCTGCTGGGACCCGGGCAGCAGCCGGGAGCCGGCAGCCAGCCCGCCTGCTGCCTGGACCCGGCCGGCAGCCGGGAACCGGCAGCCAGCCCGCGAGAAATGGATTTCGGATGCATCAGATTTGCTCAGAAATTTTGTCCGTTGCATCCGAAGTCCGTTAAATCGAGGTCCGTTAAATCGAGGGTTTACTGTACTCAGGATACAGGTCCATCCCATCCTGTAGGCCTTTGAGGCTGGGAACCAGCTAGTTTGGTATAGTTCTCTTGTTGTGCAGCTCCTTTTACACTTTTGATGATCTATGTTAGCTATACGTGTTAATAAAGTTGGAGGGGTGCATAAATTAATTGGGGCTCTCCTCTCAAATTGGGGGGCTGGAATACGCATTGCTTACTTTGATGCCACTATGACAGACAGCTGGTAGAAGGCACTTGAGCAGTGTGATCAGCATCCGTGTTTCATCCTCCCAGGTGGCGGGCTTGACTTCCACTGACTGCCTGGTGTCTGTCAACCTGCAATGTGGCTGTGGTTATAACCTGCCTTTATTTAGAACAGGGGTCTCCAAACTACGGCCCGCGGGCCGGACGCGGCCCGCGAGGCCCTCTCATCCGGCCCGCGGAGATCTTTTTGGCTCCGCGCTGGGGCCTGGAAGCGCCGCGCGGGCCGCCGCCAGCCGCGGGGCCTGGAAGCGCCGCGCGCTCGGCCGCCGCCGCCAGCCGCGGGGCCTGGAAGCGCCGCGCGCTCGGCCGCCGCCGCCAGCCGCGGGGCCTGGAAGCGCCGCGCGCTCGGCCGCCGCCGTCAGCCGCGGGGCCTGGAAGCGCCGCGCGCTCGGCCGCCGCCGCCAGCCGCGGGGCCTGGAAGCGCCGCGCGCTCGGCCGCCGCCGTCAGCCGCGGGGCCTGGAAGCGCCGCGTGCTCGGCTGCCGCCGCCGGCCAGGGACGGCTCGGAGCTGGGGCCGGGACGCGCCGCACCGCCACGCAGTTGCAGGGGGCGAAACAAGGAGCCACCCACTGCCAGGAGGCGAACCGGTCTGTGGGGAGAGACCGGGTTGAGCAGGTCAGTTGGGGGGGTGAGAGACCTGGCTGGGTGGGTCAGTTGGGGGGTGGGTTGGAGGAAAGGAGGTTTTGGGGTGAGAGACCTGGCTGGGTGGGTCAGTTGGGGGGTGGGTGGGAGGGAAGGAGGTTTTGGGGTGAGAGACCTGGCTGGGTGGGTCATTGGGGGGGGGGTTGGAGGAAAGGAGGTTTTGGGGTGAGAGACCTGGCTGGGTGGGTCATTTGGGGGGGGGGGTTGGAGGAAAGGAGGTTTTGGGGTGAGAGACCTGGCTGGGTGGGTCATTGGGGGGGGGTTGGAGGAAAGGAGGTTTTGGGGTGAGAGACCTGGCTGGGTGGGTCATTTGAGGGGGGGGTTGGAGGAAAGGAGGTTTTGGGGTGAGAGACCTGGCTGGGTGGGTCAGTTGGGGGGTGGGTGGGAGGGAAGGAGGTTTTGGGGTGAGAGACCTGGCTGGGTGGGTCATTTGAGGGGGGGGGTTGGAGGAAAGGAGGTTTTGGGGTGAGAGACCTGGCTGGGTGGGTCATTTGAGGGGGGGGGTTGGAGGAAAGGAGGTTTTGGGGTGAGAGACCTGGCTGGGTGGGTCAGTTGGGGGGTGGGTGGGAGGAAAGGAGGTTTTGGGGTGAGAGACCTGGCTGGGTGGGTCAGTTGGGGGGTGGGTGGGAGGGAAGGAGGTTTTGGGGTGAGAGACCTGGCTGGGTGGGTCAGTTGGGGGGTGGGTGGGAGGGAAGGAGGTTTTGGGGTGAGAGACCTGGGTGGGTCATTTGGGGGGGGGGTTGGAGGAAAGGAGGTTTTGGGGGGAGAGACCTGGCTGGGTGGGTCAGTTGGGGGGGTGGGTGGGAGGGAAGGAGGTTTTGTGGTGAGAGACCTGGCTGGGTGGGTCATTTGGGGGGGGGGGGGTTGGAGGAAAGGAGGTTTTGGGGTGAGAGACCTGGCTGGGTGGGTCATGGGGGGGGGGGTTGGAGGAAAGGAGGTTTTGGGGTGAGAGACCTGGCTGGGTGGGTCATTTGAGGGGGGGGTTGGAGAAAAGGAGGTTTTGGGGTGAGAGACCTGGCTGGGTGGGTCAGTTGGGGGGTGGGTGGGAGGGAAGGAGGTTTTGGGGTGAGAGACCTGGCTGGGTGGGTCATTGGGGGGGGGTTGGAGGAAAGGAGGTTTTGGGGGGAGAGACCTGGCTGGGTGGGTCAGTTGGGGGGTTGATGTGTAGTGTTCATGTGTAGTGTTCATGTGTAGTGAACAGGTGTTCATGTGTAGTGTTCAGGTGTAGTGAACAGGTGTTCATGGGTAGTGTTCATGTGTTGTGAACAGGTGTTCATGTGTAGTGTTCATGTGTAGTGTATCAATGTGTTATTAAATAATAACTGAATAAAATAATATTAAATAAATAATTACAAACAACATCCATGTTTTGATTCTTTTTTATTTGGACCTCGAGTGTGTTGTCGGCCCCCGAACTGCTATTTGATAGCTAATGCGGCCCTCGGGCTGAAAAGTTTGGAGACCCCTGATTTAGAACTATCAGCTCCTTGTGTTCATCATCAGCAAATGTTGGCGCCAGAAAAAACTAGGAAACCTGAGCCATGAATCCTTACCAGCTCGGTTCTGTGGCCAGTGGCTCAGGTTGAGTCTTTATGGTTAATTTTAACCAGGTCTGTGGGCAGTCAGGATTTCAGATCTCCTATAGAATTGTCCCCCTTTCAGAAGGGATGTAAATATGAAATCAGTGCAGCCAGAAAAGGGAATAAACAAAAGAACTGACCAAAAATCTCACAGAGTGTGCAGCATTTTGTGACTAATATGAACATAATTACTGTAATGCTTTTAACAAAATGCTTTCATCTCCCAGATAGGCTCCTTCCTCTGGTCATTAATCTCCAAGTTTGAAGCTAGCAGGCATTCAAAAGATGCAGCCTTGATGCTGAAACACCAATGAGCGGCATGCAGCATACCTTGGCCAGTCTGAGAGGTACCAAGCAGAGCCATGACTTTTGATGTAGTTCACTGTGTGACAGGGAGGTTGTGACAGGGAGGTAACTCTGGGCTGTAACCTGACCCCAGTCCGGGGAGGTGAGGCTCTCTGCCTGTGTGGATCTGAACAAAGGCTGGGGCAGTGGCCAGGAGGGAAGGGGGAAAGAAGGGGTCGGTGGAGGGTTAGGTACGAGGCGGGAGCCCCAATCCGGGGTCTTATCTCCCTGCCCCCCAGAAGGGCCTGACTAAGGGGTCCTGTTTGTACTGAGAAGCTCTGAGTTGGATTGTGTACCTGTCATCTCTAATAAACTTTCTAATCTACTGGCTGACTGAGAGTCACTGTGAATCCCAGGAAGTGGGGGGTGCAGGGACTGGACTCCCCACACGCCGTGACACACTGACCTCAGTGGACTTTGGTTCACTTAAACTTTTACTGCAGGCCTAATCTTAAACCCATTGAAGTTACTGTGCTGGATCAGGCAGTGTGTTATTTGTTCGACTTGGTCCAGTTGTGTCTCCTTTCAGCATCCTGCCTAAATGTCCCTTAGAAAAGTGCAAACCAATAGGAAAGGCCTTGTCCAACCCTACCTTTATTCCCAAGCCACTTCCATCCTCTGGGTCAGCATTCTCTTGGCTAAGTCTGTTTCCTGGTTGTAAACTTGTGTGGCAGTTCAGGACAAGCTGCTTCTCCATTCCTCCTCTACTCTTCATAGCCATGTCAATTTTTAAGGCCAGAAGGGATTATTCTGATTGTGTAGGTTGATTTGCACAGTAACGGCCACAGAATTTCACTCAGTGATTCCTGCATCCAGCCCAGAATGTGTCTGAGCTCTCTACAGCATCTCTTTTAGGAGATATTGATGGTGTTGGTCTGTGTGTGTGTGTGTGTGTGTGTGTGTGTGTGTGTGTGTGTGTGTGTGTGTGTGTGTGTGTGTGTGTGTGTGTGTGTGTGTGTGTCTGAGCTCTCTACAGCATCTCTTTTAGGAGATATTGATGGTGTTGCTGTGTGTGTGTGTGTCTGGTTTTAGACCTATTCTGGCCTCCAAGGTGAGGGGTTTGGAGGGTTTTTTTGGAGCCTCTGAAATCTGGTGGGGAAGGAGAGTCTCAGAGCCCAGGCTCCAGCCCGAGCCTGAACATCTACAGTATTTTTAGCCCCGTAGTGCAAGCCCAGTGAGCCCGTGTCAGCTGAACCGGGCTTTCAGACTCTGCCAGGGGTTTCTATTCACAGTGTAAATACATCCTTAGAGCCCTCTCTTTGGAGGGAATGTCTAGCCACATCTCTGAGGCTCATTGCTGCTGCTTTGTAAACTTGGTACTTACAAAAGAGGAGAAACTCACGGGACCAGTGCCACAAGGTGTCTTGCCCTTGATGGGAGTTGGGTACAGACCCACCTGTGACTTCGTAGCTACCTGTTGCCTGGTTCTGTGAGACTAGGGCTCAGACCAGAGGTGATGCAACAGTTGGGGTGGGTGTGGGTGTGTGGGTGTATGTGTGTGCTGAGAGCTATTGAACCAAACTGTAAATCCTGTGTATGATGGAAACCACTTCAAGCCGGGGGGTGCGGCAGCACCCCTAGTTCCAGCACCTGAGCACCTAGCTCAGACAATGGCTTGAAGATCACTTGGTCCTCAGAAAAATCATAGAGTTATAGAATATTAGGGTTGGAAGGGACCTCTGGAGGTCATCTAGTCCAACCCCCTGCTTGAAACAGGACCAACCCCAACTAAATCATCCCAGCCAGGGCTTTGTCAAGCCGGACCTTAAAAAATCTCAGGAAGGGGATCTCTAAGAAGAGCCAGCAAAAGCTTAGTTGCTAGTGAGAGCTTCAGGAAGTAGCTTGGCTCCTGCAGAAGACCTTGGGTCAAGGGAAAAGGGCATGACTGAGACACTGGAGTGGTAAATAACCTTATTTTGAGGGGAGAGCTGAATCCCGAAAGAAAAAAAAATACTAGAGCCCTGTGGCTGGAGAACTTGCTTCATTGCAGTGGCCAGCAAGAGAGCCCCCAGTTTCCCACCAGCCTGGTATTTGCTATGCAGGCATCCCCCCAGCCCTGCAAGGGCACCTCAGTCCTGCAGCACAGCCCCCACTGCCCTAAGAATTGTGACACTAAGCACCTCACTGCGCCTCAAGGCCTGGGCCTCTCCTGAGCAGACACTGCCACATGCAACTGCAGTCGGGCTAAATCTCCAGGAGGATGCGGCTCAGGCTGCTGTAGACTTTCATTTCACTTGTGATCTAAGGTAGGATTTGAACCTGAGGTCTCTAGAGGCTAAGTGCTAATGCCCTTGTTCATTGTGCCTTTGTTTTAGCTGCCTGCCCTTGCTTTGGCTTTGCACTCAGACTGCTTCCCAACTGAACTCTGCTTTTTGCAATATTTTCTCAGATGTTTGCTATAGGCAAAGTTCCCTCTGCCTCTCTGTTGCTGGGATCTTACAAGCTGCAGGGAGCAGCAGCTCTGTCTGTCTGAACAAAGCTGACAGAGTGGGGTGGAGGCGAGGCGAGAAAGCAGCTCCGCTTTCCAGGAAATGAGCCATTTGTCTCCTGGATTTATTGCTAGGAATTCAGAACATCACCCCACTTTCCTGAAAGATCCTTAAACATGCAGCTTCCTATTCCATGCTCTGAACCTGCTTGGGAGGAGAAACCTGTGTAAACTGTAGGTTTTGCAACAGTGCTCATTGAACATGACACGAACATGACACGTTTGCCAGCCGCACGGGGTTCTGCAGGAGGCAGTGACTGTGCAGAACTCTGCAAGTATTAACTAGTCTTCAGCCACCCGGTATGCTGCAGCCTGCTGATCGGAAAATCATCTGCAACGGCCCCCCATTTCCCTGACTTGCACAGCCTGTCTCCAAGGCCAGGAGCTTCACAGATTCCAGCTTCCAACTCTCTGGGTCTGACCTCGAGCATTCAGCACCTTCTGCCCCTCTGTGCACTTCTCCTCAGCGAGCCCGCCCAGGTGGGGTCCTAGGGAAGCCTGTGGGTCTGCACCCCAACTCCACAGTCAGACGTGACTCTTAGCCAGCCAGTAAAACAGATGTTTATTCGATGACAGGAACATAATCTAGGTAGAGCGAACGTGACCCCTCTGCTGGGTCCATTTTGGGGCCAAAGAGCCAGGCAGAGCTTGCCTGCAGCTCCTTGCCAGCCCCCCGCCAGATTGAGACCGAAACTCCCCCTTTAGCCCTCCCCTGCTTTCTTTTGTTTTTTTTATTTTCGGGGTAGGTGAAGATCACCTGATCTCCCTCCAACAGGTTCAGCTGACCCTTGTTATTCAACACTTCCAGCCTTGAGAGGGGGAGGGGCCAGGCCCTCAACTGCCAAGGCTGGTCAGCCACTTACTTACACTGTCTTTCTGCTTTGCATTAACTACATATCCCTATCCCTCCACATAGACATGCAAGAAATGCATAGGGGAAACTGAGGCACCCACACAGTATTCCCACTCCGTCACACCTGACTTACCAGCACAATTTGCATCTGCCAACTTCAGCTATGGGTGCAGAGGGCGGGGAAAGGACCTGGCAGCAGGGGCAAGAATTGGTGGGGGAAGGCAATGCTGGCTGTGGCTTGGAAGCCAGCAGGGTTGGGGGGAGGCACTGAGGGCAGTGGGGGGTGGGGGTGGGGAGAGTCTCCAGCAGGATGAGAGCTTGGGGAGCAGGGTGGCTCAGCAGCTGGAAAGCATTAACAGTCCATCCCCATATGAAGCATGTGCTCTCTTGAACTATTTTGATTTCAACTGGGAAACTGAGCTGGACCCAAGCACCCCTCCCACCATCACCTGGGTGAACGAGATAAAGTCTTGATGGTTTTTCACTGTCAAGCAAAATCTTGCTTGCATCCCTCCAGTTCCTCCCAGCACCAGTGGCTGTGTGTGGCGTGGCAGGGGCGGATTGGGAAGCCTGAAGGGTGTCCAACCCAGGCTGGGGTTTGTATGGGGGGTGGGGGGAGCTGTCAAGCTGCAGGTATCTCACATCTTCCTGGTCTTGCATGGTGGAAGATGTTGACCCCCACCTGCCTCTCCCTACACTCCCTCCCACCAGATCTTGATAGTTTAAAGCGTTTCCCCTTTGCCTGTTCTTTCTCGTTTGTTTAAACTGACTTTCCCATGGATCAAAGGGAGGGAGTGGAAGGGGGAGGGTCAAGAGGAGTAATCCAACTAACCTCTCCTTCCTGTTCTGCTCATCTCCTTGCACCGTGATAGATGTACTGTCAGGCCAAGCTGTGCTATCCGTAGGAGTCCTGGGGCTCACTAGATTGACAGGCACTGGAGGCAGTTTTCCTCTGTTGATGGAATGCTTCCAACCACGCCGTCATAACAATTTTGACATTTTGGGGAAGGAGAGAAATGTCGCCCGGCACTTTGCATGGTTGGCAAAACTGTAGCTGACAAAATAAATAAAGGTGAACGGCTTGCAAACCGCTCCTCTTTATTATTTAGTTCTAGTTTTGCAAACCACAGCTTATTTGAGTTCTGATTGTTTTTGGACGCTGACATTTAGGTCCCATTTCCATGGCATGTAGCATGTTGCAGATGGTAAAGGGGTGGGGTTGCCACAGTCGATATGGGCTAAGAAGCTGCGGGCTGTTGTATCGTCAGTGACACCACTTGCAAATTCTCTTTGGTTTTGTGCCATTCTGAGTTTCTAGCTGCCACAGAAACCATGCATCCCTTGAGGACTTGGCCTTGGATGGCGATGCAGTTGATGCGGGCAATGCAGCTGTGTGGCCCAGCGCGGCTGAGGGTTCATGAGCACAGCAGAGAAGAGGGGCGCTGGATTTACATTGTGAAGGGGAAAGTGAATCTCCATTTTTCCGCCTAGAACATTAAACTTCCACAGCATTATCCACAGTAGCCTCGGTCTGCACAGGAAAAGCCAGGACTGGGGCATGCGGCTGGGCAAGGTCAAGCTGCATTAGAAGAACTGGGATTTTGGGGGTCCCAGGCTGAAACAGCAAGGGGGCTTCAGGTCAGAACTGAGGCGCATAAGCAGAGCTGTTTCTGAGGGCTAGAATACTGGAGGTGCTGCAGGTCAGAATTGAGGAGCACTGGCAGATCTGGGAGGAAGGGAGGCAGGGCTGGCAGGGTGCTGCAGTTCAGGACTGAGGTTCACCGGCGGATCTGTTTCAAAGTGTTTTCCTGCACTGCGTCTTGCTGTCATCAGCACAGGGCCAGACTCTGCTGCCTTGACTCAAGTTGAGTAGCCCCTTACTCTGTGAGTAGTCGCACTGAAGTTGGTGGTGCTGCTTGCAGAATGAAATCCTCCTAGTAATGGTGACCGGTCCGGACCCTTCATCACCAGGTTCACATTGTCAAGCTTTCAAATGTAAAAGAAAAATTAACAAGCCCAGGTTCATTGGCTGTACTTAAATCTGGTTCATTATCTGTAACTTTTCCAAGCTCCCTTCTCAGAAGGCCAAATGGAGACTTACAACTGGGCCTAAGTCTGTTGAATTCTGTGACCGTGCACCCTTTTACACCTGGGCTAAATTTGCATAAAATGTACTGAAAACTTCCCGCCTGGGAAGGCATTTTGTTGTGAAAACTCTGATCTTCTTCCTCTTACACATGCTGATGCCATTAGAAGTTAACCTCCCTAATCAACTGATATTTCACTGACCAGCAGGTGGGGTTGTACGAGTCTTTGGGGATGGGGAATTAAGGAGGAAAAGCCTTGTATTGGGCATATTCTGACTCTTCTTTTTGACCAGGGGTGTGTGGAATCTAGTTTATTGTAGGAATTCCTAAGACATTCAGTATTTAGTTTATATCTTGAATTTGACCACAGTGTTCACACGTGCAGATGGTCAACACTTAGGTCACTCCCAACAGAGACTTCTGGTTTTAGAGTACCAGGTTGCTTCTGCGGTGTGCCATTCCCAGGGGGTGCCCAGGTTTGTGAGGCCCGTTGCCACCACCTGCCCTTAGCATGAGGCGGCCACGTCTCTGCCTGCCAGGGGTCAGTGCTTCAATGCCTCGGGCAATATAAGCCCTCCCCGTAAGCCTCTCAGGGCCTGTGGTCACTCTACAGGTTAGCTATAGATGCACTTCAACCCTTGAGCCCTCCACATGTCTGCTTGGAGTGCCCAGCTCGCCTGGTCCACTGGGCACTCCCAGTAATCATTTGCTGCTTCCAAAGAAAAATATATTCCAGTGTAGCAGCTCCACCTCAGATCACCCATCTGCTTAACACACAGCACTTGGATGTGTTTGTAGTGAAATTAGGTGTTAATGTATTTATCAAAGCAGAGGGATTCAAGTAGGAGCAAGTAGAAGTATTGGAAACAAATGGTTACATATAAAGTCATAACTCCCACTATAGAGCCTAGACTGAACGGACAAGATACTCTCCTGTCTACTGGTATTGCTCACCCAAAATCCTGTGACCTTCTTTTCATGAGACAAGCATGCTGTCAACTTGCCTCCTTGGTGAAGGATCCAGTGCATCTCTTTGCAGGCCAAGATGGACTCGAACAGTCTTTAGTCTCTGTTCATAAACAGGACACACCTCAGCTGTTTGTTTCATCCTGTCAACTTCCTCACTTATCAGTTTCACGATCTCTCACTCCACACTGCTAGGCCTGCAGCACACAAATGGCCAGACAGGGGAATAGGTGTCATTTACCTCCTGTCTGAAAGTTGTGTCACCTCCTGGTGACCTGCCTTGACTCCAAGACCTTAAGAATATAATTATCAGTATAGATACAGATCTCCTTCAATATGACCTTCATGTCCATTTCCCAGTGACTGTGCGACCAGTAGGCTACTGGCTCTCGGTAGAGACCTCACCTGCCACCCTTCAGTGAGCTATTATGCAGATATCTGACCGAAGGGATCCCTGTAAAATCCTATGTACTCCTCTGGGCCCTCTGCCAGATGGCACCAAGGGACTGCTGGATCACACCCACACTTGGTGTTTCTGCACCATTCCTCACAGCGACTTGGGACTGGACCAGCTGTGAGCTTCCCCACAGCCAGCAATTTTACAGTGTTGGCTACGCTGTCCCTGCTTGGAGCTTTTGTGACACCCATTACTCCTCACTCTCCCTGGCATGCCTCCATCTGGGAGAGGGTGGGTCTGGAGTAGGTGGAAGCTCTCAACATTAATCAGCAGAGAGGAAAAATGTCCTTATGGTTACGGCATGAGGCTGCACTCGGGAGGGAGTCCTGGGTTCATTTCCTGGCTCTGCCACAGACCTCCTGTGTGACCCTGGGCCAAATCACTTAGAGTCAAGGTATTTAGGTGCCTAATGCTGTAGGCAGGGACCTACTGGGGTTTTCAAAAGCATCTAAGCAGGTTAGGTGCCTAATTCCCACTGAAACCAATTGGAGTTAAGCACCTAGTGGCGTTTTCAAATGTGCCCAAGGGTAAGTGCCTGTCTGCATCTTCAGGGACTTAAATACCGTTGGAAACGTGTTCCTTAGTTCCTCATCTGTCAAATGAGGATAATAGAACTTCCCTCCCACAGAGAGGTATTGAGCATCACTTTGATAATACGGGGCCATCTATAGGACCCTTAGCTAGAGAGATAGTCCTGGGCCATTCTCTATAGCACCTTCTGTTGCTATAGAGGGTGGTCTAGAGCAGGGCTGGACAAACTTTTTGGCCACATCTGGGAATAGAAATTGTATGGCGTGCCATGAATGCTCACAAAATTGGGGTTGGGGTGCAGAAGGGAGTGTGAGCTCTGGGGTGGGGCTGGGGATGAGGATTTTGGGGTATAGGAGGATACTCTGGGCTGGGATCAAGGGGTTTGGAGAGCGGGAGGGGGATCCTAGCTGGGGCAGAGGGTTAGGGTGTGGGGAGAGGCTCAGAGGGGTGAGGGTCCAAGCCGCGCTTACCTCAAGCGGCTCCCAGGAGCAGTGGCATGTCCCTTCTCCAGCTCCTACATGGAGGTGTGGCCCGGCAGCTCTGCACACTGCCCCATCCTGAGGCACCGCCCCTGCAGCTCCCATTGGACTGCGTAGGACCCAGAGGGGGCCACGCCGCTGCTTCTGGGAGCCACGTGGTGAGCCCCCCGACCCAGTGCCCTGGCCAGAGCGGGGCCGAGCTTCGTGGTTTGGCTCGTAGTCTGGCTAAAATGGCTCCGGCCCACGGGCCATAGTTTGCCCACCCCTGGTCTAGTGTAGCAAGAAGCTGTCTATGACCACCATTCTTGGGCCATTCTGTTCTGCACCTCCTGCTGGGAGCTTCCCCCACAGCCAGTCCTCCTATACCAGACTCTGCAGTGACGTTTGCACAGAAGAATTGACTGGGTCAGCTATAGTTTCCTCCCTCCATAGCTTTTCCGTTGTTCCTTACAGTGATGCCTGCTGTCACATTTCCCTGCTTCTGCTGTAGCGAGTGTGGATGCTGAATGCGGGAGGGAGAGGCGTGGCTGATTGGATTGTTTTTTTCTTCTCTTTCCTCCAGTTTACGGTGCCATATGGGGACATGCCATCAGTCAGTTACCAATCCTTTTCATATCTAAATAAAATGATTTGTTAATTTGGGTGAGTGATCGCTGAATGGCTGGCCTGCTTTGCTGGCAATGGCGAACAGCTTGCATGCTCTCAGAGATGTATAGTGATTTGGTGCCACTGGATACTTTCTGGGGTTGTTTTCAATTTAGATGTGAATTGAATGAGGAGAAAAAATGTTTCTCTTAGCAATTTGATAGGCGCTAGCTCTTCTGACAGATGTTGGACTTTATTATCCCATGGGGACAATGTTTTGTAGTTCAGAATGGCTAATTATTTCAAAGGCTCCGTGCTGAATGTGGAGTAGCATGCATCTGTTGTCAGGTACAGCAGCTCATGTGCTCTGTTTGAGGGCGTCTGGTACCTGTAGACCCAGGGCATTTATTTATATCAGTGGTGTTTTGGCTGGTGTGTTCTGAAGGCCTGTGCTCTCTCCTCTCGGTTGGCTGGTGAGTCCTGTGAATTGTGCTTTGGGAGGCTCCCATGGTGTTTCTGTCTGAGTTAGAGGGGTTTGAACTGGTTCCAGAGGCTTGTCACTGTTTGTGAGTCAGTTAGCTGATGGAGCAGAGCAGAGGGAGGTGAGGGGGTTCTTCTCTGCATGCCAGGTGGCAAGGCTGATTTCCCCACTCTGGCACTTCGAGTGCAGAAGGTGGGGGCCCCACTGATTCTAAAAATTAATACTGGGCACTTCGAGCATTATACTCCCGCAGTTACATCTTTTCTCTGGCTTTGGCTTGGTAAACACTGCCACCACCCAAGTGAAAACTTCCTCTTGCAAATCCTGGAAAAATTAACTTGGGAAGTTTTCCCTGAGGCCCCTCGGCTTTTCAACCCTTCCCTTGGGGAAGCCGAGAAAGAAAACAAACAAAAGGGAAACCCAGCTGTTGCCACCAGCTAATTGAAAAACATGCGCACAGACCTTTTAAGACACAAAACCAAGCAGGTTTTTTAAAAAGGTAAATTTTATTTAAAAAAAAGAAGAAAGGAAACATCTGGAACATCAGGCAATTACAGAGCAACTGAAAAAGGTTTAAACACCAGGAATGGCTCCCGGAGGTCCAGCTTAACGTCACAAAAGAAAACAAAAATACCTGAGTTTAGCACAGAGGAAATTCATAAGCCGAAATAAACCTGATTGCGTCTATCTAAACATTTCCTGTCCCAATGAATTCTTCTAGGTATGGAAGATAATTTTTCATACCTGGCTCAAACTTTACACAGCATTACTGCTGCCCCTGTCTCTTCAGCCAAAAGAAAACAACCAAGGGACAAAGGGTAAGCTTTTTTCCCCGTTTAAAAAAAATTCTAGCCATCCCATTGAGCCTTTTGGTCAGGTGCCCTCTCCTTTCCCTTTACCTGGGGGATCACACCTTTGGCCATCCCATCCGCGTACCCATGGCCTTGCGGAAATGCTGCATCTGGCTGAGCTGCGGCAAAGCCAGAGGTGTTTGTGCCTTTTGGCCACTAGAGGGAGCTGTGGAGCCTGTGAGATCGGCCAAGAATGTCACACTGGTCCGCTCTGGGAACTGGAGGACCCAGGAGCTCTACCATCTAACACAACTCCCTGCAGGCCAGTGGACAGGATTGTCCTGGTGCTTGGTGGGAAGGTGCCAGTCCAGCCACTATGCTCCCCTCCTTGGCCTAGCTCCCGCCCAGTCATCAGGCTCCCTCGGGAGGAGACAGGATTGGCATTCTCTCCTGTACGTATCATAGCACTGTTAATGCTTTCAGTTAAGCAGTAGTAATTATGATTCTTAAACCACTTATGCACTGTGTGATGAAGCAGCAGAGATCCTCAGTGAGTCGGGCACTCTTGGGTGAGGTGCCAGCATCATTGATGAACTGGACCTTCGAGCTGTCATGTTAGGTTACATAAGTAGGTTAGAGTGCCAGTCTATATTTAGTAAGTGTTAGTTCTTTTCCTCTCTAAATATGGAAATTCCTGTGCCAAGCTAAGAACGCTTCCTGCTTGTCACCATTTCGAGATCTGTGCCAGCTCTCAGAACCTTCACGGCCATGCACAGTTCTCACCTCCTCCCTCTGGCTGCCTTCCCCGGCTTCTAGCCTTCTCCAGCTCTGTCTTCGATATATCCCCTGATGTTTGGAATTACCTCCTGATCGACCACTTCTCTTCCCTTCCAAACACACAGATCTCCCACTACGCTTTTCAGCACAGCTCCACCAGCTCCTGTTCCCCATATGTTTTATTCCCGGGTGCCAGGCTTTGAATTTATTATACAGATCTGTGACCTAAAGCAGAAATCCTTGAAGTGATCATTGTCCTGTGGGGAAAAAAACACAAGTGCCTGAAAGCCAGGGACTGGGTAGCAATGGTTATGGTTATAGACCACCACCGCTCCGCCAACCCAGTGGGAATTGTGACAATACTAAGGCCAGGGGCTGAAGGCAGCTTGCATCTTTCCACATACCTTCTGTGCAAGGTCTATCCATGTCCGTGGCAAAAACAGGATTGCCATCTTGCAGTTAGTTGACACATTAAAGCTTGGGCGCCTTGCCGGTTTGGCTGGTATCCCGGGCGGCTGTGGATGTCTCAATCCTGGTCTGCTTTGGCGTTCTGCCTACGGCTGAAGACTGGTCACGTCATGTCCTCTGTGTTCCAGCCAGCAGAGTGTGTCTGGCCCAGCTGCAAGGATGCAGCATGCTGGGGGTAGAGTGCCCACATCCACAGGTAGCCCACCCCAGCTGGCTAGTAAAGGGGGCAGTAAAGATGATGGGCGGGGGGAGGGATGTTAGCAGGATGAGATGGGAACTCAGTTTATGGGTGATTTTAGTTCTGCCACGTTATGCTGAGGGACAGAATGATTGGGCTGGGGAGGACCCCCACTGTTCCATCCTCACTTGGGGAAGCCAACCCTTGGCAGATGCAAGATTCCTAAGCTGTTCCAGGGCTCTATGTGGTGCATTTCCTTGGACGTGGTACTGCAAAGCCCCAGGTCAAAGCAGTGGCAGGATATGGGGTTTCCGAAGGCATAGGCGCTGTTCAGGAAGCTCACACCGGCGGGGTCAGAGTTCCTGCGCCAGCTTATGGGCTCTGTGGAGGTTGCAGTGGATTTGCTAAAATCACCTTTGTTGAGTAAATAAAGATCTCCACCTCCCTCCCCCCCAAGACATTCCCAAGTGGCCAAAGGCCTCACACCTTGAAAAATCAACTGGGCAAGGCAGACTGGGAGTTCTGAGATCGTGCTTTATGTTCATCCAAGGTGAACCCCTCCTCTCCCAGGGACGTGTCTGCAGTATTGGCAAGCCCAGGTCTTCCCCCTCCTGCAGTCACAAGATCTTTTATTTTTTTATTTTTTTTAATAAATAATCAGTGATGGATTTTCTTTGCCTCCCAGGTTTTTAGCCTTTAGGTTTTATGTCTTCAGGGTTTTCCTCTGCAGCCATGAGGTTCAGAAACTTATTTTTTAAATGTAAGTGTGATTCTCACAAAATCACAGGCTCCAAGAGCTGGGGCTTTAGAAAAAGCCCCCAAAATTTCAAGACTTGTGATAAAACTGCATAAGCTAGCAGCACTAGGGTTCATGTACTGTGGGCCCTGGCCCCATAGCATGTGGAGAGTTGTACTCTCAGCCCCCGCTTGACTCAACGATGGACAGACTGCCTGCAAGGAAAGAGACACAACATTAAAGCAGCCACCCCGTCATTCCTCCTCCAGGACTGGAACCATAGGAACTGATAGGCAAAGCAAAGCCATTACTGCCCCCTGCTATGGAAGCTGGGCCTTGTCCCCAGGCCCGGATATCGCCTATGGGGAGCAGAAAGGGAGACAAGAACAGGGGGCGGGGGAACAGTTGAATTAGTCAGGGGAGAACATGGGAGAGAGGGGGAGCAGCTGCTCCATGTGGCAGGGGTCAGGAGCCCAGAGCCAGGGAAAGAGCCTTGGGGTTGGGTGGAGGAAGAGGAAAGCAGTACATGGGGAGAGTAGAATGGGGCAGGAGGGATTTGAGGATGGGGAGTGGTTGGTTTTGCGTCTGTTTCCCTCTCCCTCCAATGCAAGGAAATGCCGCAGCAGACAGTGGGACAGCGTAAGGCTGGGAGGGGAGATGTCTAGAGGATGGGTGCTCTGCTGAGGCCGGCCTCGCCCTGGGGAAGCATAGGGCTGCCTGCTCGAGGACACACCAAGACTCTCCTGCATCTTCCTTCCCTGGCCCATAGCCCCTGTAATGACGTCTTGATGCATCTGAACTGCTGCAGCTGATCTATCCCCCTACAGTGCTGTTCCTGCAGCCACCCTGCTGCTTCCGCCTGCCCCCCCAGGTGCTGCTCCTGTCGTTGCTCTGTGCACTGTTGTTCCCCTGTCGCCCCACATGACTGACTCAGTACTTCAAACCATAGCAGTATGTGAAAGGGTTCATTCAGCAAGCTGCCCCCCTCCCATCCTACCCCACTGCGCCCCTCTTTCCCACCCGCTCCAGCATCAGGCTGGATCCCAGAAGTAGGTCTTAGATGCTTGGAAGAAGCTGCAGGGGTGAGCTGTGCACTCTAATCCCTTTAACATAAATTATATGTAAGCAGTCGCTTCCAAGGTAAACGCCACGGCAGCCCGGGTCTGTGGGGATGGGCGAAGGCTTGCCTTTTTAAACAGGCGATTGGCAAACATCAAAGGAATGGGCTCTGGGAGTCTCTGTTCCAGGGGCTGAGGCCTTTATTAGTTAGTAGCATGCAGGATGTTTGCGTTGTTAGCTGGGCTGTGCCACGACTCAATGGAGCTGCTTCAGCTACGTTAGAATGGATTATTTTGACTAAAGAACAGTAGGAGCAGCTGTGCTGGAGGCACCTAAGTAGATTTCTTGCTGCTTCTTTCCCCGGCCATGATGTCATAGCTCCTCCCCCTGCCCCATTGTCACTACCTCTGCCAGCGGTGAATGGGAGGGAAGTGGAGCCGGAATGCTTTGCCTGCCCTTTGGGGATCTCAAAGCACTGTCAAGATCCACAGCTGCACAGCACTCACTGGGAGGTGATGTGCTCCATTTTGCAGATGGGAAACTGAGGCCCAAGGAAACACCGTCATAGGCAGAGCAGCAATGAAACCCAGGAGTCCTGGCTGCCACAGTCATTGCTTGCTGTGTAATAAATCATTTGCAGGTGACAGACACAGCTAGCAGGTAAATTGTGTCCACACTAGGGCAGCGGAGAGCAGAACCCTGCTTGCTCCATTCCAGACCCACCGATCTCAGACAGGAGCTGTAGTAGCTCCTTATTCTTCTTTTGTGGACTTCTCTGTGCCCCACATCCACCTCACAGTCATTAATCAGTGTTCCTGCCCTTCAGTCAGCTTAGGAGGTGCAGAAGCAAGGAGCTGAGGATCAGTGGCTTGCCCAGGGTCATGCAGGACTGGTTATGGCAGAGCTCTGGATTGAACCCAGATCTCCTGAATTCCAGCCCAGGACCTCTTCCCTGAGCAAATTTTCCTCAATTTGGGGCAGCCCCAAGAGGGGGTGTGAAGATGCACAGATGGTATGTTAGATATAGTTGGTGCCCGGGGCAGCAAACGGCAGAGGGCAGCATTCTGGGCATTGTCAGGGTGGCACTCAGGTGGCTTTCGGCGGCCGAAAGCCACTCTTCCCTCTTCAGCGGCACGCCTGCAGGAGCTCCACCAAAGAGGGAACAGTGTCAGAGCTGCCACAGGCACTTAGGGCAGCAAAAAAGGTAGATCCGGCCCTGGGTTGGGGGGACTCTCACTGCACCAAGCAAGGAAGAGATTCCCACCCCCTTAGTATAACCCCTGGACCATGCTCCTTCTGGAGGAGCAGTTCTGTGAGCTGTTTTTCCTCTTCAGTCTCACCTGCAAGGTTTGTCCATCTTGCTCCGTGTTAAACACATGGGAACAGGTAAGGGCATGTCCCAGCCTCACTAACGGAGGAGACTCCCATGCTTCATAGGGGGCTCCAGTGTCCGTTTGTCCGTGTCCCAGTACAGGAATGTGATGACCCCGCCCCAATCCCCAGCCCCCCCTGTGGGTCGTTAGACCTGCCATCTGTGATAGAACCCCTGCTCCGACCTGGGCCACCCAGAATAATGAACATATGTACATCTCCTCCAGCCAAGCCCCAGAGCTCCCTGCCACCTTACCAGAGCCTGCAGTTCACTTCACCCATCAGTGAGATGCTACCCCTCAGGAGGGGGACACAGCATCCGTATGACACAACCCTCTGGTTGGGACAGGAAGTGAACTGTTGTCCTCTAGCACCCTTTTGGCAGGACTATATTGGAGCACTGCCTCAGGATCCTGCTTTGGCCTCCCCAAAATGACTGTCCTTAGCCCAGTGTCAGTCCCTGATTCAGCAGACAGGACATGGGTTGGCGAGTGAAAAGGGAGCTGGGGTCTATTTCTAGGTCTACCTTTGACTTACGGTGAGAGCCTTGGCAAGTCACATAACAGGTCCGTGCCTCGGTTTCCCCATCCATGAGCCAATGATGCCCACTTGCCTTGGGATCGGCTGGCTGAAAGACATCACGTGTGTTGAGTGTTGCTATTTCGGTCTCAGTGTTGTTTTAAAGCTGGTGCCCCCTGGCTGCACAAGAAGAAAAAGATGTGGCAGCATCAGCAAAGGGACTTCGCATCTTTCCTCCTCCCCCTCTAGCTCAAGCCTCTCTAAAGCTCCCAAATTAAAGAACTTAACTTGAGACATTTAGTTAAAAACCTCGTTGTGATCAAAACCATGGGTTGAACTCCCCCCACCCCCTCCGCATAGCTAATGAGTTACGTCAAGGATCTGAATAGGCCACGGGGAAGAAATTCCTTAGCTCTGCTGCTACCAACACCTCCAATGCGGAACATAACTAGAGCTGGGTCAGAAACCAGACCCCAACACTCCCAAATCTCAGGGAGGTTTGAATCTGAATCCTGGCTCCCAGCCTACGGCACACCTTTAATCAGCACTGCACCAATCAGAACAAAATCATTCCCTTTCCCTTACTCCTGCTGTTTGTCCCTGCTTGGGACACAGGCCGGGTCCACTTCACTTCCTGTGTTAGCCCAGCACAGTTCTCTTTGGGTCTCTGCCTCGGAGGGGACTGTTTTTAATTTAAAATATTTTTAGGTTTTTAATTGAAATTTTAAAAAATGCCCCCCCCCCCTGATATTTCAGTCTCTCTTAAGCTCTGTGAAAGCCTGTCTGCAAAAAATAACCTAAAGCTGGGACCTAAACAAACTGACAGAGGCTTTATATAAATTTGTCTCCTTGCCAGTTTCCCTCTCCTGCATGTCCCAGGAGTGTGGAAATAAACTCCTCTTCTTGTCTATTTTTTGTTCTGTATAATATTAACTTTGTTTCTCATTGACAGGAAAGAGGCTGAATCCCTCTCACTGGCTACCCATGTTGCTCCTTGTTCTGAGACAGGCTCCTCATCCCCCCCTTGCTCTCCATCCTGTCCCACCTTCTTTTGTCAGCCCCTTCTTCCTCTCTCCTGCCTTCCTATCCTCTTCCCCTGCACATGCACCGCCTGGTTCGCCAACAGCCTCATAAGGAAACCTTCAACAGCTAGTTCCTGCAGCTACTGGAAGCCAGTTGGTGTGCAAGGTATTTTAGAAACCTACTCACCATCCAGCTTCCCGCCCACATCTCCCTGCCTGTAGGCAAGTACTTTGAGATTGATTGTTAGAAGGACGGAGGAGTTTGACAAGCCAGATTCTCTCTTGCATGGCATTTTCCCTCTTAGTCTCTTCCTGTATTTTATTTTAATTAGAGCAACTTTTTTGTATCCCCCACGTAACACAGTGCAGCCTTCACCCTGCAGAGCATTTGCAGGGGGAAGTGCTGGCAGGAGCTGCCGCATGGGGCTCTCGCGTAGGAGTGACGGCAACAGCATCTTCCGCGCAGGGAGGTCTTTCTTGGCAGTATCATTGGTGCCCACCTGGAGAAGTAGGAAGGGGTAGTGATCTGAGTCTTGATCAGTCTCGGCAAACACTCTGTCACATCCTGGATTCTAGCTCCAGGCAAGCAGCACAAGTCTACAGCTGTGGTTATAGAGAACCTGCAGAGAGTGAACCCTGTGGTGTTTACAATACACTGCACTGGAGCAAAAGATTTACATCTCTTTTTGTCATCTCTTTCCACACTAACACATGTATACCTGAGTTTGACTCATTTAGTTATAAATCATAGATGAAGCTTTTTCAAGGATTTGAAAGAGATTTGAGGTCCTCCTCAAAGACCAAATGCAGGAGGTGGGTCACCTTAGTAAAAACATTTGGACCCCTGGTTCAAGGGACATCCCCCTGCACTGTGCTTTGTTTTGTGTCACCGTATTCTGTGCATGGGGCAAGCTGCATCCGGCACTGACCGGATACCGGGCACTGGAAAGCAGGGGCAAAACAAGGGGTGTCCCTTAGGCCTGCAGTGTAGGTGCATGACTCCACTGTGTCTGCCCCCAGGGAAGGGGACATCTTTCACTGACCACTCTCCTCTTCACACACTGCCATTGCAGCAGAGGGAGAGCCTGGGAACCTCTACTCTCCTGTGGGGTGGGGGTAGCTTGTGGAGGGGTTCCCTCCACCTCTAACCTGCTGCAGGGCCATGGAAGGGAAACCGGCAGATACACTAGAGAGCTTCTGGGGGGAGAAACAGAGGCAGGTGCGGGGAAGGGCAGAGAATGGAAGAGCAGCCAGAAGGGTGATTGACTGGGGAGGCTGAGATGGGGCAGGGGAGAAGGTGGGCTGGGGACCTAGGGGAAAACAAACTGATGGAGTGGGAGAGAGATGGCTGGGAAGCCGGAGAGCTGCAGGGGCCCCAGGGTGGGCTGAGCACCAGAAGATGAAGAGCTGAGGCTGAGGGAGAACGGGGAAGAAATGGAAGCAGAGAGCAAGAGGGTGAGAGGAACATGGGTAGGAGGAAAGCTTTGGGGGAGAGTGGTTGGGTGCAGGCCATGAGGACTAGAAAGGTGAGTAAGGCTGGGGCAGACTGGGGGACTAGATAGTGTAATGTGGATGGGTGAGGTGAGTGAGCAGGGGGGATGGGGAGCAGCAATGAGATGGAAGGAAACAGGAACCAAAAATCAGAGAGGTAGCCGTGTTAGTCTGGAATAGCAGAGGTAACAAAGTCCTGTGGCACCTTAAAGACTAACTATAAAGTTTTGAAGCATGAGCTTTCGTGGGCTAATACCCACTTCGTCGGATGCAAGACTTGGAGAGTGAGGATGCAAGAGGAGTCTCATGTCCCTACTATGTGTATGAAGAAAGGAAAACAATTGCACATTTAAAAAATCCAAGTAAATACCAGGCAAGCTTTCTCCTCCTTCTCTCCCCACAATGTGGGTGGGGAGTTTTGAGCCACAATCGGGGAAATTGTTCCTGGTGTTTCAGTGTTTGCCATGGGAGTGCTGTTGGATCTCCTCATCTGCCTTTTTATTTTACTTTCCCTTGGGTCTGGGAGAGGAGAGGAAGAGGCCGGCCAGGAAGATGAGGAGAGAGCAATGCAAATCTCGAGTGGCTGAGACAGAGAGAGAGAGTAACAAGATTGTAGTGTAGAAGTCTTTGATTGACCACAGTATAATTTTGTGGCTTTTTCTCCATCTCCCTTGGATAAAACTCCACTGTGACATCCATTCCATTAAATAGGGCATGTTCAAAGAGAAAATTGCTACTATTTTCCCCTTTTACTTTACTGCCATAAAAAAATTGATCCCACATAGCATCCTTATTTCAAAGACTGTGCTAAAATAAAATTCTCATTTTGCACACTGACAGCTGCATAAAGCATTTTAAAAAATAAAAGAAACATGAAACATGTTAAAGGATTTTTTAAAACTCCACAGTTTTGTTCTAGCAAGATGCTCTTCCTTTGAAAAGAGGTGGAGAGAGAGAGCAGCTACACTATGATAAAAGTTTGATTTCTTTTTTTGGTTTGGTGGTCAGCATTCAGGAATGAAATAAAAACTTTGCTGGTAGTTGAACCTGGCCACTGCTACACAGAAAACTGCCTGGCCTGGGAGGTGATGGACTTCTTTCAGTAGCAACTAGATAGTCATGCAAAAGAATTTTTGGCTCTGTTGTGAAGGAAGTTATAGAAAGGAAGGACAGGTCTATGCAGGGAAGGGGAATTAGGATCTTTGGTGGGGCATGAGGAGATGATGGGGGTTTATAGCAAGGCTTGTGGAGAAGCAGAGTTGGGGTCTGTAATGGGGATGACGGGCAGGGGTCTGTGGGGGGGGAATGGGATTGGGGCCTTTATTGGGTAAGAGTGATGGGCCAAGAATGACAGCGCACCTATGCAGGGGGAGTTGGGGTCTGTAATGGGGACAGGTAGGGTGATGGGCAGGTCTCTGATGGGGGAGGGGTGAGATGAATGACTGTATAGTATTGTGACAATTCTGTGTGGCACCCAGGGGAACATAGACTATGTAACGAGGGATGGATGAAAGGGATGATGGATTGTGTGATAACAACCAGTACAGGCTGTGTGGGATGAAGAGGAATTTGGATCTGGCTGAAAGGTGTTGTAGAAGGTAAGTTAAAGGGAGGTTAACTTAGATATAAATGGTGGAGTTAATTATCTTAATAAGAATCATCCTATTTAAATAAGATGCACTTTTAAAAGAAAGATGAAATAGAAAGTGTGCTGACTAATAGTGGAGAGGTTCTGCAAGGACACTAGCGAGCAGCAAATTGCTTCTTTATCCCTCTTTACCTCTGGCTCCATGCCCTCCAGTTCCTCTTTTTTCCTGGATAATGGCCATCAGCATTGACTGGCCCTAAAGCAAGATCCAGCCTCCTGTACCAGCAGAGAGCCTCGTGCAATGGGGCTGCTTGTCGACTGGGTCTCAGTAATGGCAAACCAGTCCGCTTGCCAAGAATTAACATGTTGTTGGGGGAAGTGGATAGGGGGCTCTGCAGTGGGTGAAGGTTGCAGGGTTTTATAAATGTAGCCACTTGCTGCTCGATGGTATTACAGTAAAACCTCCATTTAACGGACTAATTCGGGCGAGGGGGTGTCCGTTAAATGAAAAAGTCCATTATTTAATAATGATTAAAAAAACCGAGCTGTCGGAGCAGCAGCCCGCCAGCCACAGGGTCGGGGCGGCAGCTCCGCAGCCCACCTGCTGCCTGGACCCGGGCGGCAGCCGGGAGCCGGCAGCCAGCCCGCCCGCTGCCGTGACCCGGACAGCAGCCGGGAGCCGGCAGCCAGCCCGCCAGAAATGGATCAGGAATGCATCAGCTTGCTCAGAAATTTTGTCCGTTGCATCCGAAGTCCGTTAAATCGAGGTCCGTTCAATCGAGGGTTTACTGTATTTTAGTATAGCAGTAGGGCCTACTCTCCCCAGCCAGGTCACATTATGCTAGGCCCTCCTCAGACATATAGTAAAAGACAGGCCCTGCCCTGAAGACTTTGTAATCTTAAAGCAAGACATAATGTGTGGGAGAGGGGCAGCGAAGGGGCAAGAGGATAACTGTAGAACAGACTGTCTTTGCACAAACTAGGTGTGTGCACATTTTGTTGGTGTGATCCATAGATAAGGAGCAGTAATCTCAGCTCCTCCTCTGTCTGCCTGGCCAATTCATTCCGTCTGCTCGTCTGCATGTGCTGAGCAGGGCATCCAGAGATGAGATATGTATCTAATGTAGTGCCAGTATTTAAAAAAGGGAAGGAGGAGGATCCAGGGAACTACAGGCCAGTCAGCCTCACCTCAGTCCCTGGAAAAATGATGGAGCAGGTCCTCAAGGAATCAATTCTGAAGCACTTAAAGGAGGAAAGGGATCAGGACCAATCAGCATGGATTCACCAAAGGCAAGTCATGCCTGACCAACCTAATTGCCTTCTATGATGAGATAACTGGCTTTATGGATGAGGGGAAAGCAGTGGATGTATTATTCCTTGATTTTTGCTAAGCTTTTGATACCATCTCTCACTGTATTCTTTCCAGCAAGTTAAAGAACTATGGGGTGATGAATGGACTATAAGGTGGATGGAAAGCTGGATAAATCATTGAGCTCAACAGGTAGTGATCAATGGCTCCATGTTTAGTTGGCAGCCAGTATCAAGTGGAGTGTCCCAAGGGTCAGTCCTGGGGCCGGTTTTGTTCAATGTCTTCATTAATGATTTGGAGGATGGCGTGGACTGCACCCTCAGCAAGTTTGGCCATGTATTCCTGGAGTGCTCCTTTAGTACCTCAATCGTCCGGTGCCCCCACTGATTGTTTGGCAGGCTTCCTGCTTCAGATGTACCTTTTTTTCTTCTGTTAGTTTTTGTGTCTTTTGCTAGTTGCTCTTAAAAAAAATTTTTGGCCTGCCTAATTATACTTTTAAGATTAGCAGCTGTGTTAGTCTGTATCTGTAAATAAGACAAGGAAGACTTTGTAGCACATTAGAGACTAACCAGTTTATTTCAGCATAAGCTTTCATGGGCTATATATAGCCAACATCATCGGATGCATAGAATGGAACAGAAATAAGATGCATTTATACACACAGAAAGCAAAACAAAACAAAACAAAACAAAAGGTTGTACATTAGCATACCAATCTAAGAAGCTGTTTAATATGGATGGGCCATTATCAGCAGGAGAAAAAAATACCTATTGAAATGGATTTTTGTGTCTGGCACTAGACAGACTCCAACAAGAAACTGAGGAACTGGAATTAATTTTCAAATTGGACACAATAAACCAAGGGCTAAACAGAACTTTGAATGGTTCTCTCATTACACTAATTGATTGTATTTCCCTAGTTAATTTACCTTCAATAGTTGTTATCTCCTGCCAGACACAGAGATCCATTTCAAAAGGTATTTTTTTCTCCTGCCGATAATGGCCCATCCATATTAAACAGCATCTTTCTTCTGTTCCATTCTATGCATCCGATGAAGTGGGCTATATGTAGCCCATGAAAGCTTATGCTGAAATAAATTGGTTAATCTCTAAGGTGCTACAAAGTCTTCCTCGTCTTATTTAATTATACTTTGATGCTTGACTTGCCAGCGTTTGTACTCCTTTTTATTTTCCACGGTATGCTCCTTTCTGTTTTCCTCTTTACTAACTGGATCAGAAAGTAAAGTCCAAATGTCACATTATTAGCGTTGAAAGCTTCTCAATTAAAAGTTGATTTCCTTTAGGTAACGGCAAGACAGTTTTCCTGTTTCCATGTGAAAAACTATTCTATGCACTATGGTGAGATGGGGGCTACTTCACAGACTGGGAGAAAAGCCAGGCTCAAAGACTTGAAACACACTAGGGCATGAGTGCTAGGAAACCCTCACTCAGGTCTCTGAGTCCAATTGAATCCATATATCAGTGTGTTCGGATTCATCAAGTGTAGGAGGAGCCGCAAAAAAAGCAGAACTGTGAGATCATGCTGTACTGGAAACATGTATCAGTGCAGCTTGCCAGATGCCACCTGTGATTCTCCAGAGCAGTGTGTGTTTGTTTTGGTTTGTTTTCCTGTAACTGTGAGATAGAGCCAATGTGTCTTTAAGGCCATGCGTGTGTAGGGGGATTTGCTGATGGATCATCTTTCTCACAGGCTTTTTCAGCTGAATGTCAGCTTATTGCTTTTGCAAATTGTTTTGTGCCTACACAGAACCAGCTGCCTCAGCAAAGAGCTTTGCCAACAATATGCTCTATAAAAGGGTTATTAGGATAACAAGAAAGAAAACACAAACCTTTTGAAGAATCGGAAGTTTACTTGTACAGCTCCCTCTTCCCTCTCCTCATTTCTTACTCTCAGGTACCTCTGCGCTGGACTCTAAACAGGTTCAGTGCTGCTTTTAAGCAGCAAGGTTATAGTACCCTAGGCAAGCGCTAACTCTTCTGCAATTATCTGGTCAACAGAAGGCACCATTCTGTAGCTTGTCGTAAATACTGTAAAAGATGAGGAGTCTGCAGATTAAAGAGCAAGTGTATTTCCCAGGTAGGGGCCACCAAAGCAGCTTGCAGGCTGCCCACTATTTGCTTCTTTGTGATAGATCCCCATTACCCTTGACCGGTTTTTTATCATAGGTCTTTGTGTGGCTCCCAGTATCTTAGCACCTCAGCATCTTTATTGTATTTATACTCTCATCACATCTATGCACCAGGGCACGGCTATTATCCCCATTAGACAGATGGGAAACAGCGTACACAGAGACTAACCAGTGTCTTCAGAGTTACACAGGAAGTCTGTACAGGACAAATAAGTGATCTCAGGTCTCCAAAATCCCAGACATGCACTTTAACCATCGGACCATCCTTCCTCTCTGTTGCCTAACTTTCTCCAGAGGATAAGAGAATCTGTTGCCAAGTCCTGGACTACACACACAAACTGAACTAAACCATGCACCCAGGAGTCTTGCAGTGTATTATCAGTTGCTAGGGATTTTGCAGATATATCAAAGCTTGCTGCACTGGTGAGTTCAGCCTGGAAAGTAGGGGTCGGGGGAACAGCGCAGGTTTGGTGAAGCTCACACATTATAATTCAGGCTCACCAGGTTTGTAAAACAAGACTGTGACCCTCCCTGCATGTCATTTAATTCCAATAATTTTTTTTCAAGGGTGGTTCAATTCAAACATTCAATTCACATTTTTTTCCCTAGCTGAAAGGCAGCCTGTGCTCTGTGGTGGAGACAGGAGACCTCCGCTCCCTGCATGGGTAGGGTGCTACATTATACAGTCTCTGCCTGTTTTTTTTCCTCTCGCCTTTTCTGCTCCATCTTTCCTAGCTTCTCTCTCTGCTCCATTTCTCACCCCATATCTTCACTAGCCTCTCTTCCTCTTCTCTTTTCCCACATTCCATTTAACACAACACAATCAAAGATACGTCCAGTTTAAGTCTCACTTTCAAAATCAGGATGTACCAGTAGGGTTGAAATTAGGATGGACAAACTTGTTTTCCTTATTTGAAACCCACTGCAGAGAGAGATAGCTGAAGTTGTGTGACGTATTTAGCTGGCTTTGAATTTTAGTACATAAAAACATAAGAATGTGCCTACTGGGTCAGACCAAAGGTTCATCTAGCCCAGTATCCTGTCTTCTGACAGTGGCCAGTGCTAGGTGCCCCAGAGGGAATGAACAGAACAGGCAATCATTAATAGATCCATACCCTGTCGCTCATTCCCAGCTTCTGGCAAATAGAGGCTAGGGACACCATTCCTGCCCATCCTCTCTAATAGCCATTTAATGGACCTATGCTCCATGAATTTATTTAGTTCTTTTTTGAACCCTGTTATGGTCTTGGCCATCACAACATCCTCTGGCAAGGAGTTCCACGGGTTCACTGTGTGTTGTGTGAAGAAATACTTCTTTTTATTTGTTTTAAACCTCCTGCCTATTAATTTCATTTGGTTACCCCCTAGTTCTTGTGTTATGAGAAGTAGTAAACACTTCCTTATCTACTTTCTCTACACCAGTCATGATTTTATAGACCTTAATCATAACTCCCCTTACCGTCTCTTTTTCAAGCTGAAAAGTCTGTTTTATTCATCTCTCCTCATACGCAAGCTGTTCCATAACCCTAATAATTTTTGTTGCCCTTTTCTGAACTTTTTCTAATTTCAATATATCTTTTTTGAGTTGGGGCGACCATATCTGCACACAGTATTTAAGATGTGGGCATACCATGGATTTATATAGAGGCAACATGATACTTTATATCCTATTATCTATCCTATTAATTATTCTCACCATTCTGTTCACTTTTTTGACGGCCATTGCATATTGAGTGGATGTTTTCAGAGAACTATTCATAATGACTGCAAGATCTCTTTCTTGAGTGGTAACAGTTAATTTAGAGCCCATCATTTTATATGCATAGTTGGGATTATGCTTTCCGACGTGCATTACTTTGCATTTATCAACATTGAATTTCATCTGCCATTTTGCTACCCGGTCACCCAATTTTGAGAGATCCTTTTGTATCTCTTCACAGTCTGCCTGGGTCTTTAACTATCGTTAGTAATTTTGTATCATTTTCACATTTTGCCACCTCCTTGTTTACCCTTTTTTCCATATAATTTATGAATATGTTGAATAGGACTGGTCCCAGAACAGACCCATTTTCTGCCTCTCTCCATTCTGAAAACTGACCATTTATACCTACCCCTTGTTTCCTATCTTTTAACTAGTTACCAGTTCATGAGAGCACCTTCCCTCTTATCCCGTGGCATCTTACTTTGCATAAGAGCCTTTGATGAGGGATCTTGTCAAAGGCTTTCTGAAAATCTAAGTACGCTCTAACCACTGGATCCCCTTGATCTACACGTTTGTTGATCCCCTCAAAGAATTCTAGTAGATTGGTGAGGCATGATTTTCCTTTACCAAAACCAGACTCTTCCTCAACAAATTATGTTCATCTACGTGTCTGACAAATTTGTTCTTTCTTATAGTTTCAACCAGTTTGCCTGGTACTGAAGTCAAACTTACAGGCCTGTAATTGCCGGGATCACCTCTGGAGCTCTTTTTAAAAATTGGCATCACATTAGCTATCCTCCAGTCATCTGGTAAAGAAGCTGTTTGAAATGATAGGTTACACACTACAGTTAGTAGTTCAGCAATTTCACATTTTAGTTCCTTCAGAACTCTTGTATGAGACCATCTGGTCCTGGTGACTTATTACAGTTTAATTTGTCAGTTTGTTCCCAGACCTCCTCTAATGATTCCTCAGTCTGGGACAGTTCCTCAGATGTGTCACCTAAAAAGAATGGCTCAGGTTTGGGAATCTCCCTCACATCCTCAACAGTGAAGATCAGTGCAAATAATTCATTTAGTTTCTCCGCAATGGCCTTATTGTCCTTTAGTGCTCCTTTAGCATCTCAATCATCCAGTGGCCCCATTGGTTGTTTAGCAGGCTTCCTGCTTCTGTTGTACTTAAAGAATTTTTTACTAGTACTTTTTGAGTCTTTGGGTAACTGTTCCTCAAATTCTTTTTTGGCTTTCCTAATTGTATTTTTACACTTCATTTGCCGGTGTTTATGCTCCTTTCTATTTTACTCTCTAGGATTTAACTTCCACTTTTAAAGGATGTCTTTTTTCCTCTCACTGCTTCTTTTACTTTGTTGCTTAGCCATGGTGGCTCTTCTTTGGTTCTCTTACTATCTTTTTTAATTTGGGGTATACATTTAAGTTGAGCCTCTGTTATGGTGTCTTTAAAAAGTTTTGCGCAGCTTGCAGAGATTTCACTTTTGGCACTATATTCTTTAATTTCTGTTTAACTAACCTCCTCAGTTTTGTGTAGTTTCCATTTCTGAAATTAAATGCTACAGCTGTTGGGCCGCTGTGGTGTTTTTCCTGCCACAGGGATATTAAATTCAATTATATTATGGTCACTATTACCATGCAGTCCAGCTATATTCACCTCTTGGACCAGATCCTGTGCTCCACTTAGGACTAAATCAAGAAGTGCCTCTCTCCTGCTGAGTTCCAGGACCAGCTGCTCCAAGAAGCAGTCATTTAAGGCGCACTCAGGAGAGGAGGAGGAGGCAGAGCAGAGGTGAGCTGGGGTGGGGCGAGAAGCTGCCGGTGGAGCCGGTGAAGAGCACCCACCAATTTTTCCCCAGGGGTGCTCCAACAGAGTCAATGCATTTCTTAGCATTTCATAGTCACTATCACCATCCTGGTCAGGTGATTGGTAATATATCCCTACCGCTATATTATTGTTAGAGCATGGAATTTCGATCCATAGAGATCCTATGGTACAGTTTGATTCATTGATGATTTTTACTTCATTTGATTCTACGCTTTCTTTTCACATATAATGCCACTCCCCCACCAGCACAACCTTGTACCCTGGTATTACTGTATCCCATTGATTATCCTCCAAGTTTCTGTGATGCCTATTGTATCAATATTCTCACTTATGAGGCATTCTAGTTTACTCATGTTGTTGTTTAGACTTCTAGCATTGGTATATAAGCACTTTAAAAACTTGTCTCCTTTTAGCTGTCTGCCATTACATGATGTAACTGAATGGGACTCTGTTTTCTTTGACTGTTTCTGATCAGACCCAGCCTGTATTTTATGATTTTCCATTCTCTCATCCTCACTAGGACATAGAGATTCTCTATTAATATATCCTCCCCTAAGGGATGTCCAAACCACGTGCTTCTCCACACCTGTCAGCTTTCCCCCAGTCCTTAGTTTAAAAACTGCTCTATGACCTTTTTAATGTTAAGGGCTGAGAACACTGGTTAGTGGTAGAAAAAGATGGAAGTGGATTTGACTAACTTTCATTGCACAGCTTCTGCCAGTGCCCTTCAGTCCTGACTTGCCATAAATACTTGCACTATTCCATTCCTGGCCCCTCTGCCAGTGTCCCCCTGCTATCCAAGCCTTAGCCCCCATCCCCATAGTTCTGCTTGTTCCCCCTCAATCCTGACTTGCAGCCCCCTTCCCGTCCCACACCAGTATTCCAACACTGGACCAGCTGGGGGTCCTACTGTGATGACCTTTGAAATACAATTTCCTCCATCCTGCACAAAGGTTTGATTTGAAAACAGGTCTCCTGAAATGAAAGGCTGTCTTAATTCACTGTCCTCTTAAGACCCTGGGCAAAGTCCTGTCAGCTCAGTTAGTTACACAGTTCCCATAGCAATGATTTCTCTTCACTTCTTCTCGACAGCTGATGCAGGCAGAACACATGACAAGACTCAAACACTGGCCTTGATGCTGCCTGGATATGACAGGCAGAGAGAGAGCGAGAGCATGTCAGGTGACTTTCCTGCACTCTGAGGGATAATCCTCCATGGCAGTTTTGGTGACGGAAGTTAGGGTAGTTTGTGTTCATCTTGTACTGGCCATCAACCGGAAGTGGCCATTGCAGCCCAGCGCTCTCCAAGCTAGTGCGTCATCTCGGCATCCCTTCAGGACCAGCACTGAGGTAGAAGTGTGTCTGCCTAGTTCCTCCATTGGCAGCACTGGCTATCTCTGCTGGCCTGGGCTGGAGAACTGCCACACTCTGCCTAGTATACTCTGGCTCCTGTTGCTGAACCAGGGAGCTGGTCTGTCATCTGTGCGAAAGGGTTGTGATCCTTGGGGAGAAGGCAGCTGTCCCCTGGGTTTCTTTTTTTACAACTGTGGGGACCAAATTAATCCCTGGCATAAGTCCATTGAAGTCAATGCAGGAAACCCCAGATATTATTTTGGCCCCATGTGTTCAAGTTCTTGGAAAAGGAAGGTGGCCCAGCCCCAGGAGACAGTAGTGGGATAAACACTTTTGGAAGGAAGGTGAGTATTCAAAGGTGAATTGTACTTGGGTTTCTGCCCCTTCTAGTCTCAGTGCCATTGGCGCTTCCCAGTTCCCCTGGGATGGAGTTTGCTTTTGATAAAATTGAATTGAAGTGCCTATAGAATGGAGAGAGATGGTCATCGTCCAATTGTCCCACGCTACAATGCCCTCTGCTATTCCAGTCCTGTGTCCCTTCGTCTTGGTCTCTAGCAGCCTGTGCTATTCCGGACCTGGACTCACCACACAGCTCTGCCAGACACCTTATGCCTGATGTGTAGACACCCCTGCTACTTCAGTCCTGTGTATTTTCCAGTGTACTTAAAACCTGCTCTCTTAGCCGTAGTGTCCCGGCACTGGGCCTTTTCTTCTGGAGCAACATCCACAAATCATCTTCCATTAACTTTGCATGGATTTTTGTGCTGAGAAAATACTCTGCATGGGGTTAAAGCTTCCAAGTTGAGGTCAATAGTGATTTCAATTAGGGTTTGAATCCAGCTCTCCAGAGGCCAACGGCTGGTTTGGTAATCCACCATCTTAACCACTTCCTTCCATTTCAGGGGAGCATCATTTCCCACTGTGCAAACTTCCTGGGAATTCTAACGTCACAATGCTGAGGCTAGCTTGGATTCAGCCCTGCTGTTCCTGTTGAACAGCCAGCTCCCCTGTGGATGCTGTCAGACAGCAATGTGGTGCCATGAGTTTTAATACATGATTTAATTTAAACTGCAAAAACACTCCCAATGAGGCACCAGTGGAGCCTGTCTGGAAGTCAGTGCTCAGTGCAAAGGCACCCAGCAGCAGTGGTGTCTGTAGAAAGAGACAGCTGCTCTCCTGTCCCTGGGGCCAGAGAGAAGGTGTTCGAAATTGGTCCCTTGACTATGTTGGAAGGAGAAAGCACTAATCTGGTCGTGTGTCCAATACACACGCATCAGACCTCTGTTAATCAGATACCTCTCTGCAACCTCTACTCCTGCAACACAACAAAGAGAATAAGGCTTGATCCTGTCCATTGTTCCAGTGCAGAAGTCTGGGATATTCAGTCCATAATGATCCCAATAGGAACAATTAGAATCATCCCATCAGTATCCTTTTTGTCGCTGCAGAGAGTTCCTGTTTAGAATACAGAGCATTTAAGTAATAGGCAAAATGAGTCCAAGTATTGAACTGGATCAGAGCTGAGCAGCACATTTCTGTGTTGTGTTTACGGAACCCAAAGTCAACTATGTAAAAGCTGCTGAAGCTGTTGGGTTCTGGGATATTACATTATCCTACCCTTACATCTGTGATTTTCCCTTGGTGATGGCTTGGAGCAGGGTCTGGCTGGACACATCCTGTAATGTGACATGTTGCTGGATGACATGACACCTCAGTGGTGTGTAGTTTGCTACCTGTCAGGCTTGGGGTTAGAAGCTCTGGCCCGTGGGTCTCCATCTCCTTATGTGGCATAGGAGGGAGCAGAAGGGCCATGGAGCCTGCTTCTTAGAGGAGTGGGCCTGGTTTGCATCTTTTACATCTCTCCCAGCCATTCCTCTTACTCTTCTGGGAATGGGAGGAGGCTGCCCTTTAGGCCCAGACCTCCTCTAGACCTGCTGCAGATCTGTAATGGCTTCTGGGGACACCTGGTTGTATCCAAATATCAGTGCTGTGACATGGCATGCTGCAGTACTACACTCTGCCATTTCCCAATGACCCCCCAGAAAGAACCAGCCAAGCAATTAGCATTACCTTTGGCTTTGCAGCATAATGCAGTACTGCTGTGTTTGCCCTAGTGGTATCTCTCAGCATCTGTAATGTAATGAACCTGCAGTAACAGAGATCCTGGTGGATGGGGAATGGATGGCATGGGGAAAATGGCATGGGGCTACCTCTGGAGAATGGTCTGCAACTGGCACCACAGGGCTGTGGTGAAATGACAAAACAAATTGTGATGCAGCTCCAAATAAAACTATCACCTGTCTGAAGTGGAAACCTGAATGGTTCTGTCATCCCCAAGCAGGAGGTTTAACTTTGCTTGTGAACATACCTTAGCCCCGCTTACTGTGGCTCCTCCAAACTTTTTGTAGGAGAGTTGGTTATTTACAGAGAGATTTATTTGCAAGGGAGTAGAGTCACTTAGCTATAGAGAGCCTTTTAGGAAGGCTTTGAAAACATCTTCCCCTGTGGTGTTGGGGTGGGAGGGAAATTATGGTAATGGAAACATGCGTCTGAGATGCAAAAGGAACTGGGAAGTGGAGCAGGACCTGCCTTTCTGCACCACAGTTTCCTGCACCACAGTTAGCTATGAAAGGCAGAAAGCCACAAACACACAATCAGGAGTTTAGCTGCAGCAAGGGCTGAGTTAGGGACCTGCTGGTCCATTAAATGCTTGTTTACACAGTGTGGCATCCAGGTAGATGCAGGACTTGTGTGATTTGAGGTTGTCCCAGTTAAGAGGCAAACCTAAAGAAGCCTGCAGGTAGCATCAGAGCCAACGACAAGGATGGTGGAGAGATACCTCTCAACTACGCGGTGTAGCTGATAAGAAAGCTCCGATAAGAATTGATTTTAAAAAGACTAATAAGTTTTAAACTGAAGTGCTCTTGTAGATTTGGGAAGAAACATCGTTGTGATTAGATTTTTGGTTCCCTTCCTTGTGGTACCACAGCAAGATAATATGTGCAGTTTGGGACTTGGGAGATCTGGATTCTGTCCCCAATTCAGCATCTCCCCATGCCTCAGGTTATTGACGAGTGCTGCGGTGTTTTGGATGAAAACTAGTCGTGGGACCAAAATGAAAAAAACAACAAAACATTTGGATCAAAATTTTCTTCATTCGGATCAACATTTTTCTGGGGTGTGTGTGTGTGTGTGTGTGTGTGTGTGTGTGTGTGTGTGTGTTCATTTTTTTTAGCTAAGACAACCCCCTCCCCAACTGAAAATTCGACGGGGAAATGGGCTTTATCAAGAACCTGGAAAAAAAGTCATGGGAATGTTTTTGGGGAGGGAGAAAAAGTTCCGAAATTTCCACAGAAAGATAATTAGTGTCTTTCAACCATCTCTAATATTGGTCCTTGCCTTTTTGTTAAAGCTCTCTGGATGAAAGATGCGATATAAATGCTCCAGCAGTATTCCTTTCTCCCTCCATTTATCCTCTTCTCTCTTTTTTCCATCCTCCCCTTCCAACTCCTTCTCCTGGTTCCATTTCAAGCAGTCCTGGCTGAGGTGACCCATGCACTGGCACACCTCTGGCAGAACACTCATCCCAGCAGAAGATAATGTTGCATGTTAGAGAAGGAAGCGGGGGAAGTTGGGAGCTTTGCTCCTGTAGCCTCGTGTTCATTCTTAAATGGCAAACAAGTCAACATCGATTAAACGTTCGACGAAGCAGGAAGTTGTTGGAAACATCTGCCTACTAGAATTTATGCAAAAAAGAAACATTCTGCTTAGACTGCGCTCCACCCCCACCTTGGCCTCCCTCGATAATGCATTTCCGCTAGCATTGCGCAAGCTGCAATGCATTAAGCTTGGGGAACATTTAGGAAGAGTACAGGCCAAAAAAAATAAAAGAAATAAATGGCAAGCTTATCCAAGGCATGCATTAATTCTGCTTGCTTGGTTTGCGGCTACATCAAGAGACAGCCCCGCTGCATGATATAAAACCGCTGATCCACCAAAGGAAATGCACATTTGTTGCGATGTTCCCCTCGTAGCTTCTTGTATGCCCAGCTGCATGTCTCTTCATGGCGGGGAAATGCCTGACTGTTAAAAGCCACTGAAAATCTAATGAATAAAATAAAAATCCAATGGCACACATTGCCTGCAAGCATCCTCTTTTCCAAAGGTCTGTCTTTGCTTAGATTGTGAGCTCCTTTGGGGAAGGATTGTCTTTCTGTTGTCTGTATACAGCACCTGGCACAGTGGGTCGTGGTCCATGATGGAGCTCCTAGGTTCTGCTATAATACGTACAATGAAAAATAATGTTCGGTGACCCATTTTACAACATAGCAGTCAGACGGGATCAGACTTACAGTGCATGTTGTGTCTCCAATGGTAGTTAATACCTGATGCTGCAGAGAAAGATTTAAACCCTCGTAGGCAACACTTATGCATTAGTAGGCTGACTGCAGAAGTTTTTTTCTAAGCAGTTGCCTGGTAGCTTATACCCTGAAGTGTTAGGGCTTTATCAGATGTAAATGTATTGCTTTTTAATTTCATTGGATGTTCCCTTTTCTTGACTTGTGTGAGAAGCTAAATGGCAACCTCTGACCGACCTTTTCTGTACCATCTATTACGTTTATATACTTATAGCCTCTTATTCATCTCTTCCTCTCAACTAAATACTCTGAATCCTCGTGGTGTATTCTTCCATGGGGATCTTTCCATGCCTATTAGAGCTTTTGTTGCCCTTCGCTGAACCCCCACGTGTTCGTACTCTGTTGTTTTTGAGTTATGGTGACCAGCACTAAATGCAGTCTTCCAAGTGAGGGCATGCCATTGATTTATATACCGACTTGATAGTATGTCAGGATTATTCATTATCTGTTTCTTAATACAACCTAATATCTTAAGCGCTTTTTTGACCACCACTGTGTACTGAGCACATATTTATGTTCACTGATGCCTAGATCTTTATCCTAAGGGATTCCCATTAATTGAAAACTCATCAGCATGTAGAGCTCCAAGCATTCCTTCCAGTGAGCATTACCTGTACTTGCTTGCACTGAATTTTGTCTGACGATGTGTTCCCCAGACCTCTAGTTGATTTAGGTCCTTTTGAAATTCCTTGCAGATTTATCCAGACTTGACTAACCTAATTTTCCCTCATCCATAAAATGTTGTCATCTCATTGTTCCTCTTCTCTTCCAAGCAACGTGTGGCATGCTGGGCCCTCCAGACACGGCACTGTTACCCTCCTTCTGCGTGGAGCCCAGGAGCTCCTCCAGAGCAGAAGTTCTCCACAACCAGTGTGGGGAAGGCATGCTTGTAGTTCTGGGAAGCTAAGCGACCTATAGTCGGCAGACTCTTCCTCCAGGAGGATATCCATGTACGAGTCAGCATTGCTCACATCTTTATGCAGGACTTTCCCCAGCTGGCCTTGTTCGCTTCCGATTGGAGCTATCACCTCTCCCATCTGCTAATCCACACACTGGGACACAGTTGAGAGTTCCCTCTTGGCCACTCACCAGACTGTGGATCCAGCCACTGAACCCCGAGCTGTTCTAAGCCCCCAGAGTCTTAGGCCTCTGGGCACACTCTTGAGGTGCAGACCTTCTACCTGGCACCCGCTCCTGAGAGCTGCAACCACAGGGCCCACTGCCCAGCCCCTGGAATCAGTGCTGACCCCTCAGACTGCCCCCATAGCTTAACCACAGCCTTTCCCAGAGCTCCAGCTATGGGGCATTCTGGACTGCAGCTTACTTCTTCGCAGGACATATGATCGGTGTAACATGTGAAATGCACAGACACTGCACTGGAGTCTAACACACTATTGCTCTTCCTTTGATAGCACAGGAAATGTGCAAATATATACAAAAATGATACACGTTTCCCTGCCTCAGTTTCCTCACCACTCCAGAGTAGTCTTTGGGCTGGAGTCAGAGTCATTTGGGGTCCTCCAGTGTCCTTTGGCTGCAATGCATGACTTGGCTTCTGAAACATGGAAGTTTCTCTGTCCAATTTACCTTCTTTGACCTTAGCCAGTCAGTCCCCTTCTCTCTCCTGCCACATGCATCCGCTGTGTGTGTCACTCAGTCACCCCCTGTGAGGCTTTTTAGAGACTGGCATTGCCTCCTTGGCATCTTTGCTCTGCTGCTGGTAACTCTCCACTCTCCAAATCCCTAGTCCCCTGCTGAGGGGAGTTGAAGAGAACGGGTTTCCCTGTTCAGCAACCTCTTTAACATACCTATTGTCCAGTAATTAAATTCTAACCACCCACTATTGTCCCTGGTCTGGCAGAGACATTCCATATTCACATAGAGGCATTCAGTGGTACAGCAATTTTCATAGTAACCACTTCATGATATCAACCAGAATTCATAAACTGTGCAGACAAATTCTCCAAATGGTCACACTGCTTTTATAGGTTTAAGATTAGCAGCCGTGTTAGTCTGTATCCATAAATAAGACGAGGCATACTTGTGGCACCTTAGAGACTAACTAGTTTATTTCAGCATAAGCTTTCGTGGGCTATAGCCCACTTCATCGGATGCATAGAATGGAACAGAAGTAAGATGTATTTATATACACAGAAAGCAAAAAAAAGTTGTACATTACTGTGGCAGGGTGCTGGCCAGGAGTGCCTGAGTCAGCCCTGCAGGCCCTTTAAGAGGGAGCACCAGTCTGCAAACCTCCCTTGCAGGAAAGGCTAATTAGCCTCCTGGGCTGCAGAGGGCTTAGCCTTGATGAGTGGCACCTGGCAGCCTCCTCAGGGGGATAAAAGGCCTGCCAGGAAGCAAGCCCAGTGTGGTGGTGGTTTGGAGCTATTCAGTGGTGGTGTTTGGAGCTAGTCAGAGCTGTGTGTTTGGAGCTAGGCAGAGCTGTATGTTTAGAACTGTTTAGAGTTGCATGTTAAGAGCTGGACTATATAGAGTCTGTAAAGCTGTAAGCTGTAGAGCTGAGCTATCAAGAGCTGTATGCTAGAAGAACTGTATAAAGCTGTATATATTGGTGGTGGGGCCTGCACTGTGAATTAAAGAGCACTGTTTGGAGCAAAGAAGGGTTTCCTGCCTGTTCCTGAGGAGGGGTGAGAGAGCGGTCTGCCACAATTACCATACCAATTCTAAGAGGCTGTTTAATTTGGATGGGCCATTATCAGCAGGAGGGAAAAACCTTTTGTAGTGGATCTGTGTCTGACAGGTGATAAGAATCTTTGAAGGGAATTTAACAGGGAAATGCATTCAATTAGGGCAGGGGTTCTCAAACTGTGGGTCGCGACCCCTCAGGGGGTCGCCGACCCGGTTCCCGAGGGGTCGCGAGCTGTTTTTTTCTGCCGAAAATCTGCCGCCGCGATCGCAATCGATTCCGCTTTCGGCGGCTTTTCGGCAGACATGCCAAGCTATTTCGGGAACGCTCGGCATGTCCGCCGAAAATAGCCGCTGAATGCGGAAGTAATTCATTCGGCGGCTTTTCGGCGGACACTCAAAGGGTCGTGGCGCCGTGCCACTCAGAAAAAAGGGGTCACGCTAAAGGTAAGTTTGAGACCTGCTGAATTAGGGCTTGGTTACACTGGCACTTTATAGCAATATAAAGACTCCAGGAGCGCTATAATGCCCTACCCGTCCAGACTGGCGAGACACATAGAGCACTATAAACCCACAGTTATACCTGTCCTGGTAATCCTCCTTTCCCCGAGGATTAACAGCTATTGTGTATTCACTGCTCCGTATTATCTCCAGTGTGAATGGGTATTAACACTACAAGCGCTTTGAGTGATCTCTGGAGATGTCCCTGAGCCATTTAAGGCACTTGACATCTTTTCCCTTTCTTTTGAACTCATCTGGAGGAATGTGGAAGTACCTTTTCAGAGTTTATCTCTAAACTCTGCTAATCAGCAATGCAAATGTTTATGGAGTGAGCCTGTGTGAAAGAGAAAACTAGCAGGCTCTGTATTTTGTCTCAGCAGCCGAAAATCCACTCGCTCTCTCCATCCGCATACACATAACACGTTCCCCCTCACCTCCCTCGTTTGAAAAGCACGTTGCACCCAGCTGAATGCTGGGATAGCTGCCCATAATGCACTGCTCTCTGTGCCGCTGCAAGTGCCGAAAATGTGGCCACGCTATACCTCTGGCGGGTGTCGGTGTGGACACGCTATAGCGCTATCCCTATAGCTGTATATGGGGGCAGGTATAACCAAAACCTCTATAAAGCTGTAAGTGTAACCAAGCCCTTAGTGTAATGACAAAGCTACTCAGAGGGCTGGTCCCCACTAGGGCTTAACGTCGACTTTAGCAACGTTAAGTCGATATAAACATGTACCCGTCCTCACATGCATGCCATTTAAGTCAATTTAAAGGGACCTTAAAATCGACTTCTGTACTCCTCCCTAACGAGAGGAGTAGCGCTAAAATCAACCTCTCTAGGTCGATTGTGGACTAGTGAGGACTCAAGTGACATTACTAGCTTCCAGAGGCTGTCCCACAATGCTGCATTCTGACCGCTCTGGACTGCCTCACTGCTCCACTGTGACCACTCTGGACAGCGCTCTCAACTTGCTGCTCTGGCCAGGTAGACAGGAAAAGACCCGGGAACATTTGAATAGCTTCCTGTTTGGTCAGCGTGGCCAGCTCACCTGCACAGCTCAGTCGCCATTCATAGAAATCAGCAGCACAAGCCGCCATGCAGACCTCAGCAGCACAGAAGACCAGCCAAAGGGGGTACCCCAGCCCACGAAGGATACTCTGGTGAGTGGTCTTTTTTTTTGCACCCCCCATCCCCCCCGCCAGTCTGCACAACCGCCCCCTCCACTCCCAACAGGTAGCCTGTACACAGCCCGGTTTGGTTTTTAAATTTCCCGGTACAGCGGGCCTGTAATCAAACCACACCACCTCCCCCCGCCAGTCTGCACAACCGCCCGCGTGGCCCCCCGCCAGTCTGCACAACCGCCCCCCCCCTCCCAACAGGTAGCCTGTACACAGCCTGGTTTGGTTTTGAAGCTCGCGGCGAGCCCCACGCGGTGTGCTGGAGGAGGGATCCATGTGGCAGGTGTGGGGGGATGGGGGGGGGGTTACTCTGGAATATCCGAGTATGGCTTAAGGTTAACATGGCCCACTGCATGGTGATTTCAGTAGCCGTGTTGTGTTGAGGCTGCATGTGAGATGCTTCTGTGACTTTTGTGTGAGGCATCCAGTAACTTTTTAGGCCGTTGAATAATGTGGTTCCCTGTAGCATAGTACTCCCATTGTGATCCGTGAATGTTTCTGTCTCATAACCTTGTGCCTTTCTTTGCCCACAGCTGCACAGTTATCTCAGAATCCGCCCAACTGCCCCTCTCGCCGTCTATCGCAGATACGGAAGCGTAAAAAGAAAACGCATGATGACATGTTTAATGAACTACTCCAGAACTCCAAGGCTGAGGCTGCACGGCAGATTGAATGGAGGGCAAAATTGCTACAGTCAAGACAGGAATCAAGAGCTGCAGCAGAAAAGCGTGAAGAACAACGGCTGGAGCGTGAGGAAAGACGAGAGGCACGTGAAGAAAGGCGGATGGATGCTTTGATCTGGATAATGGAGGACCAAAGCGATATGCTCAGGTGTCTGGTAGAGCAGAACCAAAGATCGCCTCTACAGCCTATGTATAACCACCTGTGACGGTGCTGTTCCTGGTGGGATCCAACTGTGAGTGTCAGATCAGGACAGATTGCTTCCAAAGGGGCAACTACAGCCCAAAGCTGGGGTTTTTCCACACTAAGGCAAACCAAACCAGCTAAACAGAAAAGACTATGGTTTCACCCCACTGGCTAACCACAAGTCACACAAGCAATTCCCTTAAGACACTCCAGATTCCCAGTATCACCACCAGCAGCCACCTGTCCTGGGGATCAATGGTTATGAAAACCAATCCCCCAAATAAAGAAAACGGTTCTCCCCAATTCCAAAGAATCAGGCCCCAGACCCAGGTCAATATACAAATCAGATCTTCCCACAAATCACGCTGTTGCCAATCCTTTAGAATCTAAAATCTAAAGGTTTATTGTACAAGGAAAAAGGTATAGGTGAGGGTTAAGAATGGTTAAAAGAAATCAATTACATGCAGTAATGGCACATCTCTTGGTTCAGGCTTGCAGCAAAGGTAGAATAACTGCAGGTTTAAATCAAAGTCTTTAGAAAGCATCCCATTTAGGGATGGGTCAGCACCTTAGTCCAGAGTTCACCTGTGTAGCAAAGTCCATTCAGAGCTGGAAGCAAGACAGGTTGCAGGCTGGAGGTAGAAGACAAAATGGAGGACATTCCTCCAGGCTTTATAGACTTACTCCTGTGGGTGAAGACCCTCCTCCTCCTTATGCAGAGTCTGGTTGCAAACTGCAGGTCCACAGCCACATGGTCCAATTACCAGACTCTCAATGATTCAGTTTTTGCCCAGGCATGTTCCATTCCTGGGGAGGCTCCTCGGGTGTGGACAGAGTTAATTGTGCAGTTAATGGCCCCTTAATGGGCCATCAGGCAGGCCATTCAAGTCAACACCAGCTTGCCTGAGATTCCACCCAGAAACCAAGCATAAGCTTGAAGTACAAAGATACACACACATCAATGGCATATTCATAATCCGCCCTCCATAACCTGGTCATAGACACCTGTTATGACCCCCTTCACATAATATTTGGCACCCCAATGATCTATATGGTACCCAATGATTCCAGTAACGTGACACCACCTCTCCCCCTCCCCAAGTCCCATAGCTTCCCCACCCAAAGGCGGGATGAGAACCCAGGGGGGGGGGAGCTCCGGGGACTGACCCACTCTACACCATAAGCCAGCACAAGCAGCAGCAGGATGAGTGTATCCGAAAACTTTTAAAAGCTGCTGAGTCTTGGCCACCCTACACCACCCCTAACCCCTTCCCCCCACCCGCTCCTCCACCACTGCGAGTGCTGGTTTCCCTCCCCTCCCCACTCCACTCCGAATTTGTGATGAACCAATAAAGAAACCGTGATTTTAAAAACAGTGTATTTATTTCCTCTGCAAGCATCGGGAGAGGGGAGGAAAAGAGGGTGCAAGGACGGCAGGCTTAGGGCTGAGCAGAGCAAGGGACCGGGTTGTCAAACGTCATCTTGGGCACTCATGAAACTGGTTTTCAAGGCGTCCCTGAGGCGCAGCGCCTCATGGTGTGCTCTTCTACTTTCCCTGTTGTCTGGCTGCTGGTAAGCAGCAGACAGTAAATTTGCCTCTGCCTCCCAGCCCGCCATAAACGTTTCCCCCTTGCTCTCACAGAGATTGTGGAGCACAGAGCAAGCAGCAATAACAATATTTCTCTCGTTGATGTCTGAGCGAATGAGTAATGATCTCCATCTCCCCTTGAGTCGGCCAAATGCACACTCTACTGCCATTCTGCACTTGCTGAGCCTGTAATTGAACAGCTCCTGACCCCTGTCCAGGGCCCCAGTGTAGGGCTTCATAAGCCAGGGCATTAAGGGGTAGGCTGGGTCCCCAATGAGAACGATGGGCATTTCCACACACACACACACCCCACGGAAATTTTCTGGTCGGGGAAAAAAATCCCTTGCTGCAGCTGTCTAAAAATCCTAGAGTCCCTGAAAACACGAGCGTCATGAACCTTTCCCGGCCACTCCACGTACAGGTCGGTGAAACGTCCCTTGTGGTCAACCACTGCTTGCATGACCATAGAATAATATCCCTTCCGGTTTCTGTACTCTGCGGCCTCGTTGTCCGGTGCCAGGATAGGGATATGAGTCCCATCTATAGCCCCACCACAGTTAGGGAATCCCATGGCGGCAAAGCCATCTATTGTAGCTTGCAGGTTTCCAAGGTTTATAACCCTGGGTAGCAGCTGCTCGACGATTGCCCTACTTACTTGCATCACAGCAGAGCCCACTGTAGATTTACCCACCCCAAACTGATTTGCGACTGACCGGTAGCAGTCTGGCGTTGCAAGCTTCCAGAGGGCTATCGCCACTCGCTTCTCAACTGTGAGGGCCGCCCTCATTCTGGTATTCTTGCGCCGGAGGGCCGGGGAAAGCAAGTCACAAAGTTCCATGAACGTGCCCTTACGCATGCAAAAGTTTCTGAGCCACTGGGAGTCATCCCAGACCCGCAGCACTATGCGATCCCACCAGTCAGTGCTTGTTTCCCTGGCCCAGAATCGGCGTTCCATGGCATGAGCCTGCCCCATTGCCACCAAATTTGCCAGATTGTCGGTCGCCCTACTTCCAAAAACCACAGTGTCCCTGTCCCTGCAATGCATGTCCAGGTCCATGTCCTCCTCTTCCTCCTCACTGTCATCAGCTTCCGGAAAGCGCAGTTGTCTCCAGATCGCATTCCTCTGCAGACGATGCAGCATAAAATCCAGAACAAGGCGGGAGGTCTTCACAACGGCCAGTGCTGCAGCGATGGCATCTGCGGGCTCCATGCTTGCAGTGCTATGGCGTTAGCGCAGCGCGGGGATGGGGCTCGAATAATGGGATGCCTACCCACAGTGAGTGCACAGCTCGAAATGGTGTCGGCGGCGCGAAAAAAAGGGCGCGGAATGATGACATGCCTATCCACAGTGTAGCACTCGAAATGGTGTCGGCGTCACAAAAAAAAAGGGCGCGGAATGATGACATGCCTACCCACAGTGCAGCACTCGAAATGGTGCCTGCTGGGGGCTCCAGGAACTGTGGGATAGGTACCCATAGTGCAATGCTCACTATGTCGACGCTTGCAAAAGTTGTAAGGACAGACACTATCGACCTGCTGTGCTTTGTGGGGACACACTAAGTCGACTTTATACAGTCTGCTTTAGAAAATCGACTTAAGGAAAATCGACCTACTGCTGTAGTGAAGACATACCCATAGTCCCTGTTTAACCCTTGGTTGATAGTGTCCAATTTGCAAATTAATTCCAGTTCCTCAGCTTCTTCTTGGAGTCTGCTTTGGAAGTTTTTCTGTTTTAAAATTGAGACCTCAAGTCTTTAATAGAATGGTCAGAGAGGTTGAAGTATTCTCCTACTGGTTTTTTAATGTTATGATTCCTGATGTCAGATTTGTGTCCATTTATTCTTTTGCATAGAGACTGTCCGGTTTGGCCAATGTACATAGCAGAGGGGCATTGCTGGCACATGATGGCATATATCACATTTGTCGATGTGCAAGTGAATGAGCCTGTCATAAGTGTTAAGGGCTGGAGAGGGTTAATGTTAGCTAAGAACAAGGGACGTAAGAGCTTCCCGGCCATGAGAGAGGGAGGGAAGAGTTTTTAGTTCAGTTTCGTTTTGCTTGCCATGTAGCTGGAAACGGGTCTCGGAGCATCTTTGGCTATTAAGATGACTCTACTCTTCTCTTATGTTTCTACTTAGCTGATTGTAAGTGATCTTTAATATATAAAGCCTGTGCCTATTTGGGGTGTCTTGGTCCTTTTTAGAGGGGAGTTAGGGAACCCCAGATTGTAAAGTGTACTGTATCTCTGTTTTATTCTCTTTCTTTATTAAATCTTGTTAGTTATATAAATGTCTGGTCTATTTCCCTTAAGGGAAATAGGTATCAGGACAGCTAAGTGTATAGCTGAAGTGTGGAGACTGTCTCTCGATACCGTCAGGTTAGACAGGGGAGGGGGAAGGGAACAGCCTCTAAGGGTCTGGCTCTCAGGTAGAGAGACGGAGGGTGGGGAAGTCCGGGGGCCCCTCCTAGGTTTTGGAAGTACACCCGGATGGTGGCAGCTGTGGTACTCCAAGAACCCCACTGGTAAAGGGGGGAAGTCTTGGGGTGTAGGGACTTAATTTGGCTGGGAAGCAGCTAAATTGAGTGGTTTGGCTAAAAAAAGAGTCCCATTCTTTGTACTCAAGAGCACAGAGGCTGGGGTACCCCACTCTTACAGAGCCTCTGATGGTATGGCTGATGTGATTAGGTCCTATGATGGTGTCAGTTGAATGGATATGTGGACAGAGTTGTCATCGAGCTTTGTTACAAGGATAGGTACCTGGGTTAGTGTTTTTGTTGTGTGGTGTGTGATGCGCTGGAGAGGTTTAAGTTGGGGGCTGAAGGTTACGGCTAATGGTGTTCTGTTGTTTTTTTTGTTGGGCCTGTCCTGTAGTAGGTGGCTTCTGGGTGCTCTTCCGGTTCTGTCAATTTGTTTTTTCACTTCCCCGGGTGGATATTGTAGTTTTAAGAATGCTTGGTAGAGATCTTGTAGGTGTTTGTCTCTGTCTGAGAGATTGGAGCAAATGTGGTTGTATCTTAGAGCTTGGCTGTAGACAATGGATCGAGTGGTGTGTTCTGGATGGAAGCTGGAGGCATGTAGGTAAGTATAGCGGTCAGTAGGTTTCCAGTATAGGGTGGTGTGTATGTGACCGTCATTTATTAGCAGTTGTGTCTAGGAAATGGACCACTTGCGTGGATTACTTCAGGCTGAGGTTGATGGACCCTGTATGACAAAACCAGTTTAATGTCCCTTTCTCCTACCGGTTTTCAGCCTGCTCTTGTAGCTTGCCCGGTTGTACACAGTTTCTGAGGCTGAATCAGTACAAAACATGTGCTTGCAGCATCAGTTGCTACTCTGGGATTGGAGGAGTGCCCAGCCGCTGAGCTGCAGCACTTCAGCAGGGGCTCTAGGGCTACAGCACAGAGTACGGCCCCCAAGAGCTGTCTCACTTTGAGCAGGGTTTTAGGAACTGAGAGCCAACGGATTTTCTTTTGTTAATCCCCCTCATCTGCCTCACGCTTTATTTCACTTGAACAAGAAAAAATTAGAAAGTGGTTGAAGAGCTTGAAAAGGAACAAAAGAGAATAGACTGAAGGCTGCAACTGGTCCTGCCTTATTGAGCTTGCTGTATTAGATTGCCCATGTCATGTTTCCTGGTTTGTGTCTCTGTGACCCTTTTGCATGAACTCCTGGCACTTTCCATCCTACTGTATCCCCCTTAGCACAGTGTATGCTTCTCCGAATCCAGTGTTATGAATTCCCACAGTTTTAATTGCAGCTCTTGCAATATTTAGTGTCTTTCATAAAGTCCCAGCTCCTGGCATCATGTGATTCTGTGACAATCTCAGCTTTCACTTGGGGGGAAAAAGTAAGTTTCTGGCAAGTTTTTCATGATTGTAGAGAAAAGCAGAAACCAGAAGGCAAATCAAACACCAAATTTTATTATTTTTTAATTTAATGATTTTTTAAAAATAAATCTTCTGATGGGGGGGTCAGGGTGCAACTCAATATATGAAGCTGGTGATTTTCTTGGTGAAATTGGGTGTACCTCCTGTTGCCATGTGTCTGAGATGCCTGTTGCAGTCTGACACCACCATGATGAGACGACTCCTTGGTTTCAACTGTCAATGCCTCCTCAATCACTAATCACATGGCAACTTGCTGTATTCTAAAATTAGAAAGTCTCACCCTATCTAAGGCTTTTCACTAGCACCCTGCAGAATAATAACTTAGGCCCCAGTTTAGCAAAGCACTTAAGTCCCTCTGCAGTCAATGGAGCTTGTTTATAGTTAAAGACATGCCTAAAGTACTTTGTTGAATCAGGGCCTCTGTGCTGTGCATCTTGTACTGAAACCTTAAGAAGGCAGGAAGGGTCCTGACCTGGAAATCTCCTTCAGAACTAGCTCTTTAAATGTTGTGTCCGTAAATGGTATGGAATGGATCACCTGCTCCTGATTCAACAGAAACAGCTAGTTCAGGTAAAACACAATGTGTGACATTGTCAGTCAAGATGCTTAGGTTCTCCTTCTGCTTCACAACTCATACAGCACAGGCTTCAGCAGAACTCTGGCAGCGGCGTATCAGCAGTGCTTTTATTTATTCCTCTTCCCCACACACAGCCATTCCTCGGAGAAATCAATTCTATCCCTCCAAACAATAATGAAAGGCCTTGAGGAGATATTGATCTGTAGCAGAGCTGGAGAGGGGAATATTTGTGACATGGAGATGCTTTTTTGTAAGCGAAAGATAATGACCAGATCATGGGGACACTTGCTGAATAGGACAGTGCTAAATGGGCATCAAGGTGAAGTGTGCCGATGCCTGTGAATGAAGCATTAAAATAATACTTTTCTCCTAGGTCATTACAATTAGCAGCAGTTCCTCCTTCCTTCTCTGGCCTTTTCATTTGTTCTGATCTGCACCTGATTCCCCCCTCTCTCCCCCTTTGGACTTTCATTTTCTCAATCCTTCAGTTTCTTCTCTTTTTTAATGCCCTCCCCGTCCCCCGCGGACTTCTGTCTTTCGACAGTGTAACAGGTTAGCCTGAAACACGCACACCCTGTTACAGCTGTTGCTCCTGCTGGGAAAGGGTAAAGAGGGTACTGCTGAGTCACTGTAACAGGTGATTTGTTGCCATGCCACAATATAAGGAAGGTGGAAGTGGTTCTCTAGAGAGAGGAACCAGTGTGCAGGCTGAGCAGTCTAGAGGGAGGAGCCCTAGAAGCAGCCAAATCTGGAATGTGAAGGCTTGTGTGGAACTTTTTTGTGTTATTGTTAATTTCTTTGTTAATAAAGCCAAACCCCAGGGCAAGGTCGAGTTCTTGATTCTGTACATTGAATTTTGTTTTAGAGCTGGTCAGAAAAAGCACCTGCTACATTCTTCTCCTCTTTTCTCATGCCTCTTTGCACCAGTGACATGGATGACATCACCAGCATGGCCAAGCCAATCTTCCACCCAGTGCCTGCTTTTCCTTACTTTGTTTCTTGCAACTTGTCTATGGGGAGCAAAGAAGCCTTTCCTGTTGCATTTTATTTAGTCTCTATTTTTATTAATTTAATTAATTGATGATAATAAAAGGAGGCCCAATACAAGAGCATGAGATACCCTGCCAATTAATCTTACATCCCAATAGAATGCTTGAATTGCTTTGACATGTAAAGTGTCTTTAAGTAGTGATGTGTGTTGGTGGTGAGACAGGCCAGCTCAAGGCAAGCTTGTAGCCAGGTTTCCACTGTGGTATCGGCTTTCATCCCTGCCAGCTGTGGTTCAAACAGGCCACTAATTGCTCCTGTAACACCTGTTAAGAACCTCTCAGAGGAAGGGTGTGTGTATGCTTGCGAGTGTACATGCGTGCAACTGTAGGGATTTAGCTGTCGTGAGAGCTAGATAGCAGTCAGTGGTGGATTGTTACCTGTGGGCTCTAGTTTGGGCACTGCTTCGCTCCAGGAAGCCTGCAGTCCTCCGTCTGGTTCAGACAGTCACATCTGCGGTGACTTATTTTGGGAGCTCAAGGGACATTTTCACCCTGCTAACTGCAATCCCGTTCACCTTCTAGAGGGAGCAGAGGCAGAGATTCACTGGCTGGTATTTTAGAAGGTGGTGACAGAGCAGAGCTCCTCAGGCCGCCTCAGTGAAAAGGTTCCTTGCCTGCATCAGTGCCTGCAACGGATACTTTCCCAGCATTCCAAGGGGCTGCCTAGGGGTTTCCCCATGTGTGAGGACAGTTGGTGTCATCATCTTTTGTGTGACTGTCACCCATGGCCAGAGACTTGCGTCTGCTACTTTGCTTTTAATCAACTCTCTGGCCAACATTGCATTGATCTTAACGAGAGTTTTGATTGAGAAGTAATGATAATCTCTAGCTTTTATAGAGTGCTTTTCATCTATCAGTCTCAAAGTGCTTGACATGGGAGGTTGCTCTCATTGTTCCCATTTTACAAATGCACAAGGGGACATGACTTGCCCAAGGTCACCCAGTGGGCCAGTTGCAGAGCCAGGAATAGAACCCACCTTTCCAGAGACCCTGTTCACTGGGCTACCCTGCCATACATTTTTAAAGGTTTAAGAATTCAGTACAACTTAAATGAGTGAAATCCTGGCCCCAATTTGGTCAACGGAACACCCTTCCCAGTGCACTTCTCCCACCCTCAGCCACTGGAATCCACCCTTTCCTGGGGTGGAACAATCTGAATATGTAGCCATGCACAGCAATATCCAGGAAATGATGTAAAGGAAGAAAGTGTTGTGACAGGTTGGATCACAGAAACCCCCTTGGGGCTGCCAGCTGATGTGGCAAGACTACTTCTGCCCCTGCTTCCTTGCGCTGCCAGCTTGGGACTCCAGAGTCCTGCCTTCTTTGATCCAGACCCGGTAGCCTGCTGCAAACCCAGACCCAAGTCTGAACCACAGCCCTTAACAGCTGTAGGCTTACCTGGAAGCAGCTTAAGAAAGGTTCCTGTCTTTAACACTCAGATGCTCAACTCCCAATGGGGTCCAAACCTCAAATAAATCCATTTTACCCTGTCTAAAGCTTATACAGGGTAAACGCGTAGATTCCTTGCCCTCTATAACACTGATAGAGAGAGACGCACAGCTGTTTGCCCTCCAGGTACTAATATATACTATGGGTTAATTAATAAATAAAAAGTGATTTTAAGTAGAGAAAGAAGGATTTAAGTGGTTCCAAGTAGTAACAGAGAGAATAAAGTGAATTACCAAATAAAATAAAATAAAACATGCAAATCTATCTCTAATACAGTAATAAAACTGAATACAGATAAAACCTCACCCTCAAAGATGTTTCAGTAAGCTTCCTTTTACAGACTAGTCTCCCTCTGGGTCCAGCAATCACTCTCACCCCCTGTAGTTACTGTCATTTGTTCCAGTTTCTTTCAGGTATCCTTGGGGGTAGAGAGGCTATCCCTTGAGCCAGCTGAAGACAAAATGGAGGGGTCTCCCAAGGGTTTAAATAGACTTTCTCTTGTGGGTGGACATCCCTCCCTTCCCCATGTATAGAATCCAGCTCCAAGATGGCATTTTGTAGTCACATGGGCAAGTCACATGTCCATGCATGACTGAGTTCCTTAGCAGCAAAGCCACATTCCTGGGAAAGTTCAGATGTGAATTGACGTCTCCAAGTTAATTGTTGGCTGAAGTGGTTCTTGATTGGGCAGTTATTGAGAATAGTCTTTTCTCAGAAAGCTGACCAAATACTTTTACTAAGGCTACTTAAAAATCAAGTAAGTACACAGCCAATAATCATAATTTCCTTACACAAAAATGATACATGCATACAAATAGGAGGAATATATTCAGTAGATCATAACCTTTACAGAGATATGTTACATGGCATATATAGCTGTCATAAGTGTAAAGTGCTGGAGAGAGTTAATGTTTCTTGAGAACAAGTGACATAAGAGCTCCCTGCCTTGAGAGAGGGAGAGGAGGGGTTTTAGAGTTTAGTTTCGTTTTGGCTGGCCATGTAGCATGGGCCAGATCCGAGAGCTCATCTCTAGCTGTGGAGATGACTCAACTTCCCTTCTTATATTCCTACTTAGCTAATTGTAAGTGATCTTTTAATTCATAAGCCTGTGCCTATTTGGGGTGTCTTTATCCTTTTCAGAGGGGGAGTTAGGGAACCCTAAATTAAAGTTGTACTGTAGCCTATGTTCTAATCTTTTTCTTTATTAAATCTTCTAGTTATAAAAATGTTTGGTTTATTCCCCTTAAGGTCTCTCTCTCTCTCTCTCTCTCTCTCTCTCTCTTCACTGGGAAGAGAGGAGGGAGGGGGGGGTAGATAAACGGACCAGCTCAGGGTAGGAGCTGGGGAGTGGAGCCTGTCTCTGCCTTCAGCCGAGAAGGGTGAAGGAGGAGGGGAAACAGCCTCCAGGTGTCTGACTCTGGCTCTCAGGGAGGGGGACAAAGTTAGGGTTTTGGGGAGTCTGAGTACCCCAATCCAAGGTCTTGGATATCTACTGAGATGGTGGCAGCTGTGGTTCCCCAAGAACCCAACTGGTAAAAGGGGGGAGTCTTGGGGTGTAGGTAATTAACTTGGCTGGGAAGCAGCTAAAGTTGAGTGATCTGGCTAAAAAAGAGTCCCAGTCTTTGTACTTAAGAGCACAGAGGCTGGGGTACCCACTCTTACAATAGCATAAAACATACTCCAGTTATATCATATATACATTCATAAGCCTAATTCCCTAAAGCTTTATGGGGTGCACTGTCACAAGTGTATCCCTCTGAAGCCGCGTGGGAAAATTTTAGCCAGTAGAAGTGAATTACGGAAGTACAGTAAACCCTCGATTTAACGGACCCCGATTTAACGGACTTCGGATGCAACGGACAAAATTTCCCGATGCATCCGAAATCCGTTATTGGGGGCTGCCGGCTCCCACCCCGGGGAGCCGGGCGGGAGTTGTCAACCCGGCTGCCAGGCTCCCCGCAGAGGGGAGCTGGGCGGGCGGTCTGACAGCTCCCGCCCGGCTCCCTGCAGAGGGGAGCCGGCCGGCCGGGTTGACAGCTCCCGCCCGGCTCCCCGGGGCGGAGAGCGGGGCGGGAGCTGTCAAACTCCGGGGGGCGGAGTTGACAGTTCCCGCCCGGCTCCCGGCAGCGGGGAGCCCGGCGGGAGCTGTCAACCCCCCCCCCCCGCCCGGTTCCCTGCAGCGGGGAGCCAGGCGGGGGGTTGACAGTTCCCGCCGGGCTCCCCGCAGCAAGGAGCCAGGCGGGCGGGCTGACAGCCCGGCGGGCGGGAGGGGGGGGCGGCGGGGGGTTGACAGCTCCCGCCTGGCTTCCCGCTGCAGGGGAGCCGGGCGGGGGGGGGTTTGACAGCTCCCGCCGGGCTCCCCGCTGCGGGGAGCCCGCCGGGAGGGGGGGTTGACAGTTCCCGCCCGGCTACCCGCAGCGGGGAGCCAGGCGGGCGGGCTGACAGCCCGGCAGGCGGGAGGGGGGGGCGGCGGGGGGTTGACAGCTCCCGCCTGGCTTCCCGCAGCGGGGAGCCAGGCGCGGGGGGTGGGTTGACAGCTCCCGCCGGGCTCCCCGCTGCGGGGAGCCAGGCGGGCGGGCTGACAGCCCGGCGGGCGGGAGCGGGGGGGTTTGACAGCTCCCGCCGGGCTCCCCGCAGCGGGGAGCCGGGTGTGTGTGTGGGGGGGTTGACAGCTCCCGCCCATGATCAGTAAAACCTCTATATAAGGGACTAATTCGGGTGAGGGGGTGTCCGTTAAAGCCAAAAGTCCTGTTATTTAATGATTTAAAAAAATTATTAAATAACGGACTTTCGGCTTTAACGGACACCCCCTCGCCCGAATTAGTCCGTTAAATCGAGGTTTCACTGTATCTTGTTAATGACGTGGAAACCAATGTTAACAGAATTTTGCGAATTAGGAAACTAATGCAATAAAAAAAATCAAAAATACCACATCATACAATGCCCTATTGTTCATTTATATCAACATTTGTAGTCTCCTTTTAATTACTTGGCAATGCACTGTAAATGGACTGTGGTTCGTTTTGCAGGACTAATGAATTCTTTGCACCATGAGCACTGAACTCTCATTGTGTGCTTGTCTCCAGGATGCTCCTGTCCAGACTCTGAGGGTGTGAATTGTCGAGCACTCCAAGACACTACGCTCTAAGGCCAAGTCTACACTAGCACTTATGTTGGCAAAACACGTCACTCGGGGGTGAATAAACCACCACCCTGAGTGACATAAATTATGCTAGCATAAATTATAGTGTGCACAGTGCTGTTTCAGCAGGAGAGCTTCTCCCGTTGACATAGCTACTGCCGTTCATTGGGGGTGGTTTAATTATGTCAACAGGAGAGCTCTCTCCCATCGGCATAGGGCGGCTACATGAGTGGTCTTACAACAGTGCCATTTCAGAGGGCCTGGCTTGTCAAACCACAGGGATTAGTGAAGTTCTGCTCTATCCAGGTTTGTCATAATGTTTTGTATTTTTTTCCATTTTCTTTCTCATGTGGGAGCTAAAAGTACCAGTAACAAGAGCAGCAAAGCAAGGCTCGCACTACAATACTACAAATAATAGTAATATACCCTTTAAAAGGCCAGTAGTTCAGCTCTGTTAATATTGGTGCACTTTTTGGTTTTAAGTCCAACATTACTACCCTTTGGAACCTGGTAAATCTCCAAACCAGTATCTTTCGCCCTGTGGCTGCCATTAAAATGGAAATCCTTCCCACCAGTTATCACATGGTGTCTGTGAGAATAAAGTGTTTCTCTTTACTTAGAAGAGGAGATAACTTAGAAAAGTATCTCAGGGCCTGATCCAAAGTTTATGAGGGCTGGTCTTCACTAGGGGGGGAGATCGGCTGTAGATACGCAAATTCACCTACGTTAATAACGTAGCTGAATTCGGCGTATCTACAGCCGACTTACCTGCCGTCCTCACGGCGGCAGCAGGGCGTTCCCCCGTCGATTCCAGCTTGTGCCTTTTGGCGAGCTGGAGTTCTGGAGTCAACAGGGGCGCTGCTGGCCCTGCCTCCATAGCTGAGGGATTAGCATGTATCTCTTATAAACATAGGGGTCATGAGTTCAGCTCTCACTTGAGTTTTGGAAATACAGCTGTATCCTGGAACTACATTGTCCTCTTGGATGGATGGCTCTTTACGTCTGCAATGTGACTTCAGGAGAAGGTGTAGGGGACTGTGGGATACAGGAAGAGGCTGAGTGGGACAGCTCTGAAGGTCTAGAAATCTGGATATTACAGGAGGCCAGACTAAAGGATCACAGATCTCTTCCGTCCTATTATTGTATGAACAGGCGTCTTTCCACTTCGGTGGGCTGTGAATCTGGGTCACTGGCAGAGGCTGCTAGAGTTACTGCAAGTTTCTGGCCATGGTATCTAGCGCTTCTTTGCAGCGATTTGTAACTTTTGCTGCTTCTGAACCCACAGCTAGTTTGAGACGAGAGAATCTGAAACTGAGCAGGAAGTCTGAACAGCCGTTGTAATTTCCACATGCCGCTGCCAAGTTCTCAGCACATGCTGTCTCCAGCAGGCCTGCCATCCCCACGCAGCCGTGGGCTTCGCAGCCTGACCAGCGTGGTGCGGAAACAGCAGAAAAAGGAAACCTCGTATCTTAAACAGGAAAAGAAAAAAAAAGCCCATTACTATTATTGAATAAAATCCTGACAATTTAAAAAGCTCTTTTAAATATTGCTGCTACATTTCCAGCTGTTAAAATCTGCCATATTTAGTTATCATAATAACAAAATGCTGTGGCTGATTTCAGCAGCAGGGAGGCAGACCCATTATTCAAAAGGGTTTTTAAACGATCGGGTTTTCTTCATCACAGTGGTGCTCTCTTGACTATTAAAAAATCTCTTTGTTGTCTTGGCACCTCTGGCCTGGATACTGAGGTGGTGGCTCCTCATTGGTCGAGGGCCGTGGAAGTGCTTAGCAACACCAAGGTCCCACGCTGTTTGAGCAGGAAACTGGAGAAAGATGCTTTACAGGCATCTCTGATAAGCAAAACACAAAATCCCTCCCAGCCTCAGTGGGAAGTTTCGATATGGAAAAGTTTGTTTTAAAAGAGAGAAAGAGTATGAGAATTGTGTGCCTGCCACTGCACTCTGGAGTGCGATGGGGCAGAGAGGACCTTTCATCACTGATCCCTATGGGGGGGTTGCTGCTAAATTGTCTTCTAATGACTTCAAAGTACAAAGGGGCAACATAGGCCCGCGATATGGTAGAGGAGAATAGGCTGATGAGTGAGCGAAGGTTGGAGGGGAACGCTGTGTCAGGGACTTTACAGTGTTCGCCATTAACTGATTCCAGGCACAGCAGTGCAGATATGCTGGAGCTGGCAGAAGAGCAGAGAGCCAGTGGTGGTGCTTCAGTATCCATAGAACGGGTATAGGGTGAGCATAGCTAGAGACATTTCCCCTCCCAGTGGTGAAGTGGCCCCAGCTCCTATCGCTCACCTGGTGAGGGCTGCAGGCCAGCTGTGCTTGCTCCTTTCAGCATGTATATGCTACATTATGACTACCCCAAAGCTCCAGCTGCAAAGACCAGGGCCAGTTCCAGGTACAAGCGTAGCAAGCAGGTACCTGGGGGGGCACTCTGTAAGGGGCCGCGTTCCGGCCGCGCCGCCTCCCCTTCACTCCTCCGGCTGTGCTGCGGCCGCACAGCTCCCCGCTTTGCCCCTCCGGCCGTGCCCTCCTCCCCCCTCCTGCTCCTCCAGCCATGCTGCGGCCATGCCACCCACCCCACTTTACTCCTCCGGCCATGCCGCCCCCCTGCGCTTCGCTCCTCAGGCCGCCTCCCCCTTTACTCCTCCAGCCACATCGCCCCACTCTCGCTCCTCTGTCCCCCCCTCTTTTTTGCCTGGGGTGGCAAAAAAGTTAGAGCCGGCCCTGGCAAAGACCCCAGTGGACTCCCAGATGTCCATCAACTAATAGGCACAATCCGAACGAACCGCTGGGCTGAGAGAGGCGGCTGTTCCGTGCAGCGGGGACAGGACGATGTCCTGGAGTTACCGAAAGCGGAGGAGAGATGGAAGCACCTGCTGTGGCTAGAGGAGCAGAGACTGGAGAGGTTCAAAGTTGCTGGAAGAGAGGGAAGGCTGGAGAAGGCCAGAGGATCTCCGAGAGGGAGGTCACAGAAGTCTGGGATGGAAGGAAGGTCTGAGAATGGTTGAGTGAAATGACCCAAGATCTGGTGCCTTCCCCAGTTGGGAGATAGCCCAAAGGGCCCTTGGCTGTGCAAAACTGGTTCTCCCCTGAATTGCCCTGACCAGTCTAGCCAGGGGTTACACATATGGGAGTGTGATCCAGATCCTCCACATCGCACACTGAAGCCATCAGCTCTGTTGAGGCTGATAGTTGGCTGCTCTGATAGCAGCTGCTGGGAACCACAGGTTTCATGCAGCAGCCTGTAGCTGATATTCCTGGTGCTGAAGCTTAAAACAGACCTTTCGGATCCAGTGCTCGCAGCTGGTGGCAGGCGGCTGTGATGCAGCACTGCAGTTCCTAGCTCCGATGTGCTGGTTGATTGTTGTGTGACGGGAGCTGCTACTGCTTGATTGTTAAGGTTGGAGCAAGGTTCCACTTACAAGCCTCACTTTTCCTTCCCTTCCCTAAAGCAATGTCTCTCCCTGAAACATTTCATCCCTCACCTCATCCCAGGGCCCAGTATTTCTGCAAAGTGTGGTCAAAATCAGAAAAGGAGTTCCTATATTTTGAAAATGTACCTGAGGGTCCCTTTTGAAAATGTTTCCAACAGTTTTGGCTTATTACTTATTAAATCAGAATAATGTTTATATTACAGTAGGACCACCAGGCCACAGTCAGGTTGGTCTGCATTGTGCTAGGTGCTGTACAAACGTGTAACAAATTACAGTCCCCACCCCAAAGCATTTGCAGTCTGAAAGTTTATCCTATTACTAGTGTGGCTTGCTCTAGAGACTCCAGGTTAATGTCCTCACTGGTTTTGTTGCAGAGAAGTGCATTTCTAGCACTGCCTTCTAGAGAGGGTGGGTGGTTAGCAGGGAAATTATAAAGTCATGTAAAGAACATAGAAATAGCTCGGGGCACCCTGTGCTCAGGTTAGCAGGCAAGGGGTTAACTAGTGACTTTTTAAAGCAGGGATTGAAAAAAGGAGATGGAGAAATGCTATGAGAGGCACCTTGAGAGCTGAGGGAAGAGGTAGAGGTGCACATGCCCAGACCAGCCATGTCATAGAGTTAGGAATAAAAGGGAAGAGCTGGGAGACTGGAGGCACAGATGCTGCTTATCTGGGTTGGAGATACAGTAGAACCTCAGAGTTACGAACACCCGGGAATGGAGGCTGTTTGGAACTTTGAAACGTTGGGAACTCTGAACAGACCATTATGGTCGTTCTTCCAAAAGTTTCCAATTGAACGTTGACACCATACAGCTTTGAAACTTTACTATACAGAAGAAAAATGCTGCTTTTAACCAAATGAATTTAAATGAAACAAGCACAGAAACAGTTTCCTTATCTTGTCAACTATTGTTTTAAACTTTCCCTTTATATTTTTGGTAGTTTCGTTTAACACAGTACTGTACTGTATTTGCTTTTTTTTTTTTTTTTTTTTTTGGTCTGCTGCTGCCTGGTTGTGTACTTCAGTTCCAGATGAGGTGTGTAGACGGTTGACTGGTCTGTTCGTAACTCTGAGGTTCTACGTACAGTGTGCTCTTTGAGGGTGGGTGGGTGATTTAAAGTGGCGGGGTGCAGGATTTTGTTTCTTTGCTTGGATGGGGTATTTTGTTTTCTCCTTGGTTCCCTCCTGTCACATTGGCCCACCCCCCATTTACATGATGTTGTGCTGCTAGATGCTGGGTGGGATGAGGCAGGAAGGTGCTGGGTCTGTTGGGGGTGGGGGTGGTTAAAGGAGGATCAGAGTGCTGGGTGGGGGTGGAAGAAGAATGAGATCCTTAGGGAGGACGTGTAGAAATGGGCAGGGACCTTGATGCAAGTGAAACTTTTATTGTTTTATATCTAGGACATTTTAAGCTTTAAGTTTCCCATGTGGAGAAATGCCTCCTCACCCCCTTTGCTACTCCTCCCACTGAAACACACTTTCGACCTTTGCTCTTTTTACAGAAGTTTGTCATTAGTAAATATCTGCGATGCGCAGCTGAGGGGTGTGATCTCTGTGGGGACCGACAACTGCGCTGCGGGGCTTGGGAGCGCTGATGCAGGGCCCGGGAGCTGCAGCGCAGGGCTGCTGGGAACTTGATGCAGGGATTGTGATGCAAGGCTTTGCTTCAGTGGCTCAGAGCTCTTATGGAAGGCTGGGAGCTGCTGTGCAGGGCTGGTACTGCTGATACAAGGATTGCTATGCAGGGCTGCGCTGCAGGGCCTGGGAGCTCTGATGTAGGGGCTGGATGGGAGCGCTGCTTCAAGAATTGCAACGCAGGGCTGCATTGCATGGACTGAGTGCTCTGATGCCGAAGGCAGCCCTGATGTGGCTTTTGAGTAGCAGAACTGGCTACTGAGCTCACACCTGCCCTCCACAATATCTGCAGGGGCTTAACAGGGGGCTGAAAGCTGCTTCAGGAGTGCTGCCACCTCTCAGGGAAGGAAGGGGCAAGGGGAGGACAGCAGGCTGTCTCGGAACAATTGCATTGGAGGTGCCCAGCCACATTACATCCTTGTAAACATGAGTAACCGTATTATCCCTCCACTCTTATGCAGCGTGCCCCCCAAAAAAGGTTACCTCCAAGGAGCAGAGCATTGTGGGTAATGAGATGCAAATTGATAGAGAGACAATAAGCCCGTCTTGTGAGTGGTTCCGACGGGGGCCAGCTTTTTAAAAGTCAGCTTGATTGCCTCTCTGGCAATTTGCATAGCATTAACCAGAGAGATTTTCTTTTTAAACTTGAACTTTTTTTTCCACAGAGGTCACCTCAAACTAATTACATCCCCGGCGCTGCTTTACAAAAGAGGGCTCCGTGGATGTGATTACAGGGTCTGAAGTGTGAGGAGAAGACTTTCCTGGCGTTGGGGAGGAGGGGAAAGGGCCTGGCCACGTGAACTCAAGCAGCTTTTAATGCATAAATTCAGGTAGTTTAGTTATAGAACCCTTTTATTGGAGGTTTTATTTGTATCGGTTGCAGAAACCAGCATTTGTGTTGAGTGCGACAACAATGCACAAAGTTCAAGCTTTCGGTAGAATTATACAAAAGAGAGCTGTTCTCCAACCAATCCCCTCGCCTCTCACCACAGCTGCCTATTTGATTACAGCTGTGATTGATTGTACCCTGGAATCTGGGTAATAGAGGGAGATTCCTCTCTTCCCCTCAGACTGTGAAATGAAGAGGGGAAGGGGAATCTTAACAAATAAGATATTTGTTTTTCTCGTCCACATGCAGCTTTGCACCAGTTTACTTTCAGTGGGATTCTAAAATGATTTGGTCAAACCAATGCAAAAGGTTGTTTCAGTTTAAACTAGACTTACTTTGGTTTAGTTTATATTGGTTAGGAATGGTTTAAGCCAGTGGTTCTCAACTGTGGTCCACCACTTATTCAGGGAAAGCACCTGGCACGCTGGGCTGGTTTGTTTACCTGCAGCCTCCGCGGGATCGGCTGATCGCAGCAGGTAAACAAACCGGCCCGGCGCGCCTGGACCACAGTTGAGAACCACTGGTTTAAGCTAACCTGAAATAAGTAACTCTTAATCTCCATAAATTAACTTCCATAAGTGTTCATGCAGGGGTTTGCTCCAGTTTAACTAAACCAGTGCAGATGTGTATGTGTAGAACTGTCCTTAGTGAGACTGACATTTCCTAGATCTGGTCTACTCTGAAAAGTTAGGTTGACATAACCACATTAGTCAAGGGTGTGAAAAATCCACTTCTCTGAGCTCTGTAGCTATGCCGACCTAATCCCCAATGTAGATGCAGCGAGGTAGATGGATGAAGGCTTCTCTTGATGTAGTTACCGTCTCTCAGGGAGGTGGTGTTCCTACACCAACGGCAAAACCTTCTGTATCTACACTACAGGATTATGCCTCCATAGTGTAGTCTCCATAGCGTAGACATATTCCTAGTTTCCCTCTGCCTCAAAGGAATGAGACTCTTCCTTTCTGCTCACTGCTCCCAGACTAATGCTCAGGGCAAAAGCTTAATGACCCTCCCAGATGGTTTGTAGCCTTTACAGGTCATGAGATCAGGGAACTGCCAGCTGAGTTATTCTACTTGCTACTTTGCTCCCCAGCCCCCCAGTTCTATGCTGCCATGATTCCAGTGGCCAATCTAAGGCAGATTTCTAGAGGTTATTGCTCGATACAGTTTGACAACTGAGCTTGCATTGTGCTTTCAGATAGCATAGAGAGTTGGTTTCTAGCCCTGGTCATGCAGGACAGTGGCTGCGAGAACCATTTTGAATGACAGGACCAAGGTGCATGAGGAAACAGAAGTGTATCAGAGTGATGTAATTGTAAGGTCTGAGGACTCGTGGCCTAATGAAACATTCCCTCTTTTATTGTCCCATCCCATAAGATGAGAACCAGAGAACACGTGAAACTAAACTGAGAACCAGTAAGAGGCAGTGCTTCTGCAGGTAACCTATGGAATTCACCGCTATAGGAGGGCATGGAGTGAAACATTATGGCAGGATTGGAAAGCCAGCTGAATAATTGTATGATCAATAATAACGTTTGTAGTAATGCAGGCCCTGACTATGGTATGAATAATCAAATCTCATGCTTCGCAGCATCGGTGGATCGTTTCCTGCAGTTGGAAATGAATCTCCTGTGTGCAGTTTTGCACGACTGATTAGATATATTGGGGGGGTTATCTCCTTCCTCTGAAGAATCAGCTATTTTCATGGCCCATGTCAGAAGCAGGATATAAGAGGAGATGGACCAGTGGGCTTATCGAACCTGACAGGAGGTGTGATACTTGACTAGGTGGACTATGGCCTGATCTCGTAGGGTAGCTCTCATGTTCCCATGTGGAGGGGATAGATAATAAGGCCTCTCGTTAAGGCTGATTAAAGTTGATGTGACTGTACCACACCATATGTGGGCAGCAGAGGGTGTAGCCTGAGCACTGTGTAGCATCAGTTTGCCCCCTGTGTGAGGAATAGGCCAGGTGGGGTGTGTCTTCTTCTGTGGGGTAGCTGATAAGGTGGAGGAGTCCTTCTGGATCATGTCAATCGCTGCAATGTTCCACCGCTCACATCCACCCTTCCCTTCCACTTCATCTCTGCGTCTCAGAAATGTGTCGCTTTCATTTCTTAGATGCTCACAGAAGGCAAGGGAATTTCTGGGGCTAGTCTGGTGAGGCAGGAGAGCAATTGCTCTGGTCATTTGGAGCAGATGTTCATGGGAGTGAACCGCCAGCCACTCAGTGTGTCCTGTGTTAATCCTCAGATGGCTCAACCTCTTTGTCACACATCCAAGACTCAGGACAGGGAGCCTCTGGTCTGGCTGCCATGGATCCAGGGTGCCCCTTTTCTCCACCAACCCCAGTGACCCTTTTCAGCAATGTACTGATTTAGAAAGGCCAAAAGTCCCTGGAATTTCCTTGGGATAAGTAGCCATTCCCTCACGTTCAGACCAGTGTAAGCTGCTGGCCATGTCACTAGCTCCCTTTCCGAGTGAGAACATAGTGCCACCCCTTTATGTCTCTTCCACAGCGTGTGAGGAACAGGATATGAGACTATGCTGCTGATACTCCACAGTTCCCTGCCATCTTCCATAGGGTTATGGACCAGTAGTAGGCACTTTGGAAGTTTCTCCAGTACAGTCCCAGAGTTGGAGTGTTTGATTCGCGTGTGTATCCTGGAGAAGGACGTGCAAGTGCTTTCTGGGCTGCTCATTGAGTCCCATGGGCCCAGTCTGCTCCTGCTATGTGCATTCTCCTCTGTAAATGATGCTCTCTCCTGCATGTTACCATGGAATTGGTCAGGAGCAGGAGTTCAGGGGGACTTTCAAAGTAGTTAGGCACCCAACTCCCATTCCTGGCTTTGACCGTCTTCCCCTGCCTCCCCTTGGAAATATTGCTCCAGGAGACCAAGCTAGCAATGGGCAGATGGCTCCTAGACACACCAGGGAATCGAGTGGCTCTTCAAGGACAGTCTGCCTATGTTGCACATGGATTGATTAGGCCCCCATCTTTTTGGCCACCTTCGCTTTCCATCCAGTGTGCTGGTGAAATAGCTTAACTTCTGTTGTACTGGTCCATGCATGTTGGGTAAGGCTCTGTGTGGCAATTTCATGGGTAAGTTCCCTTCTACCACTTGTATTCATACCCTGAGTTTTCTTCTGGGACAAGCCTCTGGGCAGCAGCTGCTCACCCTATGCACAAGCCGCTGAAGAGAAGGAAATATGACAGCACTGTGGTTTATTCAGCAACTTTAATTTACTAGGTCACTGTGGCATCGCCCTTCTTAACCAAAGGTGGCTGAGATGCCAGTGTGGTTGCTCCTGCCCTCATCTAGGGAATTAGAACAAGGAAATGAGCAAAGAATGTTTTTCCTTCTTTTTTTTCCTTCTCTCTCTCACTCATTCTCTTTTTTCTTTCCCAAAGATTGAGTATAATCAGAGCTAATCAGAAAATTATGAGCTGTCTGATTGCTGATTAGATTCCTAATGTTAATATAGTCAAGAAGCCTCTCTTAGTGTTGTATTTTAAGAGAAGTGTAAAAATAACGTCTTCGAAAGAAAGAATCAAAGCTACTGTAGCAGCAGGAGATCTGGCTCCGGCGAAGGAAAATGGGCTTTCCAGCCCTGCGAAGGAGACAGGCCAGTGGAGAGGGCGAAAGATCTCAGATCTGAGGAGGGGAAGGGGCAGGAGCTGTCCAAACAATTATTAGATGCATTAGCCTGGAGAGGATTGCTCTGTGGCGGAGTACAGAGAGAGCGTAGGGACAGCCCTTCCTCTTAGAGCTCATTCTTTATGGAGAATCAGACCCTAGAATGTCTCAGCTGGGTCTCTTCTGGCAGCAGGAGGAGGTTTTCTTTCTCCCCTCTTTCTTTGTCCAGGAAATGTGGTCCTTTCATCTTTCAAAGCCATGAGCCCTGGCCATGCAGGAAGAGACCTTGGCTAGCTAGTGTGAGATGAAGCCTGGAATGTGCCCCAAGAAATTGAGTGAGAATGAGAGGCCGCTGCTATGGCTGGCAGATTCTAAGCGAGAGAGCACCCATCAGGTCCATGGATGGGAAGCTTGCACTGGTTTCTTTTAAATACTGGATCAAGGGGCTTGGATGAATGCTGCGTACCCACAGCAAGTGGTACACTGGGTGAGAACCTGCCTAAAATAGACTGCATGGAGGAGAGCCTGGATCTACTTAGATTGCTTTGCCCCTCAGTATTTCCCACAAATTTCAGCTGCCAGCTGAGTCCACTGAGAATTAAAATCTGTGGACAATTCTCTAAGTGAGAAAGCGCCTATCCGAAACCCATGTTCTTGTTGGGTCACATGGGGGCGGGACACAACAATCTGGCTAACTCTTTCCTATGCACCTCCTCCTGCCACCCAGCAGGAAACAAGCATGTCCGTTTCCAGTGAGGTCTGCTGGCTGTTATTCACTTGGTCCCCGCTTTATGGCTTGTTAGTGTCTTCCAGGCGCTGGGCAGACCTGGACATCCCTGCTCGAAGGTGCATCATCTGCAACTTTCCATCTGCTGTTACCTGTCCCTTAGCACTGATGGAATGGAGGGGCTCTTCGGTCTTCCTAGGACATGCATTATTGGTTGCAGCATCAATCGCGCTCCTTGCCCATGTTATTTCTACCTCTGTACTTTCTGAGGTTTTGCGCCTCCTGTCTTGGGTTGCTCCCCAGGAAAGAAGCAAATACTCAGCACTGCTCCAGAATGAACTTTAAAGAAACCCACCCACTGCAGCCCTCTCTTTGCACTTCCCATCAAGAAACCTCTTTGAAACTATTCCAGCTGCCACTTCTCGAGTCCTCTGCTGGCATCCGCCGTCCTCCGGTTGAGTGCTGAGCTGTGACTCTGGCAGAGAGGGAGCTGCCCTTGCTGCACCTCAGCCTAGAATCCAGGCTAGTGGGGAGCGGTGAGGGGCTTTTAGAAACTCCCCAGCCTGCTTTAATACTGCTCCAGTTAAAACCAGGAGACTTGCATGGCTTTAAATCTTTAAATGTCATGTTTAAATATTCAGCAGAGAAGGTTATTGTCCGACTGTTCGATGGGCACAAGAGCAGGATGGGAACCAGTCTGCAGCCTGGGATTCCCTGGCTGCTGGTGACTGGAATGAGGTCACTTTTCAGCAAGATGTGCCGACTGGAGTTTAAAAGTGCTTCCTACCCTGCAGTGCATATGGCAGCAGGCTCTTCAGAAGCAGAAAAACGCTCATTTACACCAGTGGAGGCTCAGGCCCGTAATTATTATTGATGTGCTAGGCACTGTGCAAACATAACTAAAAGACACTCTGCCTGGAGAGTTTCCAATCGACATAACAGTATTTACCTGCTGATGATTTCCTTCTGCGTTTGATGTTTTGCTCCTTGTGTTTCTTGGACAGGAACAGCCGTTAAGCTTCCTTCTTGTTTACTTAGCGTTTCACACGCTGCCATCACTGAATCGACAACGGGATTGACAATAGCTCTTGAGATGTTTGCTAATGAATGTCTGTGGCTGGGCCAGCAGGGGGTGCTCTACCTCCCTCACACACTACTTTTAAGAGCATGCGAGGTGTTGCAGGAAGTGGAAGATGTTATCATTTCGCATTGTTTATAATCCATTTAATTAGCTGCTCGGTACAAACAGAAAACTCTTGCAGTTATTTTGAAAACGTCTCAAAATATTCCCCAACACAGTTTAAACAGATGTAAGGTGTCAACAGTGTAGTTGTAGCTACCGACGGTTTGTTGGCTGCTCATATCCCATTCATCAGGAAAAATATTTGCACTTGTTCCCCACATAAGTTGGCAGGGTCTGTCCACCGAGTCCAGAAATTGGACAGAAAACTGGTCTATGGTGTGGAGCAACATCTCGAGATGAGCAGGGCTGTGTAGCAAAACATCACGCAGCACCTGATTGGATTTCCTTAATATTTGTTAAAGCAAGGAAAGTCCCACACTGATGATCCCTAGCTGTACCTCTCTTGTTCAAGTACCTCCATGCAGTTGTCCATATGCAGGATGCACTTAGATGATGTTCCTGCAAAGAGGGGAATGCTTTGTAGAGCTGGTCAAAACCGTTGCCTTTACCTCCATCTAGGTCACCCATGCTCCAGTCACAATGGTGCTGTGCCGTCTGAGAGTGCTCCAAACCCAGGATAGCTGTCATCACTGTATTCTTGGCTGTTCAGGGGTGCCCAAGGTGTGGCAATAGACAGAAATGGCTCTTTGTGTCTTTGGCTGGCCAAGAAGTTGCCCTTCTTATTGGATGATGATATACACCAGAGAGATCTACCATGTCCGGGCACAACTCTAGTAACATCCTGAGGCATAGGCCACATGGAAACCCCCACCTAGGTTAATGTGCAGGAGCTGTTCTGCATAGGCTAGACTGACGAGATCACATCACTGCGGTGCCCATGTGCTCTCTGTTCAGCAGAGCTCTTGATGATCTGGGCCCTGTGTGCCTTAGAGAATTGCCTTTCTCCATGACTCACCTGGCAGCTGTGGGCGTTAGGAATGCTACATGGACTTGGGACAGGGAGTCTATGGCAGCAGGCCCCAGGCTGAGGACCAGCATCTCAACAGAAACAAGGATGAGCCCAGATCTCCCCCCTTCAGAGCAACAGTGAAATCTTTTCTCTGTACACTTGCTTTCCTGCAATACCACCCCCAGAACTAGCCTGGGGAATGGAAGTGGACAAGAAAAGTCCGGCAACTTTTTCTCCAGGTCATTCTCTTAGGTCCAGTCTACACCAAAAACTTAGGTTGACCAACCTACATCACTCAGGATTCTAAACATGTCTTGCCCTGAGTGCAGTAGTTTAGACTGACCTAACCCCTACTGTAGATGCTACCGCCCCTTGGAGAGGTGGCTTACCTACAGTGATGGAAAAACTCCTTCAGTCGATTGTAGGAAGCATCTGCGCTACAATGGTTGGAATGGTGATAATTGTGACTGTAGGTTAAATGGAGTTTACCCTCTTTTACCTCTACACTACTAGATTACGAGATGCAGCTCCATCCTAGACACACCCATTGTAAATACCAGTGGATCATGCTGTATTGTTTCAGGTCATTTATTACCCAGATTAGTTCATCTTTGCCATGGGGAAAAGGCTTTTTTGATTCCAGACCTGCATTGTCTCAGTGATTACTCTTGTTGAGTGTTAACTCTGGTCCTGATGTGTTGCGCACCTTCACATGTGTCTTTCATACTAGTCAATTTCCCCGTCCATCCTCATTTAGTCTACTCAGAAATAATAATGCCCCCCCTTAAAGCGCTCTAGATGGATCAAACTGAGCTCCCCTCCTCCTGGGAGCAAAAGCGTACTGCTTTCTGCCTTCAGACCTTTCTGCTGAGTGCTCCTTTATCTCTTGTTACTAATCCCTCCTGTGGGATTGAGAAGCGTGGGAAGGGAAGTCCTCACTGCTCAGCACCTTCCTGGAACATAGCGCTGGGCACTGCAGAACCAACTGGAAACAAGGCCTCAGAGCAGTTTCCATATGGCCCAGCCTCGGGGGGAAGGGGAGGAGGATTCCCATCAGGATGAATCTGAAGCTCTCAGCTTGGTTGGTGCTGTTGCTTAGTATAGCCTGTCTCAGAGGCCTGTCCCAAGAGAGCCCTCCCAGTTTTACAATGTTTCCAACTCACGGGAGCCAGGGAGGCCTACGGTGGGATTATGGAAAGGGCAGCGTTAGCCTGATGAAGCTTCCATTGAAATCAATGGGAGTTTTTCTGGTGACTCCAGTGCAAGCAGAGCAAGGCAGAGACAGGGCAATGGTTGAGCACCTCTATAGATCAGGTGTCTTCTCCAGTGCTGGAGCTGCCCTCCCGTCTCCACATTGGAAATCACACATTAGGGGTGGCCAGAAAGAGGTGGGAAAGGCAGCACCATAACTCTACTGGAGTCTTTAAAAACTGCTTACACACACACACACACACACACACACACACACGCACGCACCCCCTATGTCACCGTAGAAAGGGCAGAACTAACTGGAAATGTGAAGATTGGGTAGGGTGCAGAGCCCTTGCTGATGCCAGCTGAAGATACTCAGCAGCTCTTAGGAGGAGCCCCACCCTGTGGTGCAGGGTGGGATCCCTAGCTGGGCAGGTCAGTGAAAGAGCGCTGGATTGTGAGCTGCATGCCAGAGAGGCTGGGAGCCTTTCCTTTATTTGTATGACAGTAGTGTCTAGTGGCCCCAGTTAGGAATCAGAGCCCCACCGTGCTAAGCACTGAACAGGTACAGGACCAAAAGCTGACACCTTCACGCAACAGTCCAGTGCAACAGGGAGACAGGGGAGAGCAAGGTACCAGTGAGACCATTCTAACCCTCTTGGTAAGCAGCGATCGCCGCATGCCTGCTGGCTAACCTCTACCGAGCATCTAGTGGGCCTAATGGGGCAGATGAGTATAGAGGAGAGAAGTAAAGGAGGGTTGTCTAGTGGCCTTATGATCATCTTCTTCCATGCATGGGAAAGAATAAGATGCTGCTCGTGGGTGAGCTCAACAAATGGGCAGTGAAGGCTGGTGTCGCTGGCAGAGCCGTACCTGGGGCTGACAGCTTAACAGTGCAGAAGAGATGATAGGTAGGCCAGGAAGGGCTTTCCAAGCCATGACCTGTCATTTGTGTTTGATGCCTCAGCTTTGATTGAGGCCCAGGCAGGCAGAAAGGGATGTTGAAAAATTTTCCCCATAATCTGTCACTTATGCGTGGTCAGAAATGTCACCGTCTCACACTAGAACTTGGTATTTTATTGTGTCCCACCGGCTGCTATGACCTGAGAAATCCCCGCATTCAAACCTCCAGGGACAAATCACCCTAGGAAGATGGCAAGTGCTAGGCCCGCACACCGTTTGAGCCTGGTTTGAATCGTGCACCCTAGCCATGCCCTGTGCATTGTTATGAACCATACAGAGTCCCAATAATAATCATAAGTTGTCTTCTGCAGCTTCGAGCTGCTGTGTCCTTCCCCTCCCTCCCCGTGAGATGCATCACATGCGGCTTTACATTGCGCCTGAGAGTGTAGTAAGACCAAGTGCCACATGTGCAACTGATTGGAGCTCATGCACTAGATTCGAACCTAGTAACCAGACACAACTTATGTGAAAGTAACAAGTAAAACAGTGTCTGATGGTTGGAGTTTTTGCTGATTACTCTTCAGTGGGTTCTTAGTGTTACATATACTTGGGATGCTGATGAATTCAGGTTCATGCAGGTCTTTGATCACATACATGTGTGTGTGTGTGTGTGTGTGTGTGTGTGTGTGTGTGTTGACGCATCCAGCAGAAGCCACTTTGCCATCCTACCATTTTTACCTAATTAAAATACAAATGTAATTTTGTCCCTGACAAGTCGGTCAAGAACTTGGCATTGCATTCTTCTCTGGGTTCCCAAATTGTAATCCCGCCTGGGTGGGTTTCAATCAATGGGATTGTTTGACATATACCACTGTTCTGGAGATACTGTATAGAGCAGGGGTGGGGAACCTCCGGCCCGCGCGGCCTTATACGGCCCGCCAAATCATTTTGTCCAGCCCACAGCTGCCGGCGACTCCGCGCAGGGGCCGAGAAACGTCGCGCGGGCTGCCGCCGCCGGCCAGGGGCGGCTCCGCACAGGAGCCAGGAAGCGGTGCGCGGGCCGCCGCCGGCCAGGGGTGACTCCGCGCAGGAGCCGGGAAGCGGCGCGCGGGCCGCCACCGGCCGGGGGTGGCTCCGCAGAGGGGCCGGGAAGCGCCACGTGGCCACCATCAGCCAGGCGGCGAAACGAGGAGCCGCGGGGAGCAGACGTTCAAGGCGGGGGGGGGGGGGGGGGAGACCGGGCTGGGCGGGTCAGGCGAGGCGTGGGTGCGGGAGGGAAGGAGGTTTGGTGGGGGGGAGGCTGGGCTGGGCGGGTCAGGCAGGCAGCAGGACCCTGGCTGGCAAGGGGCCAGTGGGGGAAACCCCAAAGCAGTGCAGGGCTAAGCACTCCGCCTGCCACTGCTTTGGGGTTCCCCCCACTGGCCCCTTGCCAGCTGGGGTCTCAGCTCCCGTTGCCAGCCTGGACTTCCTCGGGGGAGGGTATGCGGGGGGGGAAGCGGCCCGCGAATGACATTATAAATGTCAAAATGGCCCTTGGCAGGAAAAAGGTTCCCCACCCCTGGTATAGAGGGAGCAGGTTCTTTCCTTCCACTCTGCTCCTGGTCTGTTCTCTCCATCCCGCCCACTTTCTGACTCTCCTTTCCAATCTCTCCAGCCGACTGTATGGACCACAGAGATAAATATACAATCTGAATGGCAGGTATTATATTCACTTATACTAATGTTCTGATTAATAAGCTCATCTCCATTCATTGTGAGTATTTGCTTTGAATCATCCTGGCTGCAGTATTGTATAAAGGATTAGATACTGTAATTGTCCCCCATTGTTGCCTCGTAATAACTTGGCATGATGGTATCAGGGTGATTTTTTTTTTGTACTAACTTTGATTAATTATATTTTGTTATTCAATAAAAAATATCAGAAAATGGTAAAGGGGGGAAAAGTTAGGAAAAGTCTACTCTACTTGCTGAGCAGCCAATTTACAACCGTGAATGTCTGTGGCCTATATTGTGAAAGGATTTTGTTTGGGCTTTTTTCTCAAAAAAGTTTTTTTGAAATATCGGAAGGTAATAACCCTCATGAAAAAGAGCCAGTGGGGAACATTTTAATTTTTACAAACAGTTTTGGTCAGCAGGTTAGTGCCGAAGTGCTTCCCTGGGAAGTCTGTTTAGCTCTGTTTGCTGTTGGCAATCTCTAAATCAAACATGGCGAAACTGATTTAAGTACTTCTGTTGGATGGGGGGAAATCTCCTTTGGGTGGACAATTGTGTGTGCCAGGTATCAGTCCAGCATGTTTCAAAGCAGCCAAGGTACTAAACCAGCATGAAGTGGATAATGGAGATGCTGATGTTGTGTTAGTCAAATGCAAATTACTGGGCTCAATACAGAGATAATTGGGTGTGGTTCTCTGGCCTGGTTATACTAGAGGTCGGATTAGATGGTCTAATAGTCCCTTCTGGTTTTAAAATCTATGAATAGAGAGAGACACTTTTGCCTGGCTGCAGTAATCAGCTATAAACTACAGGGGTGCTTTGCTGTTATCCTTGCTGATCTTATCCTAAAGGAAATTCCAAGATTCATCTGGTTCTAGTTGGCCTGCTAGATTTTGGAATGGAGCAGAAGCTCTATTGGTCGGTTGCTTACAGATCTTCCAGTAGATATCAACTGAAACAACGCAGAAACCAGTAGAGATCAGCTAGAAGGATTTTAATGTCACCTCCTGGGATTTCCATTAGAGTATGTAATGAGCCATCAGTGTTGTGCATTTCACCCTCATGTTTACATACTATCCTTCAGTTACTGTTGGGTGCATCTCAGTGTTTGTGCTACACCTCAGTTATGTTTGCAAACCCCCTCTTTGCTGTGTGCCTCGTTACCAGTTTGCCTAGTTGCTGGTGGCAAACCCAGGTTCAGTGGCTGTACCCCTGGGGTAATAGATTGCTTCCAAGTTTGTTTTTTTTCCTGAATCTCATTTGTGATTGGCTGCATTTCTGTGCTATATCAGCTACATCCCACTAGTTGCTGGCTTCTCCCAAGCATTTATCTCCTCTTCTGAATGATTCCCGGTTACTGACTGGGGAAGGAAAAACAAAATACACCAAGCTCTGTATGCAGTGGTACAAACAAATGAAAATCAATGACTTCAATCCGCTGCTTGCCAAAAGGTCCCCTGGTTGGGGGAGGGAGATGAGAAGGGGAGCGAGGTTCCAGCTTTCGAGAGATGGAAGATACAAACTTAAATGAGTTTTTCCCGGTAACACATGTCCTGACCTTTTTTTAAAAATGAAATCTATTTTATTAATTCTTTCTTTTTATCAAATTCGTCAGTGGAACACTAAATATATGACTGTGGAAAAGGTCAGGAAATGTGTAGTTGGTGAAATCTTGTTTCAGTTGATGGATTTTCCCTTAGGGGATTTTTTTTCTCTTTATTTTTGTTCCCCTTCATTTTTTTCCCATAACAAAAATGTGTTAATTTGTTTTGATTTATCCAGGTTTAATGATAGGGCTGAGGTATGCTCTTTAATCAGAGAGACAAACACTAAAAGCTCTTTAATTTCTGTGTCAGTGGGTTTGACCCCGCAGGCCGAATATGAATGAAGGATTGGGCCCGACATTTGCAAAGGAGAACGAAGCTGGGATTTGTTTTCTTTTGTAAAGTTGGAGGGATGCAGGATCGGGCCCATTTTTACAGACACTCAAGGTTCTCCTCAGTCTCTCCTCTGCTGAGACACACATTGAGACCACCTGATGGGTTCTGATTCCTCTCCCACTTCTGGTAATCTTTGCAAGTCATCGCGGTGGCAGCCAAGGGCTGGGGGAGCTAGAACAAGTCAGGGCATTTTCTACAAAAACGTATCAGTTACACTGAATTTCTGGGGGCCAGGGCACTGACTGGGTTGTGGAAGACCCAGGTTCAATCCCTGCTCTGTGTCAGGTTCAGCTTGCGTCTCCCCATCCCAGGTGAGTGCCCTCACCACCTGGCCATTCTGCGGTGGCACGTTTTCTCTCTCCCCCCTGGATTTTAGCGAAATCCATTGAAAGATCTTGGGTTCCTCCCGATACAAAACAGGGGAAAATATTTGAAATCTCAAAAGTTTTCATGAGATGGGAAAACAGCTTCCCACCCAGCTCTAGGGGATCTTGGAGACTCCTCCAGTGTTGGGAAGCAAATTTTGCCATGCGTGCGATTCCTGGTCTTTTCCGTAGGAGCTGCCGCCACACGTGCGAGGGCCAACTTTGGACCTTGGCTGCAAACAAACATGCAGTGCTGAGTGCAGCGCAGCGCATGAGCAAGGCTGCTGAGGCCCACACACGCAGACATACCGTGTTTCCCCGAAAATAAGACAGAGTCTTATATTAATTTTTGCTCCCAAAATTACATTACATTATATTGCAGCGAGAGGCAAAACTGGAAGTACGTCTTATTTTCGGGGGATGTCTTACTTTCAGGGAAACAGGGTAGCTTTGGAGGGTTTGATAGCTGAACACTTTACCACAGTTGCATGGTGGCTAGTTCAGCTGATGTTGCCAAAGCTGGGCTGCCATGACACAAAATAGGTGCTGTGGGGAAACTTCCAAAGCAGTGATATGTACAGTGCTGGGGAAATGGTATGGAGTGTGAGCAGGCCCTATGTGGCTCTTCCAGCGCTGGAAGGGGGCAGGGCCTAGCAGCCCATCTCAAGGCCTTCTGTGCTTTTGGAGCCACTCTGCCTATTCCCCCTCCCGCCCCCCATGGTTGTGCCAACAAGCTGGGTCTGTGGCATGGCACTGATCCAGAGCACCCCGACACTGACAGAGGTGCTGGGGAGTGGTTCCACAATGGAATTCTGTAGCGGGGCAGCGACTCACCCCTGCGGCGCCTCCTGCTGGTCTGTCCGGGAATTAGCTCACCAGTGTCCGGAGCACCCTCTGCAGGCCGATGCCCCTCTTGCTGCTCTGGCCCAGAGTCCCTCCCTGGACCCCGGTGCCCTCTTCCCTTGGGTGCTGCACCCCTGCAGTACCCCTCAGGTCTTAAGGTCTCCCCTCCCGGGGAACCCTCCACCCTCTATCCCCACCTTGCCTCAGTCTAGGCAACCACCAGTCACCATTTGCCCCCGTTCACTGAGGCAGACTGCAATGTAATTGCCACTTATCACTGGCAAGGAGGGTTTCGCCTGCTGCTCCTACCTCAGTAGCCATGGGCTGCCCCCTGCAACCCTAGTACCCTTTGTTGGGCCTTCCCCTAGGCCCTGCAGCCGGGGGAAGGGGTTTCTAGGCTAGAGCTTCCTCAGCTCCTCCTGCCTTGCCCCAGCCCTGCTTCCCTCTAGGTCATTGGTTCTCAAAGTGGGGGTCGGGACCCCTCTGGGGGTTGCGACCTGGTTTTGCAGGGGTCGCGAGCCCCTGCAACCAACCCCTGCCGCGGGCTGCTGGCATCCAGCGCCCCCGCGAGCTCAGTCCCGGTTGCGGCGGGCTCCCTTCGTCCCCCCGGCCGGTTCCAGGCACCCTCGCGAGCCAACCCCGGTCGCGGCAGGCACCCGGCGCCCTCGCAAGCTCAGGCCGGTTGCGGCGGGCTCCCGGCGCCCCCCCGGCCCCGGCCAGCTCCATGCGCCCTGTCTCCAGGCAGCCACTGCCCCGGGGGGCTGCTGGACCCCCCATCCCCAGCCTGGCCCCTGCCATGACAGACTGCAGGCACGCCCCCCCAGCCCGGCCCCTGCCATGACAGGCTGTAGGCACGGCCCCCCCAGCCCGGCCTCTGCCCCAAAGGGCTGCCAGCAGCCCCCCCCCCAGCCCGACCCCTAAGGGGGGTCATGCTTAGAGGCCTGGTGTCCAAAAAGGGTCACCAATACAAAAAGTTTGAGAACCACTGTTCTAGGTACTCTGTCAAGCTCCCAGCACCCAGGCCTGTCTGCCTCTTCAGGCAGAGGAGACTGCTTCTTTTTCTGGCCCCTGCCTCTCAGCTTCCCGATCAGCTCAGCTTTTCCCTACTCAGCCTGGGAGCTGCTTGCCCCCAGCCATAGCCCTTCCCAGGGCTGTTTTAAGCCACTTTCTGCTGGAGTGGGGCAGTTGCCCCACTACAAATCCTCATACAGTAGCGGCACGTTAGAGGGGAAATGAATGAAGACAAGTAGTAAGAAATAGCTATACGCTGGCGAGTCTCTGCGCTACCGATCCATTTCCCTGGGCTTAAATTGCTCTTTATGAATAGTAAGAATGGGAGTCAATCAAACTGGCCAAAGGAGAGGGAGGAGGATCTGAATTCTCATTATAGGTGGTTTTATTAGCACCGAAGCTTTTTCAGAACCATCTCTGCAGGGCAGGAATTGTGCCTTAAATGGGGCAGAGCTGAATTTTCAACAGAAAGCAGGAGAATTGTCTTAGAAAAAAAATCAAGTCAGAAATGGATCGTATATTAAACTTCATGGGGGTTGTGTCAGAGCTCAGGGTTGTCTGTCAGGAGAAGCTGTTATTATTTGTATTGTGGTAGCATCTGAGAGCTCTCAATTTACCTAATAGCTCATTAGGGTCTCTAGGTACAATTATCAAAGTATTGTAGTGATGGGAGAGCTGTAGAAATCAGCCAACCCACCCCTTGGCCAATGCAAGACTCTACCCTTTGCTATGATGCTCTGTGCTTTGTCCAGTCTAGTTTTCAATGTCTCCAGTGTTAGAGCATCTACACCACTTCCTGGGGACACTGGTTCACTGATCTCACTATTACCAGTTTTCTCCCTACTATTCTAAATTTTCTTTGCCCAGTTTCATCCCTTTATTCCTCTTTAATGGCTCCTTACTATCCCACTGCACAGTGCCTCCTGCTCCCTGGAACCAGAGTGCACTTGGTTCCGACCAGGGGCATCAGCAACCATCTGCCCCAGGCATCCTTACCCAGGGGCTGCCACTTGTACTGTCTGCATGCAAAGACTGAGGGTGGGACTCATAGGCTCTAAGGCCAGCAGGGACCATTGTGATCATCTAATCTGACCTCCTTCACATTGGAGGCCACAGAATCTTACCTTCTCGCTCCTGTATTAGACCCCTAACCTATGGGTGAACTACTGAACTCCTTAAAGGATGGTTTAATGACGTCAAGTTACAGAGATGCCACCATTTACACTAGTTTAAATCTGCAAGTGATCTGCAGAGGAAGGTGAAAACCCCCAGAGTCTCTGCCAGTCTGATCCAGGGGAAAATTTCTTCCTGACCCCACATATGGCGATCAGTTAGGCCCTGAACATGTGGACAAGGCCCTGCAGCCAGACATCAGGAAAGAATTCTCTTTAGTAAATCAGAGCCCTCCCCATCTAGTGTCCCATCATTGGCCACTGGAGATATTTGCTGCTAGCAGTTGAAGATTGGCTACATGCCATTGTAGGAAGTCTCATCGTACCATCCTCTCCGTTAACTTATCAGGCTCAGTCTTGAAGACAGTTAGGTGTTTTGCCCCCACTGTTCCCCTTGGGAGGCTGCTCCAAAACTTGACTCCTCTGATGGTTAGAAACCTTTGTCTAACTGCAAGGTTAAATGTATTGATGGCTGGTTCATATCCATTTGTTCTTGTGTCAACATTGGCACTTAACATAAATAACTCCTCTCTCTCCCTGGTATTTAGCCCTCTGATGTTTTTATAGAGAGCAATCATATCTCCCCTCAGCCTTGGTTTGGTTAGGCTAAACAAGCCAACTCCTTGAGCCTCTTCTCATAAAATAGGTTTTCCATTCCTCCGATCATTCTAGTAGCCCTTCTCTGCACCTGTTCCAGTTTCTATTAATCTTTCTTAAACATGAAAGGCCAGAATTGCACACAGTATCCCAGATGAGATCTCCCGTGCCTTGTATAATGGTACTAATACCTCCTGATCTCTACTGGAAATATCTCACCTGATGCATCCTAGGACTTAATTAGCCTTTTTCACGGCCGCATCACATCAGCAGCTCATAGTCATAGGATCATAGAATCATAGAATATTGGGGTTAGAAGGGACCTCTGGAGGTCATCTAGTCCAAACTCCTGCTTAAAGCAGGACCAATCCCCAACTAAATCATTCCAGCCAGGGCTTTATCAAGCCTGACCTTAAAAACCTCTAAGGAAGGTGATTCTACCACCTCCCTAGGTAACACATTCCAATGCTTCACCACCCTCCTAGTGAAAAAGTTTTTCCTAATATCCAATCTAAACCTTCCCAACTGCAACTTGAGACCATTACTCCTTGTTCGGTCATCTGGTACCACTGAGAACAGTCTAGATCCTGTGACCAACGAATACACATAGGTCTTTCTCCTCCTCTGTCACTTCTAACTGATACGTCCCCAGTTTTTAGCAAAACTTCATGTTAGTCCCTAAGTGCTGGACCGTGCACTTTGCACTATAAAATTTCATCCTATGCTAATGCTGTATAATGCTGGATACCTCAAAGGGAGCAGGATTGGTCTATGGCCTCACCACCCCTCATCAGCCAGAAGAGCTGGCAGGGTGTGTGTTGGGGCGGGGGGGGGGGGGGGGGAGAGAACTCAGGCTTCCCTCTGTAAAGGGGTGGTGCTGCACCTATGCTGCTGGAGAAACTGTACCTGCCTCTGAGACATGCCCCCTTTGGCTCCTGGTGTGGATGCCGGGCGGTTGCTTGTCACTGGTTGCTGCCTCGTATCCCTCCTTAGTTGTCCTCTCGCCACGTGACCCTCCCTACAGGCCCAGCCCTGCCCTCCCAGGATCCTTCACTCTGCTTCCCTTTACAGAGCAAACATTTAAAACATGCTAATGTTGCCCCGACCATCTTGTGTGGTTTTGGGCTTCTTTAGCCTCAACAGCTACGAGCCCTTTAAATTCCTCTCTCACATATGGGTCCAGCCGCACCTAGATCTGGATGCCAGCTTGGACACGGGCCATTTTTGAAATATCACATGTAAAGCTCTCACTCATTGTGACCTATCTGATCTCTGGAGCAGCCAAAGGAACTGACACTTTATCTCAGCTGTCTGCCTTTAGAGACCCTGACAGCCTCCCTCCCTGAGCCCTCAGCAGCTATGGGGGATGGTTACAGAGGCTGACTGGAGGTCAGGGGCTCGGGGTAGGGAGTGAGGTGACTCTGGAGGAGGGGAGAGGGCATCAGGGCTTTGGGAGCATGAAGGATCAAGCAGAGTTTTGATGCGGAGAGAAAGACCAGTGGGGATGTGCAGGTGGGCTAGGATGACCAGATAGCAAGTGTAAAAAATCGGGACGGGGGTGGGGGTAATAGGTGGCTATATAAGAAAAAGCCCCCCAAAATCAGGACTGTCCCTATAAAATCGAGACATCTGGTCACCCTAAGGTGATCATAGGGGGCAGGCCTGGAGTGGTGGGGACTGCAGCCATGCTATGTGCCAGGCAGACCCCAGTGCCTCTGTGTTGAGGGATCGGTGCCTGAAGTGTGCTCCCCCACCCCACCCCATTCACTGCAGGGAGTGCTGGAGGTACATGTGTGTTGTGAGAAGAGTATCCGTGTTGGTGAGCCAAATGAGGAGAAATGAGGAAAGTGGGGGGGGGGGGGGAGAGAAAGAGTGTGTGTGTGTGTGTGTGTGCACGTGTGTGTGTGCGTGTGTGTGTCAGTGGGAACTTAGTTAAGTACTAGGTAGTTTCTTTGATTTTTAGACACTTGGGTCAGTGGGATTTGAACTTCAGCAGCCTTAGCTCTGTGATGGAGGGAAGGGGTGTACAGCCAGGGACTCTGGGGCCCTTGGCGGTGCTGGCTGAGGGGCTATGGATATAGCATAAAATTTGCCCCCCATTTTGAAAGCCAGTACTCAACCTATGCACAATTTCCACCTCACTCACGCCCTAAGATGATGGCTAATGTGGTGCCAAGGCCTCACTCACAGGAATGAATTCCACTCTGTGTGAGCCATGATGACTAAATCCCCCTCTGGCTCCTGGAGGCAAGTGGTCACTCTAGCGTGGGGCGGTGTAGGGAGGGGAAGCTTGGCCATGCGGTACCTGCAGTAGGTACCATGGAGGAGTTCAGTCTATACAGCTGCCCGTCAGGTACTGAGTACCAGCACTCTGATTCGCAGAACAAATGGCTCAGGCCAAGTTCCAGATCCCTGGAAATAAAAGCTCTTAAGGGGAGCCACGGATAGACCTGCAGGGTCCCACTCTGCTGGCCTGCCTCGAGGAGTCCCACTGAAGTCAGTGCAGTTGGGCCCATGGGCCAGGAGCGTGGGCTCTGGCTCTGAACTGTAATGCTGGCTGGTGGTGCAGTAGTGAGGAGCCCCAGCTGCTGGGAATGTGAAAGCGGAAATGCTCCAAACAGCTGATGTCTTACTGCCAGTGGTGTTAAAATACCACTCAGAAAGGCAGAAGCAGATTTATTTGTTCTCCTCAATTAAAGCAATTACTGTGCTCTTGTGAAAGTCAAAACACAATTCTCAGCCCCAGCACCAGGCAGCTCTTGCTTATGGCAGGCCAGTCCTTGTCACTCCCCTCCTGTTGGAAACTGTAAGCTGATACCATTCACCTCTCCAACAGCACTTCATACAAAGGGGCTGGAGCAGTGACTGCGGCACAGGCCTGTTGAAGCGCTTAAGAGATAATGCAATGCCCTTATGTGTCATCCTGGTTGACATTTATTGGGGGATGACTGGGTTTCCCCCTCCTGCCATGTGTACAGTAGCGTGATCATTCTTTCTACACAACTGCCGGTGGGTGCGAGCATGCCAAGGCCCAGACAGTAATTGAAGCTGACTCTGCCATGAGAACAAGAAATGATTTCATGGCTAAAGAGAAATGCGCATGGAGTAGTAATAATCCTGATCGTAGCTGGAGAACCAGCCACTGCTGGCATTACTTATATAACGGCTTTTGTTTTAGCCCCCTGTAACCAGCCACTTACAACTCTACGAAACTTTCCCCTCTTATTTCCTTGGCTTGGTTGCTGCCTGGAGGGGAATGATTTTATTTTTATGTTTCTGAAAGTCTGAGCCAAATTGATTCTGCCATTTTTGAGGGTGGTTATGAAAAATGACTTTAGTCATTGGAAGAGAAGCAATTGCTATATATATATATATATATATATATATTTGCAATTGCTTCTCTTCCAGTAACTATATTGGTAGCAGCTATTGCATCCAAATGGCTGCAGGTATCGAGCTGAAATTTAGCAGGAGCTAGTTGTGGAGAAGTACCTTGTTTAAAACATCCCCTGAAAACTGAATTTGATTTGACTGCATTATCCCCCCACTGCTACCCTGATGCTGTGCAGATGCAGTGAAATTCACCCCCCAGCAGAGGAGGCCACCACAAGTCCAATGCACCATGCCAGTGCTATTCTGAAGATGTGAATAGTGGCTATGCCTTGGGCTGGCCATCTGCACATGGGTGAATTTCGCCTTTAGTTCAGGATTGCCTTGCTAAGCTCATAACATGCCCAGCTCAGGAATACCACACTGTGGAGGACGAGCTTAGAGGCATGGCTCCACTGGAGTGTCAGCTGCATCTGAAAAGGTAATAGCTGCCTTTTTGCAAGGTGCACAGGGGAGGGGGCTCCAAGAAGAAGCATGAGAATAAGATGGTTCACGGGGGGTCCATATTATGATATTTCACAAATGTAGGACTGGAAGCAACCTCAAGAGGCCATCTAGCCCATTCCCTTATACTGAGGCAGGATTACTTATACCTGGAAAATCTGTTCTCTCAATGGGGCCTTGAGAATTCTATTGGAAGCAAAAAAAAATGTGTTAAGCGAACAGCTGCCATCCAGACAAATGGGTTGGGGCCTGATGCAAAGAATCTGATTCCAGTAGGAAAAATACAGCCTGATGTTAAAGCAGCTGTTGGCAACATGCAAGTGGCCCTGAACTGCCTGTGAGCTCCTGTCTGAGCCATAGACCTGCACGGACCAGGAATGGGTCAGTTAGCCAGTATTTTCCAGCTCTTGTGGCTTTGGTGTTTTTCTTAAAGCTCCAGCTGCTAGAATGAGGTCATTGCCTAAGAATCTCAGTTTGCATTTAGAAAAAGACGGAAGTTTCTAGACCTCCTAGTTGCAAAGAAAAGCTTGAAAACATGACACACTCTTGAGTGTTTCTACCCCAGGAATTTATAATTTTTATATCTCATGATTTGTAAGTCAAGCTCATGGTCTTTGGAGGCCTGACTCATGATTTTTGAATGTTTGGGATTGACCGGCCTGTAGCCCTTTATAGAGTACTTCTGTGTGATTTGTCATTGATCTTCCAGGTGCCAGGCAGGCATTAGGCATTCGTGCACCATCCTGGTGTTTCTTGTAAAGCACACACTGTTCTGGGTGGCCTCTTTTTACTTCCTTGTCCACCCAACAGATGTCGACAGGAATGCATAACGTCTGTCACAGCAGCGTTTGCTGTTCTTGGCCAGCAGGAAGGCGAACTCTTATGCACATTAGTGTCTATTTTCAATAACCCAACAAACAGGGAAAAGAGAAGGATCCACTACTGTAAAGCAGAAAGGGTAGGGATGTTACTGATTACAGGCACAGAGCGTGCTAGGTGCTGGCAAATCCACAGCGTTATATAAATGGGGTCTACAGTGTTTTATTAATACAGGGCAGAATTGAAATTTTCTGTGCAGGTCAGATTTGCTATGGTGATTATGGAAGGAATACCCAAGTAACTTATCAGTGTATTTTTTCATATGGTGATTTTATGTTACTCGAATTTCACAATTAGTAAACTGCATGCCATGCTTGCATGAACTGGGCTTCATCTCCTTTAGCAAAGCAATAGGATTTTTCCAGAGGATATGTTCTTTCTCCAGGCTTGGCAGATGATATGCTGTATTTCCAAGTGGGAGTAATTTGGCGTTTGGCCAGGAAGAGGCGGCCACCGGCTTGGTTGTAATGGCATGAGACGTGCAGCAAAAAAATGAAAGATTTTTGCCGTTTCACTTTGTTTAGGATCTGCTTAATTAGCTAAGTACAAACAGAAAACTCTTGCAATTATTTTGAAAACATCTCAAAATATTCTCCAGCACAGTTTAAACAGATGTAAAATATCAGCAGTCTGGTGGTAGCTACGAATGGTTCGTTGACTGTGCTTTTTCGATCAGGAAAAATAGTTGAACTCGTTCCCCATGTAACTTGGTGGGGTCTGTCCACCAAAACCAGAAACCAGACTGAGAATTGGCCTATGGTTTGGAGCAGCTTCTTCTGAAGAGGCACGGATATCCATGAATGAGGTAGAATCACCTGCTCCTCTTTGGGTTTCCTTAAACGAACCTTAATTTTGTTCAAAGAAAGAGGCCACAAGGAGTGGGAGAAACACAGTGAAAGTCCAGCTCTGATGGATTCAGGTAGCCCCAGCAAAGCACCGGACTCCTCAATGCTTGGGCATATATATCACAAGAGAGATCTTTAGCAGCCCAGCCATGTCAACATGAAGCTCTTCACTGCTTGCTTGATGCTGAGATAAACCACATGCTTATACTTTGTCAAGGAACTAACTTTTTGCCAGTAATCTCAGACCCATCACTGTCCACATCCCCCAGGCTACCCCAGACAGCCAGTCAGGCCCAGGCACTTGGATGCTGAGGCATTTTGCACAGCTTGATGTTGACCTTGCCTGGCTGCAGCTGGCCTGCTCTTCCCACCATCTTCATCTGTCTTGGGCACAGCCTTGACTGGATCCTGCATCACCCTCCCTGCCCTGGCACTGCAGGAATCTGCAGTGACATTGGTAAATTTTAAGACCACTCGTAGCCCAACAGATGCATGTTAGTCTGCTCTTCTGGAGCTCCTTGTCCATAGGAGTCTGCCAGCTGAGAGGCATATTTGAAGCTGTGGCACGGTAATGGCAATTGCCAGTGAAATCAGAGGTGGCTTGTGTGTGTCTCACGTGAGACTTGCATCTTGGTGTGTGTGGCAGGGCAGGGGTAAAACCCCTTGAATGCCTGCCCCTGCTGGCTAAGCCCTGCTTTCTGGCAGGAGGGCCAGGGGCAGTGGCTGGAAGCAGTCAGCAGGGAGCCCAGCTGTGGGCCCTAACAAGGGCTGGCTCACCACAGTAGGCTGGGCTAAGTGGTCACAGCTGGGGCTGCAGACTGAGAGGTCTAGAAAAGCCTTGAGCTTAACTCAGTTAGGGGGCAAGCCAGGAGGAGGACGACAGGAGGCTGCTCCTGCTCCTGCTCCGTCTCTGTCTCCTCACCACAGACAGGGTGCCTGGAGACCCTGGAACCAGGTAGAAGGAGGGTAACTGTTGGGGGATAAAGGGAAGCACTTCCTTGCACTGAAGCCACTGATGTAGACTATAAATAAAAGGCACTAGAGGGAAACACCAGAGGAAGGTGTGAGGACTCTTATTTCTACCAGCCAGAGCACAGGGGAGAAAGAGAGAAACCTGTGCAGACCCTGTGACACTGGGGGCTTGTCTAGGATCCTCCTAGCCATTGTGGTTTGCGACTGCCATTATGGAGGAGACCCTAAAGTGGCTAGTGAGCACCGTGTAAGAAATGCAGCAGTCCCAGCAAACAGAGAGACAGGACCTGAACCAATTGCAGGCGGAACAACAGAGGACACTCCAGGAGTTCATCGGGGCACAGACCACGGTGCAGCAGCAGATCCTCCAGAGGATGGTGAGTCCGCTGGTGGGGGATGGTGCCAGGCCGCAGGGATGGGGGCTCTGTAAGATGGACCCTGCAGATGACCCTTGGAACTTTTGAGTGGGTGGCTACCGTGGCTGGCTAGGAGCGGGAGACCTGGGCCCTGTGGTTAGCCCTGTACCTGGGTGGGGAGGCCCAGGCAGCATTTGTGGTGCTGGGTGACACCCAAGCCCGGGACTATGACGCGGTAAAGGCTGCTATACTGGATCGTGAGGGACTCTCAATGGAGAGGTATGACAGAAGGTCTGTGCAGGGCAGGGCACTGGTATGGAAATTACCATATCCCGTCCTATTGGGAGGAGACTGGGGAACCCCATCCAGGGAGGTCCGGAGTCAGGGTGAGGGGTCTGAGGAAGAGACTACGGGGTGCCCAATCACAGGGACGGAGGGGGGTGAAGGGAACCTCGAACCCCCTAAGGGGAAAGAACCCCCTTCTCCAGGCCTAGGGGAAAAGAAGGGGGGAGAATAAGCTGAACTCAGTTGGGAGGCAAGCCAGGAAGGGGACAGGAGGATGCTGCTCAGTCTCCTCACCATAGGCAGGGCTCCTCAGGTGCCTGGAGACCCTGGAACCAGGTAGAAGGAGGGTAACTGTTGGGAGAAAAAGGGAAGCACTTTCTGGCACTGATGCCACTGTTATGCACTGTAAATAAAAAGCACTAGAGGGAAACACAAGAGGAAGGTGTGAGGATTCTTATTTCTACCAGCCAAATCAATGGGCACGGGAGAGAAAGAGAGAGACCTGTGCAGACCCTATGACAGTGTGTCCCAGTGGATGCACTTGTTTCTCAGAGACTGTTCTCAGCCGTTCTTCATTCGGCGGCACTTGAGATGGAAATCTGCTGCATCAAAGGGTATGTCTTCACTTCGCTTGCGGCGCCCCCGACGACTCCGGAACTCCAGCTTGCCGGGAGGCGCAAGCTGGAGTCGACGGGGGAGCGCGCCGCCGACTGCCGCTCCCATGAGGATGAGCGGTAAGTTGGCTGCAGATACGCAAACTTCAGCTACGAGATTCACGTACCTGAAGTTGCGTATCTGCAGTCGATCCTTCCCCGTAGTGGGGACCAGCCCAAAATGAGGGTGTGTCTTCCGTTGGCCCCTGATGTCAGCATGGATTTCTGGGAGAATGTGAAGAAATAACACAGCAGCACTGATGTGCTCTCAACTCCTATGTGGGTTCCCCAGGAACACACAGGCCGGGGCCAACAGGACAGGACGCCAGCGCCTCCCTGGGGCAGGCTCCTTCTAGTCACAAATACTAGGACAGCATTTTTCGGACGAGTCACTGAAGCTGTTGCAAACCTGGCAGCTTCTTTGTATGGCAATCTCCCCGTGGTTTGCTGGCGGGCAGTCCCAGAATGAATGTATGGTTGAACTAGAATGTATGTTAGATGGGGAAGACTAATGGAGAGCCTAAACCCTGTAGGGCCCAGGGCCTGGAAATGGGGGTCGATGGAGAGACAAGGATTCATAGAACTCAAATGTGGCAGAAAATGTTCTAGCTCAACTCCACACTTAACTAAGAGCTTGTCTACACACCAAAAGTATCGTGGAATAACGTAGGAGTGAGAATTTAAACAGAGTAATTTTTCCTGATTAACTCCATGCTTAGACCACTGTCTGGAGTCTGACACTTTGACCATCTCCTCTCCAGGTGTTATCCAAGGAAATTCCAGCTTGGGAAAGTGGCAGCTTGTCACCCCAGCTCCAATTTCCTTGTGTGCGATGAACCCCAAACTCCCTGGGTTCTGTTGGAGCTTGTCTGTTAGGTTGTATTAACTTGTAGTGTTATATAAAGAATAAGAGCATCTGCACATGGAGTTAATCACCAATAGCTATTCCAGAATAACTCTCCGTGTAGAAAAACAATGAGGAGTCCAGTGGCACCTTAAAGACTTATTTGTCTCTTTGTAGACAAACCCTATTAATTTTCAGGTCAGTGTGACTTTTTTGTAGATTTTAGGGGTGTGCGCGTGTGCATGTGTGTGTGTGTAAAATGGGCCTTCTAATTGAAACTCAGCAGAACTTTAATCTTGGGGTAACTATTATTGCTCCATAATGTATTGTATAGAAATCCACATGCAGCACTAAACAGTATAAAAGGTCATGTTATAGCTCACACATCACAACACAGCAAGAGGTGATGCCTTTTGAAAATATATTGATTGTCAGCAGTTTCCAATGCAAAGGTTATAATGGTCTCCTATTGAACAAAATGTTGACGATCAAAGGGGTTTTCAAAAGCACATAATGAACAATGGATTTTTTTGGTTCTTTGGCAATTCTGAAAACTTGGGGGTGGGGGGAAAATTGTTACAGAATGAACCAAAAACTACATTTTTCAAATTGAAAAGTAAAGCTAAATGTTTCACATCAGAACATTTCCTTTTGATTTTTGACATTTAAAAATGTTTTTACTTAAACTAAAGGAAATTTTGAAATAAAAAGTTATTTCAAAACGAAACATCAAAATGTTTTTAAAATAATAAAAAAAAATGTGTTTAGTCTTCTTTTTGACCAGAACAATTCAGTGAACCCAACAGAAATTTGAGAAATGTTTTGATGTCCTAAATCTGCGTTCTCTAACTGCCCCCCATCCACCCAAAAAATGTTGGCTGTAAGTTTTCACCCAGCTATAGTTAGTCACCCAATTCCCATTGACTTTCCGTGGGGGTTAGAGCCCCAACTGGAGTCTGCCTTTGACAATCTCCCTTCCAAGTGTTTCAAAAACTGGAATTTCCTAGGGAAAGTAGCAGCTTGTCACCCCAGCTCCACTTTCTTTGTGTCGTCTGTACCCAGAATTCCCAGAGATCTTTTGGAGCTTATCTGTTAGTCTGCTTGTATTCATGTCTAGTGTTTTATGAAGAAGAATAAAAATCACTTTTTGAACTTTGTGTCATTAAAAGAAAGTATCTTTTTTTGCAAAACGAGAGGAATAATTTTTTCTATTTGATACTCTATCTGCAAAGACAATGCATTGTGTTCTAATAAGAGCCACCAGGGCAAATTCCTTGTTCTCCTGCCTGAATGGCAGGCTCTATCACTTTTTTGGTTTGTTTGTTTGTTTATTTATTTATTTGAAGAACGGTTCCCTCGAGCGCTAAGTAAAATTGATTTTTAAGTGAAACTATCTCTTATAATTGCCGCTGAAATGCCTTGTGGTTATTGTAATGGATTTTGAACTGTGACGAGGCCTACTTGATCATAACTGGAGCGCCGCAGATTATTTCAATGTGATTTAGGGAACCTAGTTGGATTGAATGATTTGAGTTTAGCCGAGCGTTTTGTCTGAGTAAGGAGGAGATGAAGGCAGGAGTGGTGGCTCAAAATGCTGACTCACGCATTTCCTGCCCCTTCTCTCAACCGCAAGTCTGCAGAAGCTGAGACTGCTTCGGAGATCTGGTGCCCCAAGCCCTGCCCTTTCCCTAAAAGTGCTCCATTAGCCTGTCCAACAGGTGTGCAATCCTCCACCCTGTTTCCCTGGGGAGGCACTTTGGACATAGATATGATGCCTGGCAGCTGAGGAAAAATGAGGAGGGTCTAAGAAACTCTGGTATGGTCTGAGTAAACCCTGAGCCTAGTTCAGGTCTTTCTTCGCCTACAGGCTGGGATTCTCTTCTAAATGTCCCCCCAAGACCCGCTCCATCCTTCTCCTTGCAACAGGTTGAGTTCACTCCAGATGGGAAAACGATTTCAGACATTGTGCATGGTATAGCAGTGCCACTCTGATCATCTTCCTTCAGCGTGCAGCACTCATCTGGGGTCAGCTTGTTTCACACTGTCCAGCTTTAGACAAACTCCTAAATCCTGGTTCTCTGGATTGGGAACCAGGACAGCTGGGTTGTATTCCTAACTCCGTCCCTAACTCTCTGGGTGACCCTACCTTGCTTTCTCCATCCATCCAACAGGGACGATGATACCCAGCCACCTTTGTAAAAGTTCTTTGAGATCTATGGAAGAAAAGTGCCACTGTCTTGCTGGCCATCCAACTCCTCCTCTAGTCTCATCTCTGCATTGTCTGCTGCACATTACCATCTGACAGTGTTTAGCTAGGTGGCAAGCTAATACCACCTATTTGCATGCAAAATGTGCTCCTTTTACTGTTCCCTCATTCTCCCATTCTTGCCCCCCTTTTCTCTGTGTCTTCCATCCATTGCACCTCCATTGTTCTCCTGGACTACAAGTTCTCTGGTGCAGGGAATCTTTGTGATATACACATACAGCGCCAAGTGCAATGGAGCCCTGGTTCAGGTGCTACTGGAGTGCAAAAAATAAATATATTCAAATGGTATTAACTGGCACCATGGATTATGTCTCTACCATTGGGTTCATTAGTGATGTCCTTAATTCAATCTGTCCGGTGGTTCTGGTCTAGTTTGCAGCTGTCCCTGCGGAGAGGTGAATCAGGTGTGCGGCTCTCCAATACCTGGGTTTCATTATCAATCATTTCCTATGTACCCTGCCTATGGCCTTTGGGACCTGGTTCTAGTGATGGGCAGCCTAGATGTAGCATTGCCATGTCCAAAAGGCCAAACATTAATCAGGCCCCACAAAAATCAGGGACTAGGCCCAAAAATCAGGAGGGTTTTTTTTGTTAAAGATTATCTGGTGGGTTTTTTGGTCTGTCTTTGGACTGCCCACCCCCCAGTATGTTGGTGTGACAATTAGTGTTGCCAAATCTCTAAGGAGATTTTTGTCTCTGTTGCTGGGATATAAGTTTGGATGGTGCAGGACAAGGTTCTAATGCTGAGGTCTAGTGGATAGAGCACTGGACTGGGAGTCAGGAGATGTGGAATCTCTACCCCTCCTGCCTCTAACCTGTGTGAATTTAAGCATGTCCTTCCTCTCTCTCGGTACCTAAGGATCCCCTCTCCATCTTTGTCCGTCTTGTCTCTTTTTAGAATGTGAGCTATTGTAGGCAGGACTGGCTCCTCACAGCAAAAAGAAAACTCTCCATTAATGAATAAAGAATGAGCCATGATGTTTCCATTCATGTTACAGGAAGGCCTGTCTGTTCCCTTGCCTATTTCACTGAAGCACTGAGACTTAGCCAACATAACATGCTATGAGTTCCTTCGATGAAAGGAGTTTCTAAGTAGCATCTATTTATTTTCCAAGCAGCCATTCTAGGTGACGGAGCAAATACAGAGTTAAGGAAGTTTGAAGATCTGCAGGATCATAAAATTTAGGGATGGAAAGGACAAGGCAGCTTCTGCAATCTATCCCCTGCTAACGCAAACTGTGGCCTGGCTTTCCCCCACGAACTGCTGTGAGCAGAAAGCTATTAAGATATGGATTCCAGGGGTTGACAGAGAGCCCTGGATCAGTGGGCACAAAGCACATTTCAGAGCAAGTTCACCTTTGAGAAATGTTGGTTTGTGGCTCAGTAACCCCTGACAAATGGTAACAGCTTTGACATGGGGGTCATTAGGAGCCAGTGTGGGTGTCATCTATGCTTGGGGAAATTCAATGGCTGAAAAGTTTAGCGGTCACAGTGAAAATGCACCCAGTAGAAGCAACTTTAAACAAATGCAGTCTCCTCTGTTCTCTCACACTGATGCAGTGCATGCCGGTAAAATAGCAAAACACTGATGCTCATTAGGGATGAACCACTTGTTTAATTTCTAAATAGATTAATTTTCACCCATGGGGACCAAATGAAGCCTTGAATTAAAGCAGATACAACTGCACTGCAATCATTGTTTTCAACTACTCAGATACCATGGTGATGGGCACAGTATAAAAAGCTGAATAGGGTTCACACCGGTGCTTAATTTGGCCTCGCGAGGGTGAGACACTTTTTGTAAATGGTTTGTTCCGGTTTGGTTTGGGGTTTTTTAACTCTGCCTTTGATCTTTGCATCTTCACACCTGCAGAACTCTTTGTAAGCCATAATGAACCCTGCCGCCTCCCAGGCTGGGAACATTTCATGCTGGTTTACAGATGGGAAATCTGAGGTTAAGGGCTGTGTCCCAAAGAACATAGTGAGTCCATGCCACAGCTAGAACCAAAACTCAGGCATTTTGACTCCCAGGTCACTGACTCTCAGTGCAGCACTAGACATGTTGCATCCCCAAGGTAAGTCTAGAAGCCAGGAGTCATGCTCAACCAATCTTCTCCCTAGATGTATTGTCCATGGTGAGAGTGGTGAAAAGTTCCACGGCTCTATTCAGAATTCAGCCAAGATCCAGTCTTCATGGCAAGGTCATCACCTCTTTGCAATTAGGGTTGATAACGGAAACTCCAGCACTGCCTGGAGAAGCATTGTGCCACTTCAGAGCTCCCACCTGCTTGCCTTGGAGGGAGCAAATTGTACCTACCCAGCTCCGTCTGACCGAAACCCAGACCATCCGGAGTCGCGGGAGAGGTGAGCTTTGCAGAGAGGCCATTGCATGTTCGTGTTAGCATGGAACGGGCTGCAGTCATTAGCCCTGAAAAGAGGGGCTACTGTTATGTGAAAATTCCCCAGCTCTGGTTGGCAGCGGGGGTAACTGAAACGGCTGATTGCACTAACCAGCCCGCAATCGCTAATTGCAATGCCACAGGAGTGGGGCTGAGGGACAATAGCCCAGGGCTGGCGAGGGAGTACAGGTAGGGTGTGGCTGGTACATCAATGGCAGCACATAGACACTAGCTCCCCAGGAGTACAAGTAATAACAGTAATAAACAAAGGAGTTTGCCAGGAAAGAGACAAGGTGATTAATGATTGTCAAGAAATGCAGCTGTCACTCAGCCAGGGGAGTGTGAATAAGCAGCTCCTGGAGCAGCCCCGTCCTGCTGCCCGCCTCCTTTCCTGCCAGGGGACGTGGCACTCTGTGGGGCAGAGGTGACCCTCGCCCCCTAAAGTATTTTGTAATGAGTGCTTCAGCGCAGGAGCAAGCCCCAAGGTTTGAGCGCACAGTTGCTGCCTGGGCACGGGCTCCGCAGGTCTCTTCAGCAGAGGGGCTGCAGTCACAGAGGAAGCAGAATGGGGATGCAATGAGAGCCTGACGTTCATGCAATCCCATAGAAACCTTCTGTAGCCCGTGTCCTCCTCCTGTGTCAAATGGGTGCTGGTCTGTACCCTAACCTGAAGAGCCCTGCCTCCCTGGAGCTCACCGTGCAGGTGTGTCGGGCACTTTCTGGCAAAGGAAGTGTTAACAGTAGCTGAGTTTCTCCCTCCACTTGCAAAGTGGCGAGGCCTTTTGGGAGACTAGAAACAGTGGAAACCCACATCTCCTCTTGCTGTCCCTGGAGAAGAGGAGGTGGGAGGGGAGTTAGCAAGAGCTCTCTCTGGCCCCATCCCCAGGAGATCACCAGCCCTTTGTCACCCCTACCACAGGCTCCAGGAGAAGACATGGCCGAGGCTTCTCCGTAAAAGGTCAGCTCCAGCTCACCTGCCTCTCCTCCGCTTTTTTTAAAACCTACACAGGCATGACCAGAGTCTGCTGGATACAGCGCTGGGGGTCACACTGTAGTCCCCTCAGAGGGAATCCTAGAAATCTTGCCCATGGAGGAATGTGGAATGTGAGTTTTTACAGAGAATCTTTAATTTTTTGTGGGGGGAAAATACATACCGTGGAACCCTGGTTATCTGATCTTCTTGGGACTGGGGTCAGGAGTGTGGGCAGGGCTCCAGGCTGTCGGTCCCAGGTGGCAGGGTTCGGGCTCTTAACCCCTGGTGGTAGAACTCAAGCTTTCAGCTTAAAAATGGTAAATATATCCATAAATACTGTGTTCAGCTGATACCAATATATTGTGGCCAGGGAAATTAAAGTTCAGCATTTTAATTTTAATCATGGAAAAACCCAAGCTGGCAGTTTTCACCAGCTCTGAATTCACTAAGAACAGAACCAACGTAGCGCTGAGAATGGGAGAGCAGGTCCCATGCAAGAGGGTTAGCAAACCTTATTGCTGAGAACAGGACAGCCTATTTGGGTCATTGCAGTCCCGGGGGAAAACAGGCATGATCAGTGGTAACAGACGTGCATTGTTTCCTATGCAGAGCACATATGCCGCATAGGCCCCTTTTAGAGAATGGTATCTGTACCATTCATGCCATAGATAAATAGATCTACCTCTTGTGTGGTGCTAATGCCCATGCAGTAAACTGCAGAGGCTAGGTGATAATGGGAATTTATCATGGCTGCACTCTACTCCTCTGGGATTGCTGCCGATATTCCCAGACCTCTGAGCACCTGCCAGGAGCTGCCAGCTATTTTAAGTAAGTAATTACCAGCCACAAAATATTCCCTTTCCCCAAGTTATCCTGGCCTAAATCCCGAAATATTCTGGTTTAAGTCCAAGTGAGGAATCTTCCCTTTCCAATGGGAGCAGTCTGCCAGAGCATAAATTATCAGACCTTTGCATGGTGACATAATGCACAATGAATTTGTTAGAAGTTTCCAAAAAATGATTTCAATATAGAATGAATTACAATCTCTGTGCAGTTGGGGCCGAAGCAGCTTATCAGGTGGAAAGACGCAAGGTCTAGTACCCAGAACATTTAGAATTAATTTCTGAGACAGGATCGCCTGGAGGGTGGTGTTGATGTTTTATTGCCCATGAGTTTGGGATGGCATCGAAGCTTGCATTAGTGACTTGTAGCTTCATTGCTGTTAAACCATCCTACCACACCAAGAGGTGGTTGCTTGCTGTATATCAAACGTCTAACTAGACACTGTGCATGGACATTACAGGGCAGGAGCCACAAGGGATCAAATCGTTCTTGGGCTTTGGGTCAGCTGGATTTTGTAGCTACCTACTGGACTTTAAGATCTTAAGCTGCCTTTGGTTTCTCCCACATCCAGAGTTTGAAAAACTGTGAAGAGCTAGGATTAGGGTTAGCTGTGACTTCTCTCCTCCACCCTGAGGCTTTAGGTTTTAGTTCCTAAATATCCATAAGCAAGATATGTCCATCTAGATATACAAAATTGGAATGTTTCCCCACACATACCTACCCCCAACCCTGCAGACAGGTGAACAGCATTCCATGTGCTATGAATACAATAGAATCTACAGATACAAATGTTTCTCAGATCTGTGGGGGTAAGACAGCTGTGGAGAATGCATTGATGCGATCGACATGCCAGAACATTGCAAGTGGGATGTAGAACAATTTGAAACCACTGTGCTGGAATTCATCACCCAGGGCAGCCTTTGAAAATCCATTGACATCCTCCCACTGACATTAACGGGCCTGCCACACCCAGAAACTCCATTTTTCATGCAGCAGAAGGAGGGAGCGAGGGAGAGTGAAAGCAAGAACAAAGAAAGAGTAGCCACAGCTTTATCTTCCATGGGTCTCTACGATACACAGGGGCAGTTTTCCTAGCAGGCAACATATCTTTTTCCCATCACGTGTTCATTAAATAATAAGTTGTAGGAGTAATAGGTCTCTGCCACACCTCAGGAAATACTACTAGTGATAGGCAGTGGTAATGGGGTTGTGTAAGGGAGAAAGACCCAGGCCAAGGGCAAGAGGTGGTAGCTGGCTCCATTAGCTCTCCCTTCCTCACAAGCCCCCCTGGGATTCCCAGCATGAGGTAATGCTCCATCATCTGCAGTAAATGCCTTCCCCTCCCCAGCTTCCTGAGGCAGTGCTCTAGGCCCTAGGGACACTATGGGGGGCAGAGGAGCAGCTGGTCTGGAGAAGCAAGGCTTACGGGTGAATGGCTCTTGCCTTTGGCACATTTCTCAAGAACTGCTTATTCTGGAGCTGGCTCATCGTGTTATGAGACATCCCAGAATGAAGTTTCCAGCCGTCTACATGGAAGAAACCTGCTTAAGGGATCCCAGGTTGTCAGGGACAGGATGACGGCAGCTCCATTGTTTGCCTGCCTTACCTTGACTTTCATGCCTGGAATTCCTGCTGAGATGGCCTTTTTGGGGACGGATATCGGGATGTTGGTGCAAACCTGCCAAAGCGTAATGAGTTCTTACAAAGTCTAAATGCCCCTTAGAAAAAACAGCTATGAGCTGCTTCTGGGCGAAAGGAAGATGTATTGATCCTGGAAAGCAAGAGCAAATGATGTGTCTGGAACAGAGACAATTTCTTAAATTAAAAGAACCATCCTGTGATGATGTGGTAGGTGGGGAGTGAGGGACAACAGCAGAGCTGGGGCAGGACTGGGGTAGCAAAGTGGGCTGCAGGTCAGGAGTGAGAGGGGTTGGCAGAGCTTGGGGGCAAGCCCGAGGCTGGAATAGCGGGGGCTGCAGGTCAGGGTTAGGCAGTAATGTCCACTGTGCCTGCCTGCTTTATGCCTAGGTTAACCAGCGCTTGTAAGGTCCTTTCTTTAAAGTACTAAACTAATTGTGAATTTTAAAACACCAGTGGGGTGCCCAGAAGTGTTTCCCCGAGGGTTATTCCTTCTCCGAGGTACAGTGGCTTTTGGCTGGCATCGTCCAGCGCTAACCCCACAGGCTGTTTATAAGGAGTTGGTCAGAGGCCCGCATCACCCTGTTTCACTCAGATGGAGAACATCCTCTAGGACCTCAACCCTCCGTTTTCCAATGCCGTACGGCAGATTTTACTCGTGGGACTCCCATGACAGCAATATAGCTCCCCCGGGCTAAACCTCTCTGGAAAATCTGCTCCAAGATGTCTGTGGGGGAAATCTACCACACAGTTGTCAAATAAACCAAACTGGCTTTCCTTTCTGCCCTGGATTTGTCCTTTATGTACCAATCTACCTCCAAGCACAGGGTACTGGACAGGGATGGAGGAAGTGTTTGCAAACCTGCAGGGGTAGTGGGCAGATCTGGGGGGAGTGGGGTGGGGGAATGATGATTATTCATTATTCGTATTACTGTAGCATCTGGGAGCCCAGTCATCCACCAGGACCCCATCCCCCACTCTGCTGCCTGCCATGTGCAAATCTCAAAGCCGTCCCTCTTCAACTAGGCGGTGGCTTGTTTTTTGTTCTCCTTGAGCCCAGCAAAGTGAGCTGCGGGGAGAACATTTTGTCTTCACTCCAGTAATGGGTAAGATGCTCAGATACTAATTCAAGGGGTGTGGTGGGGACCATTTTATTTTGAAATGAAATGAACAAGTTTGTTTATTTCCCTCCCAGGGATTTGTCTACACAGAAAAGTTGGGCTCTAATCAATGTGGTGCTATCTATCCCTGAGTATGGATGTAATTACCGTGGGATAAGGATGGTTTAGAGATAGACCAGTACATCTTTTCACCATATAGGAAAGGGAATAAGCTGTTCTGGGAAGGCACCTATATACTGGTGTAAGGGATTGTTTTGGAGATGTTCTCTGTTTTGTGTTATACAGGAAGTCAGACTAGTTAATCTCTTCTGGTTTTGGAATCTCTGAACTGCATCCAGACCAGGGGATTTGTGCTGATATGACTATTTTGGAGGGAAATCTACCTGACTACTCATCTCATGAGGCCACCTGCACCACCTAAGCCCTGTGTTAAGGACTAAAGGGGTGTGGAGGTGCTCATGTTTCACTCACACATCTGAGCTCACCCATGGTGTGCCAAAACGCCCTTATCCTAGCCTGCAGAACTCCAGGAGATCGGGGATGGATCCAAAGCTACTTCCTTCAACTTCTGCAGAATGAGTCTTACTAGTCGATAGTCAAGAGATCAAATGAAAGAATGCAGACACTGCTGCTTCTGAAGATGCTTCCTGCCAGCAGTTCCTGTTCTTCTGTCTTGCAAACTAGTAGTTTTTAACCTTTTCCATGCTGGGACCCCTTAGGGATCTTGCTCCTTCCCCATTTAGCACTCTGGGAAGGCAGCAGGATGGATGCAAGCAATGGGGGGGGAATCTGTGTTTCAGACTTCAGTCTCAGTCTTCTGTACTTTCTCCTTCGCTAGATGAAAACCAGGATTGTGCCATGTCTTCTGCAGGGTTCCCCGGAGAATCCATGCAGGAGCAATTCAAAGCAGGGAGACAGTGCTCCCAGTGCCAGGTGGGAGGGTTAACCACTGTGCCCAGCCTCTCTCTACATCTCAAGGAACCACAGTGTGCTGGGTTGGGGACAGGCCCTCCTACCCTCATGTCTCTCCAGTTTTTGGGTAACATTAAAGGTTGGTCCCAGCACTGGGCTGCTCAGAGCAGAAAGGAAGAATGTTGACCTTTACTAGAAGATGGGGAGCAGGGTTGCCCAGTGGAAACTGTAAAGGCTGGGGAAATTTGCCAGGTTCATTCTCCTCTTGTGCTGGTTTTGAGACAGTTCAGTTGAAAGCCCCTTATATTGGTCTTGTCCCTTTTTCTCTGTCCCATCTGTGTTCTGTAGGGCAGCATGTTGCTGGCCCTTTCTGGGCAAATGGGTGTCAAACTTTGCTCTAGTTGCACTGGTGGAAGGGCAGCGGAAGTGATAGGGAAAGCAGCGTGGAACAGCGGCTGCTATTTCTGCAGGAACAGCAACCCCTGCTGACTCAGCAGTGAAGTAGTATGAAATCTCCCCCTCCCCCCCCCCCCCCCCCCAAGCATTCGTAGGCCTCAGTTTCTACAAGTCTGTAACGGGGTGCCCATCACGCCCTTGCGTAGCGAGCTCCTTTGCCCTGCTCCTCACAGACACAGGGACACTCCAAGCTGGTGCAACTCCCATGCTCTTTATTGGTGTCCATTTCCCACCACCAGTTTCCTACGATATGCAGGCTATTTATAACACAGGCCTAACACAGGCCTATTCAACAACAGAGTAGCAGGCTCCTACCTCTCCTTTCTCCCTGGATGCCCCGTTGGGAGGAGGGTGGAATCCTGTGCCCATCAGTGCTGCATGGGAACATTCTTATCCCCCCAGGTAGCTTTGAAAGGGGGCGATTCACTGAGATCATTGCCCTCGTGGGCAATCTGGGACTGTCCTAGATCCCAGATTCTAAGGGGATGGGATGATATGGGGCAGGTGGTGATCTCAGAGTGACTCTGTCCATTCTCCTCCCCTCAAGCACAGAACTTCCTTTATCAAGGGAGGCTGGATGATTGGAGCTGAGCCCTGCAGTGTCACTCGGGAGCAGAATTCTGCCTTGGAGAAGAGCAAAGGCGAGAGGAGCGAAAATACAGATTTCTAAACTTTTCTGAGGGAGACAGAGTTAAAGAGAAACCCAAACAAGCCTCCAATTCCCTGGAAACGCAGGCAGCCAGCGCCGTCCTTTTGACCTTGGGTACTTTTCCATTTTGTATGATGTAAGGTCCATTCTGGAGGCATGAAAGGGATTTTAGAGCAGAAGAAGAGTCTGTCCCTTTCATGTGTTCAAACGTGCCAATATCCAGGCCAGCAATGGAGTCCCACGCGGCCCCATATGTGCCAAATGCCCCTGGCTCAGACAGGCACTTTGATTTCAGTAGAGCAGTCAGTATCGCTTGCTCTGTACTGCTAGGCAGCTCTCATACCAGATCAGTGGATAGTGATCGATCTTTTGGCGATCTATTTATCACGTCTCATCAAGACGCGATAAATCGATCGCCAACAGTGCTCCCGTCGACTCTGTAACTCCAGCTCGCCAAGAGGCACAAGCTGGAGTCGATGGGGGAGCCTGCTGCTGACCGCCGCCGCCGTGAGGACAACAGGTAAGTCGGCCAAAGATACGCCGACTTCAGCTACGTTATTCATGTAGCTGAAGCTGCGTATCTTCGGTTGACCCCCTTCTCCTAGTGTAGACCAGCCCCATAGTGCCATGGATCTGGAAGCTGGGTCCCTGTTTTTCCTCCTGAGTGCCCCTGCTTACAGCTTTCCAATGGTAGCAAGGATCTATAGAGGCTAAGGAGTCAGGTGGATGGGGCAAAGAGCTGACATGCTAAGTGGGGACAAAATCTTCCAGGGGTGTGGTGGGATGGGCCAAGTGAGACCCCTTCAGACCTCCTCCAGTCCCTTTTCTTCACTCTTAGCTGGAGTGATTTCCTTACGCTTTGCCTGGGGTATTTCATTGCCCATTGCTCTTCTCCCATCTGCTAAAAGCATTATTCTATTCAAAGGAGCGCAGGTGGACAGCCAGGGGTTGGGGTCAAGGGACTTCAGGGGGTGCTCTACCCACAAAATAAACACCGTCTGCATTTGCCACCAGACAGAGATGCTGCCCATCATCCATTCCAAATACAATTGTGCAGCTCCACTGGGCCCCTCACTGGGATGGGAACGTGCCCTCCAGGTTCTGCTCCTTGACTAGGGGAGAAAAATTAGGTGTGTGAGGGGGCATTTCACAAAGGAGACAGGGCTTGTGCAGATCTCTGGTCCTCCCTCTCCATTGACATTCCAGGGGTCATCACTGGGCAGCTCGTTAATGCCGTGCCGAGATGGATAAGGCAGCGCACATCTCTGTGAACCATTGCTGCAAGCTCGGCGCAGACTCTGATCTCTCTGCATCCATTACGCTCGGGTCCTTTCTGTGCTGGTTTATTTGCAGCTGTTACTGCTGGAAGCTTGGTGGTGTTTTTAAGTGAAAGTCAATGTTCTGGAGTATTAGCAGCTTCAGAGAGGTGCTAATGTGGTGTGTTGGCCATGCAGCAGCTGGATACAAGCCCTCTGGGATCAAAGAGGATTGTCCAACTGCAGTGACATATTGGGCTGTAACAGGTTCATAGGATGGAAGGGACCTCCTGGGTAACTCCATCATCTAATCCCAATCAAACTAGCTCCATTTCAAACTAGCTAGGTTGCAGAATTACCTGTTGTCCCCTCTTTTGTGCTGACCCCTGCTTCCTCTGCACAGCGAGCTGGCAACTCACAGATGAATCCCGACCAGGCTATCACCCTGGGAGGGGGTAGGGTTTGATCTGCGGTCAATTCTAGGTGATGGATGCCTTTCAAGCCGTAAGTATACTGAGCTTTCCCTTAATGGCGAGACACAGGGGGCCCTCAGTTCACCCCAGTTCCATTCCCTGCTCTGCACTGGCACCAGGTATGTATGGGGGCATTTACATTCTGACTAATCCCTGCCCCTCCTCCTGTGAGCATATCAGTGGTGTGGTCCACATCTGGATGGCCGGATGCAGGTGCACATCAATAACTGTTGCTGTCCATCCAGGTGGTGTGGTGAGTCCTTGGAAATCTGTGAATTCCACCCGTTTCTCTTTACTGGCGGGAAAATGGTTTTGTTTGTTCTCTGATCGGCAGGAGAACATTAGCAAAACATTGCTGCCCCCCATTGCTGCTCCCTCCCCGTTGGGGAGAACAGAGAAAAAGACAAGACATTGACTACATGTGAACAGAAGAAAAGATCCCCCTCCCCCCTCCCCCATCCCTTCCTGCTCAACCCTCACTGTGCCAAAGAGAGTGTTATTGACAAATAAGTTAGTGCTTTGAAAGAAAAATGCCGCAGCAGTTTGTGAAGCTGCCTTCTTGATCAATACTCAGTGGCGGCTAAGCCTGCTGTCTAGGGGATTTCAGATGTGGGCTGCTGGGGTAATAAGAGCCCTGGGATCAACTGTCTCAGAGATTATTACAGCATGAGATGCTTGGCTGCTTTACAGTGTTTACTAAAGATTTATATTCCCTTTGTGTATATAAGGTTGTCTTCTCTTGTCGCTGGTTGATAATTTTTTGATGGTCTTGTACTTACAGTATCATTACTGTTTGTTTGGGGTTGGGCGCTTTTTTCCCCTCTGTTCTCCTGCAGCAACGCCAAGATGAAATGATTGGGATGAAAAAGGAGAACAGGCAAACAAACCCACAGGCTGGAAGCAGTGAGGCCTTGTCTACGCTAGAAAATTAGGTCAGGTTTAACTACGTTGGTCAGGGGGTGTGAAAAATCCACACTCCTGAGTAGTGGTGTGAAGCTGACATAGGTCACCATGCAGACGGTGCTAGGTTGACAGAAGAATTCTTCCGTCAACTAGCTACCATCTCTCGGGGAGGTGGATTACCTACGCTGATGGGAGAACTCTTCTTGTCAGCATAGGTAGCATCTACACTGAAGCTCTGCAGCAGTGCAACTGTGCCACTGTCATGTGTTAAGTGTAGACAGGCCTTGAGAGATGAGAGGCAGATGGGTGTGTCACTTCAAAGCCCCTTTCTAAAAGTATTTCAGCTCCGCCACTTTATAAAAGCATTTAGTGTATGATCATATTGTGCGTCTACACCAGAGCTGGAGATGTAAATTCAAGCCTGAGGGGACAATGCCCATGCTAGCTCTAATGAAAAATAGCAGTGTAGTCACAGCAGCTCAAGCAACAGTATCGGCTGATCCCGTCTGAAACCCTAGATATGTACTTGGGCAGCTAGCCTCTCATGCCGCTGTGGCTACACGCTATTTTTAGTGCACCAGTTTGATCAGAGCTGGGAATAACGAAGCTGAGAATAACAACCCTGCTCCAGTGTAGACATACCCTTACAAAGTAGAGGCAACTCTGCAACAGTAACTATTCCATTCCGTACTCCGTACAGGACTGTACCCTATAGTTTATTCTCCAGTTTCATATGAGCGAGTGATGGGGCCTGGGCCCCCCAAGAGATGATTTCACAGGCAGCTGCATCACACTCAGTTAGGAAACGTATCAGTCTAAATTTCATTTCAGTTGGACACTACCCTTGCACCACCCAAAAGAATTCCTTTTCTTCCAAGAGATACAATTAAAGGTGAACAGTGAGGCAAAGAGAGAGAGAAAAGTGGTTGAACTTTACGACGACTTCCTCAAAAGGAATTTTAAGTGTTTTTTTTCTGCTGACTTTTTCCATTTGAAATCTCAGGCCCTCGTAGATTCCAAGGCCAGAAGGGATCATTGTGATCAGCTAGTCTGACCTCGACCTCCTGTATAGCACAGACTGGAGAACTGCCCCCAAATCATTCCTGGAGCAGAGCTTTTAGAAAAACCTCCAATCTGATTAAGATAATTAGATTGAGCTCCTTGAGTCTTTCATTGTAAGGGCAGGTGTCCTAATTCTTTAGTCATTTTCATGGCTCTTCTCTGAACTCCCCCCTCCCAAGTTTATCAACATTCTTCTTGAATTGTGCTCACTAGACCTGGACACATCTCCCTGCTCTCACTTCTGCTGGAGGACCCTGGAGAGATCCTCAGAGGACCCGGCTAGAGATGCAAAGCTGAGAGTGAGGACTCTATGCTTTACCTGAGAATTTCATCCCCTCCTGTTTGGCTTGGGAGCTGCACTGGAGCATACTCAGCCACGCTGCCGGCAAAGAATAACCCTGCTGGCTTGGATGTGTAACCTCCAACAGACACTGAGCTCCCCGGACTGTAGGAGCTGCTTTTCCCAGTCCCTCGGCTGATAGAATCAGTCTCATCTTTGGGCTTTGGGGTCTGTTCAGACCGTTTGAAAATTGGTCATTAGCAACAGCACAGGGATTTGTTGAGTGCCAATTGCTCTCCTCTTTGAAAGCACCACAGGCCTCTGTGTCTTTAGCCAGCCTACCTCTCCTCTGCAGCAACTTGTTTAATTAGGCCGTGGGGCTATTAGGGGTGGGGAGATTGGCTAACCCTTTCAATGCTGGGACCCCTGTGCTTCAGACTGTCCTCCAGCACTGTTCTGCTCTTTCCTTCTCTTTCTTTCCGAGTTTGCTGGATGAGTTTTAGTGCCTGTGATGGCGCAGTATTGGGATGCCTCTTACAGACAGAGCTGGCGGGGCAGTGGGTGAGGTGGTTTGGGATGGGCAAGGTGCTCTCTAGATCTCTGAGCTGAATTTGATCTTGTGAGTGAAGGCGAGGCCGCTGTCTAGTGGCTGGAGTAGGACCTGTGGCATCTGCCCTTGTCTGTGCTGAAGACTTGTGGTGTGATTTTGGTTTAGACAATTAGCCCCTTCTTTGGGTAAGTCTGCTCTGCATTTGGGAAGTGTAATTGCTGCACTAGCTAGATCAAAGCTAGATCAAGTAACAGTAGGAGTCATGCCATAGCAGTGTGGGCAATGGGCATTTGAGAATCTATCCAGGGTCCTGGGCAGTCAGGGCTAGCCCATGAAGCCACCCTGGCTGCCCAGGGCTTCACTGCTCTTGTTACTCGAGCTACATGGATCATAGCTAGTTCAGGTGTGTCTGGATGTGCTTCAGTTGCACCTCCCAACTGCACTGGCCACATTCCCTTTGCCTCAGTTTACCCACTATCTACCTTACAGGCTTTCTGAATTACTGTTACTAAAGCATCTTGTGATCCGAGGCTGAAAGTGTCAGTTACTATCATTGAAGTGCAGCAAGTCCCTTCACTCCCCACCATGGCAGCACAGCCCGCAGAGCCATCTCCTTTAAGGACTCCCAGCCACAGGACTTGGCCTCAGCAGAGATTCCCAGTCTTGCCAAGTTACATGTCTCAAAGGCACCAATTGCTTTTCCTGTGAATTGGGACTAGCTTGGGGGGCTCCCCCTAAGCACAAGATGTTTGGAGTTGTCTCCTAAGAGAGTCTTTGGGCCCCTTGGGCTCCCAGCCCTGGTCCCAGTGTATTCAGTGGCACAAGAGCCGTAGGATGCTCAGTGTTTGTCCTGAGGACATGAGCTGTTTCCCACGATGTCTAGGGACACACAGGGACTTACTGACTGCAAGAACATCATCAGGAATTCTGTAAAGCCAGAGTCTCTAGTGAGGTCATTATGGGGGATTACAGACCAGCTTGGCAAGCGGTGCCAACCCCTCCAGAGAGGGCATTATTGGGGATTGTGGACTGGCTTGGCAAGTAACGGCCAGGGCGTATTACTTGCTGAATTTCTCGGTAACACCTGGTAGCGCCCTCTCAGAAGGAGCTGGCATGTTGTGCCAACTGGTCTGTAATCCCCCCATAATGCCCTCTTAAGAGAGTCTGATTCCTGTTGTATACATCAGTGATCCTTTTGGGCTCCTTTGAAGAGACACGTTCCTGCTTGCCGATGACAAGCTTCGTCTGACTTGAACAGAAATCAATTAACCAGACTCGCTTTGTGATACATCCTCTTACGACCTTCTCTTAATTATCCAGTAACATTTGTGGCTGTACAAAAAGGGGAGGACTCTTCCCCCAAGCCTGCTAGGAAGGAAGGACACTGCCTGGGTCAGTAACACTGGAGTGGTGACAGCACAATCGCTCACATGGCAACAGGCTATGATGTCACCATCAAAGGTGTATGGCCAGATCCTCAGCTGCTGTCAATCCGCATTGCTGCGCTGGCTTCAGGGGAATTACACCGAGTTCTGTTAACTGCGGCTCTGACTCACTGGCATCACTGCAGAGGAAGATTCTGGACTGGGAGGAGGAAAAGTCCTTTATCCAGGTGAATCCTTCTGCCCTAACTGCACAGCAGAGCTCACACAGGCTGGCCAGCCAAGCGTGCTGTGGGGGTGCTTTTCCTTTCCCAAGCTGCTGGGAAAGGCCCTGACCTTAAAGGTGACCTATGCAGGAAAAGGGGTAGGATTTGTGTCCTGTTCAATTCTTTATGATGGTAAAGGAAGCGCAGCAAAGTTCTGGGTTTTCCCCCCATGTCTCAGTTTCTTTTTCCTGATCGTTCTTTATATTTTACCTCGGCCACATCAGGAATCTCACGTCTGCTGCCTGGTTTGGGTGGCGGACTCAGACGTGCACTGGAAGCTGCCTTGGCTCTTTATTTGAAGGGGTTTTTAATCTTCAGCAATGACCTCTTTATCCAACAGTTTGCTCAGGCACTTGAGGTTAGTGCACTTTTGGAAGGTGTTTATAAAGGAATTGGAACAGAACACAGTTGCATTACAGCTTTGCAAAAATAAGCGTCAGCAGTTGATACAGTCGGAACAGACATCCACTCTATGCACAGTCTGAGCTTTCATTTCCTTGGTAGCTGTGATGGTGCCATCCTTGTTCTTCAGCTGTCCATAAAGTCTTCCAGGAAGAAGAGAGTAGATTAGACCTGATTTCTAATGTAAAACAGCAAGCAGAAGAAACCCTTTCAGGCCTCCTAAAGAAATAGGGAAGAGCACAAAGCCATGTACTCTTCTTTTTTGGTCACCTTTAAATCAGGCTTGGGCCGTATTTCCTCTTTTCTTCCCATGGGGTTTGGATCTTGATTTCAGAGGCTTATGAATATGTTTATTTACCACATTGAAAAGGCTCTGGTCAATGAGCATCAAAGTGCCACACAGTAAAGCCAACGCAAAATGCTGCCATTCAGACGGAGGCAGACAGCCTATACAGGGAACCTAGCCCACAAGACCAAACGCAATAGCCCTCAGGCCAGTTGCCATAACCTGCCTCACATGTACATGCAAACAGAAGGGACCCGGTCTCAATTTAATTCCAGAGTAGGGATGAAAGGGATCGGGGAAACCACAGGAGCAGGTGGGAGCACATCTGGATGTGAAAATCTGATGAAGGGAAGCCTGTCCAAGGGCACAGGACAGGCCTCAATCCCCGAAGCAGCCTGCGGGGGATCCCCTTCCAGGAGGGTGTGCCACATGTTTGGATTCAGATGAAAACATCCTGCCCGCCACCTGGCCCTGCTTGACCTGGAGACCAAGAGCCAGACGCAAGTCAGATCCCAATGTGAGGGGATCAATGTTGTTTCTGTGTCAGTCATGATGTGTCGGGTCCAAGGAAGGATGGAGCCCAGAATGGGGTGTGGGTCTCTTTTCCCCTTTAGCCATTGGGCCGTGTATAAGGGTTATCAGTCCATGGCTGCTTTCCAATGAATGGAGGTGGTCTGTTAGCTCAAGCAGATATGACTGGTTCTTACTTTTAGATCTAGCAGCCCTGAGTTCAGTCTCTGCTTTCCCATCAGTTTTCCTGCTGTGCTTTGAGTAGAAAGCTTAACCTACGTGCCTGCTCCTGTCTAGCCTAAGCCTGATCTGACAGTGAAGCACTGTGGTCTGAGACCCTTTGGCATGTGTGGCATGAACAGCTCCTCTTCTGGCCCCAGGATGCATCTGTTCTTTCTAGAGCAATTCCTTCCACCACCTTCTTCTGCTCTTTCTAAATCCTTCCCTCTTTCCCTCCCTGCCTCAAGCTGCATAAGCAGGATTTTTTGGTTACCGTTGTTACGGGTGCAGCCTCTTTGATTAAGGGGCTGTGGCACATGACTTACGAGGGGAGGCTGAGGGTACTGGGGTTATTTAGTCTTCAGAAGAGAAGAGTGTGTGTGTGTGTGTGGGGGGGGGGATTTGATAGCTTCTTTAAGCTACCTGAAGGGGGGTTCCAAAGAGGATGAAGCTCCGCTGTTCTCAGTGGTAGCAGATGACAGAAGAAGCAATGGTCTCAAGTTGCAGTCAGGGAGGCTTAAGTTGGATATTAGGAAAAACTTTTTCACTAGGAGGGTGGTGAAGCATTGGAATGGGTTACCTAGGTAGGTGGTGGAATCTCCATCCTTAGAGGTTTTTAAGGTCAGTCTTGACAAAGCCCTGGCTGGGATGATTTAGTTGGGGGATTGGTCCTGTTTTGAGTAGGGCAGGGGTCTCAAACTCAAATGACCATGAGGGCCACATGAGGACTAGTGCACTGGCCCGAGGGCCGCACCACTGACACACACCCTGCCCTCGCTGCCCCGGCTCTGCCCCCACTCCACCCCTTCCATGAGGACTAGTGCACTGGCCCGAGGGCCGCACCACTGACACACACCCTGCCCTCGCTGCCCCAGCTCCGCCCCCACTCCACCCCTTCCAAGAGGTCCCACCCCTGCCCCACCTCCTCCTCTGAGCACGCAGCTCCCCATTCCCTCCTGGAAAGCGCTAGGCACCACCAACAGCTGTTTGGCAAACAAAGCAAGAGCAATATAGGAAGTCCAGAGCTAGAAACACGCGCGGCCCAGCCAGGCAGCAGAGAAGCCTTCACTTCTGGCCCCTCCATCCTGCAAACTGCTATGGGGAGACCGGGGGGAGGGAGGGCGCCAGGAAGCTTGGCGGGCCGCAGGGAAGGGCTTTGCGGGCCGCATGTGGCCCCCGGGCCGCATGTTTGAGACCCCTGGAGTAGGGGATTGGACTAGATGACCTCCTGGGGTCCCTTCCAACCCTGATATTCTATTATTCCCATAGCTTAACGAAATGGGTTGGAGCCAGAGAAGACAATATTGCTGCTGTTACTCTCATTGGCCTGGCATCCTGTGACAGGTTATTTGCCCTGAACCTGCCTGTTTGCCATGCTAAGTTACCCATGGCATTCTGCCTGCCTGCACCTGGCTCAAGTCTCTTAGTGCCGTCTGCTCAGCAGCCTTCCCAGTGAAACTTATGAACATCTGAGAGCACTTCGGGTCTGCCTCATTCTCATCAGCTACCTGTGGGCAGTAAAGAGGAACTTGGGAAAGCTTTGAGCCCGTTTCGAAAGTCACCGTACAATGGTCTTAGAGAAGAGAGAGTGGATAGGATAGGGAAGGAGCACTGGGGAGAAAGCAGCATATGAAGAAGGGAGGAGGAAAGGAAAAGAGGGAAAGTAAATTGAGTTGGGGGAGATGATTGGGTAGAAAATAATGAAAGTAACATTCAAGGGTTGGGGAAAGAACCAAGGAGAGATCTCGGGTAATGGGTGTATGGGGGAAGAGGGTGCAAAGAAGGAATAGGGCCCTCCGATCTGTAGTGAAATGAACACTTTTTAAGAATTTTTTTTTTCAAGACCATGAGAGGCTCTGAAGTGAGAGCAGCAGCAATTTGTATGTAAAGGCAGCTCTAGGGTGTGCATCAGCAGATTGGCAAGAAATAATGCCAACCCAGCCTGGATCTCCCTTCACTCCTGCCTCCCTCGCGCCAGCCCAGTGAAGTTTGTTACGGTGCCGCTCTAGCAGAACTAAGTCCAAGCCTCATCAATTCCCGGGCAGATTGCAGCTGTTAGCTAAGTCACCCAGGCTGAACGTGTCAGGGCACAGCCATCCCTAATGGCTTCCGCTGACGATGATGTAAATGTCTCTGTCTTCTGCGTCAGCCTTAATTCCCACTTCTCAGCAGTTCCTGGTGCCTTAAGTTTCCAGTAAGGTAATGAGAGGGAATTGGGATTGTAATGAGCGACTGTCTCGATTTTAAGAGGGGAGCCAGTGTCTAAATGAGTTGGCATTGGCTGCTCAGGGGTCCTGGAAGCAGTGGGGCGTAGCTCCCGCCAGGGGGGTTCCACCAGGGGTGAATTTGTCCCATCCCAGAGCTGGTTGTCTATAGGTTGGTCTCTTTTGTGGTAAAGTCATCTGGCAGGGCTGGGCCTGGCGGCACACAGCCTGACACATGTAGGCACAGTGTTCTTCCCCGTGCTCCTGTGACAGCAGAAAACAGAGAGCAGCGTAGGATCTATCAGCACTGCAGTTGGGAGGTGTGATTGCAGCGCATGTACATAAGCTAGACCAAAGCTCGCTCAGGTGACAAGAGCAGTGACTCCGTGGAAGAGCCACCTGGGGCCCTGGGTACATAGTCAAGCGGCCATGGTATGTGTTGCAGTCACCTCTCCCGAATGCGGTGTAGACATGCCCTTAGTGTCTCTCAATCACAGTAACTTTAGTAAACTCTGCGGGAAGTCGCAGCCTTCTGGAGCTGGAAGGAAGGTTCTTGTCCATGCAGAGTCATTGGCAGAGGAGGCAGGGAAAGGGCCACCACCTTTTTTGCTTTGCACAGCATCCTGAAAGCTGCCCAAGGACCCAGTCCTGTCAAGTGCTCAGCACTGGGACTAAAAGGCCTCCGCTCCTGTTGCTCAGGATCAGGCCCTACCAAGCAGTGGACGCAGAAGGCTGTTGATTAAAATCAGCTGCTGGCTCCGTGTGGGGAGAACTGGAGCTGCCCTTGATGCCTGGTGCACAGGTGAACCATTGGAAGGAGGTCGCTGTTTAAATATTCAGCAGTAAGCTCCATCGTCAGTCCTGAGGCCAGCTTACCTCTGTCCCATGGCTCCTAGACTACAGAGGCTGCCCTGTGGCGCCCCTTTTCAGCAAGGCTGCAGCTGTTCCTAGCAGGCTGAGCATCATGGGTTATAAATCCCAATCCTCTGTCCTCAGGTTGGGAGCTCGGCTGGGCAAAGCAGGGCTGGGTCTTGTCCCTGTGTTGCTAGGAGACCTCCCAGTCGACTGTGAGGGAGGTGAAGTGACGGGGGAGCCGTGCCCCAGTTAGAGCGGGACATGCCTGCCGAAGAAGGTGTGTGTGGTGCCCATTCCTAAAGCACTGGACACTGGTGGGCGGTGAGAGTCAAAGCGCTGTACACATGCTTTGGTTGTTCGTCTCACAGGACAAGTTGCAAAGGTGCCAGCCCTGCTCTCTGAGCATATGAAAGTCACCGGGGTTAATCCAAGGAGAGTGGAGGGGGTGGGGGGTTTGCCCATCTCTCTGTACTGCCCTTTCCCTCTTGTTTGTAACTCTCACCAGGGCTCCAGTTCAACTAGTGCTAACGATCAGCAAAGCCCTTAAACACTCGCTTAAATTCCCTGAGTCTTAAGCATGTACTGAAATGCTTTGCTGACCAGGGCTGGACTGGGGCCCAAGATAGCACCTGGCTGCCTTGTGAATTGACAACTGTGTTTCTGATTGAGACCATTCAATGTCTGGGGCCACAAGGAAATGCTCCCTGTATCAGAAGGCTGTCTTGCCCAGCCTCTTAATTTAATTTGAACTGCCAGTACGTGGCAGGAAGAGAGAAGGTGGCAGAGACATAGAGAAGTCATGCTGATGTCATGTGGACATGAGGCTAGAAAGAAAGCAACTCGTTAAAACATTTCCACCTAGAACAGAGGTTCTCAAACTTTTATACTGGTGACCCCTATCACATAGCAAGTCTCTGTGTGTAACCCCCCCCCCCTTATAAATTAAAAACACTTTAAAACCTATTTTACACCATTATAAATGCTGGAGGCAAAGTGGGGCTTGGGGTGGAGGTTGACAGCTCGTGACCCCCCGTGTAATAATCTTATGACCCCCTGTGGGTTCAGAACAGTTTGAGAACTCCTGACCTAGAACTTGTGAGCTCCTCGTACAGAGAGAGCAAGTGGAAAAGACCCTCACCTCTTTCCTTCAGATGGGAACGAACCTCTGGCTGGTTGAGGGGCTGGCACAGCTCACACGGAGGAGTTTTAGCCTTGACTGCAACAGGAGCTGTATTGGAGTAAGGACCCATCAGCTCAGTGTGACAATAAGCCTCAGCAGAGAAGTGGTGGTGGCTTCCTTGCAGCCTTTGTGCAACAAAATTGGTGCATTACATGTGGGCGGTGTGATCCCTTGGGCTCTCTCGCCACCTGATCTAGGGTAAGGGCTGCGTTTCTTACTCCTGGGGAGAGTCTGCGCCAAAAGTTCAAATTTTTGCATATTTTCTGTGTCCAAATAATGTAATATAATCACACCTGTTTCAATTGTTTTGGTAATTTATTTAAGCTCCACTGACTATTCAGTATTTCCTAAGCACATGAAAGTTAAGTTACAAACACTTGATAACTAATACCCTGCATTCTAATTATGATCCTGGATTTTCATTTAAATTACATTACAGAGCACCAAACAGCAATAATAATAATAATAATAATAATAATCTATATATATAAAAGTCAAATGGTGTATGCGTGTGTGCGTGTATGTCCATGCACTTACTCCTTCCACACCGTTTGAGGTAGAGACTTGAAATTTGGTACAGTTATAGGTCTTAGGGTCCTAATCAGGGTAAGAGTCGAACATTTTTCAAATCTCACCTCTGACGCCCCCCAGGGGTGAAATTATTTAAAGGCCAATCACATCAGCTGGGCAGCTGCTGTTCTCTGTGACATAGTTATGATGTCATAATACCCCCTCCAACGGACCCTGCATTCACTCAGCTCTCTGCCACCTCCCCCCTCCAATGGACCCCGCACTCGCTCAGCTCTCTGCCCCCTCCCCACCTCTGACGGACCCGAGTTGGGTTTGGTCGGAGGGTAAGTGAGGTAGGGGTGTCGGGTTTGGTCGGGGGGTGAGGTGGGGTTGTCGGGTTTGGTCGGGGGGTGAGGTGGGGGTGTCGGGTTTGGTCGGGGGGTAAGTGAGCCGGGGGTGTTGGGTTTGGTCTGGGGGGGTGGGAAGGTGTCGGGGTGGGTGTTGGGGTTGGTCAGGGGGTGTTGGGTTTGGTGGGGGGGTAAGGTGGGGGTGTTGGGTTTGTTTGGGGGGATAAGGAGGGGGGTCGGGGTTGGTTTACGGGGGGTAAGTGAGGTGTGGGTGTCGGGTTTGTTTGTGGTGGTAGGTAGGGGTGTCGGGTTTGGTTGGGGGGGGAAGTGAGGTGGGTGTGTCAGGTTTGGTCTACGGGGGGTGAGGTGTGGGTGTTGGTCAGCGGTTGTTGGTAGGGGGTGACGTGGGGGTGTTGGGTTTGGGGGGGTGAAAATGTGAGTCAGGGTTGGTCGAGGGGTAAGTGAGGTGGGGGTGTCAGGTTTGGTCGGGGGGGTGAGGTGGGGGTGTCAGGTTTGCTCTCAGCCCCCTCCAACGGACCCCGCACTCGCTCAGCTCTCTGCCCCCTCCCCACCTCCGATGGACCCGAGCAACGCCGGGTATTTTCGCTAGTAATTAATAATAATAGAATATCATTTTAAATTGCTCAGACTTTCACACATGAAAGTCATACAGTTTTGCTTGTCATTGTCCTGGACCTGGCTGGGTACTTTGTCCTGATATTTTATTGACTGCTTGATAGATGTTGTATTTGCTTTCAGTCTTTTTTTTTTAATGGTTAAGTAAAAAAAATCCTGAGCTGTAATCTAACCCCATTGTGCCACTTTGGCACAGGAAAAAATTGAGAGAGCATATAGCTCTTCCTAGCCGTTTCCCTTACTGTCATTTAAAAGACTATACATCACTCTGGCAATGTAGAGGCCTTAAAACCTTTTGGTTGCTGGGGGAACTGACAGAGAATGGGAACAGTTAACTAACAACAGGAACATTAACAATATTACTACGCAGGCAGGCTGCTACATTTCTACCTCAGGGACAGAGCCTGCCTCCTGCATAATAAAAACACCTACCACTCCACACCCAGGTGAGTCATAGTAGCAAGTGAGAGGGACAGAGTCTCTCTCAGGTGTTAGCAGGCAGGAGCCCTGGCCCCTGATGATGATCAACGTCTCTCCCGCAGGCCGGACCCCTCTTCCCCGCCTCCCCCCCCCCCCCAGTGATTTGCCTCTCTGAAACTATTAAAGGCATGCTGGAACAGATACGCTCTGCCTGGGCTGCCAGGGAAGAGGCATGCCCCCCACCCACAGATTTTTTTTGCATGGGGGGCACAGAAATTTGCAGAACATATGAATTCTGCACCCCCGCAAGGGTGCAGAATTCTGTCAGGAGTGGTTCCTAAGCAAGACATGCATCATCACAGGGTGAGAAGAGGAAGAGGGGAGCTGAGGCTCTGCAGCTGGCTTGGATTCTCATCTTGGGTCAATTGCATTAGAAAAAGAGCACACATCTGCACCCAGAAAACACTAGTATAGCAGTGGCATCATGTGGTGAGAGGCTGCCATCTTGCCTAACATCAGTGATCCAACCATCAACCCTAAAATGCTTTTCCCTGTCTGTCTCGGACTCTTTTTTTTATTTATTTATTTATTTATTTTTTTAACCCACCTTTCCTTTCTGGGCCTTCCAGTAGAGTTTCTATGCAATTCTAGAAACTTGTCACCTTCCATTTGTCATCGTTTGCACGTTCTGAGTAACTGCTTTCCCTGATATGCCCTAATCCTGGCCTGACTTGGAGCTCTGTCTCTGAATAGAAAGCTCAGGCTGGATTTGCCCAGGTGATGAGAGGAGGAGTGTGCAGAATAAAAAAGAAGGCAGGATGCAGTAAATAACTATGCAGTCCCTCCACCACCCAAATCTGACCCATCGATTCTTTAGCAGCCATGGGGAATTGGAGAGACCAGTAAATCCCCAGTCTATTATTGACCTTTTATGACCTGCAGGACTCATTTAAATTCAAGATTTTTAGTTTTTAAATCTCCAATACTTAGTCCTTTAGTGACTCTCTTGGAAAACATTTAATTCTGCACTTTCAGCGCAGAGGTCAGGGAAGGCAACACACATTAGCATGCTGAAAATTGAGCCCTTTCATTTGGGTGAATTGGGAGATATTTCATACCAGCACATTCCATTTTTAAAGCCTCAAATATTCTTTTCATTGTTATTTGATCATTGCAATTGACAGTTTTGCTCTCCAAGTGTGCCGGACCTGCCAGGACATCATGGTGCTGCTAATGAAAGCACCTTCCATGACTTGGGGCAGTGCTTGGGAGGACAATGGGCAACTCAGCCATGGTTGTCTCTTCGAAGGCTCTTACTGATGTGAGGAAGAAAGTGAGCATCCCATGCAATTCTACACACTCAGCTCGACTAGGAACCAGGCATTTCCTATGCCCCAAGTGCTATTTCTAAGGGAATTTTGATTAATTTTTGGAGGGCAGTTCCAGTTGCCTGTCCCGTTAGCTGTGATCTCTTCTGGTCTGTATGCAGAGGGCGTGAACCTCTCTGTAGACATGGTGAGATTTTCAAAGGGGCCTAAGGGAATTAAGTGCCTGCCTATATGGTTAAGTACCAGGAGTACCTGCATAAGTGGTTAAGTGCCAGGAGATGTTGCACAGGAATATGTAGCAGAGTCCCTGGGTTTTGCAGGAGCAATGAAACTTATGTATGCTGCCAATGGCTTCCCCAGTGCAGCTCTTCCCATGGGTCTCCTGACAGTGCCCAGCTACTGTCATGTGTCAATGGGCTTTGGGAACCTCTGAAAATCCAAGTGTATGGGCTTTGCATGTGTTCACTGTACCGTGGGAGCAAAGGGAATAGCCACATCTGGCTTGGGTTAGTGTTTGCCTACATACAAACAAATCAAGCCATTTACCTGGGTGAACAGCAGTGACCAAGATGTTCATACCACCAACGCTGAACATTTCCCAGGGCATCCTTGCTTCCAGGGCAAAGAAGGATTTTTTTTTCCTTTCTGGGCTTGTACTTTGTCAAGCTCTTGGGGATACAGCCGAATGATAAGATGTTTTATATATATGTCATTTGACTGTGCTGTTTGTTAGGTATGTCCCAGAGCAAGCCAGAGATGTTCGTATTAGCCTCAACCTGTTGTCTGTGTGTTTGCCTCCTTCTGGCACAGGCTGGCTCTGTTTACACTGAAAAGTAAGAGGTGTTGGGGTGTATTTTTATGATGTATCTGGAGTGCAACCTGTGTGTAGCCCCCTCAGGAGTAGAGAAAACTGGCCTGGATTACTGCCTCTCCTGGAATGGACCTAACCTGGCTTCCTGTTCCTCTTATATTGGCTCTGGGTAGAGTGCCACTGTGGGGGAGACTGAAACTAGATTCCTGTAGTACTCTCAATGGGCTGCAGCCATTGTGGGAGGAAACCTGAACTGGATTTCTGTGCCGCCTGGATTGGGTTCTGGCAGGGTGCAGTCTCTGGGACCCTATGTCCCTGAGTTCTGTGGTTTCTTTTTTAATTCTCACTGCCCTTGTTCCTTTCTACTATGTGCTGCTCCTTCTCCACATACAGACTTGGTGGGTGCTACGTGTCACTCTCCATAAATTGTGTCTGTTCTCTCTGCAGATCAGCTGTGACAGTGGAAACCCCTCTGCCCTTCTCGCCCTGGTCCCCCTTATGTGCATCATCCGCCCAGCACTAGGTCTCTCTCTGCATGGCTGTCAGCAGCGCCAGCCTCGTTCCCTGTTCTCTCGAGCTCACTGCTTGCCTCCCAGGTGTCTTGCAGTCTGTGCATGGGGCGCCCCTTGAGACGGACTGCTTGATCGGTAATGCTTTAAAAATAATGGTCTAATCATTAAGGATTACCAATAATCCTTTAGCTGTATTGATCGTGATAATATTATTCATGATGAACTCATTTGGTATTAGTGTGGATGTCCTGTATAGCCGCATATAGTGCCATGGGAATCCTGTTCTCATCATCATTCGGAGAAGAGAGTTAAGAGGAAGGAAGGTGGCACCACGGATGAGCTGGCCACTCTCCCAGACTCTGGCAACTTGAATTCAAATCCTGGATTTTAGTTGCAAGTAAAAATGTGTGTGATTGGTTTATCCTTGCCCCCATTGGGACAGATGAAAAGAATAACCCACCACCCAGTACCCCATTATGGGTAGACTCTGTTACGACAGTATCAGGGCATCGTAACAGGTTGTGATCACCACCGTAGCACCTCCTGCTGGTTGTTCTGGGAATTAGCTCATTTAGCTGTGGGGCACCCTCTTCAGGTGGTGTCTTGGCTGTTATCTGCTTAGCTGTATTGTCTCCACCACTGGGACACACGTTGCTCTCTGGATCGTGGTGTCCTCTTCAGGACACTGCCCTCTAGCAGTGCCCACTACTCCAATCCTCCCCCTTCCGGGGGCAGTATGGCCAGGCGGCCAGAGTCCATGAAACACACCCTACTACCAAGGCAGTGCAGCCCATGGCCAGAGTCTATGCAAACACCTTGCTTGTTTAGGGCAGTATGGCCTACTGGCTGCAGTCCATAAAACACTCCTCTACTGTCAGGGCGGTGTGGCCCAATGGCCACATTTCATGGGAGCTGTCACCGGTATGGCCAGCGGCCTAGGTGTAGGCCGCCAAGTCAGTGTTGCCAACTTTTGTGATTTTGTAGATCTCACAATATTTTTTGTTCTTAAATTCCCAGCACCTGTAGTCCTCTGATTCAAGAGGGTGTTGGTAATGATTTTTAATAAATTTGTGGCCTTTAGTTATGGAGATAAGCTTGAAAAGAAAGGATCAAAAACGAGAGGGCAAAGAAATATAACCTACATTTTTCGTTCTTTAAAAATCTTGTGATTTTTAAGCCAGTCTGATATATTTTTGGAGACCAGAATCATGAGTTTTGATTCCACTTAAGACTGGCGATATTGCAAGCAGATGTCGATGCATCCTATGATGGCTACATCCTCCTCCCACCCCCTTTGCCGATTTGTCTGTCTCTTGCCCTTTCTGCTTCCTGTTGTGTAGATTGTGAAGTCCCTGGAGGCAGGATAACCTTCTTTTTCTGTGCACAGCACCGAGCATTCTGGCTCCTGATGGATCCCTATTGTGATACGGATAATCAATAAGAATTTAGAAGGGCTTAGATAGCAAGTCCCAGTACAGACTGCATAAACATCCTGCTTTCTAGTGATCACAGAAGAGACATTTTCCCCCTTCACTTCTTGACTTCCTTTCAGATCAGATGAACCAACCGGTCCACTTTATCCACCTTCATTACAATTTATATCCAACTACTAAAGAGAGGGCTACTTATCCCCGAGGAGCCCAGGGCTGTGTCACTCCTGCTAGCTGTCCTGTCTATTTGTTTGTGGCCATAACAGACATGCGGCTAGAGAGGAGGTAAAGTAATGGATCAAGCTCCGTCTCTCAAACTGAGAGTGCCAATCAATTCACTGCATACTTTGGGGGTAATAAACAAGAGTCTTTTCGGCTATTTCTCAAGCGTGCCAATAAGTAACTGTTTTGTTTTCTTTAGAATTGTCTCTAATTCTGCAACATTAATCAGGATCTAATTTGCTTTTTAATGTCTAAATAATTTCCCATCACCTTTACCCAAGGATTAGGTGATGGGATTGATAGGCTTGATTGTCAGACCCAATGGCTGGGTTTCAGTGGTACTGTGGGTGCCCCCCCCCCCCCAGCTGCCAGGAGCTGTTGTGGGTGCAGCATCTCTGAAAATCCCTCATGTTTTCCAAGAATCAGACTTCATTTGTATGTATTGAACACAAAAGCTATATTAAAAGAACATTATTCAAGTTGCAAAGTCAAGTACTCAAATGTCAGGAAATTCCAGAATCAAGGTGTCTGTGCAACCTGAATTCCAGCCCTCTTGTGCCTATACATTATGTTACCCTCTGTAATTACATGGTCACATACTTTTTTTTTTCACAGGACCCCTGCGTCATTTGGTGCACAGGATGGATGGTGCTCAGTTAATGACCATATAATATTTTGTGTTTTCCTTGTTCAGTGTGTGGTCCTAAGCCCTATTTTACTGCATGCTGTTCAAACCTTGTTCTGGAGATAGAATTATTAATTGTTAATTTTGATGTTTTTTTCCGTGACACTCATCAGTATTGCATCTGAGGGTCTCACAAAAATTAATCGATCAATCTTCACAACACTCCTGTGATATTATCCCCATTTTACAGATGGGGAACTGAGATGCAACAAAATTAAGGTCAGATTTGTCAACTATTTTTTATTTATTGCTTGAAAATTGTTATTAAACCCTCATGGTAATATAATACAAAATACAGTTTGAAACAAAAAGTAATTTTGAAACAAGAGCATTGAATGGGTTCATTTATTGAAATGCTTTGTATTGATTTATTTTTTAATAAAATGTTGTCAAATCAATAATCTCCGTTGGAAGATATTCAGCCAGGTGTAGTAGTTGTCTATGGCATTGTTTGCAGAATATAGGTACTTAAAACAAGGTATTAAATAGTTAGGGATATTCGTAATCTTACACAGGCCACCATTATAAACAAACCCAGTATTCTTATCAAATGTAGAGAGGCATATTTCAGCACCGCAGCTTTAACTGTGATTCAGAATAAATACTTTTTTTTCATCAGCAGCTCTTCTTCCATCAACAATCTCAACATATAAACACAGCACAAAACCATCTGGAAAATGAAACAGAAACTATGCCCACAGTTCTGCAACTGGATATACACACACATTAATTATACACATTTATCAGCCCTACATGCAAGTCCTCATACAGAATTAGATATTACACACTTTTACTATTAAAATAGCTACTGTATAGAATTCTGTTCCCCCATTATCCCCCAAAATTCAACTGTCAGTGGATAACTCTATTAACCGATATTTCCCCTTTAATGGTATTCCTTGAAAGAAAATGTTTCGATCCTGAAAACAAGATAGAAATGAAACAATACAAGAGAAACAGGGCATAAGTCTATAGCTGAGAGGGTTGTATTGTGCTGAAATATGCATTCCTTTATAATTGACAAGAAAAAGTAAGTTTCTTTTGTGAATAGTGTTAAGATTTAGGATGATGTTAGCTGTTCGTTGCCTTGATTTTAAATGCTTGGGTATTGTAAATGCTGTTAACAATTCCTTGCTCTTCTCAACCCTAGATCTTAAAGCACTTTACAAAGGAGGGCAGTATCATTATTCCCATTTTACATATGGGGAAACTGAGGCACAGAGAAGCGGAAGTGGTTTGCCCAAGGTAACCCAGCAGGCCATTGGCAGAGCCAGGAATAGGACCCAGGTGTCCAGAGCCCCAGACCAGTGTCCTGTGGTCAGTCACCTTAACTGGGGTTTGAAACAATGGGTGAAATCCTTGCCCCACTGAAGTCAAGGCAAAACTCCCAGCTTCAGGAATTAATTCCAGGAACTCTGAGCCAGCAGTGCAAGGGGGTGTGAGAGACTGCTGTGTTTTGCTGCATATTGGCTTGAGGGAGATAACAAGAACAGCTGGAGTTAGGGTAGTTAATGCTAAAAGAGAAGTGTTTTGGAAGGCTATAAAAGGGGCTGTCACTGGTAGGAAGGATGGAAGCTCCGTGAGAGCAGATTATCCCACACCTGCCTACTGCAGGGGTCTTGTTTCTTCCTCTGAAGCGTAAATCAGCTAGAGTGTGAGACTGGATACTGGGCTGGATGGGTCTCACTCTGATCCAGGGAATTCCTGTGTTTCCTGTGGCTTCCTGTGTACATTATCAGTGCTGAGTTTCACTAACCAGCCCAGCATTCTCCTGAGTGTGGGACATGCCCCCTGGGGACACAAAGGCCCAGTGGGGCGGGCATGGAATGGGCAAGTCCTGACATGTGGTGGGGCGTAGAGGAGTCATGATTGCTTTCAGGGGAGAACAGCTTTTTAACGCCTGGAGAAGACTTCTCTAGCCTGTGTGATGCTGCCAGGCCATGGCGTTCCACTCCACCTGCCTCTTTGGTATCTCACTGTCACGACAGCCATCCTGTTGGCTAACAGATTAGCTGTGTCCCTGTTGTCCTCAGGGTCGGCTCTAGGCACCAGCCTAGGAAGCATCTGCTTGGGGCGGCTCCTGGCAAGGGGCGGCATTCCGTCCATTCTTAGGGCGACAGACTCCGCTTCGGCCATTTGTTTGGGGTTTTTTTGCTTCAATGGCGGCACTCCGGCCCTGGTTGTCCTGCAGGCTTACATGGACACACAGGGCCAGATCGTGGCTATAGTTATGGAAAGTACAAGGAGACCCTTACCTACCTTGCTGGTTCAAGTGGAGGCAGCCAGCGCCTGTCTTCGGACTGGGCGTCCGTGCATGTAGCCCCTGAGTGCACACAGGCATGCAAGCTGTTGCTGACATGCATTGTGGCTCTGTCTTCATCCATCCAGAGGCATGGTTCAGTCTGTGCCTGTTCCATATCCATTAGTGCTTGGAAGCCAGTTTTCAAAAGGGCACCTGCACCCTTTCCAAGTGTGCTTCTCACAAAGCTTTGGTACACTGCCGGCAGAATGCCTCCCACAACTACCACCGGGGCTGTTTACCTCCCATGCCCTATCTGAGGGTGGAAAGATGTAGCCTCATCCAGCAAGAGAAATGGACGGAGAGGAGGAAGCATGGGATGAGCAAGAAAATTCTCCTTCTCTTCCTCACCTCTTTGCTTGCTTGCAGGGATAAGGTTGGCACATTTTACCTAATCTTCCAGTCTATTCAGAGTCTCCGAATAATGAACGCTAACCATTCTTTCTCACTCTTTGTGCTCCACAGCCATTAACAGTGGCTGAATTGTTCTGCGTTACACATCAACTTACAGGCGAGTCAGAGGAATTCCTAATGGGAAGGTATCAAAATGATTACATCAGTGCAATATCATGATCAGCGTGGGTTTGCATTGGCAATGTGACATTTGCGGCCTGTTACATTGGCGAATCCGGACCTGGTGCGTGGCAGAAACTCCTTGGCTGAGTTGATGGGTTTTTTTTCTTAAGCGGGTGGGTTACATCTCCTTAATCTGCTTGACTTAATCCTATTGCCTCTCAGGTTTTGTTCTCTCTCTCGTGCGGGTGTCTGGATGTATCTGTATTGCTGCTATGCCAATGACAGATAAAGATGGTGAAGAGAAACCAGTACAGTGGATGGGAAAACAGAGGTTGTTCACAGTGATGTGGCTGGTAGGGCCCAATTAACACCCACCTACTTGTATGTTAAAGCACTCTTCCCTGGCTTGACATTTTGGTGGCACCTGTTCCTTTTCACAGCATCCGAAGGTGCTTATCTCTGATTCCTGCAGCACCACCAGTTCTCCCATCACATGCCCCCATGTAATATTGTGTCTCTGCCTGTACTAATCTGAGCATTTCTAAGGCACCCATCACTCTTCTATCGCCCTAGGTTCCTATATTGGCACCCTCCACTGAGTACCTAGGCACTAAACTCAACGCAAACAGTGGCGCTAAATATGGGTGAAACCTTGATCCTTTTCCAGGCAATTGGAAAACTCCCATTGACTTAAATGGGACTGGGATTTGGTCCTGTTTTTATTTCAAACGTGTCTCAGATCTAACTGTGGGAAATTCTCTCCTCTCTTGAAAATAGTGAACTTTCTTGCTGCCTTCTGGAGGAGGCTAAAATAGGGAGTGACTCATAGCCAGTTGGCCCACGTTTGGTACTCTACAAGGAAAGCTTAGAGCTCTTCAACAGTCCCCTGGCCATCTTATTTGATTTTACATGTGTGACAGATCGCCTTCTTGCCCCCCTCCAAACACAGGCAGGAGACTCTTCTTTGGCTCCAAACAGTGCTCTTTATTTACAGTGAAGCTTGTGCAGACCCCACCACCTACTATACACAGCTCTATACACAGCTCTACAGCTTACAGCTCTATACACAGCTCTACAGCTTAGCTCTTTACAGCTCTATTCACAGCTCTACAACTTAGCTCCTTCTCTCTCTCTTACTCCTCCACACTACCACCCCACCCCACCCTGGGCTTCCTGCCTGGCAGGCTTTTATCCCCCCTGGGGAGGCTGCCAGGTGCAACCCATAAGGCTGATTACCCTGCAGCCCAGGTGGCTGATTAGGCTTCTCTGCAGGGAGGTTTTGCAGAGGGTTTTTCTCCCTCTTAAAGGGGCGGCAGGCTGGGTCAGGCCCACCCTGCCACACATGGAACAGTTTGGACCCAATTAAGCTGTGGAAGGCAACATTAAAAGAAAACAATTGGCAATATAATAGCAAACAGAGTCACATGTGCACCTACTGTGTTAATGCCCCCTTGGAAACGATTTTGGGTCACCGTTTTCTGGATCTTTTGTACAAAAAGTCAAAAAATTACCAAACGAGTCACTTAGCATCTTGACTCTTGTGCCCTTAGTAGCAGCTTGGGAACATCTTCCAGAAGCTTTGTAGACAAGCGCCTTTCCCGTGTTTTTAAACTGAATGTACAGAATAGAAAGAGCCATTAGCAAAGCCCAAATTTCCCATCTGGATTCGTGTGCAGAGCTCCCGTGTGAGTCAGCGTAGGTGCCAGGGTGTAATGGTCCCAGTGAGTATAGTGATCAAATGTGAAATATTTGCTGATGGGGAATGTAAAGAGGCACTGACAAATGTATGGGAAACTGGTGCTATTGCGCTGGCCATTTTGAGCATGAATGCAGCTTCCTTTGCTTATTATTATAATGAATTATTAATGAAATGATTGTATCACTCTCCTCGGACTAGTTATTTCAATAGCTTCCTGGTTTTCAGTGAGAGATTCTGTTGGCTTCAAGTCCCTTTGTTTGCTATTCCTTCATTATACGATTCCTTGAGCATTGTTAGTCTGTTTATAATTTTTCAATAAAACACATGAATAACAGCAGAGAAACAGCCTGAGGCCTTTACCACTTGTGGTCATTGAAAATCACTCAGCACTTTTCACCTTGAGGATGGCTACGGTATTGTTCTTCACTCCCTGCCCTAAATCCTACATAGGGTGGCTGTGCACTGTTAACATCTGCCGCATGTCATGCCAGTGACAGCTGTACTGTTCTTGTACACACACCATAGTTTAAGATCCTTGGCATTATGGACATTGTCTTTTATCGGGGGAAATCAATCAGACAGTTGCCTGAGTAAATGCACAAGAAGGACTGTATGTAGATATTAGAACCTGCAATGAGCAATGTCTTTGCCTTGATGTATCTCACTAACTCTTGTATTGTTTGTTGTGGTAGCCTCATGGCTAATTAACCTCCTTACAGATTAGTCACTTAGTCCCTGGATCTGAGCTCAGACATGCATGGCACATATTCCCCGAGAATCCCATAAAGCCAACAGCTGCGTGTGAGCTAGTGGGGTGTGTCTGATTTTACAAGGCTGCAGCGATACGCACGATGTACCTGAGATCAGACGTAGGGTGCTCATCACCTGGGAAACATCACCATTGTGAGCTGGGGAAGTGTGTAGCTAGGGGAGCCAATCTTGTGGAATTCTAACAGTGGTAGATGAGGGCGGTATGAAGTCAGACCCATTCCCTTGGTGCTGTTAAGGGCAGATGGGGCAGATCCTGAAGTCCACACCCCAGTCTGCCAGAGTAAGATATGACCCATGCTGGAAACCACATGGGCTCTGTGGTACGTGTACACACACACACACACACACACACACACACACCCCTAGTCAGTTGTGTTTGCCCTTTTCATATGACCTGTGGCCCTAGCAAGGTCTGGACTCACCAGGCACATCTGAAAAGGCGCCACTCCTCATACCTGTCGTGCTGGCGCAGACCTCTTGGATCTGGGCTAGCAGGCTGGCGGGGGAGGTTGTGTAATGTATTTTGTTTTCTGTTTTTAATTTACTTAGTGATGCAGAATTGATCCCCCTCGGAAATCTCTGGGCTCTTGACATTTGCACCTTTCAGCTCAATTAAAAGAGCCGACTGCAGCTACTTCTCGGTGCTTTATTATACAAATCGATTTGCCACGCTTTCTTTCCATTTATTTCTTTTTCCCCTCCTGCCCCGTCGTGCTGTAGATCGCACGATGGGCCTGTGACATCTGAGGCACTGGTAGCTGAAGGGACCTTCTCCTGTCCTCTGCCGGCTGCCTCAGAAACCCCGCTCTCCACACACCCATATGCAGCTGAGCAAGAGCCAGGGAATGGGAAAGCTGTGGAGGAAGGAGAGGTGATACACAAATGAATGGAGGGAAGGTGTGACGGAGTAGGAATACTGTGTGTGTACCTCAGTTTCCCCTATGCATTTCTTAAGTGTCTAAAAGGGATAAGGATGTGTAGTTGATGCAAAGCAGAGAAACAGTGTAAGCAAGAAGGCAATGCCCTAACCTTTCCCCCCCCCCCTCTACCTCTGAACCTGTTGAAGAGAGGTCAGCTGATCTCCTGCCAGGAAGAAGACAAAGAGAAAGGAATGCAGGGGAGGGGCGGATGAGGAAGTCTCAGTTGAAAGCTAGCTGGGGTCTGGCAGGGAAGAGGCAGGGAGCTGAGAGGGAGAGAGCTCCAGGCAAGCCGGCCTAGCTCTCTGGCCCCCCAAATGGATTCAGCTGAGGGGTCATGTTCGCTGTATGGTCTGTGTTAAATCCTTTACCTGTCATTAAATAAACCTGTTTTACTGGCTGGCTGAGAGTCACATCTAACTGTGGAGCTGGGGTGCAAGACCCAAGGACTCCCCCAGAACCCAACCTGTGCGGGCTTGCTGGGGGAAGCGCATGGAGGGGCAGAAGGTGCTGAATGCTCCAAGGTCAAACCCACAAAGGTGGAACCGGGTGAAGCTCCTAGCCTTGAAAACAGACTGTGTATAAAGAGGGAACACTTCCCCTCCCCCTTCCCCCCCTCCCCCCCCCCCCCCCCCGGAGTCCTAACTGGCTTCATAGGGAGCAAGTTCCAGACCATCGCCCGGGCACTCCGTGACAGAAGGTCCTAGGGAACATCCCAGGGCCCTGGACTCAAGGTGGAATTGCGACTCTCTGGGTCAGCATTGCTGAGGAGCAGGCCAGAAGGGACACAAAGCTAAAGGGGAGGGACAGTAAAGGCCGACCCTTGTGTTACCGCTTCCTGCCCTTGGCAATTCACAGCTCAGTATCAGAGCCCAGTGCTTAGGGCTGCTCCAGGGAGGGTAGCAGAGAAAAGTGGCTTCCAGGCTCTAAGGAAAGGAGCGGTAATGGTCACCATGCGCTGTAGAGAGGGGTCAGGGCAATGGGGAAGATAGACAAACTGAGCAGGGTGGGGTTGATTTCCAGACTACTCTAGTACATGCTGGGAGCATTGGGATCCTGCTCTGTATTACACTGTGTGCACATCCAGCCCTGATTGTATGTGAAACTCCAGGTGCACACGCAACCAGCTTCCCCAGTCGTGTCCCCCCCTCCCCTGCCAGCTCCACAATAGACAGACATCAAAGCACTACCAGACCAAGAAAGACTAGCAGTCTGGTCCCGTACACCCCCACTATAGACTAACTGTCTAGCCCCTGTACCCTGCCTCCTCACCATAGTGGAGCAGACCAATGGTCCATCTAGCCTGCTTTGCTGTCTCTGATAGTGGCCAATGCTGGCTGCTCAGCAGAAGGGTGAAGAGCCGCCTGATGCCCCTGCTCTCTCTCAGGCACTGGGGTTTGCTGCCTACTCCCCATCAGCAGCGTTGCACATTCTGTTTTTACTCACATGCCCCAGATGGCCAGCAAATTCACATGGCGGGGTTGAGAGCCCCACCTGAGGCACAAGGACTGGCTGTCAGAGGTGTTGAACACCAATAGCTCCCAGGGACAGCTACGGGAGCAATGGCTGCCCAGCACTTTTGAAAATCAGGCCCATGGTGTCTCGGGATGGAAACCCAGAGCTGCCTTTGAAAATTTGGGCCTAACCTTTCTTAAGACAGCCCCATGCTCCGCCATGTTCCCTGGTGAAGTAGGGCCTGTTCCACCCAAGTGTGAATGGAGTAGCTGGCTGCTGTCTTCTTGTGGTAAACAAAGAAATTGCTCACCCCCTTTTTGCACAACTCTTGTTCCTCTCACTTTTCACAACATGGGCCGGGCCAGCCCGTGTTGCATGAGGTGACATAGCTCAGTGGGAAGACAGCACGCCTTGCCCCTCCCCCCCACCTCCTGTTGTGCCAGGCCCTGCCCCTTGCTTCCCTTTCCAGGGCTGATGTTGATGCTGCGCTCACTCTCCTCTCGCTCTGCATATGGAGATATTATTTTAAAATCTCGTACATTGTGAAGGAAGGACCTGCTTAACCTGTCCTTTCAGTAAACCTTGTTAGGCTGCCGTTAAATGCCATCTCGGTATGGGATCCTCCCTACTCCAGTCACTGATTAAAGGCAGAGCTGCCGAGACATCTTCCCTGATTCCTCTCCCTGTTCTGCAGCCCATGGGAATGACTGGTGTGTTGCAGACCAGCTCAATGCTGCCCTACTGACTCTCCTGGGCTTCTGCACTCGAGGTGTGAAAATTATCTGGTGTGACGTGAGAGGATTAATCATCTCTTGACAGAGACACTAACTCCCTCGCCATCCCGGGGCTATGGACTGTCCTACAGAGTGGCAACAGCTAGGGCTGGCTGTGGCTAGCTGCCTCCTCTCCATCTGCTCTGGAGACCTGGGTTAAATTCCTGTCCTAAGTCATGACTGAAAAGCTAGGCTTATTGACATGCGACGCGGGCAGTGTCTTAGTATGTATGGATTTAGTTAAACTGGTTCAGATCCCTGTATAGATGCTTATCTCACTGTGAGTAGTTTATTTCAGCTCAGCTTAAGTCAGTAAGGAATTGATGAGGGCGAAACAGCAAGAAGCCTGCTTTAAACTGAAATGACAACCCTTTGCACCCATTGAATAGAGTCGTTTTCATATCAAAGCTTTAGTTAGAGAGAGAGAGAGAGAGAGAGAGTGTGTGTGTGTGTGTGTGTGTGTGTGTGTGTGTGTGAACAAGGACTGTGGTTAGTGGGTGTGTTCCTTCTTCTCTCTCCCCTTCCAATGAGGGGAGGGATCCCATTGGAAAGTCTTTTGCAGCCCCTTGGATGCTGCTTCTCCTTGTCTTTAGTGATGGGCCCCAGGGAGGCAATGGAAGCCCCTTGCAGCCTGGAACTCTGAGAAGGGAGCCTGTGCTATAAGATCTCCACAGATCTTTAATGGTTTGATTTACGTAACTGCGCTGTCCTGATGCTGATGCAGTGTCCTGTCAGCAAGGCTGCCGAATACGTTTTCCCACAGAGAGAGAGAGAGAGAGAGAGAGAGAGTGTGTGTGTGTGTGACACATCCGCCGCTGTGCCTGATCCACAGAGCAAGGGAGCCTGTTCTGGCCCCCATTTAGAAATCCTGAATCTTAGGCTCAACTCCTGGTGTTGGTGGCCCCATAGGAGCCAGTGCCCTCCTGTGGTGGGCTGAGATCAAATCAGCTGTGTCCTGCAAAACGTGTTCTCTTCTTTGGAGTCACTTCTTCTCTCTCGTTTTATTTGCAGAGACTCGCTGGTGCAGCTGAGAAGTTCCAGAAAGCCCACCGCTGGCAGGACAACATCAGGGTAAGGCTCTGACTTTCCCCACAGGTGTCGCGGTCTTTTTAATGGGCTCGTCTCTGAGTGCCTCTGTCTTGCACTTTGTTTCCCAGGGTAGAATTTAGCCCACTCATAGCATCTCACCCCACTGAAACCTCTGGAGTTCTGTAGGAATCACTGAGGCAGAATTTGCCCTTCCAGTTCTTTCTTTCTTGGTTTTATCTTAGTCTTTGTGGCTTTTCTCTCTCCCCTTCTCCCCATCAGCTAGATTTTCATTCCCCACTTTCTCTCTCTCTGTGCCCACTCCCTTTCTTGGGCTGTAATTTTTAAAGCAAGCTGTGTCCATGGCACTCTGTTCATCCTGCAAGTTCATACACAGTTGCCCTGCTCCTCGTCTTCTGTCCCTGCTGCCTGCCAGCCCTAATGAAAGTGAATGAAGTAATTTTGAGCTCATTTCCAGCATTGTGCACGCAGGTAATAAGAGCAGTCAGAAGACAGAAGGTGAAGGTCAAACTAATGGTTAAACACTTTGGTATTGAGTTCCTGTGGAGAGCTCCCTAGAGAATTTACATCTTCACCATCTCTGTAGACGGGTCATCAGGGACCCTATTTGGAGGGGCGTGCTCGGTGCAGTAGGGGGGCTTGTGTTAAAAGACGACCGACGTGCACACACACGCTTGTGTGCCTATTTTTCTGTTGCCTGACAGTAATTCCGATTTGGGGTGGGTTCTGGGGGAAGGAGTAATTGAGGCTGATGCAGGGAAAATGTTGTTTTAATGATTGCATTTGACTTTGTAATTATGGCAGTGATAAAGCGCAGCAGGAATCTGAAGGATTCTGCCTGGAAATGCTCTCAAATTATAACAATAATACAGAAGGAAGAAATGGTTGTTTTCCTTTCAGTGCAAATGAATTCTGGAAAAAATAACCCTCTGAGAGACCAACCTCCAGATTGTGCCACCATTCCTCACTTTGAGGAACACCTTACTCCATGAGCAACTCCAGGCTAGCATGAGAAAGCAGCCTAGAGAAATCACCTCTTGCACTGTCAAAAAGATTGTGGTTCAGGCTGTGTCTCTGGTAGGTTCCTGTCCCCTCTGTGTTTTTATCCATATTGCTGATGGCCCAGCAGCCAGATATGGTCAGACTTTCCCCATCTGTACAATGGGGATAAGGATCTCCTCCACTGGGAGCATTTTGAGATCTGTGCATGAAAAGCTCTAGAGAAGAGCTAGGAGGTGTTTGTATTATCTTGATGGAATAAACTGGCCATCTCCATTTCTGAGGTGCAGGAGTTGAGCTCTCTGAGGTTGCTAAAGTCTCTTGTAGCACAACACATATGTGTTGCGGAGTTCTAGTGTGTGCTGTTTGCAAGAGAAAGTGTCCAGAGAAATGTTTGCAAAGAGGGATGTGGAATGGGAAGGTGTGTGCAGAGAAGGTGTTTCTGTGGCAGGACAAAAGCTCCATTATGGAGACTGGACCCGGAGACAGAAATAAAGAAGGAATTGAAAAGATGTGGGGTAGATGAGAGTAAGATCTGAGGCCAAATCTAGCTCTTAGATACCCCCCCTCCTGATCCATACGTTGACCTCCGAGGAGCAGAATTTGGCCCATGCAACAGGAGAATGAAGCCGGGGGGAGGAGCCAGCTGCGTTCAGTTTGCCACTTGACCAACTCATGATGGAAACTGGTATCTGTGCGGCTATAGCATTGGTTCTCAAAGTGGGGGTCGGGACCCCTCGAGGGGTTGTGACCCGATTATGTGGGGGTCGTGAGCCCCTGCTGCCAGCAGCCGGCCCCGACCTCTGCCGGCGGCGCCCAGAGCCCCGGCCCCAGCCCCTGCCGCGGTGGGCTGCCAGCGGTGCCCCGAGCCCCGGACGCAGTCCCTGCCGTGGCGGGCTGCTGGCGGTGCTCTGGGCCTTGGCCCCTGCTGCGGTGGGCCCGCGGTAGGCTGCTGGTGGTACCCTGAACCCCAGCCCGGCCCCGGCCCCTGCCCCGCCCCCAACCCCTAAGGGGGGTCGCGCTTAGATGCCTGGTGTCCGAAAGGGGTCACCAATAGAAAAAGATTGAGAACCACTGGGCTATAGCTACTGCCTTTCTTGGTCTGTCCTCATTTGCTAGCTTTGCATGATCCTCTTACACTGCACTGCTCGGGTTCTCATAGCACCAGGAGTTGTCGCTCATCAAACATTCAGGAAGTGCTGAGCTAGAGGATCTGGGCCTTGTCAGCTGCTGCTGCCTGGCAGAGGAAGAGCTGGGGATGCACATGGTGGCTTTTGGGAGAGAGACCCTGTAAGAGGGGTACCCTGATCCCTGTGCTCCTGAGTACAGAGAAAAGGACTCTTGTATGCCAGACCAACTAAACTTTAACTGCTCCCCAGCTAAATTAAGTCTTTCTCCCCAACACCCTCACTTTGCCAGCTGGGGGATTGGGGTTACCCAATGCTGCCACCATCCGGGTGTACTTCCAAAACCTTGGAGGGGCCCCCGAACTTCCCCACCCTCCGTCTCTCTACCTGAGAGCCGGACCCGCAGAGGCTGTTCCTTCCCCCCCCCCCCCCTTCTTGTCTGAAGGTAGACTCTGTTCCTCAGCTCCTACACAGAGCTGACCCGTTTACCTACTCCCTTCCCTTCTCCCTTCCCAGACTGGAAGCAGAGAAAACCTTAAGGGAATAAACCAAACGTTCTTTATAACTAAAAAATTTAATGAAGAAAAGGGAATAAACAAAAATACATTACACTTCACAATCTGGAGTTCTCTAACTCCCTTCTGAAAAGGAGAGAAACACCCCAAATAGGCATAGGCTTATAATATTAAAAGATCACTTACAATCAGCTAAGTAGAAATATAAAAGAAGAGTAGAGTCATCTTAATAGCCAAAGATGCTCCAAGACCCGTTTCCAGCTACGTGGCCAGCAAAACTAAACTGAACTAAAAACTCCTCCCTCCCTCATGGCAGGGAGCTCTTACCTCTCTTGTTCTCAGATAACATTAACCCTCTCCAGCCCTTTACACTTATGACAGACCCGTTGTCAGGTTGACTGCATTAGAATGCCAGGCAGTGACTGGGGGACAGGACAGGCCAGTGAAATGACCAGTACTCAGTGCTCAGCTGTTAAGCAGAGTAGCGCAAAATCAGTGCAAGGCACTTGGCCATAGGGCAGGACAGAGGGGCCATATTTTTAATGGGTTTATAACTTAAAGTTGTATTCAAATGTTTTCATTTAAATTGTGATCTGTTTACATTTAATATTCCCCAGAAGTCCTGCTCTGGTCCTGCCTATGCTATAGCATTGATCTTTTTCACTTGTCTGGATCCACTCATCCCAGATGAGTAGCGTCTTACCAAATTCAGTCCATTTTGGTCAATTTCATGGTCATAGGATTTTTAAAAATGTAAATTTCATGGTTTCAAATATTTAAATCTGAAATTTCAAGGCACTGTAATTGTTGGGGTTCTGCCCCAAAAAGGAGTTGTGGGGGGGAGGGGTTGCAAGGTTATTGTATGGGGAGTTGCGGTACTTCTACCTTCACTTCTGCACTGCTGCTGGTGGTGGCACTGCCTCTAGAGCTGGGCAGCTGGAGAGTGGCGGTTGCTGGCCGGGAGCAGTGCCCCGCGAGCAGCAGCGCAGAACTAAGGATGGCATAACGCTGCTGCTCGCGGGGCACTGCCTTCAAAGCTGTGCACCCAGCCAACAGCCACTGCCCCCCCCATCTCCCTTTTGGGTCAGGACCCCCAATCTGAGAAATGTCTGCACCATGAAATCTGTATAGTATAGGGCAGGGGTCTCCAAACTACGGCCCGCGGGCCGGATGCGGCCCGCGAGGCCCTCTCATCCGGCCCGTGGAGATCTTTTGGCAGGGGTCGGGAACCAGCCACGGGGCCGGGACGCGCCGCGTGCTCCGCAGCAAGCCTTGCATCCTTCAATGGCTTGCATCTGACGAAGTGGATATTAGCCCACGAAAGCTTATGCTTCAATACTTTATAGTTAGTCTTTAAGGTGCCACAGGACTCTTTGTTACCTCTGCTATTCCAGACTAACACGGCTACCTCTCTGATTCTTGTGTATAAAATATGCAGGAGCGGCAGCCTTGGAATTTTTTGCTTAGTTGTGTGTTGCAAATGTTATCGCGCCGGCGACCCCACTGAATTCTGGGATACTAAACCCAAGAGCCCGGGAAATCTGAACTGTGTTTTTGATCTAGTCATTCACATCAACATCTGTGGGACCAGGGAAGGTGAGCGGGCTGGTCACAGTTGCATCCTGCTTAAAAAGCATGCACCGGTTTAGTAAAGTCTGCAGGGATGCTTGTTTGGTCACCAAATCTTGGCTCTGGTGCATCCCAGGCAGAGTGGTCCAATGGATATGGAATTAGACTGGGAATCAGGAGATCTGAGTGCTGTTTCTCACTCTGCCACTGACCTGCAGTGTGACTTTGTGCAAGCTGTTTCCTTTATCTGTCCCTCTCTTTCCCCTTCTGCACTTTGCTGGTCTACAGGGTCAGCTTTTTCAGGCAGAAGCAGTCTCTGGTCTGGTTCAGCACATGGCAGAAGGGGGCCCTGATCTCAACCAGCCTTTGGAGGCACAGCTGTAATTTAATTAACCATGAAACCTTCCCTTCCCACATCAGAAAGGGACTGAAAATTCCTAGCAAAGGTGGTGGTAGAGGAGCTGCCAGTGAAACTCAACATCTGAAAAGAAAAATACTGGGGAGTTAGTTCTAAAAACAGTGAGGCTGGTCTGTTTGAGCCAGTGGTGGCTTTGCTACTGACTTTGATAGGAGCAGGAGTCGCCCTTATATCTGTGGTGGCTGCTGTCATGTCTATCGGGTTGTAAATATTTTAAATCTTGGGAGGGAATCTCTAGCTGTGCGTCAACAATTGAGCAAACACGAACAGACCACAGTATTGTGTCAGACTTTGCAGTCATGAGACAGTCGATCCCAGCTCAGATCTGACCATCCAGGGAAAAGGAATTTTTTACCAAGTCGCGCTGGGGATGGGGCGGTTGGTTCCCCAAGTCTGTTGTGATTTCAAAGAACAAATGCTGAATTCCTTAAAATAAACTTAAATGAACAGGCATGTCAACCACCACCTGTCTGATCGTTCATCTTTTGAAAGAATGAGCTTTGGGCCCCATGTTGTATCTACCCACATCCGCCTCTTACGCTGTTTTCTTATTATGTTTTCCCTTGGTGCCCATTCTTCATCCTCATCCAAATGAAAAGTTACTCTTCGTGTACAAGATGTTTATTCTCCACAGTGTTCGATCCCAGTGACTTCCTGACAGTAGGGGAAGGTCCTGGGATCTGGAGTATGGTATGAACCAAAATCCCAGCTCTCAACACCATGTGGGTGGAAGATCTGGATCTGAACTCTGCAGGCCTGGCCTATCGCTCCAGGAATCTGGTAGGTCTTCTATCCCTAGAAGCCAATTTTAACAGTAATCCTGTCATCTCATCCCCAGGTAGTTCCCTGGTCAGTGCCTAATGTGTTTTGTTCTTTCCAGTTCCATGCTTATCCTGTTCTGTGGGAAGCTCAGCAAGCCTGCTTGAAACAGTATTCCCTTCTGTTTTCCATAAAGCCCAGGGAGAAATGCTGTAAGGTATTGTGCACATCTGTCCCCATCTGGACACCCTGGACTTTTCTTCCCAGGATAGTAGCAGTGTCTGTGGCATGCCTGCAGCCTCCCAGTGGTTAACACACTCCCAGGATCCAGCAGCAAACCAGGTGATATTTGCACCCCTGCTGGAATTCTTGTTTACAGCTGGACTAGTAGCCGCTGCAGTGCAGAGGCCACAGCATTCTCCTTCTATAGTGGCTTTGGCATTTCATCGAGCTGCAACAAACATACTGTGGCAGCTGCCGTTGACTAATTAGGATATACTGGGAACAAAGAGCGCCCAGAGCTTCACGTGCTCTGAGCAAGCTTAGACAGTGCCCTCCACTTGAGTTGGAGATGCAAGGGAGGCTGCTTTTAGCTACACTCCAGTCTCTGCCATAAACAACCAAAAGCATCAGGATGTCACCTTCAATCCACAGGGGATATGCCAATAGACATGTGTTCTTTCCTTGTCCCTTTGGAAGACAGGCACCATCACAGAGACCCAAGGTCGCTCCAGCAAGGACTCCGAATTGCCTTGCTTTGAGCTCCAACTCCCGCAGGAGAAGCTCCTCTCCCTTCATTAACGTCACTGGAGCGCAAGAGCTGGAAGCCCTGAGGCCAACCACGATGCTGTTCTGTACTGCGAAACGGAGCCACTTCTGAGGCAGTGCCAGCAGGCAGTGGCTGACTCAAATCAGGCAAGGCAGTGAGCAGCAAACTTGTGTCATGGGAGGCAAATGAGCCCTGATGCACTGGGGGTTGCCCCTTCCACCTTGATCTGTCCCCGGATTGGGGTACCTCTGAGGCTGGCTCTGCTTGGCAGCAGGATGTAACAAAGCTTCAGATGCCGTTGCACTGAGTCAGCATGCACCGTCATGGGAAGGGCACACAGCTGTCAGCTTCACAGGCAGGTGCCTGGCATAGTCACTGGCCCAGTAAAACCAGCTTGCTGGGGCTTTTAAAGAGCCCTGATACCTCAACTTCACACTGGCATTTGTAATTCTCCAGTTCTCCACTTCATTGCCCTGTGTTATTCCATCAGTCCCCATCCTATTCTCACTGCAGATGGCTGAAATACCTGCATCCAAGTTGTCACAGGATGCCCGGGGGATGGTCTGGAACTTGCTCCCTATGAAGCCAGTTGGGACTCCGAGGGAAAACGTCCTCTCTCCGTATACAGCCTGTCTCCAAGGCTAGGAGCTTAGAGGTCCCCGTTTACACCTTCCTGGGTCTGACCTCGGATCATTCAGCACCTTCTGCCCCTCCGTGCGCTTCCCCCAGTGTTAGGACCGGAAGAAATTGTGACAGGCAACCACTAGGGGGCATAGTTACGCTTCTGAGTCAACTCCAGGAGAGGGAGTAATGGTGGTATTAATCGGAAAATGACCTTGCTGTTATCTGGGTGTTTGGGAACAAGTTCCCAGCTGTGTGAATGTTTACCCCGTCTGTCTGAGAATGAATGTGTGGGAAACTAAATGGGGAAACTGAGGCAGGACTGAGTAATCAACGTGCTGAACAGCATATAACGAATCAGCTTGCTGCTTGCAAATGAGATATGAGTATGTATGAGATGCAAATGAGTATGGGTATATCTGTGCTGACACGCCCCTGTTTGTTGGGCTTCCTCTTTGGGCTTCGTTGGGCTTCTTCTCTGGACATCGCCTGGGTGTGTCAGACATCTTGTATCGCAGCGGTGCTGACTGGAAGCCCCCAGCACGGTAATGCCGCTCCCCTTAATAAACTCACCACTTTCCAACTAGCCACCTGTGTGAAACCTCGTTTCTCCTGGCAACGAGATAAGCCCCCCGCAACACCCAGCGAGCCCGCCCGGGCGGGGTCCTGAGGGAGCCCGTGGATTCTGCATCCCAATTCCACAGTCAGACGTGACTCTCAGCCAGCCAGTAAAACAGGTTTATTCGATGATAGGAATGTAATCTAGGTAGAGCTAACCGCGACCACTCTGCTGGGTCCATTTTGGGGGCACAGGGAGGCCAGACCCTGTCTGGGCCTGCCTCCCTTCTCCCCAGCCAGCTTCAGACTCCCAAAACTGAAAGTCACTCTCTCCAGCCACTCCTCCCCCCCGGCTCAGCCAGATCAGGTGACCTCCCCCCCCCCCACTTGGAGTCAGATTACAGCTTCAGGTATGGACACCTGCAGAGAGGCTCTGCTTTGCATCAGCTACACATCCTTATCCCTTCACATAGACGCTCAAGAAATGCATAGGGGAAACTTAGACACACACACAGTATTCCTACTCCGTCACACAAGCACAGTCCTTCACCTCCTGCTGCCTGCTTCATTCTCTGATACAATGCACATTAAGTGATGGCATCATGGTCATTTCAGTTGTGCTGAGAGGTGATGTCATAGACACAGGATTGTGAGGTTACCCCTGAATCCAGCAGAGGAGCCATGTGCTGACTGGCCAGGAACACGTCTCTGTGGAGATTGGAGATGAGGAGACGGAACCACAAACCTGCACCTGAACACCGCTGAGACATGGAGGAATTTTGCTCTGAAGTCAGGCCAGATATCTGAGGCAGAGGCAGAGACAATCAGCAGCAGTTGGTGGGGAGGGGAAGAGGGAATACAAAAACTGTCACTCCGGCTTAGTTTAAGAGGTATCCTGCTGAGCAATGGATTGAAATCCCCACTACAGTGCATTCTCTGCCATGTCTGCCCTGCACCTCAGGAGATGCCTTTCAACAGGCGATCCTGTGTGCAGTGTGTTTTCTTTGAGTATCTTCATACGGAGGGGATCTTCATTGCCCACTCCTCCCCAACCCACGCCTTCCCACTTAACTAGCTTCAGTGATTGTGAATTTCTCTTACTCTAGTGCTGCCCCTTCTGTCTGCCAGCCATGGCCCAGGGGCCAGCGCTGCCTCTCCCTGAAGGAGGTGGGGCTGCTGTCACAGTCTGAGAGAGAGTCCTTCTGTGGGAACCGGAAGGGGAAATCTGGGTCCCAGGACTGAGTCCCTCCCCCTCACCCCGTCATTCTGGAGCACCTCAGACTGGCATTGGAAAGGGGTTGCATGGGGGATTCTCCATCATCGGAGACTGGATGTGTTTCCAGACGATCTGCTCTACTTCAGACAGGAATGAGTTCAGGGCAGATCTCTGGCCTGTCTCATCCAGAAGGTCAGATTAGGCAATTGTGATGGACCCTTCTGGCTTTGGCATCTATGACTCTGTGGGACCAATAAGCAGATGTGCTTTCAGCACTGGGGGGCAGGCAATGCTTTTGCAGTAGATTTAGGATGGCTCCAGTGTCCTTCCCTCCCCTTTGCAGACCCCCTCCAATCCGTGGGGCGAAAAGACGCACCTCTCAGTGCTCCGGACCCTGACGAATGTATGTGATTGTATACATGACTATAGCCAGCTACAGTGCTCTCTGTGTTGTGATGGGGCAAGGCCAGACGGCTGTAGGAAAGTGATAAGGAACAGATAGTCCCAGGCTAAACAAATCCCTGGTACCATTGGAACCAAATGACAGTTGTTCCAGGTTAATCAAGACACCTGAGGCCAATTAAGAACCTTCTAGAAAGCAGTAGAAATAGCTAGCCTGATTGGGACACTGGAAGCCAATTGGGCTGGCTGAAACCAGTTAAAAAAAACCTCCCAGTTAGTCAGGTGGGTGCGCATGTCAGGAGCTGTGGGAGGAAGTTGTGCTGTTGGTGAGACTGAGCGGTAGATACCGTATCATACGCAAGGAAGGAGGCCCTGAGGTAAGGGTGATGTGGAGTTTGAGGAAGCGGGGACTGCTGTGGGGAAGTAGCCCAGTGAATTGTATGTTTTCTGTTGCTAAAAGGTCAGCCATCATAGCTGATACTGTTAGGGTCCCTGGGCTGGAGCCTGGAGTAGAGGGCGGGCCTGGGCTCCCCCCTTTCTGCCTCCCCTAATTAATTACTGAGATTGGGAGACACCAGAGACTGTGCAAGGAAGGATAGTTTCTCCTCACCTCCCTCGCTGGCTTATGATGAAAATGGCTCAATAGGCTGTGACTTTTCTAGAGACCCTTCTAGAGAGAGAAGGGCTACGTGGAGGGTCACAGTGAGCCTCTGAGGCAAGTGAAAATCTGCCAGAAACACAGGATCCACGGAGACAAGGACAGAGCTTTGTCACAGCGTGTATAAATATTGATAGATAGGTATAACTAGCTGTAGTGGGGAGTGGGGTGGCTGGCTATGGGTAGCTCTAATGCGAATCAGAGCCCATTTCACCCACTACCAAGGCACTTGCTCAACGGCAGCTGCCATGGAGGTTGCATATTGAGTTTGTTGAACGTTCACTCCCTTAAGGGGTTTAATTTTAGGCCACCAGGAGAAAGAACAGAGATGGCCTCAACTCAAAATCAATATTGTTCATAGTGTCGGATGGGAAAAGACATCTTTCCTGTTGTTTCTCCTGTCGGATCATTATTCTTCTGAGCTGCGAATGTTTTTATCAGGGCTTTGCTCCTGTCCTCGGGAGCTCTGGGGGCAGCCTGGTCTCTGACCTCTTGTCTTGCAGGGCAGCCTCATGAGCCGATATGTACTGAGTGATGGCAGCATGTCAATTGTAGACTCCTGGCTCTCTGGGACACAGACTGAGCTTGCTGGTTCCTTTAAAGCCCAGTGGTTGTGTTAGGTAAAATAGCAAGTCCTTACTCACCATCCAGCACCCGAGAAGTGCAGAGTTGGTATAGGACACACAAGCTGTCAGAGACCAAGTACACAGACACCAATTCGTTGATCAACGGGCTCACACTATTCTTAGCTCAGAAGCTTCAGAGTAAGTGTGGCAACTTTATTAGGGGCAAACATTGATATTTATAGACAGTTGTAAACAAAGTGATTAACAGGTCATAATGGTCATGCATAATCAATCAAGATTCTGCTGGGTAAATCCAGTTAAAACCAGTGTTACAGTTACACAAGAAATGCTAATGCCAAAGACAAAGGAAACATGGCTCCCGAGGTGGGGAAGAGGTCAGGGGCTGCCTGTAGGTCAGAGCCTTGGTTAAAAGTTCAGACAGAGCCACAAAGCCAGGGTAAAGTTCAAACTCAACGGTTGGGGCAGGAGCAGTCCATAAATGTGCTGCAGACTGGTACCTGCAGTAATGGCACTCGTTAACTTTCTTTGGAGGGGATTGCTGGGATCCCTCGGTCTCCTCCACACATAGGTCCTGCATTACAAAGACATTGGCCTCTGGCTGCTCTCATCTACCCTGGAGTGAGCTAACAGAACCCCTCCCTCTGTGGCACATCCGCAGTGCTCCCAGACAGTGTGGCTCTCAAATGTTGACCTGCAGGTGGGCTCAGAGACCCATTCTAACCTTGCAGTAACATGTCGCTCTGTCATGTGACCGGATTCAGTGCCAGATGAGCAGCCCTGGAGGCAGGACAAGCTTTCCTGCACCCTGTCCCACCATGGTGCTTTGATTCAGAGCTGCAGGAGCCATCTCAAGCGACAGGGAAGTTGAGTCCCTGTGGCTCCATTCAACTCTTGGTGCTTCTGCTCCCAGCAAGTGACAAATGTGATGAGTATTGCAAACGCCATGCTCCATCATGTCACACAGCCTGCAGATGGGAGTGACTTCTGTCCGTACCCCATCTTAAGACAGATTCGAACCAGTGACCCAGAAGCGAACAACAACCTCAATATACACAAAACAAAACTGGCCGGTGTGCGAGTGGGCCATCGGTTTATTTTGCCACGTGTGCCACAAGCTTCTGAAATCCACTTCCTTAGGGAAACCTCTTCTAACAGTACTGTTTGCAACCACTTAATCGAGATGCAGGTAATTAGAAATGAGCCACCTGGAACTGATGTGCTCGAGTCTAGCGAACTGCTCCAGGACACACAGGTGTTTTATCAGGCCAGCCCAGTGCTGTTCTCTTGGATAGGCAGGACAGTTGAGTGTCCGTCCCTGCTCTTCACAGCACACCCCATGCACTGCAGGCAGAATCACTCCTCGTGCAACCCCCAAAAGAGAGAGAGTGCAATGTATCTACTGCATCCGTGATGACTGTGTGCTTATTAAAAGCCTAGGAAAGAAAGGAACAATTAAATAAATGCCCTCTCCTAGCATTCCTGGCCAGGTTTTAATCTCATTTTCTGCATCTGTATAATGTGAAGCAGTAAACATCTGTTAGTGGGGATGATCGGTTAATCTGTGCCATTTGTGTTCCACGGAGATGGCTCTAGGAACCAAGATGTTTGTTGTGCTCTTGCTCCAGCATAAAGGCTGCTTCCATGTGTGTGTGTGAGTGAGAGAGAGACTGAAGCAGGGCATGTATCTTATATCTAAATGAGTGTCATGGGCTCTGTCTGGCATATACAGTACTGCATGATGCTACATGTGGCATGTCTAAGGCTATAGCAGAACAGTAAGATATTTTGTATGATATGACAGAGAGCATGGTCATGCGATCAGACCACTACAAAATACACGCACAAGGGTTAAGAACTAATAGGGTTAAGACTTAAGTGGATATGTGCTGTATGTTAGTCTGGAATTGCAAAAGTGACAAAGAGTCCTGTGGCATCTTAAAGACTAACTAAAGTATTGAAGCATAAGCTTTCGACGATGCATCCGACGAAGTGGGTATTAGCCCACGAAAGCTTATGCCTCAATACTTTAGTTTTTGTTATGACTCTTTGTCATTTTAACTCTGGTACTTCCTGAGTTTGTGTTGCTTAACTGTATTACCTTAATACTCTCCATATACCAGACCCCTTGATGGAAATGGAAACTTTCCATAGAGGCTGGGTTAGACGGCACCAGTGGAGCCCCATCATCACCTGGCTGCCTGGGAGTTAGTGGGAAGTCTTTTGTGTTGCTGCACAGAGGAGCACAAGTGGGAAATCCACAGGAAATCCACTTCTCCAAGGCTGCCATGGTTCTTTAAGGCTTAGGCAAGCTCTGCTATGGTGTAAGGGTATAATTGTGCTGATGTCTGCGGCATTACAGCAGGACCAGCTACCATATTCCGCAGTCTTTGCTCACAGTAGAACAGAAGGGCACCGGGCACAGCCGCTCAGGATGGAGAGAAATTGACAGAGCTGTGCATGGACAGTCTTGGTCGGGGGTGCAGGTCAGGACAATGGTCATGTGTAGGCAGATCTTGGCTGATGGGGAGGTGATTGGGGTATATGGAAGGCAGTTGGTCAGGATTGTTGTGCGTGGGCAGAGCTGTGTATGTGGGATTCAGAAATGGAATAGTTGAGCTAGTGCAGGGGTCTGCAACCTTTACCACTCAAAGAGCCATTTGGACCCGTTTCCCACAGTAAAGAAAACACTGGGAGCCACCAAACCCTTTTGACATTTAAAATGAAATAACACTCTCTTCTTCCCTCCCCCTTCTTCCCTCCCCCACCCTCTTCTTCCCTCCCCCTCCCCTCCAGCCGTGCTCTCGCTCTTCTTCCCTCCCTCCCCCCCCTCCGGCCGTGCTCTCGCTCTTCTTCCTCCCCCCCCCCTCCCCCCCGCTCCGGCCGTGCTCTCGCTCTTCTTCCCTCCCCCTCCCCTCCAGCCGTGCTCTCGCTCTTCTTCCCTCCCTCCCCCCCCCCTCCGGCCGTGCTCTCACTCTTCTTCTTCCCCCCCCCCTTCCTCCCCCCCCCCGCTCCCCCCCCTTCCTCCCCCCCGCTCCGGCCATGCTCTCGCTCTTCTTCCCTCCCCCTCCCCTCCAGCCGTGCTCTCGCTCTTCTTCCTCCCCCCCCCCCGGCCGTGCTTTCACTCCCCCCCTCCCCCAGCTTGCCTTGCCTTGCCTCGTGCCCCGGCCCCGGCTCGCTCTTATCCGCCGGCTCCGCCGCGCTTCGCCTCCTGCCCCGGCCCAACTCGCACTTCTCCGCCGGCTCCGCCTCGCCTCGTGCCCCGGCCCCGGCTCCGCCTCCGTTCTTCTCCCCCCCCCCCACCGCTCGCCTCTTATTGACCCCGCCCCTCTCTTTCGGCTGCGGCTCCGCGCACTGGTTGGACAGTGCTGGCGGGCCTCATAGAAAACAGTCTGCGGGCCGGTTAAAATTAGAACACACAGGGAGCCGCATCGGAGGGATGAAAGAGCCGCATGCGGCTCCGGAGCCGCGGGTTGCCGACCCCTGAGCTAGTGGATGAGGAGGGCTCCGGAGAGAAAGTTTGCACCGCAACAGCTTTTGGTAGTTTGGGTTCAAAATGAACTCTCCTCTACTACTTTTCCTTTGAAAAGCTTAAAAATAATTAAATCAGTGGTTTTCCAGGTAGAAATATCCGCCTGCCCAGGTTATGAATGTGTGGTTTCTACACCTTTGGGTGGCCTTTTGTTCTCTGGAGATTACTGAGAAGATGCCTGCGTTCGTTGGGTTTCACAGTGTTTCATTAGGGTGGTGGACTGGTGCCACCAAGGGGTCAAGGGCTGGCTAACTTTCTCCAGACACCGGCACTGCCCCACTCAGGAGATTGTGGAGACACAAAACATTCTAAGCTCCTAACTGCTTCCGCATGTTTGCATTCTGTGTTGTATGTATACAGTCCATCTGTCGAGGCTGATTCCCCACTCTGGCACTTCAAGTGCAGAAGGTGGGGGCCCACAAGGATTCTAAAAATTAATACTGGCCACTTCAGGCTTGTCTTAAACTCCCAAGGTTACAACTTTTCTCTGACCTTGGATGGGTAGATGCTGCCACCACCCGAGTGCAAAATCCTTTTGAGAACCAGCTCAATTCTTCCCTGTGTGGTACCCACAAGCCCTTTCACCCCTCCCCTCTGGGGAAGAGCTGAGAAAGAAAAACAAAGAAAATCAGCTGTTGCCACCAACTAATTAAACAACATGTGCACAAACCTCTTAGGAGACAAAAATCCAGTTCTGTTCTTAAAAAGGCAACAAGGATTAAGCATCAAGAATAACTCTCTTGAGGTCCAGCTTAAAGGTTACAAGACAAACAAAAGCATTTGGGGTTAGCACAGAGGAGTCCGCAAGCCATAAAGAACTAAAAGGAGATAAACCTGCTCTTGTCTCCCTAGACATTCCCTAATCTACTTACATATCAGGTTTCAAAATGAGTAGTTTCTTGGTATGATATCAATGATTTTTCATACCTGGCCCCAAGCTTCTTTACAGCATAGTTCCAGCCCTGTCTGCCTCTGCCCAAGAACAACCACAGACGGACAAAAGGGGAGTCTTGTTTCAATTTCAAAAAGTTCTAGCCTTCAAAAGTGGCTCTTTTGGCCAAGGTGCCCACTGAGGTCTTTTTACCTGTGCAGAGCAGTGACTTTTAACCCTTTACAGGTAAAGCAAGTAGAGAACAGCTACTAAGAGGGATTTCATAGCTAACTGGCCTGCTGGGCCCATAAAACGGAGCTACCCGCCCCCCTTCATTTATCACACCATCACGCCTGCTTTAAAAAAAGATATAGTACAGCGACCGAATCCTCCTCCGGTGGGGAGGAGGGGGAAATCCCATTGATTTAACTGCAGCATGGATTCAGTCCGCAGACTTGGAGGTGGCAATTTAGAGCATCTGGAGAGGCACGGAAAGGTAATTCACAATGAATGCCGCCCTGACTCAGACTATAAAATTTCTCATCTTCTCCATTAGTACCTGCATGTGCCACAAGTGCTTATCTTCAAGTAGCGGAGAGAAGGAAGGGTTTTATTGCCCCAATTTGTATCCCAGGTTTGTTTACATTTAGTTGGCACGCACGGTGGACAATTAAATCAGCCCCTTGGAGAGCGACCCCTTGCTGCCATGTCTCTGGGCAGCTCTGCCTGAGGCACACCCATCCTTTCCCTTTCCTTTGCTCGATGGTTACACTGCGGCTTTTCCTCCTTTCCTTGTTTTACCAAATGACTTGTTAATTTTGGCCACACCGCTCTCCCCTCTCCCAGTGTGTCTTTTTGTAACCTCAAGCTGGAGTTTATGACAGATTGCGCCAAGTGTGGTTATTTTTGTGTTTCCATCTGAATGCGCGACGGCAGATGCTGAGTGTTTGGAATGCATTAGTGCTAATGGCAGGACCATTAAACATTAGAGTCACTCACTGCAGATGGGTTGCTATGGAGGTTCAGGGGGAAATGAAACAAGAGCAGGAGTGAAAGCGGTCGGTTGGCTGTTTCCAGCGATCATCAGCTGGGCAATCAGTCAGAACCATGATCCCTGCATGGAAAGTTTCTTTTTTTCTAGGGTTTTTTTATATTAAACTACGTGCCAGCACTTTTTTTTTTCCAAAGGGCTTGATTGCAGCAGTGACTTTTGGAGTGACCTTCAGGCATCGTCACGCCTTCCCTCCTGGCTTTGGATCCACCCAACAGGGCGACAACCCCAGGGGATCCTCTCCCTGCCCTTCTCCTCGCAGTGCTGGGTGCTGCTGCTTTAATAATGTGCTCCTGTGCTGTTCCTCGACCATTGCCAGGATGGGGAACTGCTCTGGGGACTTCAGAGGAGATCACATGAGGGGATGGGCTGAGCACTAGGAGCCACTGAAACATTTCTGTTCTGACGTAAAGGGATGTCAAGAGAGCTACGATGACTTACGTAAACTGAGACTGAATTCCTAGAGTCTCTTTGTGGAGCTTGATCTTACCCACAACAAAATAGTCATGCTAGCTGCGTATTCCCGCCTGCCCATGTGTCCAACTCCCATTGCCCTACCCCCCTGCCTAGGAGATTGGACCACTTCTCCTTGAGCGAGGGGTTAAAGTCCATGTGCGTGGCTGGCTTGTCATGCCATGCGGAGCCACATTAGACACGGAGGCTGGGTCCTGTGGCTGAGTCATTCTAGCTGCTGCCTTGGTTTGCCCTTGTGTCTAATGTTTGTCTGCACTGCAATGATAACAGCTAGCTCTTGTGTAGTGCTTTGAATCAGTAGATCTCAAGCACTTCATGAGCTTGACTTTATTTATCCTCAACCCCTCCCTCCCCCCAAGAGACTGGGCAGTGCTGTTGTCCCCATTGTACTGATGGGTAACTGAAGCTAAGAAATGGCACCAGGTGCATCTCTCTCAGACCCATCACAGATGGAGTACAGTAAACCCTCGATTTTGCGGACCTCGATTTAACGGACTTCGGATTTAACGGACAAAATTTCCGGTCCGTATGTCATATGTGAAAATTAACACCCTGTTAATTTTAAAATGCTTTTAACCAAGATTTGCTTATAATTAAATTAACAGGTTAATTTTTGTTATTAATTCACTGTTACAGTAGACTCCCGATTATCCGGGCACGGGTTAACCAGGCTGCGGATTAACCGGGATGTCTAAACAGGTTGGTAGGGGAAGCTCCAAAGCGGCGGCGGGCTCAGCCTTAGCCTGCCGCTGCTTTGGGGCTTCTCCCACTGGCCCCTTATGAGCTGGGGTCTCAGCCTGCTTCCAGCCTGGGTGTAGGGAACCCAGGCTGGCAGCGGGAGCTGAGACCCCGGATGGCAGGAGCCTGGGGGGAAAACCCCAAAGCGGCGGCAGGCTGAGCGCTTCCTGCTAGCCAGGGTCTGAGCTCCCGCTGCCAGCCTGGGCTTCCTACACCCAGGCTAGCAGGGGAGCTGACTGGGGCAGTGGTGGGACCACCACCATCCCCCCCCACCCCCAGGGCGGCTGGCGAGCCCCCCCCCCCCTCCAGTAGACGCATGATTATCTGAGATTTTATTAACCGGGATTAAGGTTTTCCCGATCATCCTGGATAATTGAGAGTCTACTATATAGAAAACTTTTCTGTGAAATTAAACTTTTCATACCTACTTAATTTTAATTACACAAATGTGTCTACATAAGTATAAACAGTTTAACTAATTTGTCAATTTTTTAACATACGCATTCGGAAAACCTACTTTATTATATAACGGACTTTCGGCTTTAACGGACACCCCCTCGCCCGAATTAGTCCGTTATATCGAGGTTTTACTGTATTGGTTTCCTTGCAGCTGAAAGGGGCTTGTCTCAGTGCCTCGGTCGTCTGCGCTTGGTATAAGCGAGCTGGGAGGTGATGACCAACAATCCTTTCATGGAAGGGAGTGAGAAACCCATGGTGGTTGTAGTGGAGAATTGCTTTTTCATTGGGGGCCTTTTCATTGAAGGACAGTATTAAGCATGAGAGTGAGAGCCTCACACAACGTGACATGAATTTGGGATGCCCTATCATTACCCTCCCCAACAGGGGGGGCAAGGAGGGGGAAAGAGTTGTGCCCAGCTTCTTTTCCAAAGTGAGGGCATCTTGCGAGGGGTTTCACCCAACTTGGAATGCTAAGGCCACAGAACCCGAGGAACGTGGGAGGGACCAGGTAGATAGGACTTGGAGGAGGCTTCCTGTGAAGATAGGGGCTCAGGTTACCTGGAGGGTGGTTTGGGTTATGGTTGGAGATCAGAGGTTGCCCCTTGGTCCAGTATAGCCCCAACTTGCAGCCTTTCTAGGCATGTGGCAAAGCCCCACAGAGCAGGCATAAGGTGCAGGTGAAACCTGTGGGATGTCTCATTCGTCGGTTGTACGTCTTTGTGGGATCATAGCATGGGAGGTTTGGCTAATGATGCTGATGCCTCACTGTTTGTGTGGGAGGAGCAGGGCCAGCCTTGGCTCTGCTGGTTTCATTGTCTTTATCAGTGGGGACATTAACTCTCCATCAGGGTGACTGGATGCAGGGCAGGTATCTCCAAGTGTGTTCATCTCAGAATAATATAAAAACCCTAGTCCCCTCCCTAGTCTCTAGGCTCATCCCCCATTTAGCCACGATTCCCAATCCAGGGCCCAGTGCAGGGCCTACTGCAGTCACCTTCAATGGGCATTGGATCAGGACCTGAATTTGCAAAGGTAACCCCAGGTCAAAGGTAACCCATTATGAGGAGATTACTGCAAACGGAACCCCTTAGAGAATGAGAGAGGACACTTCGTACACTATTAGCAACGTTTTATGTTGACCTTGGTATATGTTTGCAAGGTTTACTGGGAAGAAGTTAAGTTGGGAAGGGCAGTGTAAATTAGATTTTAAAGGGTGCCAAATTTTTGTGAAAAAAGGGTGGTTTTGTCAATAGGGTGATAGCTAGACTCCTGGGCTGCACGCTTCCAGTGGAAGATGTAAACCTTTTTTTTGTTAGCAAACTTCCCTTTTTCTTTCTGTGCTCTGAAAGTTTGCATGGCGTTGGGCGTTAGGTCTGCAGCAGCTCAGCCCTTCCAGATGTTACGAAGCTCAGCAAAATTTCTAGGCCAAGCTAGCTTAGAGAGAAGTGGGGGGAAAAAATTTAAAGTACATTTCAGTGACGTTTTCCAAACAGCATCACTTTAAACCTTCAGGTCTGAGTTCTTCACCAAACTTCCCAGAAAAAAACATGTCTCTGGGGATAAGATGTAGCTTTGAAAATCTCTGGAGGATCTCTTGTGCATATGTGCATGCATCTCCCTACCTAGTATGTATATAAAGACACACCCAGAATGTTGGCAGGAGAGAGAGATGAGGAAAACTTCCCCTTTGGAAGTGAGCCAGCAGGCCAGTATCAAGTTTATTAGTCCACTTTGCAGTTGCTCACATTTGCCCTGAGTTTTTCCTGTGCTTTCTCCGTTGATTTGTTCTCATCTCCCATAACAGGTGTTTCTATCTTTCGGGTGCATCCTAGGCGCTCCCTGCGGGGGCATATTTTCTTGGGCAGTGCCCTGAGGCTGCGAACCCACCCCCCCCACCCCCCCCCCCGGCCTGAGCCCTTAGTGGGATTGTTTCTGTTTCAACATGCAAATCCAAACACAACATTATCTATGCATGCAACTTATAAACCCTTCCCAGCACCGAACCCCTGCCTTAACCACAGTCAGCCCAGCACTCACTCCCCTTCCTCTGCGCAGATATTCCTGGACAGCTGGAGCGTTGGCTGCTGTCATTCTGGAGTGTGTGCTGCATTGCTGTTTACCAGGCTTCAGTCCTCTGTTTGCCACTTTGCTCAGACTAGTGACAGGTGCAAAATGTACCTATAACAATTACAGAAGGTAGCTTTATTTTTTTGCCATCTTCCTTTATGTGCTCCTTGCAAATGAGTCGGCGCAGCGGAGCGGATGGGCCATCCAATCTCTCTGTGTTTTGCAGCCAGCCATCGCAGGCAATGCCTTTGTTGCCTCCTCTTTGATGCTAGTCACAGTTAATCGCAGTGGGGCTATTTGCAGGGAAGGAGATACTAGCACTGCAGTTTTTCTTCCTTTCTTTCTGGGCTTCCCACATGTTCAGTGTCTCGGTGCTGCTCCTTATCTGGAGTTGCTGCCAGAGCTGGATGCCTTTTAAACCCCTTAACCCCCTTTTGCTTGGACTGTCAAATTAGCACCTGTGCAGAGCATCTTGGATATTTCATAGCTCTTTGCAAAGTTAACTGATTTGTCCTCCTGCGTTCATCTCTATTTCCCCATCCCCTACCACCAGTTTTGCCAGCACCGCTCATAAAGTTGTACATTCTAAGGCCAGAAGGAGCCATTTGTGATCGTCTGGTCTGAACTCCTCCATAATAAAGTCACAGACTTTCAACAGCTAGTTCCTTGAGCTGCTGTGGGAGCTGCAGTAGCATCTCTCATGCAGAATTCAGATCCTGATCCAAAATTCTGCCTTTGTGGTTGACTAAAGAAAGCTGTGGAAGGCTGAGCACCGAGGGCAGAAGACCAACTAGGGCATTCAAATGCAAGCCAGCCCTAGCTGCCCTGCTGTGGACTGGGGCCCATCCTGCAGTTCGGGAATCCTCTTTTGAACACAGGCTTCTCAGCTGGCTCTGATCCTTACAGAAGCAGAGTGTAAAAGGGGAGGAGCCAGCAGGTCAGCTGCATCTAGCTCACCCTACAGGCACATCCCTGGCAACTGATGTAGGAGCTCCTTAGCTGCTCACAGAGAGAGCCCATGCAACCCTCCCAGAGAGGAGAAATCTCACTCCAATGAGTCCTACCTACAAGGTGGGCAACAAAGCGTCTAAATCACTAAGGCCTCCCTCCAAGTTGGAACGGAGAAAGCACCCACCAAAGCAGAGGCGGGGATCAGAAGCACTGAGGAAGCCCTTTGTTCCTGTTCATCTCACAACTGCTGGTCCTTGCTTTCAGCAGTTCAATGGAGCTTTTCCAAGGCAGCCCCATGCGCTATCATCATCCGCAGGGCAAGGAGACTCAGACCACCTTACTAGTGTATAAAACTATGGAGCTCGTGTAGCTCTAGCCACCTTTCCCTTGTGGGGTTTGGATTTCAGCCAAGCCATTTTTCCTGCAGAGGAAGCTGAGGGCACATCAGTGGAGGCAGCTGGAGTCCAGTGTGCACGCATTCTCAGGAAGTCCTTCCTAATTAGGGCCAAGGGATCCAGGCAGGAGAGAGAAGTGAGTGCATTACTGGAAGAAAAACAACAAAGCTGGGGCCACGGTGCCCTGGTAGCACAGTGGGGAGGAAGGACACATCTCACCAGTGATGGCAGGGGGTCCTCCCATCAGGCTGAGGTGCAGTGACAGCACCCAGGGAAGGAGTCCCATGGGCTGCGAGAGGGAGGATGGAAATGAATGCCCCCTCCATTAGGCTGGGGTTACAATGCCGTCTAGCACCAGAGAAAACGAGTCCTTAGGCCTGAGTGTGTGAGGAGTGGAAATATCTCCTCAAAATTTTCTCTCCAGTGTCCTAAAATAGTAATTGCTTTGTACTGGTGCGCATGAATGGATTAGGACCTGCACGTAGCATCGGCTGCGAAGGACCTGATCCTGACTGGAGTGGAACATGTTCTGGCTTCTGTGGTCCAAGGTCCAGCCCTGCAATCCCCATCTGTGCAGGGGATGTGGACAAAGTAGAGAGAGACCAGAGGAGAGTAAGAAAAATGAGGAAAGGTTTTAAAAAATGGCCATGTTTGGTTTTGAGAAAAGACTGCGAGTGAGAGGTGGGGCTGATAAGTCTTCAAATATGTTAGGGGCTGTTCTAAAGAGAATGGTAATCAGTTGTTCTCCATGTCTGCTGAAAGTAGCAGAAGAGGTAATGGACTTAATCTGCAAGCAAGGGAGATTTAGGTTAGATTTTAGGAAAAAAAGGATAATAGTAGTTTAAGGTCTGGAACAGACTTCCCAAAGATGATGGGGATTCCACAACCTATGAAGTTTTTGAGAACTGATTGGACAAGCTCCTGTTAAGAATGGTCTCGGTCAGTAGCTCTCAACCCATGGGCCATTTGTGGCCCAATCAGCACACAGCTGTGGTCCACAACACATCCTCACAGCCAGTATGTACATTGTGTGGGTACAGTCCACAGAATACAGAGAGCACCACATCTGCAGCCCACAAGGGTCAATAGATTGAGAAGAGGGGTGGGCAAACTTTGTGGCCTGAGGGCCACACTGGGTTTCTGAAATTGTATGGAACGCCGGTAACGGGAGGCTGTTCTTCCTCAAAAAGCCAGGACAGGCAGCCGCACACTGCACAGCACAGAGCACCGGGTCAGACTGCGGCTCTGTGGCTGCACTTCCCTGGGAGCTCACAGCCCCGCTGCCCAGAGCATGGCACCAGTAGCATAGTGCACTGAGGCTTCAGGGTAGGGGGAAGGACAGAAGGGGAGGGGCCGGGGGTAGCCTCCCCGCCTGAGAGCTCAGGGGCCAGATGTGGCCCGCGGGCTGTAGTTTGCCCACCCCTGGGTTGAGAACCATTGGTTTAGATTTAGCATTCGGGCTGGACTTGATGACCTCTCAAGGTCCCTACATTTCTGTGCTTGTATGTAATTCACCTAAGAGTCACTGAAGTTTCATGGTGCGCACAGCAATAAAAAGACCTTGGCACAACATGTCTGTTTTGTACTCTAGCCTTTTCCTTTGCACTAATGTTCTGCTCTGATTATGACCAGTGGCATTACACATCATGTACAGCCAGGACGTATGTATTAAAGAAGGGAAGACATGCATGCTCTTAACAGCTGAAGTCTTTGGATCATCCCAGAGAGTTGGCCAAAGCAGCCTTTAAAGCCTCCTTGGGAGAGTGAGGATGGGGGAACATAGAAGCCATCGTTGGGCACCATGGATGAGAGCCCAAGCACACATGTACTATTTTATTTATCATTTATAGTGCAGTCATACCCAGAGGTGTGGTTCTGGCACCCTAAGTTCTCAAGGCAATGAGTGGGAACATGGGGGCAGATCCAGTGTCTGTTGCAGTCCAAGGCAGCCTTTCCACTGATTTCAATGCAGCAGCAGCACCACCACCACCTTGGTGAAAACTAGCTGTTCTCTGTGCTTCGCAATCACGTTCTCCTTTCTCCTCCCGGCTCAGGAACGACACTCAGGTCATTAGCATTGTTATGATGTTGTGTAGGTTTGCTTGGGTGTCCTGAGCTGGCTGCCCTGGCTATGTGTCCCTTAAAGGAACATTTAGTGGCTACCAAGAGGGCCATTCCCACATTTATGTGCAGTTGGCCAGATTATATGAATTGCCTTTAAAAGTTGACTTCTTTATAAGCCATTTTCTGCTTCATAAAATGTGTATTACTGTTGTTTCTCTCCCAGTGCTTCTTTCCCAGTACAGTTTTCATTGGTACAATGAAAAAAAAACCCTTTCTTCTTCTTCTTCATCCTACTCAATCTTTGCTCTCCTAACACATTTCTGCAGAGAAATAAGAATTCCCAGGTGTCTCTCCTGGGTGCCCGATGTCCAAGACAGTTCTCGAGTGGATAGAATCATCCTTTCTGACATAAGTCACACACCCTTTGCTCTGACAGCAGAATTCAACCATGTTTGTGTTGCTGTTTTGTACCTGCTACTCTAGCAAGGCAATTATAGTAAGTACTTCAGTGTAACAGGCACACAGGCCAGTATTTTGTGACCAGTGTATTTCCCCGGCATATCTGACATGGTGTATTGGCTGAATGGTACTGGGCTGATTTTATATGGTAATATTCACCTGGTGATTTACATACACTGTAGGTGAAATTCACATGCTCTGTATTGCTTAAAGCCCCTCCTTGTAAACTATATATGATGGAAACCACTTCAAGCCGGGGCGGGGGAGTGGTAGCACCCCTAGTTCCAGCACCTATGTGTAAGAGCATGCAGCAACACTGCAGAAAGTAAAGCAAATATCCTATCAGGTTGTAACTGCAGGCAGTGTTTAGACTGGTTCATTATATTCTGCTAAACTAGTCAGGACAACACGGTGCCTGGGATCTCATGATACTTCTAGCCAGAACCTCCATTTAGTGCCTAATAGAATAGCTGGATAAGTGCTGTGCTGCGATCCCATGGTAGAAATGGTAGAAGAGTTGTGATAGGCCAAGAGAAATGCTGCTTTCCTGCTCCCCTGGTGTCTCTGCTCTGCGCTCACCCCTGGTGAGTAAGGGTCCATGGACATACTAGCACTAACGTGCTAAAATCGCTGTTTAGACGCTTTCACGGTGCGGGTTGGGCTGGGGCTTGAGCCATCAAGGCCCACCACCCTCCAGCTGCACCGCTGTTTTTAGGGTACTAGTGAACCTCGCTGGCACAGGTCTGTCGACCTGGGCTGAGAAGCTTGCCCCCGGCTGCATCTAGATGTACCCTCAGATGCTATGGGGATCTTGGGGTGGCTAGAAACATGGACTGAAAATCCTGTCTCCTTGGTGCAGTGGCTGGCTCGGATGCCCACCTCTCCCAGTGCTGCCATTCGCCACAGAGTGCTGTTTGCTACTCCCGCACCCGGTGGAATTGGACAGCAGCAGCGGGAGGGTGTGGAAGGCCGCCAGAGCCAGTCGCATTTCCTTCAGCAAGCATGGCATGGAGTGTGCCATAATGGAGGCATCCTTGGTTGGGCAAGGGCCTCCTTGGCCTTGCCACCTGTTAGTGTCTGACGATGTGAGCAGTTCTAAAATGCTTCCTCTCTGGGGGCTGATTCTGGAGATCCCAGCTCCAGTACTTTCAGGTGCTCAGACATTCAAGAGCCCAGACCTCTGATTCCTCTATGCCTACCTCAGCTGAGCTGCTCCCCTTTTCAGCACCATGCTCCCTCTCTTTATCTCTCTCCCTCCCTGTCTCTCTCTCTCTCTCTCTCTCTCTCTCTCTTCTCTTTCTTTACAACACAAGGGCAATGCAGATTCTAATTGGATTAGTTCCTCATTATTCCCCTTCCCATTCCTCTCCCCACCAGCCCCCACCTCTCCCTTCTGCATTCTCCCCACACAAGGCTCTGCCTGCGCACAGTTCTTTTGTCCAGTGATTTCACAGCACTCCCAGCCTTACTGGGTGCACTGGGGGCTGGCTGGGCTGGGGAGATAGGGGAGAAGAAAGAAAAGAGGTGAGGTGGGGTCTGCTGAGAAATATCATGAAGGAGCACAGCTCTGTGTTATCCAGCAGCTTCCTGTAGCTTGCCCCAGCCCCCTGCCTCATCTGGCACGCTGATTAGCAAACAGCCCTGATGCCTCCTGACAGCCAAGCTAGAGTCCAAGCTGGCTAAGGAGGGGCTTTATTTTTACAGCAGGTAATTACTGCCAGCCTCCCAGCTTTGTCTTCCTTGTGTGCGTTGGGGTGAGCTTTGTCCCAGCTATGCAGGCAAGCGTGAGAGAGCAGCGCCCCCGATCTCCATGTTGCACGGTGCTCACCCAGCTGAGAAGAATCCCTCGGCCAGGGCTTAAATTCACATGGAGTATTTCCGGGAGCCCCCCATGCTTCCCCGACCCAACTTGCTATGAAAACTCCAGGGGGTTGAAAATATTTACCAGGGCTCTGCTCCAGATGACTGCAGATGAATTTAAGCCCTGCATGGGGCCATGACCCATCTCATCCTGCTCCCACAGACCCATTAGGATACGGGGTGCAGGACACAGAGTGAACCAGCTAGGGCTCAGTGAACGTGGAGGATGGATTTTCAAAAAGGGTGAAACTGGTTTGTCCCTCCTTTTCAGTTCCTGTCTCTTCCACAGATTTCCTGTGTGACTTTGGCCAAGTCACTGGGCCTGTGTATGCCTCAGTTTCCCGTCTGCACAGTGGAGATAACAGTCCTACCCGGTCACCTAGCCAAGTGGGGAAGTTAAATACTTTACAGATCACAAGATACTATGGTGATTGGGTTTATCTGAGTGCGTAGATAATAGAAGCTGAGGCCTGCCTGGCATGGAAAGGCATCTTGTGATATTAGCACTGGCAGCAGTTTCAGATTATGTTGTGGGTCCCCCCAAAAACTCTGGCAATCCATGCTGTGTCAGTTAACTTCAGTCATCATCCAATCAGGGAACAAAAGCAATGCCACATGATTTAACCAGAAACTGCAGGAGGATTCCAACAGGACGATTTTTCAGATCAGTTAGAGTTGCATGACCTTAGCGGGCTGGAGAACCCTGCCTGGTGTTGGGTGCTGTACTATTGCAGGGCCAGCAGGGGGAGCACCAGAAAAGTAACAACCCCCATGGTGCTAACTCCCATCAATAACACTGGTGCACAAAACAGTGAAGCAAACAAAAAGCCCAGATAATTTCAAGCTCTATTAGAAAAGACTCTCAGGGGAATAGGATCACCATTTGCCAAATGGGGAAGGACAGCATAAATAAGAGAGATTTAGTTTCCGAGCTTCTAACTGGGACTTGCAAACAAAAGAGAGGTGAATGGAGGGAAAAGAAAGAACCCGACATAAGTGGCTTCAAAGTCAGTGAAATGCATCAATTGAGCGGCCTTTGGAGCTGTACTATGCAGCCGTGCTGTGTGATGGCCGGGCTGAACAAGGAGACAGCACTGCATTATAAGGATTAATTACTTGAGGACTTACCTAAGAACAGCCATATTAGGTCAGACCAAAGGTCCATCAAGCCCAGTATCCTGTCCTCTGACAGTGGCCAATGGCAGGTGCCCCAAAGAGTATGAACAGACAGGTTATCATCAAGTAATCCATGCCCTGTCACCCAATCCCAGCTTATAACAAACAGAGGTTAGGAACACCATTCCTGCCCATCCTGGCTAATAGCCATTGATGGACCTGTCTTCCATGAATCTATCTAGGTCCCTTTTGAACCCTATTATAGTGTTGGCCTTCACAACACCCTCTGGCAAGGAGTTCCAGAGGCTGACTGTGTGTTGTGGGAAAAAATACTTTCTTGTGTTTGTTTTAAACCTGCTATCTATTAATTTCATTTGATAGCCCCTTGTTCTTGTATTATGAGGAGTAAATAACACTTCCTTATTTACTTTCTTTATACAACTCATGATTTTATAGACCTCTTATCATAACCTATCTTAGTCACCTTTTTTCCAAGCTGAAAAGTCCCAGTCCTATTAATCTCTCCTCATACGGAAGCCTAATCATTTTTGTTGCCCTTTTCTGAAACTTTTCCAATTCCAATGTATCTTTTTTGAGATGGGATGGCCACATCTGCACACAGTATTCAAGGTATGAGCATACCATGGATTTATATAGAGGCAATATGATATTTTCTGTCTTATTATCTAGCTCTTTCTTGATGATTCCCAACATTGACTGCCGCTGCACATTGGGTGGATGATTTCAGAGAACTATCCACAATGACTCCACAATCTCTTTCTTGAGTGGTAACAGCTAATTTAGACCCCATCATTGTATCTGTATAGTTAGGATTATATTTTCCAGTGTGCATTACGTTGCATTTATCAACATTAAATTTCATCTGCCATTTTGTTGTCTAGTCACCCAGTTTTGTGAGATCCTTTTGTAGCTCTTCACAGTCTGCCTGGGGCTTAACTTGATTAGTTTGTATCATCTGCAAATTTTGCCACCTCACTGTTTACACCTTTTTCCAGATCATTTATGAATATGTTAAATAGGACTGAGCTCAGAACAAATCCCAGGGCGACACCACTATTACCTCTCTCCATTCTGAAAACTGACCATTTATTCCGACCCTTTGTTTCCTATCCTTTAACCAGTTACCAATCCGTGATAGAACCTTCCTTCTTATCCCATGGCTGATTATTTTGCTTAAGAGCCTTTGGTGAGGGACCTTGTCAAAGGCTTTCTGAAAATCTAAATACATTATATCCACTGGATCTCCTTTGTCCGTATACTTGTTGACCCCCTCAAAGAATTCTTGTAGATTGGTGAGGTATGATTTCCCTTTACAAAAACCATGTTGACTATTTCCCAACAAATTAGGTTCATCTCTGTGTCTGACAATTTTGTTCTTTATGATAGTTTCAACTAAGTTGCCCGGTACTGAAGTGAGGCTTACTTGCCTGTAGTTGCCAGGGTCACCTCCAGAGCCCTTTTAAAAAATTGGCATCACATTAGCTGTTCTTCAATCATTTGGTACAGAAGCTGATTTAAATGATAGGTTAAAGATGATAGTTAGCAGCCCTGCAATTTCACATTTGAGTTCCTTCAGAACTCTTGGGTGAATCCCATCAGGTCCTGGAGACTTATAATTGGTTAGTTTATCATTTTGTTCCAAAACCTCCTCTAATGACACCTCAATTTGGGACAGTTCCTCAGATGTGTCACCTAAAAAGAATGGCTCAGGTCTGGGAATCTCCCTCACATCCTCAACAGTGAAGGCCGATGCAAAGAATTCATTTACTTTCTCTGCAATGGGACTTTTGGCTGTACAGTGTCCCAACTTATTGAGAGAGAGTCGGTGCTTCAAAAAGCTGACAGGCTTAACAGACCAGACAGATGGAGATGGGAAAAACAGAAGGAAGATGATCTCCATATTGTAGATAAGAATTGAAGACCCCAGTCTTGCAAAGCTTGGCGCACGTGCTTTACTTTATGCACTCTGAGTAATTACATTTACTCCCAAGGGGCTGCTCACGGAGCATAAAGTTAAGCATGTGCTTTAGTCTTTGCAAGATCAAGGCTTGAGACACATAGTGATGAAATTACATACCTGAGGTCCTCCAGGGAATCTGTGGCATAGCTGGGAGAGGGCTGAACTAGACGACGTCTCGTGGCCCCTTCTGGCCCTACATTTCTATGATTTGCCTAACCACAAAAGCTGCCATACTCCCCTCTTCTGAGCTCCTGACCACGAGGGGCGAACAGTGCGCCATCAAGAAAAGAGCCCCAGATGCTGCGTGCGGAATGATGCCCCTCCAAAAAATGCTGCAGTCTTGGTAAGTGATTGACAGAGGTTTGTGCTGTGGGCTCTCAGGGATGGTGCAGCACTCTGCTGTGTATTTGGACATGCTGCGTAGGTCTGCTGGCATGACACGTTCCCTGGTCGGTGTGTATTAATACAGCATGGGGTTGCTACTCACCCACCAGTGTCCCTCCAGAGGTGTGTGGCGGGTACAGCAATAGCCACAGAGCTTTGTAATTGGCACAGAGCACTGATGTCTCTACTCATTTCTGAAATGTGTCTGCAGTTCACGCTGCAAGACTATGTGCAGGTATATGTGTGCATCTCTATCGGTTTGTTATTTTACAGAGCTGCATCAGCAGGACTTTGTGTTTAAAGCCTCTTCAGAAGAGCAAACGCAAGCTCATCACCCTCCATTTCATTTCTCTTCCCCTTTAATTATGAAGCCCACTTATTGACTGAGAACAGAAAGATCATCTCTTTAACCTTGCACTTGCCCTTGTGAAAGGTTTACCTAAAAAGTTAGAAAATAAAATCAAATGATCTAATTTGCAGTCATCTTGCCATTTCAAACCTAGTTTTCATTACCGTGCCGAAAGTGCATTGAAGCTGTGTTTATAACCCCTTTTTAGATAACAAATCACATTTGCTTTTGGCTGGCGACTGTGTAGAATTGATATATTTTTTTCTTTTCAGTTTAATAGGTTTGTGTGTTCAGGAATGATCTTCATCAACGGAGAGTCTTTATTGTGTTTGATATAATGTCAGCTTTCATTACGCTCTGAGGGCGCACTGAGAACTTCTGTGTTACAGCACCAACCTTGCTGTCGAACCATTCTGGCTGAATGTAGAATGAGAAAATCATTCACAAAAAAACCCATGTCTTTGTCATTTGCTCTTCAAAGCAAATGGAGGCTCCCTCCTTCCTAAAAAAGAAAAGAATTGCCAATGTCTTGGACATGGCACAGCGAGATCTGAATGACCAGCAGCTTTCCCTCTGGGTGGCTAGCGTGGCAGGATCCCTCTGGCTTTCCCTGTGGGGGCTTGGTGTGGCAAGACTCTACAGGCTTTCCCGTCAGATGGTTTGCATGGCAGGAGCCCACTGTCTTTCCCCATGGGCGGCTGGTAAGGCAGAAGGGGTTGCTGAAATCAGAATGAAGGTGGAATCACCCAGGTCTCATGTGAGCCAGTCTTGACTTGATAGAAGTGGAGCAAGATGTCATGAGAAGAAAAATAGTAGGCAAGGCAAGATCAGATAAAACATCTTCTTTCAGAGATGTAAAAAATCTGTTGAGGAGTCACTTACATGTTTCCCCAGTGCAGTCAGGGAGGCAAAGGGAGGAAATTGCTTTTTTTTTAAAATGCCAAGGCGGATCATGACAACTGTTCCCGCCTGTCCCTGATAATGTATCCATCTCCAGGCTGCTGGAGGCAATACAAAAGAACTCATGGGCAGAAGGCTACAGGAAAGGCAAGCATGTTTGCAGCCATGCCAGTTATGCATTAATCAAATATCAACTACCCACAGCATTGGGGTGGGTCAGATGGCAGTTCGGGCTAACTGTCAATGTGATCAGCTTCATGGAGGATTTGGGATGGGTTCATCACCGCACTGTGTGGGACATAGATATCTGTAGATAGCCTAGTGACGGATAAAGAGATCAGCATTTGCCAGTGCTTTCCACAGGTTTCCATGATGCCTGAAATCAGAACTCCCTGTCCTTGCACAGATACTACTGCATGGAAGCAGTTGGCTTTTAATGGGGAAGAAGTTAGCGTTCCAAGAAAGATATTCATCTCTGCCATAAATGGAGCTCGGCACGCCACCCTGGATTGCTGGGATCCTCAGAGAGCAGTTTGATGTTGATATCAGGGTTAGACAGCATTAGCTTCTTGGACCTTTGCTGGCTTGCAATCTACATCGTTTGGGGAGCTGGGGGGGGGGGGAGAGGGGGCGACCACTTTAGCCAGGATGCAGGAGTCACAGGATTAGATGGAGCTTACAGCTGTGTAACCGGGTTCAGTTGGTCCGCCGAGCCACTGGGGGGGCGGTGGGGAGCTACTGCCTCACTAAGAGGCCTTGGTCACACCTTCCAGTCACGAGGGAATTAGTGTAGGGAGGTGTGCCGGCCAGGGTCCGGGATGTGCCCCTCAGGCAGGGGAGCACCGGCAGGAGTCAGGGTATTCAGCTGCTGGCAGCTCCAGCTCACCCTCCGCATTCGGCTCACTCTGGCTCAGGTCACTGCCTGGCTCCTGCAGTCCCTCGGGGTACTCCGTGGCTGCCAGTCCTGGTAGCCCAAGTCCTTCCTCTAGGTCAGGTTCCCCCTGGTCCAGGGCCTCTCCAGGCTCAGCAGCAGGATCTGCAGGGAGCAACCAGCCCTCTGTGTCTGTCTTCCTTCCTGGTACAGTCCTGACTGTGCTAAGGCCCCGCCCTTTGTACTTCCTGTTCCGCCCCTCCCCTTATGGGGGTGGAGCCATCTTGATGTGGCTGCGCCCACTCAGGCTGAGCGAGGGGTTCTTTACCCTCTGGTTCAGGCCACCCTAGCTCCCTACAAGCTACAACAAGAGAACATGTATGGCTACAAATTAGCACACTAAATATCCAGTTTGCAACACGTTTGGCAATAAGCAGTGGGAAAATGGCCAATGATGCTCCAAGATCTCCTTAAAACTGAAACAAGCCAATGGGGGCAGAGCCTGGAGTCTGTTCTTGGACGAAGCACTCAAAGGATGTCAAAGGGGAGTTTGAGTGGGTAAGGACCTCAGGAGTTGGTCGATGGAAGAAGATGGGCCAGGCAAGTAGGTAAATTTGGGTTGGCTGCTCTGCAGACTTGCAGAAGGAAATTCTGCCTTAAATAGGAAGGGGGTTTGGGAGGAGCATTGAACAAGCTGAAGAAATGGCAGAGGTGCTAAGGTTGGCAGCCTTGGAGCACAGATAGAAAAATTCGGCTCAGACATTATCAGTATGTGGATCTAGAGGTCAGTCCCGAAAAGCAGTTGAAAGCAGCCCAACGTCTTTCAGAATGAATCTTTGCCACTTCCTCTAAACCCAGAGTCATCACTTAAATATTAGAAGAGCTGCAGTGTGACCAAAGCACCAGTGGCCATCACAAGGAGAAGGCCAGATTACTTCCGGTGCTAACTGAATGAAAGGTTTAGAACCAGTGCATGCAGCTATCTCTGGCATACTGACTGCTCAGTGAGCATGAAGAACGTCCAAAGGCAATAAGTAAAACAACAGTCTTACAAACTAGAACCCATCCAAGAGTCATCCGTCCTTCAGATGAGATGTTAAACTAAAGCCCCTTCTGGTGTGTATCCAGGTGGAAATTAAAGGTCACATGAAGGGAATAAACTATCCTTCCTTCCCTCGATTAAAGAGGCTTTTTTTTAGAAAAAGGAGAGGGCATTTTTGGTGTGGGTGCAACAAACCTAGGAACATATGTTCCAAAGTTAATTATTCACTGTATTAGCGCAGCGTGGCAGACTCTGACCTGGAGGGACTACCGTTAGAGCTGAGAGGGTAGTTCAGTCTTTGCATCCATCCAGTCTTTGGCGTATTAGCTGAGACAGCCAACCGTAGAGACCACTTAAGATGGGATTTTTTGAATAGGGACACCTGTCCAGAAGGAACCAGACTGAAACCAACAGCTAATTTGCCATAGGCCGTGAGATAAGCTCTTCCAGCCACTCCTGACACCAGTTAGATTTTAAATCGTTGGCTGCATAATTGAAATACTTTATGTCCCATCCTCTGTCAGCTAGCCCCTAATTCTGATAAAAGCTGCCAATGCTTTAAGCGATGTGGGAAGTATAGCTGAGCAGGTAACAGCTGTTGTGTTTGCCCATTCCGGCATCAGTGTCCAACTCAGAGCTGGTAAAGGACACCTTGCACGCCAAAGCAAAATCCTCTCCTATTTATTACTATTACTGTGTATCCAATGGTTCTGGGACATGAAGAACCACCTGAATATTTACTATCGATTATAAATGCTTATACCAAAGGAAAGATTTGATCATGAACAGACCACATGATACCTTGCAGGCATGTCTGATCCCTTCAGCCTTCTTCCACCTGTTAGCTGACATGATCGGTTAGTTATTCAGTGTATTCCTTTCTGTCTCACAGTTTAAAGCTGGCATCTAGAGAACCAACTCCATTTCATATTCCAGGTCAGAGATCATAGAGACCAAATTTACTGTTGGCATAAGTGGGTGTAAAGTCACCTCAGTGGAGTTATACATGCCTATGCAAGTGAAAAATTTGTCCCTACAGGTGCAGCACAGCTTCGAAGCAACGCACAGCTTTCTTTGCTGCTCCTCTGTGCATCAAAATCCAGCATCCCTTAGGGGATGGAGAGTGGACAGAGCCACCAGCTTTGGACTAAACTCTGGTCTCATTTATACTAGCAGTAGTCCCTTGGAGTCATTAGAGTGGCTCCCAGTTGTCTTCAAGGTAAACGACAACAGAACTTGGTCCTTTGTGAGCCAATTAAATCTTCAAAGAGATTTCATGTGCCCATGGGCCCTCCATGCTGACTGACTGAATGAAACCGACGGCTGGGGAATATGAGATATCCCCAGATCAATGCAACTCAGCAGGAATTACCGGGAACATCTAGATGAGTTGCTAAAATGTCTCTTAGGCATATGATTAGCAGAAGGGCCCTCACAGGCAGAGGGGCCAAGATCTCAGGGAGGCCTGTTGACCCATAGGAAAGGATTAGCTAATTGGAGTGGTCTTGTAGAGGAACAAAAACAGCAATTGGTACCTCAAACCCCAGTTTGGATGTCAGTAACTAATGTGAGGGCTCCAAACGACATGATCTATATTTCACCTACACGCCCCAAAACAAAGCAACGTTGCTAAAATTACTGGCTACAGACTTCCTAGACTAAATATGCAGGGACTGATTCTGATCTCGCATATGCTGATATAGATCAGCACTAATTCCCCTGGAGTCAATGGAGCAGTGGCAGTGTGAGATCAGGACTACCCATAGCATCCCAATAACTCCTCGTCCCTGTGCTTTGTTTCTGCTACACAACTGCTGCTGTTACCCCGTGTGGTCCGTAGGATATAATCATGCTCTCCAAGAGCTAAATTCTGAAGTCCTTACTCATTTCTTTACTCAGAGGGAGTCTGCCTGAGACAGGACAGAATAGAATATAGCCCCAACAGCCTGCTCCTGCTTTTTTTGCCATTGACTGACATGGGAGCAGGATTGGGCCCAAAGTTGTGCTATATTCTACGGAGTGAGCCCATAGAGATGACTGGCTCAGTCTCACAGTGCTATTGCCCATCTCAGTCCTGCCATGAGTGCGGGACACTGGACTAGATGACCTCTCAACGTCCCTTCCAGTCCTACAGTTCTATGGCCATTGTGCTGTCCCTTAGTAGGAAGGAGAGGAAGATGTGATTCAAAAGCCACTCGGAGTGACTAAACTATATTCCAATATCACTCATCCACAATGCCCTGCATTATGCCGTGGATTCATATTGTCCTGTCTGTGTGAGCTATTCGAAGGGCATATAAACTGGAGGTTAAGCCTTAACCCTATGTCTTACATGAGCCACATGTGTGGTACATGCTGTGTAATCTTTCATACATGCCTCTCTAAACCATGGCCAAAGGGGATTTTAATAACCGGGTGTTAATGCTTTCCACTGGTGAATCGTGAGGCAGTGGGGTTGGTGTGAGTGATGGTACCCACCGGAAATCCCTGCAGATGGCCCAGCTCACAAGGCACAGAGATGGTCAGCTGTGCTTCACACACCAGCTGTTCTATCCTTCCAAGGAGATGTTTTTCTGGCATTGGAAAGTTGTGCATATGAACCACACTGCAGCTCCACATGTGACTCACTTGCCTGCCATCTCTTTGGGCTGTTTACCACAGAGTCGTTATCCAGGCTCCCTCCACCCACTATGCTGCAGGACCACAGCAATGATATCAATGCACTGACCTTTTCAGTGTTATTTTTAGTTGCTGTAACTGATGTAGGGGGGGAATGAACTATTTCTGAGGTACCGAAAGAGTAAGAAGAAAAGTGAACTTTGAACTGTATTGTTAGCAAGGGAGTTACCATGAGGGTGATAACAAGATTAGAACCTGTCCCAGATACTAGGGGGCTGATCTCCTCTTGGTGATGAATTCTTAATATGATGGTGGCTGCTATTAAGCAAGCATCATTCCAGTTACTGTCTTTGACCTTGGCTTCAGGGGCTTCCAACTTCCCCTCCAGTTCGTCAGCCAGGGACTCTCTTCCACCTGGCGCATGCTGGAGGGTGGTCCTCACCTGAATAGCAAGAAGTGGATCGAGATGCAGCTCCTGGGAAGGTCACAGATTTGTTTGTAATTAGTTGGCTATTAACTCAGTGTTTTGATGTCCCTGCTGTGCGGATCCGCATAGAACCGAAATTGAAATGTAGAAACAGGATCACCTTGGCCTTAATGCTTGGGAGGCCACATGTAAAAAGACACAGAGATAGCCAAGGGTGAAGCTTGCTCTAGATACCCATGTGCTTGACCTACTATTACTTACAGTTGGTAGAATCTAGTTTTCTGGTGATTTAGGTTTCTAGAAGGTGGAATGGGTAGAAAATGCATATTTCTCAGGCAGAAACCCATCTACCAGGAAAGACCAGAGTTCCATCTGCCAGGCAGCTTCCATATGAGTATCCCAGGCTGATGTCCATCCACACAGGCTCATATATACTCTTTCTAAATCCTGAGCATGAGACCACTCACCAGGGAACGAACTGAGATTCACCAGAACTCCTCCTATGTAACAGGAGATGTCTTGGGCAAGACTCCATCTACCTGTAAATGGGGTGTGACCAACCAGAAGTTGTCTATAGGCATGTTTTAGCAAAACCCAAGCTTACGGGCTTTCAGTGCATTAGTCCACTGATTATAAGCTTTAGACAGTGTGTTATGATGGATCTTGGAGATCTTCCAAGGGTTGCAGTGAATTAGAATGCATGTTTTGGGGAGATACCAGAAAGTTGTGAGTTGGAAATGCTTCTCCATCCCTGGCCTGTGACAGATGGCATCTGGTGGTCAGCTCCACTACCATCACATGGGACCCGTTATGCAGTCTCTCCTGGGGTAAAACGCCCACTGAATTTGGTCAGTGTTTTGCCTGAGTAAGTCTAACCCATGCCTGCTTGGTGACATGCTCTGTATCCCTGTAGTGGCACCGAGACCATCTAGTGATTGATGAGTCTGCTACAGCCGTAGGGAAGAGCCATGTGTGGCTTTTAGTTCATGCAGTAGAGGCTCATGCCCTGAGCTTTAGAGGTCCCAGGTTTCATCCTGCCCAGGGTCTGTCAGCCTGACATAAGGAATTTGGGACTGAGACCATGGTTGCTCCAGTGGGCTTTACAAGCAAATACCAGGGAATGAGATGGTACTTGCCAGCTTCTGCAGATTATTGTATAATTGCAGTTAGATCCCAAAGCAATTTCCGTGTAACCTGCACAGAGTGTTTAGATGACTGAGGTAACCCTGTGTGAATCCTGTAATGATATGGTGCTTACAATGCCATTACCCAGATGCTGTTTGGCAATTAGAGTGTAATTAAACGGTCAGCAGTTAACATAGTATTGAGGAGCAGTTACCTGGTGTCAGTCCCCCACAGTTTAAAACAATGATCTACTTAATCAATTCCCTGCCAATGTACAATATCTCATTTAATTGATTCCTTGCCATTGCCGGGGCCTCAGGCATCAGTGCACTTCGAGACCTTGCATTCTCTGCTTGTAGCAGACAGTAGTTGAGTCTGTGGGCTATAATATTTTGGTCTCATTTCAGTTGTTGGATTTAGTGTATGGGTGCTGGGGTTGTTAGTGGTCAGTGCTAGAGAGGAGGTCTGACTAGGTGACTTGGTGGTTTCTTCTGACCTTCAACTCTGTGACTCTCACTTTTCTTTCAACTACATTTTCATTCTCGCTTGAAACTAGGCTTCAAAGTCCTCCATATCTTCCACCCACCCCTTAGCTTTCCTGGTGTCCTATTCAGAAATAGCCTGCAGACCCCTTCTTTAAATGTTTTGCCCTAGGGATGTTATCCTTCCTTTCTTACAAAGTACGGTGTCCTTCTGTCAGTGCCAGGCAGTGTTGCGTCTGATTGGCAGTGACCACTTGCCATATTGAAGGGCTTGGGTAGGTAGTGGTGCTAAGGCTCTGATTTCAGTGGGGGCTCCTGAGCTGAGATGTGTACTCCCAGCAGCTGCAGGTCAGGCCTCAGAGGTCTCCATATCTGTTAAGAGCTTGGGTATGGGATAGGGGGTTCTTCACTTCCAGAGTGTGTGTGTGTGTGTGTCAGATTTGAGGGTGGCCACTCCTAGAAAACATGTTTCTGATCCAGGATGTCCATGTTCAGATGTGGGGGGTGTCTGGGACATCAGGATATCCACTTCCAATGAGGCCTCAAGTATCCATTCCCAGTGTGTGAAGGTCTGATTCAGGGTTGCTGGTGACATGTTCTTATCCAAGGAGGCACCACTTCAGGAGCATGCATATCTGCTGCAGGGGTCATGGCTAGAGAATGAGAAAGTGAAGGAAGCCATCCCTGGAATTCTTTTAAAAAGAAGGGCCCAAGCCAGCTCCGTGTGCATGCACATTGCAAGATGAGAGGCATCAAATTAGCCATACCTGTGTGTTAGGTGAACAGCCATTGGAGATGTGGATACATAGGGTTGGAGATGTGTAATGTGGAAGAGGAGCTCCAATGGTGGGTCAGTCAATCAGTGTGAACCTGAAATGCCAAGAATTCAAAAGCGCTGTGCAGGTGAATAAAAACTAAAACCAGCCGTGAGGAGTTGGAAAGGAAGCTAGGCTGGAGAGATTAGGTTTCATCTTGGATGGAAAGAGTGAGCTCTCTCCAGAGACATGCCCCAGTGGGAGGAGAGAGCTAGACATCGAAGTACACTCCACCTGTAAGAAGCATCTCTAATAAAATGGCTTTGCTATGCTTTACCGTCTGGCCCAATCCATGCAAGTGAAAAGTGGCAGATACAAAAACGTGAACAATTGTTACTTGAGCCCTTGTTAAGATGTGGGCCCCACTTCTGGAATGAGGTCTGTGACTGGCAAGTAGATCAGGGTTGGAAGAACATAGCCTACTGGTAAGAAGAGCCAGAGGGGAGCGAGGACCCCGATGCAAGCACATCGGATGAGTGGTAGCCCATAGACAATCCGAGAGTGAAGACCGCAGTAAAGTCTATCCTGTTAGAGACTAAGGAGCGAGTTCTGAGTCAGTTGATGTCAGTGAGATCTTTACCATTGACTCCAGTTGGACCCCAAGTGGAATATTGCTGCTACATCCTGTTAAAAGGGAAATCTAGGATGTTTCTCATCTTTAGAACCCTTCTGCTCCCATGTTGCTGAGATGTCTTGTTCCTGCCAGGGTCACAGCAAGAGGAATTGATGATGATATAGTGGCTTGATGTCATATCCCATTGCAAGATCTATGGCTTCTTTTAATCAGAGTATTAGCTGCATTGTGCTGGCTAGACGTCCTAGGTGTTCTGCCAATGTAAATTCCCCTATCTGTCATTTCTATCAGACCTGGTATTCTTCACTTTCTGCCCACTGCAAAGATCTGCTATTGGCCCCTCCAGGCTGAATTGATTAATCCCACTGGGCACCCGGATGCATGCTTGCAGCATTGCTGTGCAGGGCCATCCCTAGCTATTAAGGGGCCCTACACAGCCCCCCCCCCCATGGGGGTTTGTGTGGGGCCCCCAGGCCTCTGCGGGGTGAAGAGGCTGGTGTCCACAGGGAGGACAGGGCTGGCTTGGAGGGCAGGGGGAAACCACCCCCTAGCACTTATCAGTGGCACAGCTGGGGGCGATGTTGTGCTTCCCACCGCCTGTGAGTGCACTGCTGCAGAGTGCAGCGGGGTGGGGGTGGGGTGGAAAGAGGTGGGGCTGGGGTGGGGTAGAGCAGGGGCAGGGGCCCTGGGGAAGAGCCAGATCAGGAGCTGGACAGCTGTGTGCTTTGCTTATGGGTAAGGAGAGCCCTGTTGCTGTGTGCTGTTGAACAGCTGCTGAGCTTTGCCTGCATTTCAGCGGTGCGTCCTGCGTCTGTGTAGGGCTCTCTTGGACATGCTCTGCAAATCTCAATTCTAATGAGGATGATTCCATAAATAGCTGCGCCCACAGGGCCATGTCCCCATGTAAATACTTTGTGTTATGGAAGCCAGTCAATCCCACCAGACCATACCTCCCGCTCGCCTCCAGACACTGTACTTCTCAGCAAACTGGTCACCTCCTGAGTTCCCGAAGAGACACAGTCTGGTCCCACCCACCCCCTCAAAGCGGGGTGGACCACAAGGCTTGAACCTGCCATCGGTCCTGTGGGTGGCAGCTGCCGCTTCTGAGACATGCTGGCACAGCGTCTGGTTGGCTGACGGCCGCTGCTGGGCCCCACGGCCTGGCTTCAGCTTTCACAGCTTAAACATCTCAGGCAGCGCATGAGTGACTCCAGCAATCAGATGGTTTGTTTAATGTGTATTTAACCCCAAGCCTTCCCCCCCCCTCCCCGGGGAGCAGTACACCCACCTGAGCAGATGGATGCTAATTGGAAAGCAGGTCAGGTTTGCTTAGGAGCAGGTGAGAGAGAGAGAGTGAGCAGGAATGAAAAATGGAGTGGGGAAGAGAGTCTGAAAGCGGAGCAAACACAGGATTGTGGGGAGGGGCAACGGAAGGAGCAGTGACAGGCACTGGAGAGACAACAGAGAGCAAAGCAGTGTTGTCCCCTGCCTTAGGATTGCTAAACCTGAGCCATTATGGCCTAAGTAGTTACATCAGTTCAGAGGCTACTGATCTAATGCCTTCTGGCAAGGGTGTTTGACTGCAGAGCCTCAGCCAGCCTGGGTGGAGAGAGTAGTGGTGGCAGGAATCTCTCTGCATCAATGCCCTTGCTGCCTGTCTCCCAGGCAGTGCATGGAAATGAGGCAGTGTATTGGTAAAGGGTTATCATGCAAATGGGAAAGAGGAGAGAGCGCATGTGACAGGGAGGAGAAGGAGGATCGGAATTACGAATGGGAACCAGGTGGAGCTGAGAAAGTCAACCAAAGCAGAAAGCCGTAAACGGTGCTTAAATACCACGTACCTTAGAGCAGGTCTCTTGGTATCTTGATAGCTCAAGCTGAGCTGGACCAAGGCTGGTGGGTGCAGGAATGGGGAATCTCGCAGCTGATGCAGGTTACTGAGCACGCGACACTTTTCCCGCTGAGCCAGTGACACCTTAGTGTTATGCTGCTGGCCCTCCAGAGGGGCTGGAGACAGTCCAGTCCAGTAGGTAGATCACCAGGCTGAGAATCCAGGGAGTTGGCTGCTGTTCCCAGCTCTCCTGTTGTCCTGCCATATGACCTTAGCAAGCCCCTTCCCCTCTCCCCTACCCTATTGCTGTTGGGCAAATTCTCCCTCTCTTGCTCTTGTTCTGTGGCATTATTACTAGTAGCATCAACTACCACAGGTTTACCTAGCATGTCATCTAGCCCTCCCGCTATGCAATAGGGTGCTAAAAACCCCCATGACCTGTCTACAATATCACTCCCAGTCTTTCTAGCACCCTTGGAGCAGAGCAGATCCTCCAGCAGCTGGGAGAGAATCTGAGAAAAACCTTGCTGTGACCAGCCCTCGTTCTCTCCCTCTGAGTAACGGATGTCGTAATGCTCAACCACCTTTGAGATCGATGGAAGGGAAGAGTTGCAGAGGATCGTGGTTTGTTACCATTCCCTAGGTCAATGATTTTTGAAGCAGTCTGGGGAAAACCTGTGTAGAGTTAGTGCTTCATTGGGGATGGGGAAGACACCTGCAATCAGTGGCTTGCCAGCTAGCTCACAAGGATGGCAGGTGCGGGGGGGGGGGGGGGGGGTCTCAGTATTATGTTTAGCTTAACTGAGAGAAGGTGAATGAGTGACTTTGTCATAGTCTAAGAGTATCTATGTGGGGAACAGATATTTGCGAATCATAGAATATCAGGGTTGGAAGGGACCTCAGGAGGTCATCTAGCTCAATCCCCTGCTCAAACCAGGACCAACACCAACTAAATCATCCCAGCTAGGGCTTTGCCAAGCCTGACCTTAAAAACCTCTAAAGATGGAGATTCCACCACCTCCCTAGGTAACACATTCCAGTGCTTCACCACTCTCCTAGTGAAAAAGTTTTTTCTTAATATCTAACCTAGACCTCCCCCACTGCAACTTGAGACCATTACTCCTTGTTCTGTCATCTGCTACCACTGAGAACAATCTAGATCCATCCTCTTTGGAACCCTCTTTCAGGCTATTCCATCTAGCTGAGAAAAGTCTAACATGATCCAATGGCTGGAAGTTGAAACGACCGATTCTGGCTGAAAATGAGATGTAAATTTTTGACAGTGAGGGTAATTAGCCATTGGAACAACTTACCATTGTTTTCCTGAAAGCTGTGCTCTAGGAATTATTGTGGGGCGGGTCTCTGGTCTGTGCTATGAAGGAGGGCAGGCTAGATAGTCACAGTGGTCCCTTATGCCTCAGAATCTGGGAATCTCTAATAACCCTCTGCCCCCTATAGAGATCCCCATGGCCCTGCCTCCCAACCAGTCTGCAGACCCCCTCAAAGACCCCATCACAGATCCTGCTCCTAGTAAAACCCCTTTTCCTCAGCCAGGCACTAGTCCTTGAGAGACCCACTGAGTCCTCCCACAATACCCCCAGAGATACCGCAGCTCCCAAAAGAGATCATCAACTGAATCCCACACCGCAGCCTTCCAGAGACCCCCTCTACCAGCTACCAATCCCCATCCTACCACTCCCAGATATCTTGGCACTTCCCATCTCCCACAGCACCAGTTACTCCCACCTACCTAACCCATTGGACAATCTCAGACACAAAGTGGTATCGTATCCTTAGCTGCCCATCCACCTCCCTGTCCTGCCAGTCTGAGTGCTGCTGTGCTCTGTGCACCATCTCCTGCTGTTCGAGAAGGGGTGCTTTGACCATAGACTGAAGTGTATGGGGAGCTGTGAATTATTTTCAGACATGCAGATGAGTTATTTAATACTTTGCATAAAATGTCACCCATGGAGCTGTACTAAACTTGGCAACTGTGTGACTTGGTCTGATCCTTCTCCCCATCACATCCTTCTGGGCTCTGAGCTGGCTGGTGATCTCACTGGGTGCCGATGAGTTAGCCAGGGACAAGGATGATAATTATTGTATCTTCAGTCAACATGGTGTATTGTGATTTTTCCTGGTTAGCCTACGTGCCTTGAATGTGCTGCAGGGGAAGGGAAAGGAGACACTCCCTCCACTGCCACAGCCTCCCCCCACCCCTTGTGTTTGAGTGTCAAAGGCAGTCCACTCCTGATGGAGAGATTACATGGAGAGAGTGTCTGGGCCTCTGGTAACCAGCTGTGAATGGCTGGTGATATTTAGCAGAGGGGAGCTCAGCCTTGCACTTCTCCCACCTCATTACCCTGCCAGAGGCAGCAGAGCACGCTCACCTGCTGTCCCTGGCAAACGTGACCACACACAACTAGGCCGCAGACTCTCACCCACCCCCAGCAGCAGCAGCCCCAGTGCCATTGCTGTGGGACGGCAGAAGCTCACACGCCTTCGCCTTGCTGTTCAGCGCCACCCAGCCAGACTTGCATTAGCTTGACAAGCTGGATGGGTGCTGCCAGCATGGAGAGAAAAGAGAGTCCTTGGGTTGCTGTCAGAGACAGGGATGAGCCGCACAGCGCACGCTGTGTGTGTAGCATGATTCCCGGTGACTGCCTGGCCCCACCATCTGTCCCTTCCCAATCCAAGGCCAGGTTGTGCCATAGCCCCCTGCCACGCCTGTCCTTTCTTCCAGGGCTAGGGGTTTTGTTTCCTCATCACAGTTAGATTAAATGTCTTCAGCGATTCCTGATCATTTGAGGAAATCTCTGCCTAGTGTTCTTGGTGTTGGAGTAGGAAGCCATGCTGTGACCTCTTTCCCGTCAATCTCACAATCTCTCTCTGGGCTTGTCTCCCCGCATTTCCACCCTGAGCATTTGGGGAGAATCTGCCTTGCTTTTGTAAGTGGTGTGTCTGCAATTATTTTTGTGATTGTTTATTTGTATTACTGTAGTGCTTAGGTACCTTAGGCATGCTCCAGAACCCGAGTGCTGTACAAACACAGAACACAAAGTCCTGGCTGCAAACTGCACCATCGAAGTATAAGGTGAAAGACAACAGATGGATACAGAGAGAGGGATGTGAGACCACAAGAAAGCAATACGAAACTATTCATCAGTAGGAGAGGCAGTGGTCTCAGCGCACCAGCAGCCTCACTGGTGTCAAGTTTTTTGTAGGCTTCATGCCAGAAGAGAGTTTCAGTGTGTTGCTAATATGTCAGTACCAGGGCAGGAATCTCTAGCAGCTTGGCTTGGTTCTGGATCTGAGCTGTTCTCGTTTTAGATGCTGATCTGATGTCCAGGGCACGTTTGGTTTTGAGTGGGATTATGTTTGCTCCGCTGGTCGTGGGGTTAGAATTGTTGAGCGCGGAGAGTATATACAGAAGTCGATCACGTTTCCACATTCAATTCTAGCTCCTCCTGGGGCTCGCTCCCACGCTGTCTGGCTACCATCCTAGAGATGACTATAGAGTGCCTGAGAAACGTGCCCTTAAGTCTCGTGGTGACGGGCGTATGATAGATAACTGGAGAATAAAGGTTCCCTGTCACTTTTTATCAGGTACTCTGTGTGCGATCTTAACTCTGCCATGTCACGTGAGCCTCGTTACAGTATAGCCTTTAATTACATGATCGCCCGCTAGTTCTCAGATAACCCAACAGAATACTGTGCTGTTTCTTCTGCAGTGTCAGAGAAGCCCCCTTCCCCTTCTGTCCTGTGTTGCATTGTGGGGGTTCAGGTTCTTGTCTGGAGGTAGGGTGACCAGACAGCAAATGTGAAAAGTCAGGACAGGGAGTGTGTGTGTGTGTGGGGGGGGGGGTGTTAATAGGAGCCTATATAAGAAAATGAGCCAAAAAATCAGGACTGTCCCTATAAAATTGGGACATCTGGTCACCCTATCTGGGGGGTGATACTGACTCTAATCAGAGCTACAAAACCAGAATCGTTCTGGAAAGCTATCCTGCAGCCCAGAGAGAGAGAGAGAAAGTCACCTCTCTACTAGCTTTCCCAGTGCTGCATGTCTGTGTACTGGCCTGAGAGATAGAGAGCATTTTGTGTCGGATTTTGGAAAGCTTGTTCATCTCTCTGAGCTCTGCTGCCCTGCACTGCCCACTTATATCATCTCTTCCTCCTTCTCTTCCTCCGGACCTGGGCCATCACATGTCAAAGGCAAATTTAGCTTTTCAGAGAAGCCACTGGAAGATAAAATGAATAACAAAGCACCTTCTGGATGACTGTTGTTAGTCACACTCACTTCTGATTAAAGATCATTAAACATGAAATTAGCTCATTTGTGTTGCGGGTCTCCCAGGAGTTCTGTTAATTATGAAGTGCAGATGGCCACGAACTGGGGCAGCTCTGGAAGGGGGGCAGAGCTGTGTGGGAGCTGGGAGAGACGTGGGGAAGGAGCTGGGAAGGCAACAGAATAGAAATTAATTTTTTTTCCTGTCCTTGTTGTTGTAAACCCCTCAGCATTTCACAACAAATCACAGATAATTAATAAGTACATTCCCTTAATGACTAGGCTTTTTAATAGCAGAAATTGGAAGATGCTGTGTCAATTCTTTCTTTCTTTTTCCCCCCTTTGATTTTTTTTCCCTTCCCGCTCTAATGAGAGTTGCTGAGACTGCTGTGCAGAGGGTGATGCTGAAACCCGCTTCCTAATTCTACCCCCTGCCAGGCTGACTCCTTGGCTGCCCTGCTGTCCCTGCCTGAATTGTTGGCCGTGCCAGTCTGCCATAGAGGGACCCCAACCAGTGCCAGCTAACTCCCATTCAGTTGTGCATTGCTCAGTGGCTGAGACCTACTTGCAAACCACCCATGCACCAAGGCACATGCTGTTGAATGGGAGGCTGGAAGCCTGGTGCTCTGGGTTGGCAGCTGTGGGTGCCTGTGTTCCAGAAGCACAAGGTACCGTTGCTCTCTCCTGTGGGTTAAAGCTATTGTCAAAACTACTCACACTGTGAGCTGTTAAGATAGCAATCCTTCAAGTCCTCGAACAGGCAGGGGAGAGAGAGAAGCTGCGAGCTCCATGGGGAGAGGTTAGAGCCCCATGGGAGGTGATGCTGGACGTCAGGGGACAGAAGCATGGCTAGAGAAAAGTTTTGGCAGGTGCCCCTTATGGCTGATGGCATGCCTTTACTGCAGTCACAGGCTGTGATTACAGCTTGAGTAGCGATTCCCAAGCTAGCTAGATAACAGTGAGGGCATGGTTAGACTGGCGCTTTGCAGCGCTAAAACCCTCCAGTAGCGCTATCATTTTCGTACCGTACACACTTCAAAGAGAGATTTTGCGCATTTACTCACTGTTTAAAGCGCAAGTATTAAACCTCCTTTTCCAGAGGCAGAAGGCTTTTAGCGCTAGCACTGTAGTGCAAGGTTGGGAATGTGGACACCCATGGGATCTCTTGCATGCCTCCGAACCATGTAAAGCCATCAGCAAGCCATTTAAGGCCATCAGCAAGCGATTAAAGACAATCAACATGCCATGTAAGGCAAATGACATGAGGTGTTGTTTTATAAAAGCGGAAGTAGCCTTGCAGTTTCTCTCTAACAACTCACACAGCAAATAACCAGTGAAAATGCGTGCGGACGGAGCTGTTTGTCTTAAATACAAAGCCTGTCAGCTTTCGCTAAGGAAAACTCACTGACAGCCTGATCTTCTCTCCCTGCGAACAACTTCCCAGTTCCCCCTCACAACCCTCCTTTGCAAAGCACGTTGCACCCAGCTGAATGCTGGGATACCTGCCCCATCCCGCTACTGTCACTGCTGCCAGAAGTGCTACAAATGTATCCATTCTTTAGCGCTACAGGGTTTCAATCTGCACAGGCTCTAGCGGGATACCTATTGCGTTACATTGGGAAGCGCTACAAAAATCGCGCTATAATCTCTAGTCTAGCCATACCCTGAGCTAGATAGCAGTGAGCTAACCCAATGAATAGCTCCCCAGAGCTCTGGGCAAGCTAACTCAAACTGAAACACATGCTGCTGCAGCTTGGCTGCGCTGGGACCTGAGCTGGCTACATTAAAGCTAGCTCGGGTACATCCCACCCCGTGGCTACCATGCAGACATACCCTGAATGGCAGTGTCAGTTCACTCTGGGAGCAAACAGCAGCTGCAGCACCTTCTCCTACTAGATAGATAGATAGCACCTTCCCCAAGCACACAGGCTCCACCATAGCATGCTGTAGTAGTGCTGGGCACTACTGCTGGCTGCCCTTGCCTGTGGTGGGGACAGCAGCAGTGCCCCCCAGAAAAGCTCAGTGCCTCTGTTGCACAAGAACACATCAGAGCAGTGTCCCAGCATCTGCAGGGCACAGAGACCTTCTCTGCAGCCCAGCTCAGCCTGAGAGAGCCTGGAAGATGCCCTTTGCTGCTGCTGGCACACTATGTACAGAAGAGCCGCAGCACCACCAGGAGGGCAGGTCTGGGCCAGGAAATAGGGACCGCCTGGAGTGGGAGGGGTCAGGAGACGGAGGGAATGAAACCGAAGTGGGAACAGTTAGGAGCACTCCAGGCTGGGTGCCTGGCACTGGGCTGAGCCGGAGCATGTTTGGGGAGCAGATACGTGTAGGCTGAATAGAGGTGCTAAAGGTCCGCCTCTCTCAGTTTGGGTGCACAGCACTCTGTCATCATGAGTACAGATAGCTACATGCTACATGGGGATAGCGGGGGAGTTCGTACCGTTGCTCGACTGTCAAGCCACCTTGTTACAAGCACAGGCAGTGGCAGATTTGCAGATAGCCAGGGCCTGTGACTGACAGCTTTGTTGTTGTGCAGCATCTTCACAAAGAGCGGGCCTGTCTCCTGCTACAGCAGTCATGACCCTTCCATGGTACCACAGCCTCCCCCATTCAGCTACACTACAGATTCCACCATTGCTGTGCAGCCAGGCCATCCTCCATCCCAGTCACCACACAGCTCCGCTATGTAGCTGTTATAAGTGTAAAGGGCTGGAGAGAGTTAATGTCATCTGAGACCAAGTAACCTAGAGTTTCCCTGCCATGAGGGAGGGAGGGGTTTAAGTTCAGTTTCAGTTCGGGCTTGCCAATGTAGCTTGAAAAAGTTTCTGAAGCATCTTTAGCTATAAAGATGGCTCTACTTCCTTCTTATATTCCTGATTAGCTGTACTGTGAGTATAACCATTTGATTCTTTTAAGCCTGTGCCTTTTTGGGGTGTTTCTCTCCTTTTCAGAAGGGAGTTAGGGAACCCCAGATTGTGAAGAGTACTGTATCTCTGTTTTATTCTCTTTCTGTATTAAATCTTTTAGTTATAAAACGTGTGGTTTACCTCCCTTAAGGCTTCCTTTGCTTCCAGGTTGGGAAGAGAGGGTGAAGGGGGCCGGGGGTAGGTAAAAGAATCAGCTCAGGTTATAAGCTGAGGAACGGTGCCTGTCTCTTCAACGAGAAGAGAGGAGGGGGGAGGGGAATAGCCTCCAGGTGTCTGGCTCTGGCTTTCAGGGAGAAAGACAGAGTTAGGTTTTTGGGGAGTCTGAGTACCCCGATCCAGGCTTTGGATATCTACTCAGATGGTGGCAGCCGTGGTACCCCAAGAACCCCACTGGTAAAAAGGGGAGAAGTCTAGGGGTGTAGGACTTAATTTGGCTGGGAAGCAGCTAAGTTGAGTGGTTTGGGCTAGTTAAGAGTCCCAGTCTTTGTACTCAAGAGCACAAGGGCCGGGGTACCCCACTCTTACAGTAGCATAGACCAGGACCTGCCCACGCTGGAACCTCGTCCCAACTCCTGCTGGCTCTGTGCACATGCCCAAAGCTTTGCCTCGATTCAGAAATGCGGGTGCATTAACGAGGGTATTTCACTCTCAGTAGCCTGTTTTGCTGCTTTGCCTCTGTGCTCAGACTGACAACAAAGGGCAATTTGGGGAAGGTGGACTCCTGCCCGCCAGGAGCATGTGCATGGGTGTGTTGGTCTGTGGACACCTATGGTGCCAGCTAAGGTCGGGTGCGGGGAGGGTTATTTTGAAGAGGTTCTCTTGCCAGCTTCCCCCTCCGCCCCCCTTGTGCTGGCTCCATGCAGCGCGGCTCTGACGTACACCTGTGTAATTAGCAGCAGATGCCCCAGATGCCAGCCAGGCTGCTGTTTGTCATTCTCTTCCATCGCAGTGACAGGCGAGTCCCATGCGGGGCTAAATTGATCATGTGCTACAGAGAAGCTAAAAGTAGCACTGAGGCTCCCAAGGAGTCTGCTGCCTTCAGCTTAAACAGGTGGGGAAATGTGCCTTTTATCTCCACTTCTTGACTGGACTGCTGGGAAGCCTGAGGGAGACGACTTGGGGGTTTGGGGGCTAGCACAGTGGGCCTCTGGGCGGGAGGAGACAGCACAGCAAGGGGCAGAGGGAAGAGAGTGCATTAAATGGAATAGCCACATGACGGCAGCTCAGACTCACTGTAGGCTGGGGGCTTTGAGGGGGAAGTTGTTGCAGGCTGACAGGGGCAGTTGTGAAATCAGGATGACCCTCGTGAATCTCCTGTGCAGTGGCATCTTCACAATGTGGCATCAGCGCAGTGCATTGTCATCTCAGGTACAAACTCCCAGGAGTGACTTGCAGGGTACATCTCGGCCATTTGCCTCACGTTGTCACTGGACGGTCTCAATCGTGTTACAGCACCTTGGGCGCGGGGGCAGGAGGGAGGTAATGGTCTCTTTCTCCCAGCTGCTTAAGCCCTTGAACGTTAGGAAATGGCTAACTCTTTACCTTAGCTCTGCCCCTTGTGTGTGTACCTCACTAGGTTACAGCCTGTAATGGCACGCTCCTAGCGTAACATACCGTGTTCTCCCCTGCTTTAAATATACATGTGCCGTGCCTTGTCTTCCCTTGTTGCACAAATCTCCACGATGGGCCCTGAGACTGGTAATGATTTAGGGGCCCCATCCGTCCCAAGAGGAAAGTTAGGAGCAGAACAATTAGGAACATTGTGACCAAAACTGTTTACAGCTTTCGTTACAGCATTTGCAACACCGCTGGTGTTCAGCGATGGAGGAGAATTAATTTGGCTGGTGAAATGCCAAGGAACACAGGGGTGTTAGTGAAAGCTTCTAGTCCTGTTGCTATAAATAATTCACCTTTTTTTCTCATAGCTATGTATTTTCTGGAAGGGCGTTTGTGAACATGCCCACCAATCAATTTTACTCATGTGAATGGGTGCATCCTGTTGTATCATGCCAGGATAGGTAGGGGGCAACTGGTCTTTTGCACATTTCCCAGTATTGTTTGCTGATGCAACTTCTTACAGCCACTTTAGATCAGGTCTTGTGGCGAGACTTCCAATTGCTGCGGGATTAACACTTCACAAAAGGCACGGAGGCGGTCAATAGGAGATTATAACACCCCAGACAATCAAGGAAATATTAAAGTGTAGCTCAGGATTATGAAAGGGGAAATGTGTTCATCACACAAAGCAGAGACTTCAGCAGGCTGCCTCCCTAAGACACGTGAGCAGTTCGTCAGGAGAGGTTCTGAGACATCTAGAAAGGGAATAAATTAGAAAATAATGTGTCATAAATAAGAAGAAATGAACCCTCACATCCAGGAGCCGGTCCCCAAAATACATACTGAATTAAACATACTATAATTCTTCATTTTAGAAATACCAGGAAAATAATCCATTAAGCAAGGCACTGCTCTGACTCTGAAGCATTCAGTACCACCCAGTGGTGCTTAGAGAATGGGAAGGGAATGTTGTTACCATTGCAGATTGGAAGCAGGGAGTAGGAGAGCTGTTTAATAACCAGGAAAAGGAGAGAAAGCTGGAGCTTATTTGTGTAGAGGTAACAAAGAGTCCTGTGGCACCTTAAAGACTAACTATAAAGTTTTAAAGCATAAGCTTTTGTGGGCTAATACCCACGCATCCGACGAAGTGGGTATTAGCCCACGAAAGCTTATGATTCAAAACTTTATAGTTAGTCTTTAAGGTGCCACAGGACTCTTTGTTACCTCTGCTATTCCAGACTAACACGGCTACCTCTCTGATTCTTATTTTTGTAGGGGGCATGAATTGGGAGAGGGCATTCCAACCCTTCATAGTCCCCCATAGGAGACCTACCCCAGGCTGTGTTACTAGGCCAGTGACTCATGAGAAAGCATTCATTTTGAATGAGACCATTAAGTTGGAATCCAAGGGCTTTGAAGCCAAAGAAGAGTTTTGCTCAGTTAGCATCAAATAGTCTCATTCTACCCTATCAGAAGCTATTTTTTGGCAATTAGAAAGGTAGCAGCGGGGTTCAGCATTTGTCTCTGCCTGGGTTAGGCGTAATGACCTCTCGATCACCAGCACTCGCTCCTATCTCCAGAGACACTTGAAACCTAGAATGGGCAAAACGCTGGAAAATATTCTGTGGGGAGAAAATAACTTATTCTCAGCTCCTGAAAAATAAATAAATTAACTGGTCAAGTCTTCCCCTCCACGCCTCTGCTTTTGTGGAACCCACTAAAATCAGCGGCCAATCTTTTTTCAAAATGGGGTGACTTAAGGTATGTTTTTAACTCCACATTCAGCCATTCCTGGTCTAGGAGATCCGGCAATGGAACAAACTCCTTGGGAAGGTTTCAGTGGTTCTCAAACTTTTTTTCAAGGACCACATGAAAATTGCTTAGGATCTCAGCGGCCCACTTAATGATCTTTCCAAATGTTGTTTGTACCGTTAGCTAACTATTGTAAAGCGCTTTGGATAAAAGCACTATATAAAAAAACCTTAATATAATTAATGTTCTACAAATAAAAGCACACAACTCATATTTTAATATCAGTAGTCTTACTTTTCTAATGTGATAGATGTGCCCTCTCTCCCCAACCATGGCAGCCCTTGAGCTGGGGCTGGGAAGGAGGGGAGTCTCTCCCCAGCAGTCGCAGCCCTGCATGTCCTAAATTCCCCTTCAGACCCGCTTGTCACCCCACTGCCTCCTTCCACCTACCTGCTATTTCCCCCAAGGCCACCACCTTCCCTTACATGTGTGTCTTCTCCAGGGTCCAGGCACCTAATTAGTGGAGCCACGCCTGCATGGGTGACCCTCCATTCTCTTGTGAATGGAGCAGTGGTCCGTGAAGCACAGTCTGAGAACCTCTGGGTTAGGTGAATCCAGAGTCTGACAGTCTTCCAGAGATGCTGTGAAACCTTCCTCTTTGCAAAAGTCTTTCCACCATAGCAAGGTTGACGCTCACCATACTGACCGCCCCATCTACCCAACCTCACCTCCCGCCCCCCAAAATTAAAAGTAAGCACACATTTGTAAACATCTGAAATCAACCAAACAAACAAAAATACCCCAAGAAGAGTTTTGACCTTGAAAAGGGAGCAAGAACGAGACCCCCTGAAGTCCACAAGGGCTTTTACTATTGTTTTCTGTTGTATGTGGAAGGAGCCCAGAGAGTACAGTGAAGGGTGGCAGGACAAAACCCCAAGCTAGATAGATAAGGGGCCGGATTCTCGAAAGGGCTGAGCATGTGAAGCTTTCACCAAAGTCAGCAGGAGCTACTGGCTGCTCAGCACTTTTGAAAATCAGACTGCTCCAAATGCAGATATAGGAGATTAGGCAGCCATTTTTGAAAACTACTGGCCGGTGGTTCTTTCTCCTCTGCTTTACCTGCTTGCCTTGGCTGGCAGGTGTCATTATTATCTTTATTGATTATTTGTGTTTCGGTAACGCCTGGGAGCCCTAGGCATGGACCAGGACCTCAGTGCAAGGAGCTGTATAAACAGAGCCAGTTTCAGATCCCATCTCCCAGACAGATAATTAACCCCTTCCTTCCCTGACCCAGTGTGGGTTTATCCGCTCCATCGCTCTCAGGATAGGTCCGGTCCAAAGAGTGAGTATGTTATTAGTCATTGTGTGTTGCATGAGCTGGAGAAGCCCCTGCACCTCTTGCCTTGCCTCTTTCCTGAGCACGGATTCTGAGCCCCATGATGGGGATCCCAGCTCCATGAGCTTTCCGCTGCCTCTGCCCATGTGAGCATGGGCGCAGTGTAGTCCAAACCCAGTAATCTCTTTCCAGATCTCTAGGTTTGGAGTAGATTGTTGCAAATGCACCGGGGAACCATTGTGGTATACACAGGCCTCTCCTGACTCTGAACACTCTCTGATCTGTGCAGAGGAAGGTACATATGATGGTGAACGTCAAAGATTAGCTGATGCTTTACATGTTGTGTTCCTTTCTAACCAGCTGCCAGATGTGTCCCCATTGATTGTTCTTATATAAATAAATAAATAAATATACCAATCTCCTAGAACTGGAAAGACCTTGAAGGTCATCGAGTCCAGTCCCCTGCCTACACTAGCAGGATCCGCCTGCCTACACTAGCAGGATTGAGTACTGTCCCCTGACAGAGTTTTTGCCCCAGATCCCTAAATGGCCCCCTCAAGGATTGAACTCACAACCCTGGGTTTAGCAGGCCAACGCTCAAACCACTGAGCTATCCCCCCACCTCACTCTATGCCTATGTAATTTGCCCGGATCTCTTTAAGCTCGAGCATGCTGTCAGCTTGGGTCTTAACGATCCGGAGAAGAAACAGGAAAGCGCTTTAGCTGAGCAGATTTTTGTCTAAGGATAACTCCAAAGAAGGGTTAGTATCTCTCTGCTCCTTGCATACGTTCCTGGTGAGATCAGCATGACAGAGGTGGTAATACTGACGGCATCACGGGGAGCTGAATTAACTCACCAGATGCAAACTGTTGGCCAATAATGAAATCCATCTGTGCGAAGGAAACAGCTCCAGGGGATATGTAACAGGTGCTAAGCAACTGATCTGGCTGGGATAGTTTGTGTCCTAAGGGACCCATGTCTCAGGTGTGCAGCTATGGCTGTAGCATAGGGACAGCTGTGAAGTCTTAGGAAGACCTGAGTTGGTTAAGGTGGTGGTGATGATGTAGCCAAGGAGAGTTGTTGTCAGCTGAGAAAGGGAAGGGTGGAGGGAGAGGGACGGGAGAAGAGATTTTATAGCCTTGTAGGTGCAGTTCATTCCTGTATGTCTATACTGCAGTCACAGGGTGCGAATGCAGCTCAAGCTGACGTACCCAAATTAATTTGAATCAAGCTAGGTTGGGTACCGGCGCAACAAAGCTGCAGCAGCGTGGGCTAGCTCTGCAAGTAATTACCTAGGGATCCAGGTGGGTTTATACAGCCCCTCCAAAGCCCATGCTGCCACAGCTTCGCTGTTGTGGGCCCTGAGCTAGCTAGACTAAAGCTATGAGCTGCAGTGACACCCTGTGATTGCAGAGCAGACATACCCTAAGAGGCAGACAGAGCATTTTTCAGTGGCTTTTATGTATGGTTGAGTTAAAGGGCTTGTCTTCACTTGAGCCGGCACGGATCGATCTTTTGGTGATCGATTTATCGCGTCTCATTAAGATGCGATAAATCGACCACCAGCGGCTATCCTATCGACTCCGGAAGTCCAGCTCATGAAGAGGCGCAAGCTGGAGTCGACGGGGGACCACGCCGCTGACCGCCACCGCCGTGAGGATGGGAGGTAAGTCGGCTGTAGAGACGTCGATTTCAGCTACGTTATTAACGTAGCTGAAATTGCGTATCTACAGTCGATTTCCCCCCCAGTGGAGACCAGCCCAAAGACAAAACAGCATTGCACCCTAAAGAGAGAGGTGTGTGAACTAAGAGCATGGGCCAAGGGGAACCTGGTTCATAGACTGCTGTGGATTTGTCTCTCAATGAGCACAAGTTTACACAGCTGGTGTTTCACTCTTCCCTCTGCATGAGCACTGAACCAGAGCCCCAGTGGGAAGCTACAGGGCAGGGTGTAACACAGATTACCTCCTCCTACCTATACCCTTGGCCCCTTTAATTGCTGAAGATCTCAAACCACATCATTACATTCTGCCTTCCTAAATTTCCCCCTTCACTTTCTGTTGAATGTTTCATCTTCTTTTTCACTTCCTGTCCTAAACTGCTGTGCATCGTTAGCCTTGTCTGAAAGCTGCCAGGTTCCACCCTAGAGGTGGCTGCAATGAAGGAAGTAGCTCCTGTTTAGTATATTCAAAGCTTGTAAATGTCCAACATTGGCCAAGATTTTCCAAAGCGACTCGTGATTTGGAGCAACCCACTTGAGACACTTTACGGAGAGCTGGTTTTCAGAAAGCACCTGGCATCCATCCTCTGCAAACCAGACCTCTTTAAGATGTCTCAAGTTGGGTCCCCCAAATGACTGGTCACTTTGAACATCTTGGTCACTGTGTATACCAAAATTCCTATGATGAAAACGTCTTTACGGAAAACCATGTTTTTGTTCATAGTCACAAGGTGACTCTTAGCTTTGTCCATATCCAGACAGTCCCTAGGACTCATCGTGCCATACACTAAACTTGGGGTGCTGGTCTGGTCACCCGATTCATTACACCTCTTTGTGTGCAATGAAGTAAGCTTTGGTCTTGTTTGTCATGTTCTATCTGCAGTATTATACTGCCAGAGACGGAGCCGGGCTCTTGCTGCTGGGAGACACAAGGGGAAGTGGAGCAGTGCCGGCTGTGTGCATGTTTACAGGGCCATCTTGCTAGCACAGATACAGCTGGTGTGCCCTGGGTGAATGTACACTGCACACCATGGCATAGCTCACAGGGTACTGAGTACACATGCCAGCCGGGCTGCTTGGGGCAACGTGCATTCCTCCGCTGGATTTAATGCGCGCTCAGTAGGAATCCAGTCCTGCTGCTGCAAGGCTACCCTGGGTGATTCAGAGGCTCCATAGACCCTCTGGGCTCCCATCGCCCCTGAGGGGGTAGAATTTGGCCCACCACTTTATGGAACCCTGCCAGTCCATGAGCCCCTTAGTGATGGCCATGAGGTGTCTTTCACACACCCATCACTGCTGCTGTTCTCCGTCAGAGGCTCCCCTTGCTCAGCCTCCCTCTCCTTGCCCTGGTGGTGGAGAACCCTCCTGCAGCCTTTGGGGAGGCAGGAATCACTCCAGTGTCATTATCAGTAACAAACACTCCCCAGCAGCAGCAATCACCTCTGTCAGTCATGGCCCAGTGTCCCTCCATCACTGATCAGGGGCAGCTCCCTTCCCTTTGAGCTCTGGCTGATTCTTAATGGCAATGCAGGCTTTTGGGCCCAGACTTCTCCCAGGGCTTGTTCCCCCAGCCCAGAGCTCCAATTCTCAGACTCCTGGGTCCCAGCGCTGCTCCATGCTGCCAGAGACCCAAGGGGCACTGTGCATCCAGCTCCCTGTGCCAGTCGCCAGCTCTTCTTCACAGGAGCCTTGCAACAGGTCATCAGGACAGAATTTCTTGCCATTTCTCTCTCTAACCAGTTATTCCTTCTTGCTCAACCCCTGCTGCCAGAGACTCGGGTTGGGGGTGAGAGCACAGGCTCACAGCATTGTGGCTGGTTTGTGGGGTTTCACACCTTTCTATAATGAAATCCCTAACTGGCTGCAGATGGGTCGTTCCCCACACTGGCTCTTGCCTGTGGAACAGAACAACAGGCCAGCGGATACACATTTGGGAGAGGACCCCTCTATAGCCATGTCCCTAAGCTTGGCCTGAGCCTGTTTGCTGAGCCAGGCCCGTGGCGATGCAGTCCCAAGATGTGGGAAGTGAACTGAGATCCTTGCAGGGTCCTTGCCTGAGCTGCTGTTCTCAGCTTGGATTGTTTTTCCCTTTCAATAATAATAGGAATAATAATAAAATCCCATCGGCACTGACAAAGCTCCAGGAGAGAAAGCTGTCTTTGTGTAGCGGCTGATTGAATGGCAGCCATGTTAGCGCTGAGCGCACTGCCACTGCTGCTGTATCCCTGCATCCAGAATAGTCTCCCTCTGCCCTTTAATTACCCCTTTGGATGGAATGTAAAATTCTATTCTGACAGTATTACTGCTCTCTGAATTGCCTTTCTCTTTATGAATTTTATCAGCTGCCGCATGTCCTAGCACGCGGGACGAGGAATCAGAGCAGACATTTCTGCATAAATGGTTTCTAAATACCCCAAATTAATTATATGGATTTCTCCAAGGAAATGGTGAAGCTGCTTTTTATTTTTCAAGCTGTTTGTTTGTGTCTGCTGCTGATGGGGTTGAAGGGGAGGGTGGGGCTTGGGACATTTCCAGCCTTTCCCCAACACCAACACTACCACCACCTCTGATCACAGAGAAGCATTGTGATCATCTAGTCCAGAGGTTCTCAAACTGTGGTCCGTGGACCACCAGTGGTCCGTGAGCTCCATTCAGGTGGTCCACAGATAGTTTCCTCTAAGGTGCGCTCCTGGGGAGCTGCACAAGAAAGAATGAAGGGCCACCCATCTAATTAGTGGGGCCATGCAGGTGTGACTGTACTAATTAAGTGCCTGGACCCTGGAGAAGACGTATAAGTAAGGTGAGGTGGTGGCTTTGGGGGAAATAGCAGGTAGGTGGGAGGGAGCAGTGGGGTGAGAAGCCGGGGTGGGGAGGAATTTGGGACATGCAGGGCTGCAGTGGCCAGAGAAAGAGGCGACTTTGCCCAGTTCCAGGGCTGTGGCTGCCGGGGAGAGATCACCCTCCTTCCCAGTCTCAACTCTTTGGGTGCTGCGGTGGGCAAGAGAGGGAGAGAAACCTTCCCCCCCCCCCTTCCCAGCCCCAGCTCAGAGGCTGCTGCAGCAGGGGAGAGGGTACATCCATCGCATTAGAAAGGTAAGACTAGTGATATTAAAATATGTTATGCGCTTTTCTTTGTAGAACAAAAAACAGTTCTTAATAAGGTTTTTTTAGATAGTGCTTTTCTCCAAAGTGCTTTACAATAGTTAGCTAACGGTACAAACAACATTTGGAAAGATCATTAAGTGGTCTGGCAAGACCCTCAGCAATTTTCAAGTGGTCCACACACAAAAAAGTTTGAGAACCACTGATCTAGTCTCCTACTGATCTCCTACAAGACACACTCTATAGATTCCTCCCAATGATTCCTGAAGGTGGCCCACTAACTTGTGGTTGAAGTAAAGCAACATTCTTTGGGGCTTTGACCTCACAGCCCCTTCTTGGACAAGGTACTGTGATGTCACCAAACCCCGCCCCCCATTATGATGCTTCATGATGTCACCAAGCAGGAGAGGTGATGACCGGGCTGTGATGATGTACTGAGATGCCACTGAGGTTGTGATGATCAATAGGTGGAGATGGTGAAGCAAGAGCTACAGTTAACACCAACTCTTAGCAACAAAAAGAAATACAATGCAAGGGGAGAGAGAAAGGGGAAGCTGGGCCCGTCCAATGGTCACTGCGACGGCTCAGGCATGGAATTTGTTTTAAAGCTCCCATCTCTCTCTTGGGAATCTCCTTCTGAGCCTTGTTTCCAGTAGCCTGGCCAGTGGGGAGGCAGGGGGAATGCACAGCCTCTGCAAGTGTTTGGGGTGGCGTGAGCCTGCCAGCCAGGCCTGGACATAGCACTAACCAGAGCTTTTACCTTTTCTTTGCAGGAGGAGGATATTGAATATTACGACTCCAAGGCAGACACGGAATATGTGAGTACAATCCCCGCATCCTTCAATAGTCACAGGTAGGGGGCAGGCCTGGGCTGACGCTCTCCTCTGCCTGACCCACTCTGATAAAGTGCATGGAACCTGCTTCTGTGGCGGCTGTTGGCAGGAGCACGGCCTTTTACGTGGCAAACCTATCCGAGATGGGAACGGGACCTAGGTCACTCGCTTCATATTAATACAGGGTGCTTGACTGCTAGGTCTGGGAACTCATGGCAGGTTCCTAGTTTTAACAGCTGGACTCATTGCATGGCAGGGGCAGGAGCGCTGGCTGTGCTCCAGTCCCCACCTCTCCCAGCAGGGGGCACTGTAAGGAATGGGATAGGGGTCAATGTTATGACTTTGCTTAGGTACTTTTTAGATTTTAATGCTGAAATCTAACAAGCTGGATTTGCTAATTTCATGTGTGTGAGAGCCTATATTAGAATGGAATCTGATAGGAGAACCTCTTTTTATCGAGTCCAGGGGGTGTTAGCTTACCAACTTAACACTAGGTTCTTCTTAGGTCAACTTTTAACTTGAACAGTGTTTCTCAAATCAGGATACTGGGTTATCCTTAAGCAAACAGCAATTTATTAATTCACCGAGAACCACGTCGGTACACAACCAACAGTTCACTAATCAAGTGTAGACACAACCAATGTTCCAGTTATGTTCTGCACACTCCAATACAGCCTTGCAAGCAGTCGTCACAGAGTAGGGTTGAGGCTCAGCAGTTTTACCAAGGAACAGTGCAAATTACTAAGATTTTTTATCCCATTTGCTGAGGATCATCAGTTCTTTAGTACCTAACACACTAATCACCCTTCTAACATTTCTCCAAGGAGTAAGAATGTACATGTCTGTAAGGCACTTTTAGGAGTGTGGTCCCTATTATATGAATGGATTGGGGATGAGGGACAACTTTAGAATATCAAAAGAAATTACTTGAAGTTATGGTTCAAATATCTCTTAGGCCAGCTTGCTTGGGTTTATAAAAGAGTGCCTACATAGAGCATGAGTTAAAATCTAAAATATGGTTACTTGATGTCTCACTGGAGACCCTAGCAAGGAACCCTTGTGTTATTTATTTATACATAAAGGAGGAATACAATCTTTGACCTAAAATCTCACCACTTCTTATCTGGTTAATCCTGGGATGTCAGGAGAGTCCACTCCACATGGCTGGTCCAGAAGTCTGTTGCAATGTGGGGATTCAGTCAACTGTGCGATCCCCCATGGTGACCTCAGATTTATATACCCTAATTCCTGGGCTCATTGGAGGGGGCCATCCTTGGATTTCCATTTGCCAGTTGCCACATGAGCACTCAGATTTCACCCATTTCAGTCTCTCTGCCGCTTCTGTTGGTATCAAGTAGATGGCACGGATGTATAATAAATTTCTTCAAACCTTTTCTTATCGGAACCTTTTCTTCAAACCTTTTCTTATTCTTTTTAGTTCTATTCAGTTCAAGGATTTAAATTCAGTATTAGCCCATGTTATTAATTGAAATGTCTCCTTTTTTAAGCAATTTCTTTAATAATTCCAAGGTATACTGTGGTTAGATGATTATATCTTTCCACCTTCCTTTTTGTGCCGATCACTCCTAGAGTGCAGCAATCATTTACCAAGGAAACAAACAAAATCCATTCTAAGGCTTTACATTTGGTGGATACAGTCTTTGATTTTATATGAGCATTTCACATTAATTAGGGCAGGGATTGGCAACCTTTGGCATGTGGCCCATCAGAGATATCCGCCTGCACCACCGCCTGCAAAATTCCAAAGGAATTTACGGGGTGAGGATGACGAGAAAGCAGGGTGAACGCCTTCTGGATAACTTATTTGGAGTTCTTTTTAGCTAGGTTGGGGGAGAGAGAGGTTTTATCCATCTGCAGATTGTGAGAGATTCTTAGGTAGGTGAGTAACAGTAATCTCATTGAGCCATTTTAGTCTTTGTTCTTGGGGAGTGTAACTCCTAACTTTGGCTGATTTGTGGGTCCTTAGACAAAATGTGAACCATTTTCTTATTGTCTTTACTTCCTAGATGGATCCTATTTTGAGATAAACAGAGGGGGATAGCTATTCTACTGGCCAGGAGGAATTAACACTTAGTAATTATTCAAGACCTATCTATGCTCTATACCCCAGAGAACGGACTGTGGTGAGCTCCCAGCTACTCCAGCCCCAGCCTCTCCCAGCAGAGGGCACTTTAGGGGCAGGGCAGGAGCACTGGCTGTGGGGGGGAGTGGGTAAGCTCCCAGTGTCTCCAGGCCCAGTTTCTCCCATCAGGGGGTGCTGTGGGGAGGGGGCAGGAGCACTGGCAGGTGGGTGGGGCCCAGCTCCTCCAGCCCCAGCCTCTCCCGGAAGGAGGTAGGACTATAACCCCAGAGGAAGGACTGTAGCAAGTGCTGTCTTTCTGGCTGAGACAGCTGGGCTCCCTAGCAGTAGCTGGTTACAGTCCCTAAGAGCTAATGCTATGCTGTGTTGTTACACAGGGCAATTTCCAAGAGGGGCCACTTAGTACCCAATGCAGCCCCAGGAAGCAGAACCAGTGTGCAGTGGATGACTCTGCATTGCCGAGAGGGTTTGCACTGCACACTGCACAGCCCCGCGTGGGGTGACGGGCACTCCCTGCACAGCATGATGGGGAGGGCATGGCCTTCCTGCGCTTCCGCCTGCAGATGAAAACTGCCAGGCTAATCCAGCCATTAGGGCGCCTCCATCTCCAGCCTGGGGCAGATTCCTCCTCCCCTACAATCCCCAAGTATGGCTCCTGGCTGTAGGCCCATTCAGAGAGACTCAGCGGCTGCCCTGTGACTCTGTGCTGTGACAGTGATGGGCCGTCAGCCGGAGCCAGTCTCAGGGGGATCCAGGTGCGTGTTCGCTAAGGCAAGTCACTCCGCTGCCTGGGAAAGTTTCTAAAATTAAAACTGGCATCTGAAATTCAAATGAAGAGCAAACCTTTAATTAGAGACTGAATCTAATTCTCGACCCCCCTCCCGGCAATGCCGTCCTGTGGTGCTGGCAATCAGTGCTTTAAATATAAACCAGACAGCTTGAATTTCCCAGGGCTCCCAGGGGGGTCGACATGTGCCGGTTACACTTCATGATGATAGCGCTCAGCTAGTGCTTTGTCTGATCAAAGCACTTCACAGGCATTCGCTGCTGCCCTGGTTCACCCCAGAGGTGGCTGCATTTTAGCGGCAGGTGATAGATTGCCGGAGCATGGGAGTGGTAAAGTACTTTGGGGTCCTTCAGGATGAAAGATGCCCTATAAGTACAAGCCACTGCTGTTGATTGTTCTCTGAGCCCTCAGCTGGCAGGGAGTAGCTTTCGCTTCATCTGACTGAGCCCCACTTCCACTTCTGAGACCCAGCTCAGGCACAGTGATGGAAGGAGTTTTTCCTGCTGCTGCCTCTTCCCTTCCCAAGGCTGTTAAGCAGCTGGAAGGGAAAAAAGATGAAATGTGATCAAGTCAGAATCTCATGAGCGAAGAGCCCCGTCGCCATCCCCCCACCCCCTAGCAACCACACTCTGCACCCAGAGGCCTCTGCCAGCCGCTTACACTCCCTAGCCAAAGTGGAAGGTGATGGCAGCAGGCAGCAATTGTAAAGGACACACGAGCGGCCCAGGCCTGGCCCCCATGTCCCACGTGTTCCTTTACACGGCGACAAGCTACGAAGGACTGGGAGAGCAGCCAGGCCTTTGACCCAGAGACAGATTCACAGGCTCAGCTTCTCCCATCCTGCAGCTAGGTGCTGAACTGGGAAGGATTGGAGGGTGGACATGACCATTTAGCACAGACCAGCCTTACCCAGGCACCAAGAAGGAGAAATAGAGTTGAATCCAGGAGGTCACCAGCCACAACATCAGTTCACCTGGGGAGGGCCATGTATCTTTGTCTGTGCCCACCTGCCTGCAAGAGCAGCGCTTCTGGAGGCGGGCCGCCAGCATGTGGTGTGTGTCATAAATCCAGTGTGCGCGGGGGGGAGTGGAGGGATCACCCCCTCTGCAGGTGACCTGCCTGGACCACGCTGTCTGAGCAGAGCAGTTGCTGCTCCCTCTTGCCATGTGCAGCTGGGGCAGTATTACCCCTGCTCTTCCTGCCCTCTTCCCTAACCAGGGTGGTGCAGTGCTGGGTCCATGGAACACAGCAGGACACATCCTTCTACACAGCTTTTTCCCCATTCCCCTTCCCTCCCCCCGTACACTGGTACCAGTGACCCAGTGTCCCTCCATCACCATGGCGAATGGGGCAAGACGTGCACCTGGGCACAGATAATCAGCACTAACCCAGCACTGCAATTGCACAGTCAACAGCAAGCCAAGCTGTGTTACAATGGGGAGTGGGGTGTCGCTGCTCGGTTGGGGTTCCGGTGTAGCGCCGCTGCAGAAACCGGAGCTGGGTCATTTCACACTAGCTGGGCATCTGGTTCCAGCTCTGCATTACAACATACAATGCTAAAACTGTATAATTTTCCTAAAGTAACTTCCCATCCGAGTAATTGCTGTGGTACCCGCTGGGTTGGGATGTGAGATCAGTGGGAGGGGAGGGGTCCTCAGATGGGTTACTGAGAGGGGAAGCACCCCATGGCAAAATGGATGCCATTTTAACATCTGTTAAACATCTAACATTTAACATCTGTTAAAATGGCACCCATGCTGTGAAGAAATGTGGAAACCTCTGGGAACCTCGAGGCTACATAAAAAATAAGTCAGGCCAATGTTGGCTGCCCGACACCTTAGTGGGTGTTGTCTAGACTCGATGTAGTCCTAAGATCTGCACCACAGGGCCAAATCCTGCAGTTCTTCTTCCTTGGTTATTCCTTCAGGCCGACGTGGCTGATTCCATATGAAATCATTGGTAGTTGGTGTGTGTAAAGAGAGAGGAATGAATTTAGTATTTGGCCTGGAGAAATTATTAAAGTTGGTTATCTAAAGGAAACACCAGTTTTGTGAATAACCATTCTCTGTGTGAGGTCAGCTTCCTTGTTGGGCACCAGTGTTCTCTGGCATCCGTGAAAATATTTGCAACTCCTGCAAGCTGAATGAATTCACACTGCAGTGCATGATTCGTTCTTCAGTATATTGCTGGTCCAAATCATCCACGCAAGGAGCAGAAACAAATCCATGTGGCCAGTGGCACATCAGGAATCATGGCCAGCAACTAGTTGGAACGAATAGCTTGCAAAGCACCCATCATCTGAAAAGGATTAATCCAAACTACTCACTGAGCACTTACAAATACATGCACGAAAGCAGGGATGGATTATGAGCTGATAAGACGCCTCAGCTCAGTCTGACGAATAGGATTCAACCACCTCTGGAATTTATACATAGTAGTTGAGTGCCAAACAATGCATCAGATATTCAGATCTGGCTTTCCTGTCGCAGAGGCTCTGAAATAACAAGAAAGAACAGTGCTTGAGGGCAAATTCAAAACAGATCAGATTGATTTCTTCGAAGTGCATTTGCTGACAAACCCTCCCCAACACCATCGTCCCCTGCTGTCACAGCAACAGGTCACAGGGCCTGCTCCTGCTGTCCCAGGAACATAAAGTTTAATGAGAGCTACAGAAATGATAAACAGTAGTGACAGACGCAAACAGGTGTGACTTCCTTGGAGGGAAAGTCTGAGACTTTACCAGCCCATGGAACTAATCTGAGCAAGTAAAGCAGGGGCAGGAAGATGCTTTGACAAAACAAAAGATGGGGCATGGGTTGATTTTATGTACAGATCTCTTAAGTAATGTAAGACCGCTAATTAAACACCAAGTGTGAGGAAGCTCCGGAAGCATGGTGCTTCTATGCATCATCCCTGTGCTTATCAATTTACATACTTCTCGAGGGGGAGAATTGGAAGCTCTGTCATCCCTTGAAGCATTTAAAATTAGATTGGACAAAGAACTAAAAATTATAGGTAGCACAGGTAGCAATGCCCAAAGTAAGGTTGCCTGATAGTTCCCAGTTTAAGACCCAAGTGCCAGAGCTCTCTGCAGTGGAGTTACTGGTGTCAGTTCCACTGATGACCAACGAGGGAGTCAAAATGGTTCCATGCGGTGGAATTTCTGGGGGATTGTCAGTTTGCTTTTATAAAAAAAACTGAGATTTTTGTTTAAAAGCAAACAAAAAACCCTAAGTTAAAAGAATGTTGTTAAGGTTGCAAAGTAAAGCACTCCAAAGTTAGGAAATGCCAGAATTAAGGATGCCTCTGCAACCTTAACTCAGCCCCTGTGTGATACAGTCTTTAACTACATGATTACATCAAATTTTTTGCACAGGACCCTGCCTCATACAGTGCACAGGGAAGATGGCACTCACTGAGTGAACATCTGTTCAATATTTTGTTGTTTCCTCATTCTCCAATGTGTGGCTCTGGGCCTAATTTCCAGCATGCTATTCAAATCCTGCTCTGGAGACAGAATTACTGATTTTTCAGAAGCCTTAGCATTACGTAGCACTGTATTTGTGCATAGCCCAGCTCCCATTGGTTTCGGTCACAGCTGTGAGCACTGAGCACTTCTGCCAGTCTGATTTCAGGGGCTCAAGTCAGGCACTCTGAAAATGAGGAACTCACAATTAGTGATCATGTGTAAAAAATGTGTATAGCATCACACAAGAACTCTGTGGCAGAGGCAGGGATACAGTCCAATTCTCCGGGGCAGCATTCAGCTGCTTTAACCAGAAGACCATCCTTTCTCTTCTTGCAGTTTCTCTCTCTCTCTCTTCCTGGAAATGAAGTGCTTGGCTACCCACTCACCTCTAAGGGTATGTCTACACTACAGCTAGGCACCCGTGGCTGGCCAGCTGTCTCGGACTTGCAGGGCTGTTTGTGGTATAAACGTTTGGGCCTGCGCTGAAGCCCTGACTCTAGGCCCCTCCACAGCCTCTTAGCCCAATCCCAGCGAGCCCAAGGGTATGTCTTCTCTACCCACCGAATCGGCAGGCAGTGATCGATCTATTGGCGATTGATTTATCGCATGTCATCAAGACGCGATAAATTTATCGCCAAAGGCACTCCCGTCAACTCCGGAACTCCTGCTCGCCAAAAGGCACAAGCTGGAGTGAGGGCAGCAGGTAAGTCCGCCTAAGATGCGCCTTCAGCTATGTGAATAACATAGCTGAAGTCGTGTATCTTAGGTCGAACCCTCCCCCTAGTGTAGACCAAGCCCAAGTTAGTTGGCATGGGCCAGCCGCAGGCTTTTAAATGCAGCGTAGACATTCTCTTAGACCTCCCTCCTATTACCAGGCAGGAGTCACTTGGTGGTTATGCAGCAGCAGTCTTAGTACAAGGTAGGCTGCTCCTATGCAAAACGCCTGCAACTTCTGGCTGTTAGCTTTAGGATTAGACATTTATATGTGTAATGAGAACATCCACGGTGACATTAGATGGGATTAAAACATATGAGGATATAAACCCTCGTGCTTCAGGGCATAAACCAGCCTCTAGCTGACGAGGGCTAGGAAAATCTTCCTATGTCTCTGGCATGGGCCTGACGCAGTACTGGCTTTTGAAAAGACCACAGTCTTGACTATAAAAATATTTTCAGTGATCAGCAGTGCGCATGAAGATGCGGATCGCCTGATACTGGCTGGAATCTGGTGGCCAAAGCAAGCACTGTCCAAATTTCCCTCCATGAGATTTCCCTGAAATGAGCTGTAGCCCACTCTGGCAACCGATGGTATGTCTAGGCTGCATTCAGGAGGTGTGACTGCAGTCCTTGTAGACATACCTGAGCAAGGTCACAACTAGCTCACGTAACAATAACAGTGAAGCTGCAGCAGAACAGGCAGTGACAACTCCTGAGGAGAAAGTGGTAATTGCTTTACAAAGCATGGGGGTTTAGGAAATTGGTTTTGGGTCTAAAATTGCATGTCATTAAAGGCTTGATTCATCTGTTCCCTGAGTTGTGCAGGCGGAAGGCCGGCCTCGGTAGTGGAAAGTCCAGCTGGAACATGAATCAAAGCAGTGCAGACTGCCTAGGCTGCGCCAGCTGATGCACAGAGCTCAGCAATATTTTTTCAGCGAACAGTAAATTCCCTGAAAAAATGCACTTTTTAAAAAGCATTGAAAAGTTGGGTCCGGCAGTTTGTTTAGAAAACCTCCATTCAAATCGCTGTTTAAAACTTTTCCTTCAACCCAAATGAATTTTTGTGTTTGTTTATTTTTGTTGTGTTTAGAACAACGAAAAAAATCAGTTTAGCTTTGAAAGGGAGAGGGATTTTGCAGTTCAGCCCCCAAAAAATCAATGATTCACGCACAACCACTAATGCAGCCTCCAAAATGGCTAAGGCCATCTGCAAGGCGGGATGTCCAGAATGCTTGGGAGATGCAAGAGGTTTTTCAGGCAGTCTCCACGGGCTGGGCAGCTGTGCAGTCTTTCATTCTATGGAATGCCTGGGAGACAGCTGCTTCCCTCTTCCTACTAGGGCGTCTATTACTGCACACCAGAGGATGCAAATTGTGCCAGTGAGAATGAATTAGGCCCTCCATCTCCAGATGGTTGCAAAGCCATTGAGATCTCCATCAGCAATCGCTGCTTTTTAGAACCTGCAGCTCTCATAACAAAGCAGAAAGGAAAAGGAACTCAGTTTCCAGAGCTGGAACCAAATGAAGTTAGCAATTTGTATCCACGTCAGTGGCAGCACTTAAATCATTTCCCATTTGGGCTTCTCTCTCTTTCTTTTTTATTATAGCAAAATTGTATGGGGCCTATTGAAAACACTTGTAATTTTCCATGGATGGGACTCTGCCCTATTAAAACTATTACTTCTTCCCAATGAAATCCCGGCTAATTTAATTCCAACCAAAATAAAAGACAGAAAAGATGATGAAATAATAATAATAATAAAGATATCAGGACGTTTGCAATTGCAGTAAATAGCAAAGCTTCATCTTTTTCTCTTTTTAGTTCCATTTTTTAGATTTAAATTGAGCACAAGAACTCCCTGAAATGAAGTTAGTTGTAAGAGACAATGTCTATTCAGCGAAACTGTGACTTCATTCATGAGCCTCACACCAGATTGAAATGTGGAAAGAAAATAGAGTAGCATTTCCTATTCATTTTGCCAACAGTCCATTATCTTCCTGAACACTTTTTAATATATTTCCCCTCCCCCCAAACGAATGGGGACTGTCTGAAGGTTCACTCAGGGACCCCGAGACACTCGGAATGTTTACAGAACTCAAGAACTTTTTGCCTCTTCCCTGAAGTGAGGGATTCGACATTTAGTCCTAGAGAAGTGTACAAATTAACAAACATTCTCAGCTGGGCACCATAGGCAGAATGACAGAAAATCACAATAATTTTCCAGGCATTATGGTTTTGTTTATGACAGGGGGCTGGGTTTAAATCAGAGCCGAGGCCCAAATTCTCCAGGGTGGATCCCCAGCTGCTGTTTATCAGCAAAGCTCCATTGAAATCAATAGAGCTGTGTCCTATGTTGAAGGTCTGGTCCTTTATGCCATAACAACAATGGTATTAATTTTTTGCCACTGATCAGTGGCAAGTCATTAATTTCCCAGAGTTATAAAATGGAAGGCAGGTTTTTTTCATGACTGCCCCTTCTTTTGTGGCTGGAATAGCCTACCCAGGGTGCGCTTGGCAGTATAGACTGGGGACATCTTTGTATCGTCCTTTCCAGCTCTCGAGCCCTGTCCCTCGCTCCACTTTCCAATTCTGCTGCTTTGTGAGACATTTGTAGGCTTTTGTATTTGATTTGCTTCCCTATCTTTTGAGCCTGCCTCCTGCGTTTGTACAAAGGTCTCCGCTCACATTAGATATCACACAGACGCCGTCCCGCTCTGACCTTTTCGATACAAGATGTCGATTGAAAAAGCTGTAGCCGCAGACACAGCCGACAGTCTAGAAATGGCGCATCATGAAGCTAGGTTTCCTTTGCTACGTGCCTCATTGTTTATGGGAAGGGGGAAAATTATGCCCTTAAAAGAGTGAGTACAGTACTGGCAGAGCCTCTGAATGTGAACTCGGCCATCTACATCACAGGCAAATTATATCGTACTATATAACCCACCCTGCAGTGGGACTGGGATTCCAATGCACATCTGGTTAAAGGGGACATCTGTCTGGGGCAAGGCAGCATCCTCCTAATGGAGGAATGAAAATATCTTGGGCTCTGAGGACTCCAGGCCTCAGGGCTTCTACTCAGCTGTCCTAGGAGCACTCTGCTCCCTCATTTAACTGCCTCGTGCCCTTCCCAGTCCCCACAGGCAGCTGCAAGGGTTAACCCTGCCTGCCCAGGACCCTGAGCATGTACTTCTCTGCTGTTGTTACTCGAGCTAGCTTTGTTCGACATCTGGGTACTTCTACACATGCTGCAATCACATCTCCCGATTACAGTACAGACATTCCTTAGGATGAGTCCAGTCTGCTGTAACGTGCATCTTTGTCTGGCTCCTCCAGCATGTAAGTTCCCCCCATGTAGACTCACTTCCAGTCCCTTAGACCCTCTCAGCATCTTTCATGGCTGATTCCTTTCGACTGCGCTCACACAGCGAGATATAAGATACATCTCCTCACACCATAGCCCTGGACTCGATCCTGCAGTTGCATCTCAGAGTGCAGTGTAGACGTGACTTTAGACTGAGTGAAGCTCATTGGGTCACTCAGTGCAGGTGGCAGGACAGGGACTCCTGTTGTTCTGCTGAAGGACAGCAGACTTGAGGGCAATTCCCCTGTAGAGCAAATTGTGTGTTTCCAAGGGGTGGTGGTGGTTTGTATTCACAGCTCGCTCTGGTTTAGGCCCACAGGTCTGGGTCTGAGCCTGAATGAGGACCGCGGTTCATGTTCAGATTGTGTGGTGTCGTTATTTCGCAAGCAGTTCTGGTGAGATTCTGATCCCACATGGGGGAAATCTTGAGAGATGAGCTGAAAACAGGCTCAGCTGGGGGTTAGATCTACCAAAAACGATAGAGGTGGGGATGGATCCAGGAACTCGGATCCCATCCTTTCAGAAATTCATAGATTTTTAAGGCCAGAAGGAACCATTGTTACCATCTTTTCTATCTTATTCTTCCAACGGCTAGTCACAGACCAAGATCCCCTTGTGCTAGGTGCTGTCCAAACACAGCACAGAAAAGACAGACCCTTCTCCAAAGAGCTTCTTGTCTGATCTCCTGCCCAGCACAGGCCAGAGAATTCCACCCGCTGATTCCTACCATGAGCCCATCATGTCTAGTTCAACCAGGGCATTTCTTTCAGAAAGAGACACATCCAGTCTTAATGTGAAAGTCACAGGGTTCTGGTCCAGCTCTAGTTCTGAGAGCAGCTAAGGGAACTGTGCGGAGGGACTGTAGTCCAGGATAGAATCACGGACCCAGGACCGTGCAGTGGGAAGGGCTGGGCAGAATCAACCTGCTGAACAGCACTGATATGATTTTTTTATAAAATATTGTCAGTCTGCTAGCGCCCAAAGGCCCCAGTCAGGATCGGGGCTCCATCGTACTAGGCACTGTGCAGATGTAGGAAAGAGACCATCTCTGTTCTGAGGAGACAGAGGGGATGGGGTTACAATAGATGAGCTCAGGAATCTGGTGAAGGATTGGCACAGTGTGGTTAGTCGTGCTAAACTTCCACTGAGTTGAGTGGGATGCTTGTGCGAGGAGGACGTCCATTGCTGGCTCGTACTCACTCTCGACAGCAGCAAGTGCTCGGCTCCTTAGCAATGCAGGTAGACGGCTTTCCATGTGTTCGGCAGCAGCTCATGAAATGCCTTGCAAAAGACTGGGAAGTTAGAGGTGCTGAACCCGTCAAGGCTTGCATGTGCGTGACTAGCTTTCATAAACATGATCCATGCCATGGCAGCTTGATGGTGTCTTTAGAATCATGAATTGGTGCTGTCTGTGTGATTATTATAAATATCAGATATTTATAACATACCAGCAGGAAATTAAAAAAAACAACCCTTCACCAATAGATCATATTATTTCCACAGCAATGATAGCGGCATGAGGCCAGGGAGGGAATAAATTCAGTATGGGATGGTGAGCCCTCAAAAACGTATGTCAGGACAAATTCTCTCATGTAAGGGGAATCTAAACCACATGGCACAGGCACTGCACGGCCTCGCTTCTCGAGAGGCTCCAGCGTCACTGTAAGAATCACGTCCTGAGTCACTCAAAATCACAAGAGGTATCAGTCGTCATGCTTCAGAGCACAAACTGGTCACCAGTTGGAGGTCAGGAAGAATCCCTTGGTAGTGTCACAAAATTGGTGTATTATTGTAGGGGACAGCAGCGGACTGAAGCATCTGGCCTTGTCAGAGGCAAAAGGCACTGATTGCGTGTAAATTGGGAATAACTCCTTGGAAGTCAATGAAGTTGTAAAACCATTGTGAGTGAGGTCAGAATCAGACTGTTTGTCTCTGTAGCTGTGGTAGCTGCTGTGTTCCTAGGCATACAGAAGCAATTCTGTACATCACACACATCGCAAATCGCTCAGTTGCTTCTAATTGTGGCTCTGTAACTGGAGTGAGGCACAATCAGTTTACTTGCCACGGGTTTGTGTCCACACTGCAGCTTTTCTGCCATCCCAGCTGCATTTGTGCGTAGGCGCCCACCATGCTGCCTGACTTTGTCTGCATCCATCCTGGGAAAATCTGGGCAGCTCTCCCACAGTGCCTCAGCAGGAGACAAAATGCTCAGGGCAGCCACCAGAAGCACATGGGTAATACCCTCAGGGATGTCCTGGGAAGGAGGAGGACTGGCCAAACCAGTTACAAAAGGTGTCCCATCTACACTGCAGTAAACCAGTGTGCTGAAACAGTTACAGCAGGATGCCAAGTGCCAGCTTTGGCTGATGGCAGGGTCAAAGTGCTGTTCGTTGGCACAATTACTAACTGAGCTTTTGCTATGTGGAGTCCATGTTTAGTACCAATCAGGCCACTAACGGTATGTCTACACTGCATTGCAGGCCCAGGTCTGTGGGACCCGGGCTTGTGGACTCGGTGTTTCCAAACGTGCACTCAAGTGTCCACACTGCATTACAAACCTGGATTTACAGTTGTTGGACCTGGATTTCCCAACCCTGTTAACAGGTCCATACTGCACTATGCAGACCATCTGACTCGGGTCCGCGGCTTCAGCTGCGTCCACACTGCAAAATGACAGGGCTTGGATCCACATCTCAGCAGGACCCGGGCTCTGACCCATGCCCTAGTAGGACCAGGATCCTGAGTGCTTGCTGGCCTGAGTCAGGCTGATTTCCATGTGGATGGCTTGGGCTCAAACCAGAGTCAGAGCCTGGCTTAATGTGCAGTATAGACGTACCCTACTTGTTACAGACTCAGTTAGCAGTTGTAGTTTGCACAGAACCCTCCACACCAGTTCTTCCATCCAGCGGTTCTTCCACAACAGGTGTACTGTACTCATCCCTAGCCTGTGCAAATAAGGGTATGCTCCACAGATCACCGCTCTGTACCCACATTGTGGGCTCCTGCTCAGAAGGAACAACTGCTGTCCGCCACATTCTGCTTCCTCCTCATGCACAGCGTTCTAGCCAGCCAGCCTGGCCATGGACGGTGACGCTAAATGATTGGCAGGCAGCTATATTTGGGGTCTCATTATAACTTTTCGTGAATCATTAATAGCTGTCAGTTCGGGGGCAGAAGGCTGCTGCATGCATCGACCTTGCCGTCCTGCAAGGGGAGGGAGACGGAGCGAGTGCTGTGCGTTGGAGCGTCAGGGTGGTTTAACAGTGCAGCCAGGGACCCCAACCAAGCATCTTCCAAGTACTCTGGAGTAACTGGCTAATAATGTGGGAAACACCTAGGAAGGTGCATGGGGGTTTAGGTCCTTGAAGTAGCTGCAGCCTCGTTCCACCAGGTGAAATTAACAGAGAAGACTGTTTGTGTGTGTGCACAGTGCAGGTACGGTAGAGTAATACTGCTCACACCAGTGGTCAATGCAGAGTAGCTGTTGCAGTCAGTGAAGGTTATTCCGGATTTACCTCAGTGTGACTGAGGGCAGACACTACCCCTGCTTTCTCTCTGACACTTCAGCCATAAATTTCTTACAGAAAGGTTCAGGCCATTTAAAATATAGAAGAGGCTGCAGAAATGTGGGCCAGACCATCAGCTGGTGTAGATCAACATAGCGCCATTGTCCCTCCACCACCTGGGAATCTGGCCCACTGTGTGGGAAGTACAAACCTGTTCAGAGCAGAGAGGGGCCAAAGCTGCAAGATTCCACTCCTGAGCCGGATTCCTCTAGAGCAGGGGTTGGCAACCTATGGCACACGTGCCAAAGGCGGCACGTGAGCTGATTTTTAGTGGCACTCACACTGCGCAGGCCCTGGCCACTGGTCGGGGGGGGGGCTGCATTTTAATTTAATTTTAAATAAAGTGTCTTAAACATTTTTTAAAACCTTATTTACTTTACATGCAACAATAGTTTAGTTCTATATTATAGACTTATAGAAAGAGACCTTCTAAAAATGCTAAAATGAATTACTAGCATGTGAAACCTTAAATGAGAGTGAATAAATGAGGACTCAGCACGCCACTTCTGAAAGGTTCCCCCCACCCCCACCCCCCGCTCTAGAGTTTGGGGGGCTTGGTGCCTGTGTTTAGGTTTGTGGCACTATGATTGGCTGGCTGCAAAGTTTGGAACTGAATCCAAATCCCAGAGTGCAGATCCCGGGTAATAGTTAGGAAAATGCAAAATTCAGCTCTGCCCAGATTATGGGTGCTCTTTAGATCTGGGAATTCACTTCCGGCCTGTCGCCACCACAGAGGATAGACTGAAAACGCACCGAATGTCAGAAGTTGCAACGCAGACCGTCCTGTGAAGAATCCCTTTCTGTACTGGGTTACCACCTCCAAGGATTTCCTCTGCAGGCTCCTAACATTTGGTGTTTTTCTTAAAGTCCCAGCTCCGGGAGTCAGCTCCTAGTTAAAAAACTAAGTTTCTAGTCCTGATGTGTGGAGAAGAGCTTGAAAACATGATCCCTGCAGGCTCAAAACTCAGCAGTGGAATGAACAGATCCCAGCAGGGATCATTTAAAGAAAAACAACTGGTTTTTAAACCAGTCTCAGGATTTTGTGTGGTCTGACTCAATATTTTTGAATGTGTGAGCTTGGCAAGGCTGACAATACACAAGACGAGGAATAAAATCTGTTCACAGAATAGGTCTGCACAGCACAAGTTAGTAAAACCCAGTAAATAACAATAAAGACTTATCATGGCTTTATAAAAGGGAAGCGTTTCAGTTCAAATGATGTTGTGTAATGCCTACAAGCACTACACTCTCTCACACATGCTGTGTGTACAGCGCAAACTACAGTCCTTGGGTCAAACTTAAGCCTAAAAGATTAACCTTAAGAAGATATCTGCAGTCCCAGTGCACAGAGCAGGCTCCGCAAGCGTTTTGCTCAAGAAGTTAAACGTGGAGAGGAGGAGAAGGAGGGGAGGGAGAAAAGCCCCCTGAAATGTCAGCTGCAGATGAAGGGCGTTAGAAAATTTAATCTCCCAACTTTCTCAGCTAATGTGACATTTGGATTTCATTCTGATAAGATATCAGCCTGAGAACTAACTTCCTTTCTTTCTTTTTTTTTCCCCCTCGGCCCTTCGTCTCTCCTCTGGCTGGTAATTTAAAAATAAATGGTCTAGAAAGATCTCTAAACAGTACCTTTGGCAAAGATTTTTTTTTAAAAAAAGAGCGAGTGAGCGCAAGAGACTGACTGTTATGTATAACCTGTGCAGGTTAGAAAAGCCGGGATGTGGTGTGGAGAGCTCAGGATCTTGCTCCCCGGGCGTCAGCACCTGCATGGATTTCTGTGTTATGTGAAGAGCTGAGAAGTCTAATAAGATTCCTTTGCATTTGCATAGAGTCTCTTGTTCATGCATCTTCAAGCCCATTGCAAAGCAAGTGCTGTCATCTTGGGCTTAGGGTTGGGGTTAGCAGAGTGAACTGACTTCTCCAAAGTCATGCTGTGAATCAGTGGCAGAGTCCAGAATAGACCTCAGGTGTCCTGATCCCCCAGAGCTGTGTTCAGTATACTAGCTCACAGCTGCCAGCCTCTTATTCCTCTCTTTCCTCCCAACCTTTGTATCTTCTAACTCACTTTAAAGCACCTTTACACAGTCAGAGGGCGTGTCCATACTTTGCGCTGGAGAGGTAAATTCCAGCTCAGGGAGACATACCTATTCTAGCTCCAACCAAGCTAGTACATTAAAAATAGAATGTAGCAGTGATTGCACGAGGGGCAGGTGGAGCTAGCCTCGCTGAAGACATGCCTAGCATCCCTCCAGTCACATCACTATGGCTACACACTATTTTTAGCATGTTAGCTCAGTCAGAGCTAGCACAGATCGATATACCTCCTTGAGCTGCAGTGCAGATGTGCCCACCGTGGCATAAAAGGGCCTTTAGTGTAAATGAGAATGAGGCCTATTGTATTTTTTAGCTTGGGACTTATAGGGGCATCAGACTTATTCAGATGGGCATAGATAAGCCCTCTGTTCCAGCTCTCTCTCCTCCACAATGCTAACCAGCTATGCAGGAGTGGGGATACTCTCAGAAGGGTCCCATGCCTGTCCTAATTACAGCTGGGTGGGAAAGAGTTTTCCCATCCCATGAGACGTTTTGAGCGCTAAAAGAATCTTCCAATCTCAAATTGAGATGAAAAGTCAAAATCTTGAAAATGTTCACAACCTGATGATCCCCCCAGAAAACCCTGATTGTGTCAATCAGAACATTTCATTTCAATTCTGACTTCTTAAAAAAATCCTTTTTTTCACTAAAAAAATTCTAAATTCACTAAAATCTCAAACCACAATGTTATTTCCAACCCCCAAAAAGAAACGTTTCGTTTTGAAAATTCCAGAATGTCCCATTTCTGTAATTTTGGGGGGCTAGGAGGAAAATTCAACTTTTTTTTAAATTGGGATATTCATCAAAACTGCCCTTTTCCCAGGAATATTTTTGATTTTGGCAAATCAGCATTTTCCACATACCCCACACACCAGGGGAAAAAAAAGTTTGGTTTAATTGGAAAATTCCCAGCTCTAATACTAGGCCCAGCTCCTCCAGGTGTTTAGGTCCCTAAATCAATGAAAATGATGTAACTGGATACCATCGGGAGCTAGGCCTTGGTGCTAATGCTTCTTTCAGGTCTAGTCCTGAATTCCTGGTGCACTCAGAGCTTTTCATCTCTTGTTGTGTAGCCAGCTGCAGAGGTGCCTTACCAGTAGATTGATGTCCCTGAAACGCCTTCCAGAACACCCGGAGCATATATCTCTAGCAAAGCAGCCAACATTTCATTCCCATGCTATCAGTAGGGACACAGGTCCTGCAGTGACACACTACTTCTTACCTTGTTGTCATGGTTCTGTTCCTGGCTATCCCACTGAGTCACCGTGAGATCTTGGGGAACCGACTTCTCGCTCTGTGCCTTGGTTTTCCCATCTGCAACAGGGAAGTAAGGCTACTTGCCCACCTTGGTAAAGTGCTTTGGGGTCTTCAGAGGGAAGAGATATATGTGCTACGTATTATTATTCATTAGAAATAGCAATTGTTTTTTATTATTATTAAGATTGAACAGGCTTTTCCAGCTGTTCACATGGATTAGTGCCTGTGGGCATATGTGGATTATGGCCAGGGTTTTCGGTGATGGTTACTGAGCATGTATGGTAACCCTATTTCCTGGGCCAAAGTGTCACACGGGGGTCACAGTGGCATTTGTGCATCAGGTTGGAGGAAAGACTGGTGATAACAGGCTCTACCCATAACCTTTAACCTCCCCCATGAACCTAAGAGGTCTGACCATCTCTGCTAGCATGATCAGCAGCATGTGTTTTCTCGGTGCTGACATTTAAACAGTCCTCATTAACTCTGCTGACCAGCACCCCCTAGAGCTGAATGGAGGGAGTTGGCTGCTCCTGGAGCAGTCATTTCAAACCCGGGAGCTCAGCATCACGTCTGGGCACACTGACACAGTCACCTTTGGAACTCTGGGCTCCATCCTGCCACCAGTGAAGTCAGCAGGAAGACTTCCGCTGATCTCAGTAGAGCTGGATCAAGCCCCCTATATACCTAAACAGCTCAGCGGAGAGTGACTGCAGATTTATACCTATGGATTTTCTTACTAAATACAGATCCTCAGTGCTGATCCAATTAATTCTTACTGTGATGTCAGTGCTGGTCTGTGGAGACCATCATGACAATGCAATTAAGATGGGCAGGAGATAGATGATTTCAGTAAACGGCTCAGGAAAACCCCGCGATACTGTCAAAATCAAAGCAGCGTCAAAGCAAATTATGCTGCTTTTAGGATCGGTGTTAATTTATTAGCTCCTCCGCCAACTGAAATCTACACATGATAAAGACAGGTAGTTTCCAAGAGCACCAGAGCCTCCTCTAGAGCTTTCAGGTGACGCTGCTGACACTCGCCTGGTGCCAGCAGGGTAATGAGGCAGTATTTTTGTAAAGAGACAGCAGATATTGGAGTTAGACTAGATCACCCTGGCAGCCTCTTCTACCAGTCTGGTTCTATGACATCCGCACTGCGATCGGAGGTGGGAGTGCAATGCAGACAGGCATACCCAGGCTAGCTCTACTCTAGTTAACACTGAAAAAATACACATGACAGCACACACCCTGGCATGGGCTGGCAACATGAAATATACTCCCCTAGCTGATTCCAGTGTAGACATACAAGTGTCAGGACAAAAATGAAGGGTCTGATTCTCCTCTCACCCTGGTGTAAATCTGGAGTAACTCCATGGAAGTCAAGAATCAGAGAGGTAGCCGTGTTAGTCTGGAATAGCAGAAGTAACAAAGAGTCTTGTGGCACCTTAAAGACTAACTAAAGTATTGAAGCATAAGCTTTCGTGGGCTAATGCCCACTTCATTGGATGCATGGAAGTCAGTGGAGTTACACCAGAGTAAAACTGATGTAAGAAGAGGATTGGGCCCCAAATATTTTTAATAAATGTCCTTACGTATATAAGTCCTGCTCTACACACAGGTTTTGTACCAGCGTAACTACACTGCTGAGGGGTGAGGTTTCTTATCAAAATAGCTGTATCAGCAGAACCGCTAATGTGGATTTTGGTTGAAAGGCACCTTATACTGGAATGTCTGGTGCCCTTTCCCATACCGAAGTTGGCTAAGCACTTTTATAACATTATACCCGCATCCATCCTTAGGGGGTCTGTAGTGCTTTAACTCCACAGAGGAAATTAAAGTGGCACCACCTTTACGTGTAGAGAAACTCCTACAAACACCTATGATTATTCAAAGTGAAATCATCTTAAACATCTCATTGACTTTTTGCTGTATCTAGGATTTTCCTTCTCACAAATTTCCCAGCTTTCAGATGGCTGTCTCCTCTATCCATCTAGATCCCGTGTCCCTAATAACTGTTGGATCTGAATTGGGGTGATTGAAAATAAATTAGTTTCACTTTTGTTTCTAGTCAGTTTTACTTTCTGGTTCTCATGCATTGGCCAAATGTTGCAATGTCTGAGTTGCAAACATGGCAGGGGGATATTGACTTTGGTTTTGGGAGGGGAAGGTCCCGGTTGGACTTTAATCAAAAATCCCACGGGATCATTTCCACCGGCTTTGAATTTGGACTTTAATCAAAAATCCCACGGGATCATTTCCACCGGCTTTGGTTTTGGATTAGCTTGTTTTATAACACCTACATTTTGGGACCGATTTGACCTGACAGCATACCTGCAAGCACCGAGTTTCACTAAAATATTGACACTTCCACGGGGAAATAGAAGATGCTTCGGGCAGCACTGCAGGGGCATTGTCCACACATGCTCAGTACACAGACTAGCTCTTTGGAGTAGAGCCCAGTTGTTCATTACACATGTACTTAGTACCTCACACAGCGGGACACTTATTGGCACCTTCAGGCACTAGCATGATACGAGTAAATAATAATAACTGAAGCAGTCAGTATAACCCCACCTCCAACATTCAAAAATTAGGAGTCAGGCCTCAAAGATCACAAGATTTTAAAAATAATAAGTGCTTAGTTCTTTGTATTTGCCTTTGGATTTTGAGCCTTCAGGAGCCAGCAGACCAGAACTTCTATTATTATTTATTATTTATTATATTATTGCTTAATAAAAGTGTGGATAGAGACCAGGCCTTATTTGGCTCTCAGTTAGACTGATGTAAGTCTAGAGTAACTCTTCATTCAAATCACATTCTTCTGGGGATACACTAATATAACATAAACTGGAATTTGGTCCACTGGCACTTTTTAAAGAAGATACTTCACAACTATTCTGACTTAAATGATGGAAATCTATGGACTTCGGCTATTCATGCACTTTTTCCGCCATTTCGGGTTAAATCTCAACTCAGTATGGAAACCTAGGTCTCTTTTTGATTCCAAACCTCCCCAAAATATCAAGGCAGAGAGAGTTTGTATTTGGAATTTCAATTTGGGTCGGTCTCAAGTCCCACATGAACAAAGGAACTATGGGAAATTTCACACACATTTGAAGGAGATGATCATACGCTGATTATGAGCTCTTTGGTGCAGGGAACGTGCAACTGCAATGCAGCCAATAAATGGTACAGAGCCACCAAAGCAAAGCAGAGGAAGCTGCTCTTGAGTTGCCCTGGCACCCTCTAGTTTTGTTCCACTGAGCTAGATTCATCCCTGGTGTGTGCAGGGGTAGCTCCAGCAGAGTAGCACCTGACTACTCCAGATCTGAAGTGGTCCTGGATCTGGCACAGTGGTCTCCAAATAATTTTGATTTCCAGACCCCTAACATTTCAAATGGAGGCGTGGACCCCTTTGGAAATCTTAAACATAGTGGGTCCGCAGCCCACAGGTTGAAAACCACCAATCTAGCAGAAGAGGTAAATAATAATACCTACCTATTATATCACACTTTACATCAGTAGCTCTCAAATAATTTCCCAATCCTTAATGTATTTATCTTTAGAACACCCCTGGGAGGCAGAGCTGGGCCATTATCCCCATTGCACAGATGCAGAAACTGAGGCCCAGTGACTTATACATAGTCACCCAGGTAGACTGTGGTAGTACAAGGAATTGAAGCCTGGTCTGCTAAGACCTACACTAGTTGTCCAACCGCTGGGCCATGCTTCCTCTCATAGGCGTTGTGGTCTGAGAATCCTGAGCTGTTTTTCTACACTGTGGGCATACGTGGGCCCTGAGGTAACTCGGCAGCAGCCAATGTAGTTGCATCAGGATTGAACTGTAAGTTTTCTGGGGAAGGGACTGTGTCTTCACTATGTATTTGCACAGAACCTAGCATCTTGGAACTTTGATCCTTGACAGAGCCCTTACGCACTACTGTAATCCAAATAATAATTTGGTTTTATGTGAGCTGCAGTGATTCCGTACGATGGGCCAGATTCATGCCTGGTTTAATCAGACGCATCTCAATTGAAGCCAGTAGATTGATCACCCAGATAAATTTGGCCCAATATATCCACTCTTTGGCGACCCATCAGATCTTGATGTGTGTACGTTGCCCTGTAGGTCTCAGTGACACATGAAGTATCCTACATGTAGACATCTGCATGCAGAACTGGTCTTCAGGATCTGTGGGTATGTGGGTATATGGATACATGAATGAAAGCAGCCAGACAGCTCTGAAACTTGGAGAATACTAATTAGCCACTGAAAAATGGATGATATAACAGCATAATGACAGACAGAGCATCTGTAACTATCTGCCGTAGTTTAAAGCTTCTTGGAAGTAGTGGATAAACATGGCAATGGTGGCAGGTGGGAACGAGCCTTGATTTTTTTTATGACGGAGAGCAAGGCTCCAGCCATGGTGGAGGGCAAAAAGGCAGTGTGTCTTGCCTCGGACTGGGTGTGAGTTAGAGAGAGAGAAAGGTCACGCTGTGAACAGCAACCCCCTCACACACACACACACACACGCACAAATGGAGGGGTCCTGGGACTAAACTTGGAAAGCTCAGATGAGGCATCAGTGTGGTCTAGAGGGGGATTAGCAAGCAGGACTCGCTATGTAATCTTGGGCAGAGCACTGTCCCCATTATAAAGACATACTGCAGTATTCTAGAGTGATGGCGTAGAAATGCTGAGGGTTAACCTCGCTGTACCTTAACTTACCCATCTGCAAACTAGGTATAATATGGCACCTACTTAATAGGGAAATTGTGGAGCTTCATAAAGGCATTTTTGTAGAGCACATTAAGCCCCTCCCGTGAGTATAAGCGGGTGAAAATACACCGGACCCTCGCTATAGCCCATGTCGCTATAGCACGGGTTTGCGTACAGTGCGGTCACGGCTATGGATCCCAAATTTAAATATTTAAATTGGGATCCGTGCCAATGCGTCCCCTCCATTAATGCAGTCCACGTGTTAGCGCGGGACCTCGCATGGATCCCGAACCCTGGGCTATACCGAGGGTCCAGTGTAATACTGTACTTTTCTCTAGCTGAAAATTATACTTTCCTAGAAGAGGCAGGTTTTGAATGATGTTGTCCTTCCACCAAGAGGGGGCCGTGCTGAGCAGCTTCCTATTGGAAGAGAAATAAGTGACGTGGAATGTGAGTGAATCGTTAGTGTAACTTGTTTTTTTACACTACATCCACCAGTCCTTGAACAGAGGTGTGTATTCTAGACAGGGGCCAGTCTTTAAAGGGGAAGGCACAAGCTCAAAGAAGCATATTGGATTAATATCTGGTGTGCTGAGGTGTTTCCTGCAGTGGGGCCTGGCCCCTGACTTCTGCTGACAAACAGGCTGCTTGTCGTTTGCACACACCTAGGCCATTGCTTGATTTTGCATCTAGTACACACTATGGAAAGTTGGCCAGATTCTGAACTCAGTTAAATCAGTGCAAAATCCAGCATAAACTCCATTGATTTACACTGGATCAGGCTGTTAGTGTCAATGGATTTACATGGGTGTAAGTGAGGGCTGAATCTGGATTTACACTATAGAGGTACACTCCATGGGAGCTCCAGTCATTCCTTGTGGTCTATACACGCTCTGTGCTGAGAGACTGCACACATAATTGAGTTCAGCATCTTTCCAGGCTACTAGGTCTACTGTATTAGGATCTCATAGACAGTGTATTTACACACACACAGTACACTGGCTGGAATTAAAAAGCAAGCCTTGCATAGCAATCCTATTACTCTTCCAAGCCATGGAGAACGTTATTGCCACAGCTGCAGTGTCAGGGGAGTATTATTCTACCAAAGCAAGATTTCATCTTTGTTCCCCTCCTCCACTGTCTGTGGAATGGGCAGAGGTGGATGACTAGCAGTTGCTTGTGACAGCAAAGTAGGCTGACCATATTTCCTTTAGACAAAAACGGGACATTGGGATGGCAAAAACGGGACAGGGTGTGTGTGGGGGGGGGCACCTGGGCCCCCCAGCGCCGGGCGGAGGGGAGACAGAGGGGGGGCCGGGGGGGATGGAGGAATAAGCAGAACAGGGATGGGGGATGAAGAGGATGGAGGGAGAGAGAGAAGGGGGGATGAGGGATGAAGATGATGGAGGGGACAGAGGGAGAGAAGGCACGAAGGTGAGAAGGGAGAGGATGGATGAGAGAAGAGATGGGGTAGGGAGCAGGGGGGATGGAGGAGGCAAGGGACAGCGAGAAGGAGGGATGGAGAGAAGGGAGATGGAAGAGGAGGCAGTGGACGGAGGGAGAGAGAGAAGGGAGGAAGGGAGGGATGGAGAAGGGGGATGGAGAGAAGGGAGGGATGGAGAGAAGGAGGGAAGGAGGAATAGAGAGGAGAAGGCGGCAGCGGGCGGCGGGCTGGAGGAGGCGGCAGATCGGAGCTGTCCGGAGCCGCAGCCGGGGGCCGAGCGCGCCGGCGGGGGGGGGCTGCCGGCCAGGTTTTATGAAGAGAGAAGGGATGGAGGGAGTGAGAGGAGGCAGTGGACGGAAGGAGAGAGCAGGGAGGAAGGGAGGGATGGAGAAGGGGGATGGAGAGAAGGGAGGGAAGGAGGAATAGAGAGGAGGAGGCAACAGCGGGCGGCGGGCTGGAGGAAGCGGCAGATCGGAGCTGTCAGGAGCCGCAGCCGGGGGCCGAGCGAGCTGGTGGCGGCGGCGGAGGGGAGGGGACGTTTTATGACTCCATGTTTTATGAGTCCTGTCCCAAAAACGGGACAAAATTGATATTTTGGACAAAAAGACGGGACAGTTAAAAAACATTAAAAAAACGGGACTGTCCCGTTCAAAACGGGACGTATGGTCAGCCTACAGCAAAGTGACTTCAAAAGAAAAATGGACTTGTCGGTAGGTCTGGGGTATTTGTGAATTTTTATTGCCTCTTTATTAGATATTAAATACCTAATTGTTTTCCTTTCAGTTTGTTTAGCTGAATATTATCATTAGAAATTCAGTTCTTCTCTCTCCTGTTTTTCCTGGAAGAGTCTATGAGTGACGGGAGAACTGGGAGGGTTGTAATGTCAGAAATATCAAAGGTGTGTTTGGGCAGTGCCTAACACAATGGAATCCTGGCCCAGGAAATAAGAAACAATAGTAATAGGCAAAGCCTGATCACTTGGAAGGATGAAGATTTTTTTAGTCAGGGCTGTTTAAAACTCTTTATTTTTGTCCCGGTTATTTTTGGTTAATGCCTCTCTAATGCTCAGAGAGTGCACTCGAATAGATTCAGCACCCTGACCAGTTAATTCATGGCTGAGAAAGCTCAGCGCCCGAGACATGCATTGAGTCCTCCAACAAAACCAAGGGAGACCACGTTTTGACAGACTTGGTATTTCTACGGTGACAAGCAAGCAGGAACTAAAGGAGAAACAAATAACAAATGCCTGCAGGACTTCTCAAGGGCACCAGCCCTATGTTCCCCTTTCATCAAATCACCTTGCGGGCATGCTGCAAGTCTGACTTACAAGCTGGCTGGGAATTCTGAGCGAAGGCAGCTCAGCAGATGTCAGCTGATCCTGGCCGTGGTGAGTGGAGTCAGCCGTGGCAGCCTTCTCCTTTCAGCACTGACTCCCCAGCCCTTGCCTTTTCCACTCTGCTCCTGAGGTCACCTTCATTGGGGGGTTGGTTTTTGTCTTTGATTTCTCATTAAATAACTTATTTCAAATGCACACACACACCCCGGCGCCAGAGCAGAGGGCACTTCTAAACAGCTCCATGTTTCTTGAGCCAGTGGAGGGGAAATGGCTCCTTGAAATCCCTTGCAGTCTGTTGTGCCAAGCCCTCCTTGGAGACTGCCTCCTTAGTCCAGCCGGCAGGGACAGCCTCCTGAGCTCCCTTGGGCGCCGCAAGTGACTCCGTGCACCAGCACTTGCAACCGCAGAGTTGCAAAAGGGTCAGCACACTTAGGCCTTGTCTACGCCACGAGCTAACGTCGACTTTCTAGAGTTCGAGTTAAGAAAGCCGATGGTGTACATTTGATTGTGTGTGTCCCCAGTAAGCGGGCTAATTTGGCGGATCACGTTCATAGTTCCGTGGCTAGCGTCGACTCTCAGAGCAGCGCACTGTGTGTAGGTAAAAATCACTTATTTCAGAAGGAAACGGAGAGTAAATCTAATTGGTCCTGGGAGAGCCCCTGGAATGCACAGCCTGGATGACACTGCGGACAAATACTTGTGGGGTAGCTTACACTAATGAGCCAACTTCTAGCACAGGCAGTCTGCCTGGGGCAGTGGGCAGATCATGAAAGATGGCATCATTATTGTAGCCGCAGAGGAACAGTCCGCTGGTCAGCGCTACTGAGGGACCATAGCTTGGGAACACAGCTGCTTCTCTCTGTCGATAGGCCAAGACCCCAGGCCTTCCCCAGCCTCTTTCATTTATTTGTGCCTCATCTTTCCAGCGGGCACCTGCTATTTGTAGAGTCGGCACGAGGAGGAGATCTGCTAGTTCACTGTGAGCACTGGAAATGGCAGTAAGTGGGTTTAACCTCTCAGAGAGGGCAGATTAGCCTCTTCTCCCGCCCCCACCCCTGTCAATCCTGTGGACTCTTGGACGAATCCCCGGGCCTTCTTCTGAAAGAACAAGGGGAGGACCCCCAGGAAGTGCGATCAGAGTCACAGGAAGGCGACCTTCGGTGGGGCAAGCTTGCTTCGGGCCTATTCCCTTTCTGCAACACCAGTAACATTTGGGGGGGATGGGCCGTCAGATTCCCAGAACGCTGCCTTTTGGTCCCCTCCCATGTGAAAGGACCAGACCCTCCCTCCAAGCTAACTGACCTCCAGCCAACTGACCTCCAGCTGAGTCTCAGAGGCGTGTTCTCATTGTGGTGTCTGATCACACTGCCCTAGCGCTGACCCCTCAGCCGGCTAAGAGCCAGAGGGACCCAAGAGGGCTCCTAAGGAGTCAGCACCTGAGAGAAGGAGACACTCCCAGCCGGCAGGCAGCATCTCCTTGCTGTCCTGGAGGTATCTCAGCGGCCTCCAGAGCCCTGCTCCTTCTCGGGAGGAGAGTCAGTGTCAGGGCTTGTCCAGCGTCACTGCCCTGAGGAGCAGAGGACTCACCTGGGATGGCGAGGACGGCCGTTGGTTCTTATGAGCCAGTGCTGTGCAGAGAGCGACGGGACCATTCTGCCACTGTCGACCTGCCTTCGCAAGGAGATGATATTGTCCAGCAGGTGGGGCAGGGTGATTGCCCTGCTTGTCTTTGCTATGTCACAACTTATCCCCAAGATGCCTAAGGGACGGGGAGGGGAGGCACTGGGCATTTGTGCCTCAGTGAGTCGTGTAAGAAGGGGAACCAATGCACACGAGGAGAACTGTCATCCCCCTTGAATCCCACAAGCCCCTTTCACACATGTGCAGGGGTCAATCGTCGTCTTTCGTCTTTCCACCCCACCCCAGTTATGTTGTGAGGGACTGTCAGCTGAGGCCAGCTGGAAGGTGAGTGGTTTGTTCTCTTGCCTGTGCTGGTGAGATGTCATAATTGGCACGATGCCATGGGGAGAGCAGGGGCTGTCCTTAGAGCTGAACTGTGCTCACTGCCTCCAGTGTGGGCTGCATACTCCTGCCCAAGGGAGCATCTGCAGCTATAAATAAGCAGCACGCTTAATCTTCATCACCAGGGGATGCTCCAGCCTGGGAGAGAGGCAGGTGCCATCTTACAGATACTTGTAGGCACCAACCTATTCCTAGGGCTGGATTTAGGTTTCCTTTGAGGGGTCAGGGGTGATGTTCAGCATACGGGAAAGTCAGAGACTCATGTTACTAGCTAGAGCCAAGATGGCAGAGGTCAGCACTGGGCGAGCTTCATCTCTGCCAGTGCCCCTGTGCTGAGCTGCAGCTCCTGCTAGTCCAGCCTTGGGCTCCCCCTCGCCACCCAGCCCTGCCAGTGCCCCTCAATCCTGATTTCCAGTCCTGCCAGCCCTTGCCCCCCATTGCTTTGCCAGGGTACCTCAGGCTTGGCCTGCAGCCCACCCAGCTAATCCTGCATGCGCTGTGCCCTCAGTGCATCCTAAGCTGTGTCCAGAAATTGCCATGGGCTGAGGGTGGTCTCTGCATTTCTGCCGCCATGCTCCTATCCTGTCTTCTGCCTCACGATTGCTGTTTGTTAGTTGCAGCCCTGGCGCCCTCCTTCAGCTCCTGATAGGTGTGCTACCCTTTCAAAACTGAATGGACCATCAGCTTCATTAGCTTATTAATTTTCTCTTTGCTGGACGTGTAGCGTGATTTAGAGGCAGCCAGGAAAGAGCCGCGATTGGCTGGTTGTAACAGAGGGCTGGGGAATTAACATGTCCTTCCTGAGTTGGGCTGGGAGTGGCTTCCACTTGTATTTTCCTAGCAGTCTCTGGCTTCTGTTCCCATGCCTATTCCTTTCCAAAGGCAGAGTGCCCCCATCATATCCTGGACCTGGTTCTTAGCCCCACCTCTGGGCTGGCTTCCTTTGTTTCAGCTGCTCAGAAAGGGAGCTTTTTAATCCCCTCCTTGCTGAATTCTTTGTAGAACTACACCAAACCCAGTGCTTCATTGGCCGTGGAATTAAGGGATCAAGATGGCCATGCAGTGTCACATCTGTTGTCCCAGGGACACTGGCTTTGTAATGAAGGGTGCTGCCACCGGTGAGGCAAATGGTGCTGCTTCATTTCCGGAGACAGTGCTGCACTAGTTTTCTGGTCCCCCTTTCCATGGTTGTCTGGTATGAGCAGCCAAGGACCTGATATCAGGCCTGGTTCAAGTGTCTCAAGTGCGGAGTGATTGCAGCTGCAATCAAAGGGAGCCTTCAGGTGAGATCTGTGCATGGAGGGGAACAGCAGCCAAGCCTGCATTATCTGGAGTTCTGTTTATGACTCCTGGCAGCCTTCCTCGATGCCAGACTGTTGTGATTAGGAGGAAGGACAAAGCCTTTGGAAATCAGATGAGCATCTTATGCCCTGGGCTCGTGATAATCGTCAGGCTCGATCCCCAGCCAGAGCGTGTCCTTGTGCTTCGCCGCGCTGTCACATGCGTCTGCGGCACCAGCCAGACCTGGCGGAAAGCTGACTGAACCAGTCGGCGTTTGCAAAGCAGGCACTCCAGTTTGTCAAGAGGCATGTTGGAGCAGGGGAGGCATGATGAGGAGAGAGGCTTCAAATGCCAGTCAAATTGCTCTGGAAGCCACTCTCGGTGTCGCGCTGCAGATTGTCAAGCAGCAAAGGGTGCATCCAGCAAGAGTGGTGGGGAAAGCAGTGCTGCCTGGTCCTGTCCGCAAAGGGGCAGCTGGAAAGCTTCACAGGGGTCTGCTACCAAACAGCTTGGTGCTGGGCCACCGTGGCTGCACCCCACCAAACTCCCCTGTCATGCCCTTCTCTCTGCTTCCCTCTACTATTGAGCAAGGTGGGAGGAGTAGCTCAGTGGTTTGAGCATTGGCCTGCTAATCCCAGGGTTGTGAGTTCAATCCTTGAGGGGGCCATTTAGGGATATGGCTAAAAATAAGGATTGGTCCTGCTTTGAGCAGCGGGTTGGACTAGATGATCTCCTGAGGTCCCTTCCAACACTGATATTCTATGAGTCTAAGGTGCACACGAGGAACGTGACTCGGGTGTGTGTTGCCTGCAAGGTTAGGGGTCTACTGGGAGCTTCTCTTCAATGCATCTGTGGGCTAGATTCATCCCTGGTGTGAGTTCATCTCAGTCAGCAATCTGTTTGGTTGATGCATCCAGCGGTATCAATGGGCCATGCCAGGAACTCAGTGTGAAAGGTCAGCACGGCTGTCTGTCTCTGGATGGAAGGAGAGCTTTGGCCTCGCAAATCCCAGGACGTCATGGCTGTGCCGGCAAGGGGGAGAAGATTGGGTTCTTCTGGCACCTGCAGGGCTCTTTTGGTTGTTTTTTTCAGACAGAGAAGCTCTAAGCTGGATAACTCAGGCCAGGGCTACACTGCAGCTGTGTCAGTCAGGAGCATGACGAGGTGTCACCCTGACTGCCAGAGCCTCGTCAGCAGGAACCTTAAGTGCAGATGCAGCTATATTGGCAATGCTGTGCTTTTACCAGGATAGTTTATTTCGCTGGGGGCAACGCCTGCCTGAACTGTGCTGGCAAAAGCGTCCCCTCTGTAGACATGACCTCAGTGATGTGAAATATCTCTCTGCTGAAAGCAAAAGCCCCAGCTAGCAAAGTGTCTGGAGCCAAGACTGTTCATCTCAACAAGGAAGGAAAGAAATCAGGGCCGCCCAAGAGCTCACAGGAAATCCTTGAGTATCACTGTTCACCAGGAACAAAACAAAGGATAGGATACCCTGGAGATGGGCACATTAGAGAACCCTAGGCCTGCACTGCTTCCTGCAGCCCCCATTGGACTGGAACAATGAAGCCAGTGGGAGCTGCAATTGGCCGAACGTGCAGACAAACAAACTGTCCTGGCCCACCAGCGGATTTCCGTGACCAAAAGCTGATGATCCCTGGACTATAAGATGGATAGAAAACAGGCTAGATTGTTGAGCTCAATGGCTCCATGTCTAGTTGAGGTCGGTCCTGGGGCCAGTTTTGTTTAACATCTTTATTAATGATCTTCTGGACCTGCACCCTCAGCAAGTTTGTGGATGACACTAAGATGAGGGGAGAGGTAGATATGCTGGAGGGTAGGGATAGGGTACAGAGTGACCTAGAAAATTGGAGGATCGGGCCAAAATAAATCTGATGAGGTTCAACAAGGTCAAACGCAGAGTCCTGCACTTAGGATGGAAGAATCCCATGCACCACTATAGGCTGGGGACTGAATGGTTAAGTGGTCGTTCTGCAGAAAAGGACCTGGGGATTACAGTGGATGAGAAGCTGGACACGAGTCATCAGTGTACCCTTAAAAAGAACAGGAGTATTTGTGGCACCTTAGAGACTAACAAATTTATTTATGCATAAGCTTTCGTAGGCTACAGCCCACTTCATCCGACGCATAGAATGGAACACACAGTAGAAAGAGAGATATATACACACATACAGAGAGAACATGAAAAGGTGGAAGTTGCCATACCAATTCTAAGAGGCTATTTAAGTAAGATGAGCTATTATCAGGAGAAAAAAAAACTTTTGTAGTGATAATCAAGATGGGCCATATCAGACAGTTGACAAGAAGGTGTGAGGATATTTAACATGGGGAAATAGATTCAATTTGTGTAATGACCCAGTCCTTCCCAGTTTCTATTCAAGCCCAAATTAATGGTATCCAGTTTGCAAATTAATTCCAATTCAGCAGCTTCTCGATGGAGTCTGTTTTGAAGTTTTTCTGTTTTAAAATTGTCACCTTCAGCTGTGCTATTGAGTGACCGGAGAGGTTGAAGTGATCTCCTACTGAAGTGTAATGATTCCTGATGTCAGATTTGTATCCATTTATTCTTTTGCATAGAGACTGTCCAGTTTGGCCAATGTACATGGCAGAGGGGCATTGCTGGCACATGATGGCAGTGTGCCCTGGTTACCAAGAAGGCTAACCGCATATTGAGCTGCATTAGTAGGAGCATTGCCAACAGATCGAGGGAAGGGACTATTCCCCTCTATTTGGCAATGGTGAGGCCACATCTGGAGTACTGCGTCCAGTTTTGGGGGCCCCACTACAGAAAGGATGTGGACAAATTGGAGAGAGTCCAGTGGAGGACAACGAAAATTATTAGGGGACTAGGACACATGACTTATGAGGAGAGGCTGAGGGAACTGGGCTTGTTTAGTCTGCAGAAAAGAAGAGTGAGGGGGGATTTAATAGCATCCTTCAACTACTTGAATGGGGGGTTCCAAAGAGGATGGAGCTCAGCTGTTCTTAGTGGTGACTGATGGGAGATCAAGAAGCAATGGTCTCAAGTTGCAGTGGGGGAGGTCTAGGTTGGATATTAGGAAACACTATTTCACTAGGAGGGTGGTGAAGCACTGGAATGGATTACCTAGGGAGGTGGTGAATTCTCCTTCCTTAGAGATTTTTAAGGCCCGGCTTGACAAAACCCTGGTTGGGATGATTTAGTTGGTGTTGTTCCTGCTTTGAGCAGGGTATTGGACTAGATGACCTCTGGGGTCTCTCTCAACCCTAATCTTCTATGGTTCTATGATTCCTGCTCACATATGCCTTAAGGATTTGGGGCGGGGGATTGAGAGAGGACATACAGCCCTTGAGAACCAGAGGTAGGGAAAGCCCTTGGCCATAACATTCCTGACCCCTCTGCCCCACAGAATCCCCCAGATGCTCTGTAGTGATATACCAGGCCCAGAGAGAGCTTGGCCCTCCTGCTAAGATCTCAGAGACACTAATCCCCAGGATACTGACTCTGGGCTAATCTCTCCCACACCAAATACCCCAGCTCAAGCTGCTCCCTTGCATGACAGTCCCATGCATGAGTTTGCTAGCACTGCTTTTCCATGTAAGCCATGACTGTAGATGCCAGGGAGAAGGCAGGAGGGGGTCTCAGCAGGTTAACAGGAGGGGTCTCAGTTAACCTCTTGATTGTGGAGGTGTCCGTGCTAGGGGAAAGCTGAGAGGCCCTGCCCTAGAGAGTCCTGGGGGCCTTTCAGGCCTTTCACACCCCCTTCCCCGGGGCTCTCAGTGGCTGCGACAGCCAGGAGAGCCACTCCACTGAGAGCATGTTGTGGAGGAAAAACTGAGTTTTTACTTTTCGGTTGGAAGCAACAAGTCAGAGACAGCTTTATTTGAGCAATTGCAAGGGAAGAAATACAATGGACAGAGAAGAGTCCCTTTGCCTCAGTAGTTCTTCAAAATACAAGCAATTTTACACAAATATTTATACCCCTTTGTGACATGCATTAACTGTAAACATTTGTATTTTGTTTATGTTCTTTTTTGTCTGTTTCAGTAATATTTTACTTTTACTTTTTAAAACATTGTTATTTTAAGGCTAGGTCACACTGACTCTGCGCTGCTGTTTTTTTACTTACTTTTGATGTAAGCCTTGCTTTTACAGGTCTTGCAATAGTAGGCTAAAACTTAGCTTAACAGTTGCATTGTCTCAAACTTAAAATGGCTACACTTAAACCCTCTCTATCTTTTTCAACCTTTACAATGTGTATGTCTCTGTTTCTCCAGTCTGCTGTATTTGTCACGTGCCCATCACTGCAGTGACTTGCCGGGGGGAGAAAGGACCATTCACTGGTGTCCCTATCCCTCAGCTGGGGGGAGTTTTAGTGGGCCTGTTGGAAGGGGATTGGTTGCCAGTCTCCCCCTGGGGGACTGTGCTGGCTCCACAGAGAGAAGTGGCCCGCAAAGAGGAGAGGAGCAGGTTCCTCCTGTCCACAATGGAAACACCTGCCACTTCCAGTGTCCTTCCCCAACCTCCTGCATGGATGGCTGTAGGCTAGGTGGGCTGGTATGGTTCGCTAGGCTGTCCCTGATGAGCCTGGCTCTGGGCTGGCATGTTCCCTGGCATTCCCTTCACTCCCCGTCTTGTCCCGGCTGCACCTGGAGCAGCCTCCTTGCCCCTGCTGGCCTACATGCCACAGGGTGTTGCTCAGCTCTCAGGCCTACATCTCGGCTCTGATCTGTCCCTGCCCCTGCATGCACGGCGCTCTCTGGAGACTCCTACCCCAGCCTGCATGGGGCCAGCAAGACATCAGAGCCCAGCCCCACGCTGCTGCTCCAAGAGGAGAATTTTTGCCTCTTCACCAGGTTAAATCTCCTTCTAAACAACAACAGGTCCCTTCATTCAGTTTCCTTGCCAAGGATATGGCTGTCTGCCTCAGCGAGGGAGGGGGAAGTGGGGTGTGAAAGAGAGCCAGTGTGTTCCAGCTCCAGCAGCGGGGAATTTGCCGTCTCTCCACCGTAATTAAATATTGTTTGCATTGCTTATTGACAGAGCACTAAGCCACACTCTGTTTTAATTTGTTCTTTGATAGTTGCCTTTTGCTGCTAATTGATTTTCAGGGTGGTTTTTATTTTTTATTTTTTGTCTGATTTAATACCTGCGGTGCCACTGAAAACAGAGAGGCAAGGTGACACAGAGCTGAGGAACCAGCCAGGAACCGGCTTGTCCTCACACACAGCCAGCTTCCCTCTTCATCTCCACCTGCACGAGTTGATACACAAAGCTCCAAGCTCGTCTCTGGGTAACAGGAGAGGCTGGAGGGATCTGATAGCTGCTCCATCTCTGCGGGGATGGAGAGGAATTGGCTTTTAGGGAGCTCACAGTTACTCCAGTCCCAGCCTCTCCCAGCAGGGGGCACTGTAGGAAATAGCACAGGAGCACTGGCTGTGGGGGGAGCACCCAGCTACAGCAGCCCTGACTTCTCCCAGGAGGAGGCTCTGTAGCAATGGGAGAGGAACTTAGATTGTAGGAGGCACTGTGGGGAATAATGTTCTCCCAGCAGGGAACACTGTAAGGGATGGGATGAGGGATGAGTCACTGCAGAAAATTATGCCGGTTGACTGTGCCTGGAGAACTCGTTCCTGGCGTTCCTCAGATGCCAGCGACCGTGGTAACATGACATGTTGCAATGTTGATAGCGCCTCCCATCTCAGAGGAGCCCAAGGCTGTTTACAAACTGAGTGCATGCAGCCTGACTGAAATGCAGCCACTTCTGGGGTGAGAGGGAAACAAACATCACAGAGCGCAATGATGGGGGAGGGGAAGGATCCTCCAAGACAGGAGGGCAAACCCCCTCCTCTTCCGAAAAGTGCCACGGGAGCCGTAACGTCCACGCGGAGCAGAAAGAAGCTGTGGGTCTGATTGTGTCAGCAGAGCTGAGTGGCCACACTAGCCATTGTATGGGCTCTGCACCTGGAAAACCAGCCCCCTGTTGTCTCTAAGGACCCACCCAAAAGAGAGGCCGTTCTTGGCACGAACCACCTGGAGCCAACTCTTTAGGGCAGCACCCTGCTCAGAGCTGAACCTGGGCCTCCAGGACCTCAACCAGCCTTTTCCGTGGAGAGCACAGGGTTTCTAAGCCACTTGCCTCGAATGCTCTTGACAGGGCTCCTTGGTCTGTGGCTCCAGATGTGATTAGGCAGTGGGCAGCGTTGGGTTAAATTTAATCACCGCACTAGAGCTGGGATTGCCTAGCGTCCCTCTGCATGTGATCGCTTGGCCTGGCTGGTATCCACACCATGTGCTGGTCCTGGCGGGCGGTAGGGCTGGCGAGTCAGCCAGTCCCTGGGTTACAGCTGCGCAGTCCCATGCCAACCTGAGCATTCTGACATGCACAGGTACTGCATCTGCCCCGCACGGTGCTGATGAGTGGCGTGGGTCTGGCCACCGGACCACCTGGGATCTCACTGCACCTGGGGTGCCCTGGGCTAAGCACTACCCCTGCTCGGCCCTCCCGCCGCTCGCTCTGGCTGTCCCAGGTTGGGCGGTGTGTTGACAAGCTGTGTTCTGTTCCCTTCCCAGGACGATCCAGAGGGAGAAGAGATTGAAAGGGAGAAGTCCAGCTCCTTGAAGCTGGAGTTTACCGAAGATGTGAACTTCAAAACCAAGGTTAACTATTCGTATTCCGCCGTGCAGATCCCTACAGACATCTACAAAGGCTGTGAGTGCCGCTTTCTCCTCAATTTTAGGGACAATTCTGATCGCCTAGTCTGACCTCCTGTACAACTCAGGTCAGAGAGCTCCACCCTGTAATTGCCTATCAAGTCAATAACTCCTGACTGAGCCAGAATGTCTTTTAGAGAGAGTCCCCCAACCTGGGTGTAAAGGTCTCGAGGGAAGGATGGAGGGCCGTGCTCACGTGTTAGCTGTCCTCTCTCTAGTACTGTCTTTGTGCAATTTGTGGTTTATGAAAAATAATGCACAGCCTATAACTACCAGAGGCTGAGGGCTCGACAGGCTGACATAAATGTAGAGCTGTTGAACCCCTGCGCGAGTATCCTGTCACTGCAGTTCCATGGCATGGCCTGTGGAAGACGGAGCATGCACCTTCCCCTGACAAAGTGTGCTACAGTGAGTGATCCCCTCCCTCCCCTGTTCAAGGGAACTGGGATTATAGCAGAGACAGGTCTGACCCCAAAGACTCCCCAACCTCAGGGAGGTCCCTTCTGCCTCCAGCCAGGCATAGTCTTGGGAGATTAGCGGCACTGCACCAAAACCACCCTGTTGCTTTGCCCTGGGGTTCGGTCACCTCCACCGTTCTGTGATGGGAGAGTTGGCCCTCGCGAGGGCTCTTGGTATCTCTTCTGCCTCCCTCAGTAAGCCGCACTCCTACCTGGAGAGTTTCCCCCATGCTGACGCTGGGTGGGCAGTTCCCTTCCCTGCAGAGCAGTTGGTAAATAGATCCCCAATCGCCACTCACAATGGCGCAGCTGATTTCTCCTGGACCATGTCGAGAATGTCAGCTGCCGAGCCTAATGACTCCGATGAAGTTATGGGATTGTGTGTGCTGGCCATAGTGTCACTGCCCCTGGTCCTAGGGTGCTCTCCCCTGGTCTCCGTCTCGCTGTCAAAATAAAGCCCTGGCCCATGTCGGGTTTGTAAGCTCGGCGCCAAAGAATAACCTGATCTAGTAAGTCGGGGGCCAAGCGCCGGGAGCTCCTGCTGCCAGACAAGCGATGGACATATCTGTATCTCGCAGAACTTGCTGCAGCTGACACACACTGGCTCAGTTCCTAAGGCGGTGGGGGAATAGGACAGAACTGTAGCAAAGGCCAAGGGTGGGATGGGACGGCCCAGCAGACCCCGTCGCTCCTGTCTCAGCATTGCTGGACGCTGAATTGTAAAGCGAGGGAAGGGAAGGAGGCAGCGAAGGGAGCCGTGGTTCATTCTCTGCCATGGGACTGACCCATACGAGGAAAGGGAATGTGTCACCCCACTGCTCTGGACCCCAGCCCACCTTCACTGCCACTTGGTCCTCTGGGGCTCTCTGTCCTCCTCACCCAGTGCTAATGCTGAGGCAGGTGCTTGGTGGGTAAGAGGGGACCACCTCCCTCCACAGCATTAGGGGCTGGCCTCTGTGAGAAGCAAGGCAGTGGAGTGGCAGGACCTGTGGTGCGTCCGGTGTTGCAGACTGGCCTTGGGCCTTGTCATGAGTGGTTAGAGGTGGAGAGCTTTCACACATGGTCTACCTGGGCATCACTGTCTCCCGATGAACCCTGGTGTCAGATGGGAAAGGAGCTTGGGGGACACGTATGTAGAAGCCTCAGTCGTACTGCACTGGGGCCATGGGGTCTGCTAGTTACCCAGCACCATCACTGGCTGGCTCCCACGAGGGAGCACCTACCCTGTCAGTCTCTGTCAGTAAGGCAAAGTCCTCACCCTCTAAAACCCCTATGGCTGGGGCTGTCTACAACGCTGCTAGTGATCTCGCCATACTGGGGTGGGAATAGGTGTTTTCCAAAGCGCTAAGTACAGCTGCCTGTCTGGAACCCAGCTAGCGCTCATTCCCACATGGCTGCAGAGCAACTCTCCTTCTTTCTCATGAGCTTCCGAAGCCAACGCTGTTAACAGGAGCAGCCGGCCCTGCAGCTTCCTTGCAGAGCTTAGCTGTATTTCACCCCCCAGACATCATCTCTGTGTCCCAAGAAGGGGTGGGTGGGTGAGAGGGGAGGAGAGCCCTGCTTTTAAGGCCAGCTCCCTGTTCTGTGACTAGTCCCATTGGGGTGGAGGTAGATGCCACAGATAGTACATCTCCTGTCCTTAGCCTAAGCCTCATACCTGCCTTAGATGATTCGTTGGTCTGAGCCGGTACCATGATCCCCTGTGACAGAGACAAGTCCGTATGAGCTAATGGAGAGAAATGTCTAGTGGCTGGTCCACCAAAGACATTGATAAGTCAGCGACAGCTGGCCACAGGGGGCCTTAGTCCTTTAGCACAAGGGAGTGAGGCTGATGCTTTTGGATGTGAAGGTCCCAGGTTCAAACCTCACTGTTGGCCCAAGCAAGGTCACTATTTACACATTCGCTAGGAAAACTCCCACTCCTTATCCCAGCCTAGGAGTATGGAAGCAGGGAGCCCAGACACAGCATCCCTAGATCACAATGACACACACACAAACTCCCCCACGGGGCTCCCCTCCACTTCCAAATCAACGTCTCGCCTGTGTTTGGAGCCTAGCTCACGTCACCTTATTTAACTGCGCTTTCCATCATGTGCTGATATACAGACTCGTTAGGCGCATGTACAGGAGCACATCTGTGGAACAATTTCACTGCATCGGCATCAGTGGATTAGAAATTGCAATTAGTTTTATTACCCATCTAGCACGGGCCAAGCAGCTAATGAAGCAAATCATGAGATCGGGGAAAAGGGGGGGGGGAGGAAGCATGGGGCGGGAAGCATGGGGCAGCTGAGCAGGATGAAATATTCATGATTTCCAACCCCCCGCTCTTCAGCTAGTACAATTGCTAATGTCCTGCCAAAGTCACATAAATCACCACGCTCAGCTATGGAAGAAAATCAGGCTGGAGATTAACTCACTCCGGGGAGTTGGGGCCTATCTGGAGAAATAATGGCTGGGCGGGAATGGCGGTGGAGGGGCAGAATTGAGTAGCTCTGTGGGGAAGAACGTTGCTTCTTTGGAAATAGCCATTGCAGAAATGAGCCAAAGTAGCGTTCTGGTGCGTGCAAATATCTGCTGAGCGTGGTGGAGTCAGGGTGGAGTCCCACAACGCAGCATGGCGGGAAGGAAGGGGGCTTGGAGCAGAAGCACTGGGCACCATGTGACAGGATGGCCACTCTCTTGGTACATATGCTGGGGATTAAACTGGTGTCCTGCAGAGCTAAAAGCACAAGTGTCTACAGCTTGAGCTAACGAGCTTCAGTAAATGGGCACTCGGATAGACTTCTAACCTCCATGAACTGGACACAGAGCAGGTCGCTTGGGATGACCCAGACCCAGACGTGATCTCAACTCATGGAGCTGTGCAGTTTGGCTTGAGGCGAGACTCAGCACATGGGTGAGAGGAACAATAGGAGAGAAGGGGAGAGGGGCAGGGATCCTCAATCTGGGGGTTGTGGCCCCAACCCTGCCCTGCGTCCTCACCCTGTGTCACTTTCTGTTACTTCCCTGTCCTTGCTGGCACGGGCAGCTCCTCTCCAGTTAGCATCACTAATGGGGGCTCCCCCCACATTCCTGACCCCAAAGGGCACAGAACTGACCCTGGCCCCGCAGAGCCCTCGCCCCCCCACCCCAAGATGGCCCCTGCCTTGCCATGGAGGGGTTCCTGTGCTCCTCAGAGCTCTCTGCCTCTGTGCAGTCCTCAGAAGGGATCTCAGATCTGAGTCAGGCAGGATTCATGGTGAGAATATGATCTCCTGAGAGCCGGTATCCAGCGCCTTCTGCCAGTCTGGACACCCTGTGTTCCCCTCATCCTCCCAGGGAGCCTGGCCCTACGTGTGCTGAACAGGGAATGGCACAAAGGCTCCCTCACGTATGAGAGACTGGGCTGAAATCTGGGACAGCTTGCATTTTTAGCCAAGAGACCTCAGCCTGGTGCCCTGGCCAGACTCCCCTTTCTGCTCCCTAATCCCCCCGACCCCAGTTCCAACCACCCAGACTCGTTGGTTCCGAATCTGTTCTGAAATGATGCACTGAAGAGCTGTCCTCTCCCATGCCAGAGGTGGGGGCTTTTCAGTGGTGGGTGGATGGCTCCCATAGCTGTGATAGTTCCAAGGCAGCAGACATCTTGGTATCTAAGCACCTGTGTCAAGGGCCACAGATAGAGCCATGTTCTGGTTTGCCCTGTGTGGATGGGATGCCAGGAGCCTGCCTTTCGCCGTATGCTCCCTGGCTGCAAGGCTAGGGATTGTTTGGGGCAGCAGCAGTGCTTGGCTCAACAAAGAAGCTGGGCAGGTAAGGGGTGCACTCAGAGGTGAAAGTAAGCCAGTGTGCCCCAGTACGGCATACCGGCAAGAACCGATGTGCCGTACCAGGGTGGATCGGCTTCCCCGGGTGTAATTTAAAGGGCCTGGGGCTCCCAGCAGCCCAGGCCCTTTAAATTGCTGGCAGAGCCCATGCTGCGGGAGCCCAGGGGAGGCTGGCGGGGCTCCAGCGGCAGTTTAAAGGGCCCGGGGCAGTAGGAGCCTTATTGCTGGAACCCTAGGGAAGTGGCGGCGGGGCTCCGACAGCTATTTAAAGAGCCCGCTACCACCCTGGGCCCTTTAAACTGCTGCTGGAGCCCCCGGCAGCAGGATGGGGTTGGGCTGAGGAAAGGAGTGGGGAGAAGGAGGCCCCTTACCGGTACGGGGGCTGGGCTGGGGCTGGCTCTGACCCAGCCCCGCCCCTTCCACCTGAGGCCACACCCCTTCCGGGGGCCAGAGGTGGCCCCAGCCCAGCTCCCGTACCGCTAAGAAACTTAAGTTATTTTCACCCCTGGGTGCACCTCTTCCAGCTCGAGGAAATGGGCTGGAAGATACAGACGCCAGGCCCTGCTGCAGGCTCTAGCCACTGTGTGCTTCCGCCGTGCACACATACTCCGCGGTGCATGCACACCCACGCTCTGCAGCGTGCCAGAATGCTCCTGGCCCAGGCTCGGAGGTTTGGAAAGCACTGGGGATCCTTGGGAATGGGAAGAGCCATGGATAGACGTGGCTGTTTGGAGAGCCTGCCAGAATATATTACAGTGTCAGTCCCGGATCCTGCGTCCCTGACTTTGAAAGAGATGCCAGCTCTCCTTCTCCCCAGTTTCGCAAGGAATCCCCATCATATGCTCGAGGAGGCAGGGAGTCTCCTCATGCTGAGCATCTAGGGCAGGCCCGGTCTGTCCGCAGCGTGCTGCCCCAGCGATTCTCTGCCCACCCTGGGCACGCAGCCTGAGACTGCTCTGCGGGAATCTTGGCTTCAGGAGCAGACTTTCCACCACATCTCCCCACTAGATCATTTTTTAAACCTTTTTTTAAACACTGGCCCCAGCTCCATCCTTGCTTCTCTACTGTTGCTGGGCAGGAAGCTGTTCTACTCCCTCTCCTTGCCTGGCTTCCCAGTGAGTATGTGTCTGCAAAGGGAATGATTAAGGGATCTGTCCTCTCCTGTCTGGCCAGAGTCAGCAGCGGCAGTCAGTCAAGGCAGTTGTAGTGAGGCCCTTGGAAGGGTAGAGCAGCAGGTGCTTTCCCCCTGTGCTGGGCGGGGCTGTGTCTGCACCACTCCAGGTGTCCACCGGGGTCGAGAAGGCCTGATGGGGCCCAGCATTTGAAGTCAACTGGCTGCGTGCGCCACAGGACAAGGCACTGACTTGCAACGAGAAGATCCTGGACCGACCTGATGACCCATTGGAAATGGACTCAGGTACAGGATGTGGTGGCAGAACTGGCAGTGGCTCCACGCACCCATCTGGAATCGACTCCGCTCCTAGGTCAGTGAATGGCATGAAACAACCTTCCATCCCCCACAGCCGTCACCTGGAGATGGGCTTGGCTTGGGGAAGAGCTGGACGCTCTGTTTCCTGTGCTGTGGCCATGGAGGATTAACAGAGTTCTGCCCCATGCATGCCCAAGAGCAAGCCCTAGTCCTTCTTCGGGGTTATTAGCATCCACGCTGCCTTTGGTGGCAGGCTCCTCTGTCAAGCCAGGAGCCGGAAAGGGCCCAAAACATCAGACATGAGGCCATCACATCGCAACACAAAGATCCTGAGATACGAATTTCTGCAGTGATACCCCCGGGCCACGCAGACCATCTCTGGGGAGGGGTATCATGGACTCTCATTCAACTGCAGGCTATGGCAGAGACCATCTGGGCAGCAGGTGCTACTAGAGTCTTGAATGTGCTCAGAACCAGCCAGAGCTGAGGGAGCGAAGCTGAGAATGCGCAGTAAGCATGGCCCTGTGGGGCAGATTAAGGCCGCTTGGGCTGGGCATCACAAAAACAAAAGTAATGCCGCTTAATGGCAAGGGACTCGGAGAGAGGACAGAGCCCAGCTGAAGGATGATGTGTGAGCAGAGCGGTCTGGATGTAAACACCAGCAAGGGTGAGGCCTGCGTACCAAAGCGGGAGAGGAGAATTTAGCTGGACTCTCAGGAGATCTTTCTGCTGAGGTCTCCCCGAGGGACCGGGCTTTGGAAACAGCCTTTTAAATATGAACTGAATAATGCACACTAGATGGTGTGAACCGTGAGAGCGGTTTTCAGGTGTGTTGGAGAAGCAACCCGTGTGTTCTGGGGAGAAAGGAAAAGTGAGGGTCTTAGAGTGCCCTCTGCTGGCTGTCTAGTGCAGTGTCCTCACTAGTGACTGCCACGAGGGCCATGCAGACCCCTTCATGAAGAGGGGTGTCGTTGTGGAAGGAAGAGACTGGGGCTGGGGGTTGATCCGGCCACAGCAGCAGGGGTGGAAAAGGATTTCTGCCCCTGAAGCTTGTGAGAGGTGAGTCCTGGAGGAGGAGCTCACTGAGGCCAGGCCAGATAACTTCGCTGTGCTCAGGAGCTGGATGGGCAGTGTGGCTGGAGAGGACGGACATGGCTTCAGGAGAAAAGAGGCGCTGTCTGGTTAAGGCAATAGCGAGTTTTAAGTGCTGGCATGTTCTTTGTGCAGTGGACACCCTAGACAGACCTGTCTTGGACTCTTCATGAGCAACTGGTGCTTCCATCTGCTTAGAAACAAGGTTGCATGTAAGTACCATTCTGTATTGAATGAGAACTAACTGCCTGGGTCCAGAGGTGGTTCCCAGCCTGGCAAAAATTCAGCTCCGGACCTCACTCTGGGTTTTGCGGCCAGGGCCCAGCCCTCATGACAACAGGAGCTCCGAAACCCCCCATGGTGGGAGGAGCGTGCTGTTTCTGCTGCTCCTAGGAGGACTGTAGAGGGGAGCAGTGGGCAGACCCTTCTCCTGCGGAGATCCACAGCATGGGGACGTCACTGCGACGTCTCTGCTGTGAAGCTCCAGCCGTCAGATTAAAGGGCAGTTTTGCGATGGCACCTGTAGCAGTGCGAGACTCATCACCATGACGCCGCCTGCTAGCCATTCTGGAATTAGCTCAAGTCCTTCCACATGGCGCCCTCCTCCAGTGATGTCTCACTGGCTGTTACTCCCGCTTTGCTGTCTCTACCACTCTGTGGCCCATGTCGCTCCCCAGACTGCAGTATCCTCATCTGAGCACAGCCTTCTGGCTCCGCTCTGTCATCTCCCCCACTTTCGGGGGAACTGGCAATCTATAGTCCACAAAACAACTAGGAGTCCAGTGGCACCTTAAAGACTAACAGATTGATTTGGGCATTCCCAGCATTTAGGGGGTCTGGACGCTGCAGCAGGAGCTCTCCCCGGGGATGTTGGAGATGTGGCCGACAGAGGGGGAGCGAGTGGGATTGAGAGGCACAACTGGTGCCCCTTGGCTCGTCAGCACACTAGCCCTGTCCCGCGCCAATCTGGCACAGAAGCACCAGAGGGGCACTATCGCCAGCGGACACATTAATTAATACACGGAATGAAACGCCCTCCGCAGTCACCCGTCACTACACACACAAATTACATTTTACGTGTTTTTTATTTGCTTGTGTCACTTTTAATTAAATCCCTAATCGCTTGCTAAAGGGTGTGGCCTGGTCCTGCCTGTCTGGAGGACGCCTGGAGGGGTCCGATCCAGCCTCACGTATCGGAGGTGGGGGAATCACCAGGGGCAGTGTTGGGGAAGGAGAGAGAGAAATGGGGTTTTGCAGCGTATTTGAGTGGGGAAGGAGTCCTGGATGGACCTGGTCCCCTGATTCAGTCTCACTAATAAAAGACAAGAGGCTCCAGGAAAGAATCTCAGGAGAGGGAAAGCAGAGAGAAAGGGGCATCTCTGAGCCACTCACATGGGGTAGAGCGCTCGGTTGGCAGGATCAGGCCCTCTGCTCGCCCACTCCCCTAATTCCAGCAGGGGATAATAAGTAAGCAGCTTGGCTGTAGTGAGGGAGACCCGCATACTGTCCATTTACATACAACCCAGAGCAACCTGCCCCAATCTCCCTCTGAAGTGGCGAAGGGACCATTCAGACAAAGCAGGGTGGAGGGATGAGCAGGGTGCAGCTAGGATCCAAAGCACGTCACCACTGAGAGGCCAGCAGCCTTCACATGTAAAGCCCAGCGCCTGGATGACACGCTCACCCTGGTGATCAGGTTCAGCATAGCAAGGGAAGATTCCTGCACCCATCAGTCTGGCGTGGGGAGTTGCCTGGGTCGTTAGCAAAAGTATTTGGCACTTGGCACAAGAGAAGATTTTCCAAGGGACACATCTGTGTCTCTCCCCAATACCCTACCTGTATGGAGCCTTGGCCATGAAGTCACTCTGGGGAATATTTGTATGTGCTGGAAAACTCTGGAATGACTCATGGGCATTAAGACTACTGGACAGTTTTTATTCTAAGCCTCTGGTTTTGGTGACTTACAATTTTCTGAACTCTTCCCTGCAGACTGGAATTTTCCAACCATGGTCCCTGCCACAAAGTGATGTTTATTTAAAGTTTGAGCCAAACCCATTCATCCATTTTTGAAAGAGTTTGCCATTGCAACCCCCCCCCCCCCAAAAAAAAAACCCCGTTGCCTTCTCTTTTTGAACTGTTCTGCAGCAGAATCAGCAAGGGGGTGGAAAGTTGACATTTGGGTGAGAAGTAGCCCTCTCTTGGAAGTGCTTTAAAATGTCTGAAGAAACTTAGATTTGTGTTCACCCACAGAAAATCAGGCCTTGTGCATGCGTGGGACATTTTGTTTGGCGTTTTCTTGCTAAGCACATAACTGTATAGCTAAGGTTCCATTGTACATCCTGTGTGGCCCTCTCAGCTACATACACCTCTGTTTAATCTCCTAAATTACTGCAGACTCATCAAACCCACTTTCCAAATGCTTCAGTGAAAAACAGAGACAGCTTCTGCTTTCCCCACCAAAAAATGCCTCCAAGCAGCCAAGGGAGCACTGGGACTCAAGAGGGTCGGTGTTCCCAAGGCAAATTCAACCTGATAAAAGGAAATACTTTTTCACACAACATGCATTTAGACTGTGGAACTCATTGCCACAAGAAATCACCATGGCCAAGAACTTAGCAAGATTCCAAAGGGGGTTGGATGCTTATATGGAGATCAAGGCTATCCAAATCTATCATAGTTAATGAGAACAAAAATGATGGAAGGGAGATTAAACCTCAAGCTTCAAGGTTTAAGCCAATCTCTACCTACTAGAGACCAGGAGGAGGCCTATGTCGGGGAGGGAGGGGCAGTTTATCTCACATCTGCTACTGGGGGGGCTCTGTCGCTTCCCTCTGAAGCTTCGGGCGCTGGCCATAGTATGTAAGTTGGATGGACAATGGATTTGGGCCAGTCTGGCAATTCCAGTGTCCCTTTCCCTCTGCTGAGTGGCCTAAATAAGTCTGTACTTCACAGCTTTTATTTAGCAAAGCCTCATGCCGCTCCTCCAAGAGGTTAGGCCAGTTCCATTGCCACTGTCTGTGAGATGGGGTCAGAAAGACCCGGAGAGATTGAGAGCACTGTACAGAAAGCAAACTTCCTGCCCCCTCAGGCCATGTCTACAGCACAAAATTGCGTCAGCATGCAGCCACTATATCACGTGTGTGCACTTGTTTCCTTGTGTCAGCACTGTGCATCCTCACCAGGAACACTTGTGTTGACTGCATTGTCAGCGTGGGGCATTGTGGGACAGCTCCTGGAGGCTAGTGTCCGCTGACACAAGCAATGCAGCGTCTACATTCACTTTCTGTGCCGTGTGGGAAGGTGGTGGTACTAAACTGGTGTAGCGGGAGCCAGATGTAAGTGAAGACACTTTCAGAGCTAGGTCGACACAAGGCAGCTTACGTCGACCTAACCCTGTAGTGGAGACCGGGCCTGGGTGTGTCTACACTGCAAAGAAAAATCCACCGCACCGAGCCTCAGAGCCCGGGTCAACTGACTCAGGAGTGTGGGGCTCAGACTGACGGGCTGAAAACAGCAGTGTAGACCTTCCCTTCTCGCTGGGTTAGAAAGCCTGGGCTCCGGCCTGAGCAGGAATGTCTACGCTGCTATTTGTCACCCTACAGCCTGAGCCCTGCAAGACCTGGGCTCCGAGAAACGGCCCTGCATGTTTTTATTTGTGGACAGAACCTCTGTCCTGGCTCTGATGCCTTCCCCCAGTCATGGGTGGGCAGGACAGACAGTCAGGAGAGACCGGTAAGGGGTCAGAGTGTGGGAGGGCTTGAGAACAGCCATTTCTGCCAAGAGGCAAGTTGCTTTAAAAAGAAAGCAAGCAGAGGAGGGGGCATTGTGGGTTTCAGGCTTAAAATATTTCTTCTTCCTGTTGGTTCCCTTCTCAGTAGGACTGTCTCAGACAAGGCCCCGTGGAGTGCATTGTGTATGTTGTTCAGAGCGGGCTTTATACAGCAAATCCCTGTGGGTTGTGTGGGTGGGTGAAGACGAGCCCATAGGGCAGTGCACGAGAGCAAAGATTTGCTCAGGAGACCTATAAAATTCCCCCCTGCCATTTTGTGCAGCAATCCTGTTTGTTGGTTGACTGCTGTTCTCCTCCCCAGAGTCTGCTGCATTTCCACAGTGCCCTGCGTAAATAACGCAGACATCACTTTGCAGGAATAAAAATCATTATCCATATGTAAAATATGGTACCTGCTGCTTGCACCAACACTCTGTTGGGATATCTGCGTTACCAGGATATGCCCCAGGAAACTGGTTTAGCCAAATGCCAGCAAATGGTAATGGTAATGGTATTGGCACAAATGCAGTTAGTGCAAAGTAGTTTAACAGTGCGTAACCAGTGTTAAATGGGGTGTGAAATTCTAAACTCTGACCAACATCTCAGTCCAGGTCACCTGGGTTCTTGCGACCTGGGTGAAGGTTGGCAGCGCTCCAAGGGGGTCTAGCCAAATAGTTTAAGTGACAGAATTTACAGGCTGTATTTGTTGATTTTGTGCAAGCCAGAAGAGCTTAAGAGACCTGCGGATGGGAGCTCCTGCTACTATTTTTTATTATATTTTTTTACTTTTTCCCTTTCTTATTGAAAAGAGGAGACAGCTAGGACATTCCAGACAAAAATCTTCTGTTAAGGGCATGTTAGGGTCTCATAAACAGACCCTCAGAAATCAAGCAATGCTAAAGTTAGTTACTGTGGAACCCTAGCTCTGTCCCTTTGCCTGTATCTATTAGGATTCAGCCTTTAATTACATAGTCACAGCCGGTTTCCCAAATAATACCATTGTCCTTTGATCCAAAATTCCGAACCTTGCAGGGCTGGTTCCATTAGGACAATCAGTGGTACAAGTCAGGAACATTCCTTGAGCAATCTCATATGTTTACGAAGAATGGTCACAGTCCTGTTCCCTGACCTCAGCAGCAGGCCACCTCCTTGCTCAGACCGCAGATCTGCCTCTCCGGCGAGCGCGGTGTCTGCTTCCTCTCAGGGTCTGCCTCACAGCAACTTCCCCTGGTTGTCTGCCTCCAGCTTGCAACCAGCATCACCCTGTTAATCTACCCAGAATAATCATGGTCTCTAGCTCTTTTCATCAGCAGATCTCAATGCGCTTTACAAAGGGAGGTCAGGATCATAACAGATGGGAAAAGCATAGCTAGTTGATTTGCCCAAAGTCACCCAGCAGATCAATGGCACAGCCAGGACTAGAACTTGGGTCTTCTGAGTACCTGTCTGACTTAGCTCTGACCCGCCATCCATCATAGTACTTTGTCTGGTCACCTCCATTGTCTTCAGCTGTTTCGACTACAGAAATGGACTTGCTTTCTCTTGTTGATTATCTTTAGACCCAAGACCCACCTCAAGGCAGCCATTAGCAAATACCTTTCAGCACAACAAGACATTATGCAGTTTTTTCTACAAGCGTAGATATCCACGTGTTGCATCTTTTGGTCCGGCTCAGTGCACTCTTGCTACGTGTTTGTGCAGTGCTTAGCACAATGCAGCCCCAGCCACATTACAGATGTTTATTAACAGTACTGTAACAACTAGAAGAAACTAATAGTGCACAGAGATTCCTTGTATTTCTCTTGAGGTCTTGTGTGTACTGATCTATCTTGGGTACCATATCAAGCTGGGTTGGTTGATGCCCACAATTAAATGAGGTGGTTGTGAAATGTGACAGTTTTCCATGAAATCTGTCATTTCCCCACCGCCACTTTTTTTCCCCCTCATGGAAAAAATACAGCTGCTGGCCCAGTGACACAAGAAATCATGTGAAATACACTGATAACGCAACTCAGTATCTGCTGCTTTCTGAGAAACGGCACCTGAGATACTGACATCATAAATTACTGATTGGAGACATATCTGGCTGAAGAAGGGGGAAAAAGTCCTCTTCGCCGTATAGGGCATGATACAGAGAAATATATTCAGATCCAGCCTTTAGAGAGAAGACAGCAGGTCGTATATAGCAGGCTATGGGCCAATGTGGGATTCAGCCCTAAATCAATATAAATATTCTCAGGCCATTAGGTCAATGACATTAATAAAAATACCTTACCCCATGCTGCATGTGGGTATCTAGATGTAGAAAAAAACTGTCTGCTCTAGGATATGGTTTGACAAATAGGGTGTGTTTCTGTCGTGAAAGACTGTTTGGCATACACACAAGGGGGCAGAGGAAAGGCTAGGCATGCAACTGTGACCTGCGCATGTTCTGACTATTGAAGGCATAACCGTATAACTACTATTCCACCACAGACAGTTCATGCTATGGAATGAGAGTCTATTAGCAAAGGAGGCTCCCAGCTGCTTCAGGCCCAGTCTCTTCCAGTTGGTGACACTGTGGGGAGCAGGACAGCTGACTATGTGGGAGCTCCCAGCTACTCCAGTCCCAGCCTGTCCCAGAAGGGGGCACTGTAAGGAGCAGGGCAGGAGCACTGGCTGTGGCAGAGCTCCCAGCTTTGTGAGCCTCTCCCAGCAGGGGCGCTGTAGAGAGCGGGGAAGGCTAGCTGTGGAGGAGCTCCCAGTTACTTCAGTCCTGGCCTCTCCCAGCAGGGGGTGCTGTAGAGAGCAGGGCAGGCACACTGGCTGTGGGGAAGCTCCCAGCTACACCAGCCCCTGCCCCTCCAGTGCAGACCTGGGTGAGATATTTATTTTAATTAATGAAAGAAGATGCTGTGTTTGAAGTTGCCGCTGTGCCGTTCAGAAAGATTTGCAGGGCACGGTGCCCACCCCAGCGGGGCATCAGGACAGCGTCTGCAGGAGACTCCAGAGAGATTCATTTTTGTTTTCTCCTCTCTGCTCTCTGTTGTGTACACCGGAGGAGATCATTCATGTAAAGCACATTCCTCACCCCTGCTAATGGAGCGTGTGCTGTGCCATTGATTGGCTACCAGGAGGAGAGGAACAGAAAAGGAGGCCTTTAGAGACAAAGGGGGACATAGAGGACTATATATACCATGGTGCTGTGGGCACCTGCTTATTCTTTTGTCTAATGGACAAGGTTGGGAGTCTCTGATTTTCCTCTCGTGAGTCAGTTCTTGGGCTCGGATGAATCAGTCCTTATTTCCGGCTCCACGTTCCCATCATATCTGGCTGTCAGTTCCTTGGGGAGGGGACCCAGCCCCCATAGTGGGTCTGTGCCATTTGCCAGCCCCTGTGCTTTCGTAGCACAACACTGGCATGGTTTGGGAGGCGCATGGTTTTTATGTGTACAGATTTGGTTTTGAGAAGGCGTGTGTGAGAGGGGGCAAATGAGACCATGTGTCTGTGAGTTTTGCCATGTGCCTGAATTAACTAGAATTAAATACCTGTTAGGTAAAGGTTTATTTTCTCAGATGGAGGAAATTAAAAATGAAAGTAGAATTACGTAAAAATGAAAACCTTTTCTATATTTTATTTGATTGATTAATTGATAGGCTTATGTGTGGTGACACCTCGCAGGCATTTGTGGTGTTATCCTCGCTGCACTCTATTATTCCCATTTTACAGATGAGGGAAACTGAGGCATAACAACTAATGTTTAGCTTCCGATTTGGCAGAAGCTAATCCTTGATTTGCAGTGGGGCTGAGCTTCTGTTGACTCCAGCTGGAGTTAACGGCCCTTAAGATCATGTTTTCATGATAGGTCAGAGCCAAATTTTAAAGAACTTCGCACCAAGTGACTCCCGTTATGACACAGGGTTTCCTCTGTGAAAAGCATTGCTGAGATCAGAGAGAAAGGGGTCTTATATTACAGTCTATTAACCCATTCTGTGCTCAGCTTCACCCTGACCCCAGACTGATAAGATACCCCCATAGTGCCGGAGCAATTCGCATAATAGTGACTGTAGCAGGGTAGTTACCCCACTCTGGCTAAAAGGGGCTTAAAACAGCCCAGGAAAGGATTGTGGATGGGAGCAAGCAAGCCCCTAGGCTGATTGGGAAGGCAGCCACAGCTGGGGCCAGACCCAATTAGGAGGCAGCTGGCCCTTAGGAAAGGGCTGTTGGTTTAAAGTTCAGTGAGAGTCTCCTCCTCTAGCTGTGGAGGCAGACTAGCCAGGTTGCTGGGGAAGCTTGAGAAGTGGAGCAGGGCTGGGGGGAAAGGCCAAAGGAGCTGGGGAGCTCCAGACTGGCAGCTCCCCAGGCTGCAGGGCCTAGTCGGTGGCCAAGAAGGGGTACTGGGGCTGCAGGGGGCAGCCCATGGGTAGGCAGAGGCAGCAGGCCAAACCCTCCTTGCCTATGATGACTGGCTTAAATGGACTGCAGTTGGCCCCAGTAAACAGGAGCTCGATGGTGACTGGCAGTAGCCCATAGGCTGAGGTAAGGTGGGAGTAGTAGTCAGGGGTTCCCTGGGAAGGGGAGACCCAGTGAGACTATGGGGGTACTGTAGAGGTGCAGCACCCCTGGGGAAGAGGGCACCGGGGTCCGGGAGGGACACAGGGCCAGTGGCAAGCGGGACAGCAGCCTGCAAAAGGCGCTCTGGATGCTGAAAGAGCTTATTTCCTGGACGACCAGTGGGAGGTGCTGCAGGGGTAAGTTGCTGCCCTATTACAGTAAATAACCAATAATGAAATTGATGGGGAGGTATTTTTCTTCATGGCCTCAGCAGATACTCCTTCTTTACTCGATAGATGTAGGCCCAAATTGGGAGTAGATAGTGTGGGCAGTGGATAGTCCTTGTGTTGTGTGTTCCCGCTTATCGCACCACCAGCTCTTTGCAGCATGATTCATCTGTTGCCTCGCCTGGTGAGCTGGCTCCGATGTGCCTTGAGGCCTTGAGGGAAGGGTAATAAGGATGACTAAGGAGTTTAGAGGAGGGACTGATGTAGGAGGAACCCCTCTAAGAGAACTAAATATATTCCTTGGGTCACATGCTAGTTCTCAGATAATACAGCGGATCGTGCCGCTTTTCCCCAGCAACCTTAAGATACCCGGAGCAATGCATAGCACAAGAAGCTGTTGCTCCGGGCTATCTAAAAACCTGCATGGTGTTGTTTTGCAGTATTAGAAAAATGATATGGGATCATGTAGGAAGATATTGTGTTCATGCCCACGAGGGGGCAGACTTAAGTTTACATGTATGACCTAACCTTTGGCCTTCCCTGGTTTCTCAGTGCTTAGCTGTGTCACCTTAATGTTCTGTTCACAGTTTTTTCCACTGGGGTTTCCTAGGGTTAGGCTGACCAGATGTCCTGATTCTATAAGGACAGTCCTGATTTTGGGGTCTTTTTCTTATATAGGCTCCTATTACTCCACACCCCTGTTCTGATTTTTCACATTTGCTGTCTGGTCACCCTACCTAGGGTTGTTGTCGGGTTTTGTGGGTGAAGATTACAAAAAAATACAATGAATAAGGAGAAGCCATTTTACAAAATAAAGGAGGAGAAGCTCCAGTCTTCAGTTCTGTGAAACTCCACAGCTGGCAGGACAAATGTTGGTACATTCCATCACCCGGCACTCGCACTCGTACACCTCCCAACCTGTGCTGCTGCAGCCAGGTCTTTCGGGATCAGGCTCTCCCCTGCACACCCGGGCGTCCCTGCATCTTCACCAGAGGTTGAGACAAGACTGCGGTGTGAGAGAGTTTGGTGCAGGCGTCCCTTATGTGAGTGCACCCCCTCAGTCAACCGTCTCCAACAGGGTTCTGCTGGAACTGTTCCAGGACACACAAAAAAGCCCCTCTTGTGAGTTGCAGCTGACTGCTCGGGCCCTCGTACAACTCCTTAGCACCTTCGGAACCTCTCAGAGCCCTTCCCCCTGCTCCCCATTTTTGTGTACAGTAGCACGTGGCATCGCCAGCTGAGATCAGTGCCCCCTTTGTGCTGTGCGCTGCACGTGCATTTACCGAGAGATAGCTCCTGCCCTCCCCCGCCCCCGCCCCGAAGAGCTTGGGCCCAGATCTTCAAAGCTTCTTACAGCCTAAATAGACAGGACAGGAAAAGGGCAAGCAGAGCAACAGGTGCAGAGAGGGAAGTGACTTGCACAAGGACACCCTGCAGGTTGGGGCAGAGCTAAGTGGTGGCCTGCATCTCAGTCCAGTGTTCTACCCACTGGACCACACTGCTTCTGTGCTCAGGGATGCTGCACTATAGCATGGTGACGACTGACTGAGTAGATCACCGATAACTGTTTCTCCGTAGGGCGCTCTAAGGGCATCGGCCGCATTAAGGATGGGGAGGAATTGCCCAGGGGGCTTTGGGGAGGAATGGGTGAAACACCCAGGATAAAACTGATCCAGGAACCCAAGTCCAGCCTCTCAGCAACAGCCGCCAGGGCAGGCCATCCTGACTTTGGCACTGGTAGAGGCAGGTTACCAGGCTGGATGGACCATTAGGAGTCTCTTCTGCCCACAGAGAAGGGAGGCAAATTCTGCATCTTATGGGAACGTTTCTCAAACTGGGGTCTGTGGATTCTTGGGGGGTCTGCAAGGGTATTCCAAGGGGTTTGCCAGCCCTGCTGATCAACTCCTCATCTTCCTCCCTCCCAGTGCCTCCTGTACTCCAGGGAACAGCTGTTCAGGGGAGTACATGAGGTGGGGGGGGGGTTAGAAAGAGGAGGGGCAGAGGTGGGTCGGGGTGGGGCCTTGAGAGAACGGGTGGAATGGGAGTGGGGCCTGACACTGATCCGGGGGTTGGAGGTTTGTGGAAAAAATGTTAATCAAAATGGGGGCCCTCGGGTTGCTAAAGTTTGGGAACGGTTGTGTTACGGGATCTAGAGGAGGAGTGTAGCTAGCAGATGGTGCCTGCTCGGTATTAGACAAGGTAGAGTAACTTGGATACAGGTAGGTAGATAGGAAAGAAGGATAATGAGGCAATCTGTAGCCAGCGCTAGGGAGTCAGCGGTGGAAAGAAGTTGGCTGTTACAGAATATTGGACTCGTGAGAGAACCTGGATCTGGATTTTTTTGGCCTCCATGGCAGGGACCCTAGGCCTGGATTCTTGAGCTCCAGGGCCATGGGTGCAACACCCAGGTGAAGGAGTTCTAGCCGGCATGGTTTTCTCTGGGTAGCTGTCTCCTGAGAACAGCCTGTGATGTTTATATTCTAGTACAAAAACTACGGCCTAAGGAAGATTAATCTCCCTCTCACAAGGTCACTGAGAATGCAAGAAACCAAAACCAGTGCAGTGGCCAGAGAGCTGGAGTGCAAGAGCAGCTCTGAGGCAGTGGCCTTGATGGCTTGCTCAGTGCACAAGTTGTGTCCTAGCCTCACTGGACAGTGGCCCAGTAGCCCCCACTGGAACGTGCAAACAGCGCAGCAGGTGGTGTCAGCAAAGGGGAGCAACAGAGATCAGATGCAAAACTGGCCCTGTTTGCAACTGCCCTGAGCCCTGCTGGGGCTGGATTGCCTGGTCTCCTTGCCCCGCCCAGCCCGAGATGGGCATGGAGCTGCTCTGGAGGCGTGTGCCAACCTGGTCGGAGTTTGAGGCCATGACACTGCAGTCGGCATCATGCCATTCCACAGTGCAGGCTGGCAGTGGGAGCAGCAAGGCTAGCAATGCCCAGTTTGTAGTGGTTGGTTTTTTCTTCTCTTTAATTTTAGACAAAATGCGTCTCTGCGTTCAGGAGTGGTGTTCAGAGCCACCAGCGCTTTCCTTGAATGTTGGTGTTTAAAATAAGTCTGGGGCATCTTCAGAGCCTTCCAGGGCCCCCAGAAGCCTCTGCTCTGTGGACAAGCTCCCCCAGTGCCAAATTCTGCCTTGCACAGCAGTGGTGTTGCGCAGGTACCCTGGGAGCCGTTATAGTGCTGTCGCCTGAAATCTGAGCTCCCTCTCTCTGTGCAGACATTGTTCTGGCCATCGATCTGTTTTGCCTTCCCATTTGTTTGTGCTGCACATGCTATATCACGGTGGTGCCGAGGCTCTGTTGGAGGGGGGATCCTCACATACTCTTTGGATGGAAGAGAAGGGATTCCTTTCCTATCTATTCCCTGCCTCTTCCCTCCCTTGTCCTGCCTGTGGATGGATACCACCATTCAGTGCTCCCCATTCCTTCACCAGCGTACACTACAAACCCCAGATAGGCTGGGTGGCTTGCAGGGCGTTAGGCTTGTCTACCCCGTTTCAGATGTCGCCAGCCTGCCCTACTCAAATATCCACGCCCCCGTGAGACACTTTGTGCCATTGCAGGTCTGGCAGGGTTGTGACCCATGCAAAATCTCTTCTGAGCTGGAGAGGGTCGGGCCTCTTCCCATCTCTATGCTATTGTCTACATTTGCATATGGGGCAGAGTCTCCCCAGGGTCTGACATGTGGTACAGTTGCTGAGAGCAGAACCACAGGGAGGCAGAGCCAGGCAAGCGGGCCAGTGCTTGCACTGGGCTCAGGTAGGCATTCCCCAAGCCGGTCCGGGGTTTCAGAGAGGGGATGGGGCAGGCGAGGTTCTTATTCCCACTCAATGAAGAGGCTGCAGCAGAGGAAGGGAGGAGGGAGAGACGGACTGGGCCGCTAACATGAAAGGAGTCAGGGCTCCTGGGTTCTCGTCCAGGGCAGCTGCTGTGTTGTACAGTGGGGAGAGTTCAGCCCCCTTGTGCGCTGCAGGGGACTTTGTGCTTTCCTCCTTGCAGGGAGACGAGATCCTCAGCCGGAGGAGTTTGAGAGACTCCCCGGCCTGAGCAGGCTCTATGGCGATCAGACCTCCTCATCCATCTTCCCCCGTGCTCCGCTCCGCACCGCAGCTCAGCCCTGCACCATTCCCCCCCCAGCTACTCCTGCCCCCGGCTCAGCCCCATTGGGGCTGCCCCTCTCAAGTACTATCCTTAGAGGCTTCTGAAAGGAACAACCCTTTGTAAAGAGCGACTAACTGCAGGCCTGTCCCACGCCATTCGGCAGGCCCAGATTAATCACAGAGTCAGGCTGCTCCGAGCTCATCGCGCGCCTCAATAGCGGAATCATTTCAGATCTCTCTTTGCCGGCGTCTTAATTGCTTTGCGTCAGGCACAAGGGCCAGTGTGAATGCAGAGTGGGGCGAGCTCCCGGAGGGCCGCTCCTCTCACCTGTTGTCTCTCGGGGACTGGCTGATGGAGGAGGGACTCAAACGCGGCCCCCAGAGGGGACAGACCCAATTTATTTCCCATCTGCCGCGGGTACCTGGCGGCAAGCACGTGCCACAGGCTTGAATGTGCCTCCTGCAGTTCCGTCATTTCAGGGGGAAATTTGCTCACCAGCCGCTCAGATTGGGAGCCTGACACCTGCCTGGAGTGACTATCTGGATCTGTGCAATAGTGTGTGGAGGAGAGGCCCGGAGTCCCTGCCAACTGCCAATCGAGAAAGAAACCTCAGTCTGGGAAGCTCAGATTTATCCATCTCCCCCTCCCTGGGCTGAAAGACACTGGTTCCCAGTGCCTCAAGCCATGGAGTTGAGACCTGTGAGGATCCCCCTCTTGGCCCACCCTGGCCATTGAACTAGGGACTTTGGCAGCTGCAGTCACAGACTCCCCTCCCTGAGGATCGGGCAGAGAACACACCGACCCGGGGTTACGCAGACGCAGGAGAAGGCCCCTCGCTCACAGCCAGAGGAAAAGTCTGTATGGCAGTGATGGGGGCAGGGTGGCAGAGCAATGGCTGTTGCTCACTCAGGTCCTAGTGCAGGGGAGCTGTCCAGTAATCACACAGGGGTCAGGAAGGCTCTTACAGACTCTACAGAAGTGTGTGCTACTGCCACACACGGATAGCTAGGTTAAAGCTAGCCCTGGCCTGGCCCCAGAACCACTGTGAGGACATGGCTTGAGGATCTGTTTTTGCAAACATTGACAGCTGTGTGTGGTAGCTCCTGCAGAGATCAGCCCCCTGCACTGCAATGGGGTCGCTCCTGGGCCGATGGTTGTGCTTGGGAGGCAGCGGGGCAGGATCTGACCTACCATCGCAGGATCAGGCATCAACACAAAGAAGGCCCGGGGCTGCACCGTCTTAGTTCCAGCGTTGTTGTGTGGCATGAATTAGGTTTCAGGGACCGGATTCTGACCTGACCCAGGCCTGCTCTCCTCAGAGTAGCTGCCTGCGTACGATGCCCATGCTGGGTGTAGGGGCACCAGGGCAGGAGCAAGCTGAGTGGGTGAGTAGCAGAGACATGAAGGAGCTGGAGCCCAGGCCCAGGGGCTGGCAGTGGGTGAGACACTGGCACAGCACGCTGGGTGGGCAGGGTAGGAGGGCACAAGGGGGCCAAGGGACAGCACTGTGCTGAGTGAGGTTCTGATGTGGGGAGAGATGGAGCTGGCGCGGAGGGAGGAGTGTGCTGCAGGCAAGGGCTGCAGAGCCCGTGGCACTGAAGAATCACGGAGGGCTTGTGGGTGGTGTCTCGCTGGGCTCCTCCCATGGCTGATCGGCTGGGCTGCATCCCAGCGGGAGCTGAGTAGCTCCATGCTGATCCGTGACAAACCAGGGCTCACCTCTGCCTGGCGCTGGCTTCCACGTTACCGCGTCTGGGCCTGAGCTGGGGCTTCCAGCACCTTGTGGAGACACTTACTCCCCTCCCCCAGACTCTCCCTTCCCTGGTGCTGTGCCCTTCTCTGTGCCCCAGCATCACAGCTGTCATTCCCGGGCCTCCTGCCCTCCCACCCCCAGCGTCCCCTTGGCCCTAGCCTTGCCTCCTGCTCCCTGCTGCAAGAGTGGGGAGTCTCCCACCCCTCCTTCCCTGTATCAGGGGAGGCACAGGGGCTGCTGAGGAGCGCTAGGATGTGCTGAGGGCAGCTAATGGCATAGACACCAACTTTACCCGCCGCCAGTGCTCGTACCCCCTCTGACCCTGGCCTTGCCCCAATTCCACCCCTTCCCCGCCCCCATTCCAACCCCTTCCCCAAATTCCCATCCCTGCCTCCTCCCCCCCAGTGTGCCACATTTCCTTTCCACCCCCCTCCCTCCCAGGCTTGCCCTGCGAACAGCTGTTTGGCTCAGCAAGCCTGGGAGGGAGGGTAGGAGGGGGAGAAGTGGAGCAGTGCTCAGGGGAGAAGGCAGAGTGGAGGTGAGCCGGGACAGGGCAGGGGAGGGAGCTGCCACTATGCCTGGTGGCATACAGCTGAGATTCGCAGCAGAGCTGTAGCGGCTGGGTATTGTTGCTCTCCTGAGCCAGCCGCTCCGGGGTCTAGATCTACGCCAGTCAGCACCAGCGGAGGACGTGGCCCGATGTGTCCATGTAATCCCTTGCCAGCCCCTTGCAGGACAAGGATGGGGAATGAACGAGGTCCTCTCCCTAGGTCCTGTACTCCCCCACTCAGCCCGCCCGTGCTCTCTCCCTTCCAGCCACTGTGATCCTCAATGAGCTGAACTGGACTGAAGCCCTGGAGGACGTATTTATCGAGAACCGGAAGGAAGACCCGTCTCTGCTGTGGCAGGTCTTTGGCAGCGCCACTGGTGTGACCCGCTACTATCCAGGTCTGTTGTGCCGGCATCGCGGGTTTCTGGGGGGAGGGGAAACATGGCAGCATAGCCCCCCCAGTAACCACAGCAGCCTCAAACACCGCTGCTGCAGGGTGGGGCATGCCCAGGTTAGGGAGCAGCAGAACAGCACCCCCTAGTGGCATGTTGGGAGGTCGGGCATGCCCAGGTTAGGGAGCAGCAGAACAGCGCCCCCTAGTGGCATGGTGGGAGGTGGGCACTTAGGTGCTGAACTCAGACTTTGAGATTTACAGCCCTTTTATAGATGCCTATAGGCATTGTGATCTGATACCCAACTCCTTGGGAGCATTCAGCCCCTCCTCTGGCACTGTGATGGGCTGATCACATGCCCCCAGTACTGGCCAAGCTCCTGCTGACATTCACAGCAGTTTTATCTCTGCAGGGAGCATGGAGCTCAGTGGGTCTCAGCCCACAGGCGGCCCAGTCAGCACACAGCTGCAGCCCATGTGACATCCTCAGAGCCATACAGGTAGAATATATATTGTGTGGATGCGGCCCACATAACACAGAGAGCTGCCTCTGTAGCCTACGATGGTCATTAGATTGAGAACCAATGAGCTAGCTCATCCCCTCCGCTCCCACTGCCTCCATCCCCATGTGCTGGCATCTGCCTCCCTGGCGGTGTTTCACATCCCTCTGCTTTCATTGCAGCCACCCCCTGGAGGGCGCCCAATAAGATCGACCTGTACGATGTCCGCAGGAGGCCTTGGTGAGAGGGGAGGGGGACGGTCCCCCGGAGGGCGGGTGAGAGGGTTGCATGTGGATGACATACTGGGATGGGAGGTGGGCGCACCCTGAACCACTTCTACAACCTGGGCACCCGCCTTCCTTACAGCCCAGCGATTCCCCGGGGCTGCGCCAGTACTTGGATGCACCCATTGAGGTCGCCAGCTGTTTCTTTCCATGGAGCTATGTGCTGCATCGAGGCCCACACCCGCTCATAGACATGGGACTGTGATATCAAAGCTGATCTGGTCACAAAGGGCATTGAAAAGAGCCAGGGACACCAATGGTCAACGTCCCCAGTCTTTCAGCTACTGTAATTTTCCAGGACTGCCATGCACTGGGAGAGCATTCTGGGCAATTACATGTAAATGAGCACAGCAGACCCCTCCCACTCCCAGCACTGTCCCAACAAGCAGCTATTAAAATGGAGATGGGTGTGTAGCTGTTCAGGAGTCTTCTCCCTTCCCCTTTCTCTCTCCCCTCTTGCCTGCATCTTCTCTTCCCCTTCTCCCTCCATCCCTTGCTCACTCTTGTAGGGAGGCAGCTAGGCTGTGTGAAACTCCAGGTCTGGGAGCAGCCAGCTCTGTCCAATTTTCATTTCACACATCGTTGGTGTTGGAAAATGGATACAATAACACAGGCAGGGGCATTGGAGCTGCAGCTTTTGGCTCCTTCTTTCCTCCCCTCCCCTTTCTTCTTGCTTCTGGGGAAGACAGAGGGTTAGGCAGATAGATCCTTAGATACAAACCAACCGGGTTGATCATCTTCCTTCCTTTCTCCCCCAGTGGAGATGGTAAGTGTGGGGCTCGTTCATAGGCAGCACTCACATAGGATCCCATTTGAAAAGAAAAACGAATGACTCTTGAAAGCTGGAGCCAGAACAACAGAGAAATAGGAGGCACAATGACAGACTGTGTTTAAGTGATAGCTGCAAGCATCAATTTAGCCACACATCAAGTTAAGCATGATTGAATCCTTTACGATTAGCCCTGGTACAGGAGCTACCTCTATAGAGCTAATTATTCCACCACAAATGCAGGGTGCTTGGGATTTCCTGTTTATTCGGGGCTCCTTTAAACTATCCAAATGGCACCGGCTGCCTGTGATGCAGGGGGTAATAGAAAATATAAGGGTACTTTTACATCCCTGCATTCTGCTTTGATCCCTAGCTAAACAGCCTTCTTCCTGCATTGAGCCTTCCCCTGCTCAGGTGACAGCTCTTTTCTTTTGTTTGCCTGACAACTGCTGTTATCCGTTTCTACCCATGTCGTCTTTAGCCCCTTGCTTGTCCAAACAGGTATTTACCTCCTGGAAGGACACAGCAGGAGGGCATCCTAAGCAGAAGCCCTGGAAGGGCAACAAAGAGAAAAAAGATCAGAGGTGGGGAAGGTTTTCATGTTTAATAGCCAGCATTTGCATAAACAGTAGCAGCTTGTTTAAAGTCTGTCCTTTAAACTCCTGGTCCCTGCTTATCTGGAGCCAGACAAAGCCCCATCCCAACAGGGCTGGCTGCAGAACAGATAAGCTTTTCTCAGCGGCCAGCAGGAGAGAAACAGACGTGAGACTGTTCACGTTTGTGGTGATGCAATTTGAAGGTGATGGAGTTAAAAGCACCTATGTCAGGAAATGAAAACACTAAGGTGCAGATCCTTGAGGGAATTTAGGAGCCTAAAGTTAGGAATTAGGTGCCTAAATCCCTTTGTGTAAAGCAGTGCCACACCGGAGCTGAGAATCTTCCACGCTAGGTGCAATGTGGGCATGTTAATGGTCTGAAAACTGGAACTCGTTCATTGTGTGACGTGTCTGGGTCTAATGCCCTGTTCCTGCAGTCAGAGCCGTGCAGGTGGGTTCTTTCGCCCACCTGGCATGTGCTGGAGTCAGTGGCACTCTGCACAGGCAAAGGGATGAGATTACAGTGTCAGACTCAGGTTTTTAAATGAAACGTCGCTTTCCTGTTCTTTTTCCATTGAATTTCTGTAGGGATTTTAATGGAGGACAAAATCCCCTGTGCATAACGATATTAGGCCCTGATTCTACAAAGCCCTTACTCATGTACTTAAATATGCATTTACATGCTTCCCTGAATAGCCACCTTAGTATTTAAATGGTTCAGTTGGCTCTGCAAGTTCATACCTCATTAGGGTGAGTGAGGGGAGCAAATTATGTCCATCTTCTGTCTGTCTGTCTATCCAGCAGAAGTGATGGAGATTCTCTGCACCTCACAGTGATCAAACTCCTCCACTATCATGAACATAGTGACAGGTCTTCAGTGGGTATAAATTGTCATAGTTCTGTTAGGTAAAAAGCAAGTCCCTACTCACCTCTCCAGCACCCGAGATTCGTGCGGAGTTGGTTTGGGCCCACAAACTGTCAGAGACCACTTACACAGACTTCAATTCATTGATCAATGGGCTCACACTATCCTTAGCTCCAAGCTTCAGAGTAGTGTGGCAAATTTACTAGGGGTGAGCATCAATATTTATACACAGAAGTAAACAAAGTGATTTACAGATTATAATGGTCATGCATAATCAATCAAGATTCTACAGGATAAAACAGAAAATGTAAATTCCAAAAGATAAGGGGAGATGGCTACTTAAGGGGGGGGGGGTGTCATGAGTAGTTTGCAGGTCAGAGCTTTGATTGAAAGTTCAGACAGACATCAAGTCTGGGATAAGATTAAGCTTAATCAATAGTTCAGACTCAACATTCCCCCATTTGTAGCTTTGATATAACTTATTTATCAAAAAGCTACATCTTAGTTTAAGGAGCTAAGGGCAGCTTGGTAACTTCAGCTTGTGCCAATTCGAAAAGAGTAGGGCCTAAAAGAACAAGCTGACTTACATGAGTCTGAGGGAGGTGACACACTGAATACAACAACACAGTATTATAAGGATTACTATGGCCCCAACAATACTCACTAAGAGTTTTACTAAAGGCGGTGCCATTAAAACACATGTTGTATTTAAAATCATACTACATAACATTCATAATACAGTTGCTTTTAAGTTAGAAAAACATTCTTCACAATTCCCTCCTCTTTAAAGATAATTTCTTTTATATTTTAAAAGCAAATTACTTTCAGCTTTTAAATTATGCACTAATTTATAGGTACTATTCAGTTTGGGCACACCCAGTATTGGGGTATTGAGGTAGATATTATTTTTAAAGACATAGCATTTTTTATTCATGAGAGCATATATTTTTCTTTGGGCAGCTAACATTATGTTTCAGGCCATTTTGACTTGCCCACTTGTTTCAGGATAGACTTTTACTGAGATTTATTGCTTGGTTTGTCTTTTAAACAAACATTTTGAACATGAACCCTTTTAGTTTTAGGGCAATTTATGATAGACTGTAGCTTTACGTACATAATATGTTCTAAAAAGTGCTAATTTACTGGTGGAAGCTCTATTTTTATTCAACCAGGAGTTACTTGTTATAAAAAATGCTAAGTGACTTTTATTAAAAAGACTTAACACGAGTCAGCATTATGCAGAGGCACTGATATTTGAAGTAGATTTTGCATTTACTTTTTGTTAGCTACTATGAAATACTTGTTTGTTTTTTTATTCTTGTTTGGTCCTATGTTAGATTATGCTGGACCAGATCTTTATTTTGGTAGCATTCAAGTTATGTTAACAATAATTAGAGGGGTAGGTACACAGAGGAGTTTTTATCCTGCATTTACTAAGAACTGAGTACACACTTAACAATCACTTCTATTTTTTAAAATACAGGTTTTGACTTTCTGGGAATATCTAATAAAAAAAAAAATTATACTTATTAAATAAATCTTGCTTAATCTAAAACAAGATTAATAACTTAAAATTGATTAATACTTCAATTTGATAAACATTATTAAGTCCTTTTGAATTTTATTTTCAGGCTGAGACCCGGCACGGCCTTTGCTAGCCACTTTTCTTCAGGGTTCTTCTTCGTCCCCTCTCCAGTTGCTAGGGCTTGGGTTTGCCCCGCTGTTGTTTAATTCTTATTCTGGTTCGTCGAGGGTGGAGGCCTCAGCTGCCTCGTTGTCATCTGGGAAAAGGGCATGCTTACATTAGGCGTGGTGAATTTAGGCTTTCTTTTTTGCCACCTTGATGATGGTTGGGGTGGCCAAGGCACCCGGTATGGTTCTTTTCACAGGGGCTGGAGCAGAACTTCCTTGTAGGCTTTAACAAAGACTCAAGAACCAGGTTTTATCGGGTATGCTTTTACATTTAAAAGCAGTCTCATATCTGCGGAGAGAGTTAGCCTGTCTCTGGAGCTGTAAAACAAAAGAAGTTAGTTCTGCTTTTTCAAGCACCAAATCAGCAGTCATGTAATATTTGACTAGGTAAACTGAGGAAGGCCTGCCAAAAAGTAGTTTAAAAGGTGATAACTTGACTTCTAGGAGTGTCATGGAGATTGTGCAGCACAAGGAGTAATGCATTTATCCAGTTAAGACCAGTTTCTTTGCATATTTGTCCTTTTAACCTGGCCATTAGATTGCAGGTGCCAAGGTGTGTGGCACTTTTACTGAACTTTTAAGGCACTCATAACTTGCTGAAAAGCTGTTTCTGTAAAATGAGACCCACGGTTTAAGTCTGTTATCTTGGGTACCTATACTTAGGGATAAAATTATTTAAGAGATATTTGTTCACAGTCTAAGCATTTGCTCTTTTGGTATGAAATGCTATACACAGGATGGCAGTTCAGAAAAGTTAATTTGAGGCTTTTTAAAAAAGAAAGACAGCTCAGGGCCAGGTTCTGGATGGACTTTGTGACTCCTTTTGTTTGAATTGCTGATATGACAGGCAAATCTTTTTACATCAGTTCCAAGATGTAGCAAGGCTGTTTAGGATCTTTAGGTAATGTATTCTTTACCTGTGAGTAACAACAAAAAAACTAACACATTTTATTAATACTTGGCAGTGTTACAAACTTTACAACTGAGTGGGCATTTTAGCCCTTTTTTCTCTCTCTTTCTCTCTGACACACACACACACACACACACACACACACACACACACACACACACACTTTTCTTTATTTTACATTGTTTTTATACAGTACTTTAGTTTTACATACACTTTTATAATAAAAATAACTGAATTACAGAGCTTTGGAGTAACAGAACAGGACAAGCATACCAACTGTTGAGGCCACTTGGTACCTCTGGTGTCTAATAGCTTTCTTCCCTCCCTCGCCCTCTGGCTAGAAATTTGGGGGTAGCCAGAAGAATTCCATGTACAATTTGAGGAGTGAGTTAACTTGTCATGTTAATGCTTTCAAAGTCTATTGGTATTTAATTTTAATTGAAAATTATTGTTCACATTGTTCTTAGCTAGTGAAATTATAACAAGTATATTTAAACCTTAACATTGTAAAAACAATTTTATATTACAAATTGAATAAACAAATCTATACTTTAATTCTGCAGTATATTGCCTTATGTACAATTTATTACAAACACAGTTTTGGCCACATTGACAAAACATTTTAAGACAAACATAGAACATAAAATACAATTCTTATTGTGCCAGTAAGTGCATAGTTTGTTAGCTGGCATCAGCTTTCTTTGAACCTTTTATATCTTCATTTTTTTTTAAAAGGGAATTAGTTATTATTTTTTTTTGGTTTTTTTTTTAGGCAAACCAGGTTTTAGTTACTTTTTATTAATTAGGTAATTTGCATGAACACAGATGTTTTTTTTGGCTTGCTTTTTTGGATTTAAAGCTAGTTACAACTTAAAAGGATACAATTATTTTTACCAGAATCTTTTACTGTTAACTTTTTTTTTTTTTGTAACACACACTGATCTGAAACACCATTAGCATTACAAACAAATTTAGCTAAACCATGCATAGCTGCATACTTGCAAACTAATCTCTGTGCTTGGATTACTTATTATAAGGATTTAGTTACAGACATTTTAAAGACATTAAAACATTTTTTATTTTCACTAAAATTATTTTTTTTTACTATTTTTTTCTATGCTTTTGGGTCAACACTATTAGAATTTCGGTTTATTAGGGTTACTTTGAGGTTTTATTTTACAAAATTAAATTTGCTTGCCCTGAAGGGCTGTCTTGTTTAACAGATAAGTAATTTGCATTTTTACAGACAGAGAAGTAAGCCCAGGGGCTAGTTTTAAAAGGGATACCATTTATTTTTACTAATAAGCTAGTCTTAAAGTTTTGTTCTTTTTTTACTTACTTTTGCTTTCACAGGGGATTAGATGTTAGGTTCTGTAAGAGACTACAAATCACATTCAAAGTGTCTAGACTCTAGAGGTGAGATTTGTACTATTTTTTTAACCTGGGACACAGACCTTGTTTAGAATTAGCATGGACATTTCTCTTTGAACAATCTTGTTTCTCTATCACTGGTGAAACACAGCCACTTGGATATAGGGCTGTCTCAATTTCTTCTCAAAGCTATTCCCACTTAAATCACTTTTACACTTTAACTGCATCAAACTGTTTACCTGTTTTCCTTTAGGAACTTTCCTAGGCAACACTTCACTACTCACAGAAATTCTGTCTTTGTTCTCTTCACTCTAGGGCTTCTAAGGAACAGCTTCTTGAGCAACAACAAATTTTTACTAGGATTTATTTACATTCATGATTATCTTTGGCCCATCAGACAGATTTCTACAAAATTTCTTCCTAGGCAAACTTACAAGCTCACTGGACAAATGGTTAATTAGAGTTATTTTTTTTCCTCTGCAGTTACAAACTTAGAACTACACTACAAGCTGAAAAACAGACAAAAAAGACAGACAAGGAGGATACAGACACACTTTCCTACCCTAGACACACAGCTTGGGATTTTCTTTTTGGCCTAATGCCAAGTGATTATTTTTTCCGAGGTTTCTCCCGTACCATTTTCCTTCTTACCCTCTGCATAGATTCAGATCCTGAGTCCTGCAGATTCCCCTCTGCTCCCTGGAGAGTCCCCCTGCGGAGGAGTAGGGGCAGGTGCAGTGGGGACCAACTGGCGGGTCAAAACACACCATGGTTTACACCCTTTATTGAAATAACATGGAGGGGGTTCACTCTCGGGAGAATACCTGACTGTCATAATCTTTAAAGATTTCCACAGCTCTGCTGCAGAGTTCAAACAAAATTAGTAACTTAACTGTCCCGGATGGTTTTTTTGATCTGGCTCTCCACTTCTCTTTAAAGCAGCCTGCTCGAAAGAACCATACAAAGGCAACCTTTTTTTCAGGTTGGCCCATACCGCGGTATTCCCAGTCTAATTTTTTACACACAGCGTGTACAACTTTTTAGACATTCCTGTCTGTACTGGGAGTCTTTCTTCATAACACAACTTATTTTTAATGCTCAAAAAAGTTCTGAAAAGGGACACTAGTCCCTTGACCCATGGTGTCTGACAGGAGCCCTCCAACTGGCGTTTACCCTGCTGTCCAGTACACGACTCCTCAATATTGAATTGGCTGGGAGAAATCTCCCGTGGCGCCTGCCAATTCGTATGTGAGTGATCTGACCACTGGACAGAGGCACCGCACCAGAAGGAATATCCCGGACGAGCCCCCAAATTGTTAGGTAAAAAGCAAGTCCCTACTCACCTCTCCAGCACCCGAGATTCGTGCGGAGTTGGTTTGGGCCCACAAACTGTCAGAGACCACTTACACAGACTTCAATTCATTGATCAATGGGCTCACACTATCCTTAGCTCCAAGCTTCAGAGTAGTGTGGCAAATTTACTAGGGGTGAGCATCAATATTTATACACAGAAGTAAACAAAGTGATTTACAGATTATAATGGTCATGCATAATCAATCAAGATTCTACAGGATAAAACAGAAAATGTAAATTCCAAAAGATAAGGGGAGATGGCTACTTAAGGGGGGGGGGTGTCATGAGTAGTTTGCAGGTCAGAGCTTTGATTGAAAGTTCAGACAGACATCAAGTCTGGGATAAGATTAAGCTTAATCAATAGTTCAGACTCAACAGTTCGATTGAATTCAACAGAACTCTGACGATTTATACTCCCTAGACTCTACTGGCAGAGGGAGAGAGATTTCATGATGGTGTGAGATAAATATTTTATGATCATGATACTTGCTTATCGTAGTACTTACCTGCCATATCCCAGGGTAGGGGTGGTAAGATTTTTTTTATTGGACCAGCATGACTTTGTGAAAGAGACAAGCATTCAAGCTTACACAGAGCTCTTTAGGTCTGCGAAGGGTACTCAGAGTGTCACAGGTGGAACAGATTGTTAAGCATAAGGAGTTGACACATGTTGAAGTGACCCTTCAAGGTGAAGTGGGCAGTTGAACCTCTGCAGTTGTAGGACACATGAAGATTCGTGAGTTACAGTTTGCTGTAATAAGCCATAAATCCAATGTCTTTTGGTCCAGGATTTTTAGCATCTTCCAAAGTTATGAATTTAAGCTCCGAGCTTGTCTTTTGAAGGTATTGTGCAGGTTTTCTTTGAGGACGAAGACTGAGAGGTCAGATAAGTTAAGACCCATGTCAAGTTTGGGTACCTGGACTGAGAGCTGAGAGTGACACCCCTCAATGACACCCCTTTCTCAGTGACACCCCTCCTGGGCCCAAGTAGCCTGACACTAATGCAGAGGAGACACAAGCCAAACCTGCAGTGGGTGTGTGGGGAGTAGATTGGAACAAGGAGCCTGGGGGTGAGAAATTACATACAACAAGGTTTTTGTTTGTATAATATATATCTATATATGTTCATCCTTTTTCGTGGGGATATTTTTAAACAGGTGGGTTCTCTTTGTTTATGTCACATTAAAAACAACCCTCTCCTGGAAACCTGTGGGTGGCAACATGAATACAGCATTTGCTCGAAATCCATGTTTAGACATGAAATGGGAGTGCTGGAAGCTGTCACATTTCAGGATCCTTTTCGCCTCTCATGTAAATACACATTATGCATCCAACACGTAACAGACACTGGAAATCCCTTGGAGAAGTTGCTGCCCCAAACCCACGAATAGACACTGTTTGGACTTTTCTTTCTTTTCTTCTGATTGTATTTGTTACACCAAAGGAAAGAGAAAAAGGTTTATCTGGAGAATATCTTCTTCGCGTTGTTTTAGTCATCTTTGCTTCTTTAATCTGAGCAAATTTCATTCTTGAGGAAAGTGCCATGTTAATCCGAATTCATCTCCTCCCTCTGCCACTGACTGATATATGTCAATTACTCTCTCTGGGCCTCCATTCCCCATCTTTTAAAACTGGGTTTAATAATCCTTCTTGTTGCTGGCTGGCCTATGGATGCTAAGCTGGGACTATCACTATGGCTATATCTACACTGTGTTGCCTACATATGTTGTTGCCCAAATCCCCCTGCTGTCCACAGCAAATCCCTCAAGCACATGCTTATTTGCACTCTGAACCCATGCTTGCCTGCGCTGCTGGAATCTGCCCACTTTGCAGTGAGGATGCAGGCAAGATCACTTGAGTGCTGACAATCCTCCAGGGCCTTCCCACAATTCCCCCTGAAGGACAGACTAGTTCAGTTAACACAGCTGACTGGGGAAGAATCCTAGGGCATGTGAGCACCAAGAACCATGGGATGTGTGCAGACAAGTGAAGGAACAGCGAGGACACCCAGTCACGGGGACAGGGCTTTGCTATGGGGATGCTGCCACCCAGGCTAGGCTGATGCGCGTGCCAGTCACCAGACAGCTGAAATGACTCTCAGCTCTTGAATGCCTTGCGGCTTTTTCTATTGAAATCGCAAGGAAGGGAGGCTGTTTTACCTGGGCTCTGTGTATCATTTCAGTGATTTCCACACCACCCGCTTTGATTTTACAAAAACAACATATTTGTATCATAATTTGCCCCTTAAGACTGTGTGCAAAACTTGCTGTCGGGGGAGACTGGCTGAAAACGGGCTTGTAGCAGGGCGGCTTTGGCGTACGTTTTCTGAGAGTCAAAGCGAGGTTGGGATCAGCAGGAGCTCTGCACACTGAGGTCATGCAGGGTCGGGCCCAAAGCAGGTGTCTAACTCCCATTGACTTCAATGGGAGCTCTGCATGCTATAAGCATGCAGGATCAGGCCCCGTAGCAGCTCCTGACTGTGGGCACAGGGGTTTTGCATGCTTTCCTCTAGGGGAGGACACTACACTGCACAGGCGTGCGTAGGATTTCAAGAGGCATTGTGCTCTGCCCAGCCTTGCCCTGTCACCAGCCTGACAAATAGGACGGAGCGGTGGGAGCGCACACCCCAGCGCCAATCAGGCTCTCTCTTTGACAGGAAATTAATGGCCCTACCATTATGGTTAATTGCCTTTGATTGCTGCACATTAATTATTAATGTTCCTCAATTGCAGCGGCTGTGCGGGGTTATTAGGGAAGGAGCCGAGTCTGGCTGGCTTGTGTTCGGTTACTGTGCTAGGGCCCTCACTGATGCGCTGTCCCCTGGAGTTTGTTGGGGAACAATCCTTGATAGCACCAGCACGAATCCTCTCTCTCCTCAACAGCAGCAAAGAATTTAAGCGTGGGCTTAAGTCAATGGGATTTTAAGTGCATGCTCAGAGCTAAACATGGACTGGAGTGCTTTGCAGAGCTGGGACTGACCTCCCAGGCCTGTGCACTTGAGAATGGAAAGTGCCTGCTCCTCAGAATTTCTCTGTACCTAACCCTAACCCAAGTCAAACTGTTGTGGGGAGAGCCAGCTGTGAGTCCTCCAGGGAGGGGCCTGGGAGAACTGCATGCCCCACATAGGCAGTTCTGGAGGAACCAACAGGGAGGCTGTTACGCATGGAGAGAGAATCCCCCCTCCACCCACAGCAGAGGCAGGTTCTGCAGTGTGTGTGGGGGGACATCCTCACTGCAGAGGTAGCCCTGGTGATCGGCCCCTGGTGTGAGCAGTGTGACAGACCACTCTCTCACCCCTCTCAGGAACACAGGCAGGAAACCCTTCTTTGCTTCAAACAGTGCTCTTTAATCACAGTGCAGGACCCCACCACCAATATATACAGCTTTATACAATACAGTCTTCAACTCTATATAGTTCCAACCACACAGCTCTGAATCGCTCAAACCACCACCTCACTCTATACCATCCCCACCACACTGGGCTTGCTTCCTGGCAGGCCTTTTATCCCCCTGAGGAGGCTGCCAGGTGCCACTCATCAAGCCTGATTGCCCTGCAGCCCAGGTGGCTAATTAGGCTTCTCTGCAGGGAGGTTTGCAGAGGGCTTTTCTCCCTCTTAAAGGGCCGGCAGGGCTGGCTCAGGCACTCCTGGCCAGCACCCTGCCACAGCAGCCACCCTGCAAACCAGACCCTAGCTGCCATGTGGCACACTGATGCGGCTCTGCCCCGTGTGTGTCACTAGGACTTGTGGGGACACATCTCAGGGGTCTCTGTGATTCTCTCCCAGTGAACTGTGGAATTGTGGGAAGGCACCGGTGGGCTGTCAGTGCATGGTTTAGCCTGCGTCCTCACTGCAGAGTGGAAACAGCATCTGGGCACTAACCTTCACCCCCCCCCCCTTCCTCACGCTCCACTCCCAACCTGAGGCTGGCCAGCTAGCCTGGGTTCAAAACACCACCAAACTCGGCTGAAAGGGTTTGTGGCTGGGGGATGGGGCTGCGGGAGAGAGTATTAGAGCAACATCCGGCTAAGAGCCAGGGCTCGATCTGAATGGAAAACAGACCCCGAGATATGTCTGCACTGCAGTAAAAGACCTGCAGCACCAAGTGTCAGGGCCGGGGTCGATTGGCCTGGGCTCGGGCTGATAGCAGTGTAGACCCTGGGGCTTGGGCCGGAGCCTAGGCTCCAAAACCCACCACCCCACTCCCTGCCGGGTTTAGGAACCCCAGCGTCTATGCTGCTGTTTTTAGCCCCACAGTCTGAGGCTCGTGAGCCCAAGTCAGTCTGTGACTCTGCACCGCGGGTTTTCTTTGCTGTGTAGACATACCCTGGGTGACCTTCAGCTATGTCTACACTAGCCCTTTTCCCCTTGCATTGCCCAGTGGTTGGGGTTCCCGTACCCACAGCCCTGCCTGGTGCTGCTATGAGTAGGTGCACACAACCTGTTGGCCAAAAGGCCAGTGGCTGCCAGCACCTTCCATAGGAGGGCACACCCACCATCGCTAGCCCCCTTTGCTGGGACTGCGAGCAGCAGTGGGAAATTGTAGAGGGAAGTGTGGGGTGAAGGAGGCAGAGAAACAGAGGTTGCAGCAGGGCTGAAGACGGAGTTCTCCCTCACCCCAGCAGAGAGATAGCTCTGCACAGGGTGGGCAGATGTACACAGGGAGAGCCCTCCTGGGATGCAGGGGTGGGGTGATGGGGGGCAGGTGTTGGGACAGGCCCTAGAGTTAATTTCAAGAACTAATCCCTCATTGCCGGAGGCAGCATGGCCCAGTGGGTGGGGCACCGGTGAGGAGTCAGGAGAGCTGACTTCTGCCAGTCTGTTTACTGTGTAAGCCCTTCGATCAGTTTAGAGTGTACAGTCCCTGGCACAAGGGGGCCTGATGTGTAGGTCCTACTGTAATACACATAACACCAATGTGCTTCCAGCAGGGTCATGTGATGCTAGCTCAGGGTCTGAAATTCTGGCTTGTCAAGCTCCTTAGCTCCCCGTTTCTTTCTCAGAATAAGAGGCCCAGCACACAGCTCCTGCCAAGAGCCATTTGGATTGCCCAGCAGCGTGGTCAGTGGGAAGCTCTCCCTTGCTCCCTGCCATGATAAATGGCCTTATTAAATAAACCCTCTTCCTGCAGGGCCCTGAGTATTAAGCCGGGTGCAGCCCCCAGAGATAAATGCACTGGCACCATCCATTAGGAGCAGTATTTGAGTTCAGCCTCCTTATGCCATCCAGTGTGGGAGACTGGAGCGTGGCTTACCGGACCAGAGCATAGGGCTACAGATGGAGAAATGGGTCCAGCTTTAAAGGCCGAGGCAGGTAGACCCATTCATACGGATGCCCAGAATATACCCTGCGCTCCCCCGAAGAGCCATGAAACTCACCAAAGTCTAATGTGGTTTATTTCACTTACATCCTTGTAAAGGTTCCGGTTTGTACCACACCTGTAATGTCTCCAGGGGCATGGGACTCTCCAGTCCCCTCACTCCCTGTTTTACAGTCTCTCCACTGGCTGCCCATAAAACTCTGTATCGGTCCCACAGTTTTAGAGTGCATTTCAGAGGCATGCCAGGGCCTGGTACAGCGGACAGATCCTTTGTCACCCTCTGCTCCTGGGCGTTGGTGGAGGTCAGTATCAACAGGCTGGGGTCGTAAACCAGGGTCCTTGGAGTTAGGGTTTTGAGCAACCCTGCCCCAGTTTAAAATGGGTCTGAGGTGCAGAGCTGGGATCCAGCTCCCCCAAGGCTCAGCGGGTTGATTCAGTTCTAGGAGGTGCAGAGTGGCAAAGGTGAATCTTGCTACCTTGCACCATACCTATTCCGAGCTGCTTCAGGGGCTGAAACAGCCCCTGGGTATAAATTAGAGCAGCCCTGGGCGGGGGCTCTGATTTATGGCAGCTTACGGGTTGCTATGCAGCCTGGAGCAACTCAGAATCACTAGAGCAGGAGACACCCACAACAGGCCCCCTTTTGTCCCAGGCTCCATTCATAGCACACGCTCTACACAGGGGTGGACAAACTTTTTGGGGCCACATCGGGATTCCAAAATTGCATAAAGGGCCGGGTAGGGAAGGCTGTGTCTCCCCAAACAGTCTGGCCCCGCCCTCTTTTTGACCCCCACCCACTTCCTGCCCCTGACTGCCCCCCTCAGAATCCCCAACCCATTGTGCCCCTTGTTCCCCTGACAACCCCTTCCGAAGACCAGATGTGTCCCACAGGCCGTAGTTTGCCACCCCTGCTCTACACTGAAGTTTATGAGTGGGGATGTTGTCAGGGTATTTTTCCCTGGCCCTCTGTACGCAGCTCTGGATTTCAAGTGAATCCGAAGGACTGAGTATTTTCTGCAGCGTTGATCTGTTCGAAGCTAGCATGGTGGAAATTTCAACCCAGCCTCAGTCAAGTGGTCCAAGCAAAGTCCCAGGTGCGTGTGCATCTTCTTGCAGTGACTGTTCCCCAGCGGCATGAGTAAGTGCGAGAACAGGTTCTTTGTGAGCGTCGGTGGCACAGGGCAAGATGGGACGTGCTGCCGGCTTGGATCTCTGCGATGAATGGAGATATCACTGTAGCACTGGACTTCCTTTGCTTTTCTCCTAAGCCTGATCCGCGCCATTTGCAAGTGACGGGGAATATTGACATGCTGGGATCCCGAGAGCTTCCGTCTTGCCTTGGGTGGGATGTCTGTGGCAGGAGTCATATACAATCCACACAGACTCGCTGTCCCACAGGGGACAACACAGCTTTTTCTTGCTGTGCCAGTTAGGGCTAGTGCCACCCTGGGGGCACCAGGGTTCATAGCAGAGGATGGAGGGGACAGCCCTAAAAATCAGTGTCCTGTCCCATCCCTCCCATCCCCCCCAGGACTCAGTACAACATTCTTTTTGCTCCCCAGGGTTATGGGGACAAGGGAAGGAGTTACCTGCTGTCCCCCAGCTGTGGCTGACCCATCACAGCTCTCCCCTGGCTTGGTTCAGGAAAAGAAACCCCTAAACTCCCCCTCCCCTGCCTTGCCTCCAAATGCAGGACTCAGGATCCAGAACAAAGTGCTGGCCCTTGCGCTCCCCTAGTGAGCACACGTGCAGTCTGGGATTGGAGTCAGGAGCTCCCAGGCAAAGCAGAGAGAGGAGGGGGCTCTTTTACCAGCTGGAAAACATCTCCTGTTCCCTGGACAGTGCCAAAACCAAAGGGGCTGGTTGGTCCCATAGTTGCTTATGAGGAGGAGAGCTCAGTCTCACCCCCAAAGAAAATATAATCATTTCCAATTAGTGAACATCCCTCGCGCACTTTAGTAATCAAGGCCTGTCCGTTTACAAGTAATTCCCAGTAATGGGGAGTAATTGACAGTAATTAAGCACTAATTCACATCAGGACAAATCCTGTTCGAGTCAATGACGAAGCTGCCTTTGATGTCGACCAGAGCAGGATCAGGTCCTTGCCGAGCAGCATGTAGACCTTGCAGGAAGGATCAGGCCAGCTGGAGATGTGCTGGTGATATAAGAACAACCACACTGGGTCAGACCACTAGTCCATCTAGCCCAGTATCCTGTCTTCTGACAGTGACCAATGCCAGGTGCCCAGAGGGAATGAACAAAACAGGTAATCATCAAGTGATCCAGCCCCTGTCACCCATTCACAGCTGCTGGGGGCATGTCTACACTGACAGAGTTACAGCACCAGGAGTTAGAGCGCCACTCAGAGACTGCTGAAGGGAAACCACTGTTGTGCATTCACATTGTCAGCTGCCTGCGCGATAGCATGTGCACACTTACGGTATTCATAGTGGTTCATTCTGGGCAGCTATCCCACAGAGCACTTCTTTCTCTTCTGCTGCTAAGAGTCATGGAAGGTGGAGGGGGTCACTGAGCATCCTGGGTCCTGTCCCAATGCCCCGTGATGCATCCCAGCAATCCCTGTGCTTCCTTCCACATCTTTCATCTTTCAACAGTTTGTGTACTTCACACCCTGCCTCTTTGGGCTGCAGGAATGGATCCCAAACTGTTGAGCTGTATGCTGTTCACTCTGACTAACATGTCACGAGTGACAGCAGAGTTATTCCTTAAACTACAAAGGCAAGAGGAGTGCAAGATTGATCACACCACGTGTAGTAGCTACAACACAAGATTGCTTGTGGCTTTCACGGAGGTGCTGACCACCGTGGAATGCTGCTTTTGGGCTCGGGAAACAAGCACTGAGGGATGTGATCACACCATCATGCACCTCTTGGATGACAAGCAGTGGCTGCAGAAATTTCGCATGAGGAAAGCCACATTCATGGGACTGTGTTGAGCTCGCCCCAGCCCTCCAACGCAAGGACACGGGATTGAGAGCTGCCCCATCATTGGAGAAGTGTGTGGTGATTATAGTGTGGAAGCTGGCTACTTCAGACTGCTACCGATCAATCGCTAACCAGTTCGGAGTGGGAAAGTCTACCATTGGACCGATAGGAACCAGACTGTTTTACCTCTGAGCTGCTGGTTTGAATCCATCCTACTGGTCAAAAGCCGTGCCCATCAGACAGCTCTGTGGTGGCCTCCATAAAATGAGTTGGGCAGGTGTTTATGCCACACAGAGGCCCCTTGATGGCATCTCAGCAGAGGGGTCACACAGGCCCCCCTCAGCCCCAGAGAGATGGACCCTCTCACACTGAGTGTGATCTGTGGTGAGATGGCTTCATTTAGCTGGCACTTGGCACCAGCATTGTAAAATGGGGGTGATTTAAGCCCTACCCCCCTGCAACACACACACTCCACCACGGACAGGGAGTGCTCTGTACCCCTCTTCAGTGGATTAAGGGAACCATCGCCTGAGCTGCCAAGTCCGTGGGGTGTTCCCAGGGAAGCCCAGGGAGATGGGACACCCAGTGAGCACTGCTGATGGGAGCTGGCTTGAGGGTCAGCTGTATGAGAGAGGGACACCATGCCGCTGGCTAATTAGCTGGCGGATGGATCCTCTGTCATTGAGGGGCCATGAGAAAGGAGACTTAGGCCTGAAGGCAGGCCTCAAGGAAAAGCCAAATTCCAGCGGAGCAACAGCTGAAGTGAACTGTGAGTGAACATTTAAGGCTGTGCAAGCGACGGGCTGAGCTCCCAGCCCATAGAATCTGGGCCCTGAAGGTTTGTCTACTGCATGGGTCAATCTAAAATACGCAACTTCATCTGCAGGAATAGCGTAGTTGAAGTCAACGTACTTGATCTAGTTACCGTGGTGTCTTCACTGCGGTAAGTCAACAGCTGATGCTCTCCAATCGAATCCGCTTACACTTCTTGTTCTGGTGGAGTATCGGAGTCAACTGGAGAGCGCTCAGTGGTTGATTTATCGTGTCTATAATAGACAGTGGAGCTCAACAGATTGCAGCTGACCAGCTAGGAGCCCTACCCATCCTGGGCTGGGTTGCAGAAGGAAGCCGCCATAAGGTGGCCAGGAGGTGTCAGGTCAGGAGGCAGGCCGGCGTGGGTACATGGCAGTCAGTGCAAGGAGAGTGAGATAGGCTGGAAGGGTGCACACTTGATGCAGGTGAGATATGTGGAGATGGAACCGGGCTCCCCCTTCAGCCTCAGGGACATGGGAAGCCATGTGGGAGGGATTGGGAAGGTAGAGGGAGCTAGTGGACAGGTCCCTGAACTGGGACTCTGGAGAGCTGAATTTTAGTCCCAGCTCTGCCTGTGAGCTCAAGTAAGTCCCTTCCCGTCCCACTCTTTGGGCTGGTCTTCACTCGCGCGGCGCGGGATCGATCTTCTGGTGATCGATTTATCGTGTCTTGTTAAGACGCGATAAATTGATCGCCCGGAGCTCCCCCGTCGACTCCGGAACTCCAGCTCGCCGGGAGGCGCAAGCTGGAGTCGACGGGGGAGCGCGCCGCCGACTGCCGCCGCCGTGGGGACGAGAGGTAAGTCGGCAGCAGATACGCAAACTTCAGCTACGTGATTTGTCTTGTCTGTTTCCAACACAGGCCCGTAGGGAGGCTGTTTCTCACCGTGCGTATGTCCAGCAACCGGTGCAATGGGGTCGTGATCTCAGCAGAGGCCTCCAGAAAACAAATAATAACCTTAAGTTTGGGCCAGAGATCCTTATAAACAGAGCTGTGCACAAGGAACGAAACACGGTGCCCAGTGTCACACAAACCTTTCTGTGGCTTTGTTCCAAACTGCTTCGTGTCCTGGACGTGTTTTTCACACAACTGCTGGCAGCCGACTCGTTCCCGCCTGCCCCCCGTCACGTGCAGCGTGGCATTTCGTGCCATGGGGCTGCAAGCCGGCTGTTTGTCAGGAATGAGGAGGGTTTTCAAATCTCCCAGCACAGCCTTTAATCCCCCCCTCCCCCCCGCACACCCTTTGAGGATAGAACTGTGAAGAGTGAAAATGGATCCAGTTTGCATTGGAAAACTGCAGGTTTCCACTGTTTTTTATGCACACATAGAAATGGGTCATTTAACATTCCAGTCAAAGTGCAAAGATCTGGCAGTAAATATTAATCATTTGCAGTGTGAGAGCACCAGGTCCCCACTGTGCTGGGCACTCTACAGACACATAGGGCCTGCGCTACAGTCTCCCCTGCATGCAGACCCATGCTCTTGCCAAGCCCTTCTCCGAGCATCCACGCTGCAGAGCCATACACGGGCCACGTCCTCACGGGGCTGCAGTGACCTGGGTTTGGCACTGGGGTTTCTGGGGTCATAGCCCAGGGTTCCCAGCACCTCACTAACTGGAGCCATCGTAGGAATTGGTTCGCAGCATATTGTGGGAGAAAGTGTCTGCCCTTCTCTGTGGAAGGGATGTTGGCCAGCTCCAACAAATTTTAGCTAAGGGTTCACATGCTCCAGGCTTGAGTTTATTCCAGCCATGCTGAGTCATGGGTCCAGCCCTGTTGGATGAGCTGCTCCTATATGCCGCTGTGGGGTACAGAAAGAGGGTCTGGCAGAGAGTGGGTGGCATTTCCACACCAGTCACTGACCCTCAGAAGCAGGCAGCCGGTCTTATTCCCAGGGCGGGCGACGGGGAGGACTAGGGGGACAGGTGTACCGGGCCCCGGACTTAAGGGGGGCCCCCATGTCAGGACTCAGGAGTGCGCAGGCGGGGTGGAAACGGGATGCTCTGCAGAGCCCCGGCGCACGCGCGGCTGGCCGCATGCAAATCCCCCACTGGGCGGCCACCCCAGCGCTGTAGCCAAGCGCCCGCACCGCACGGCAGACTCCACAGCAGGCCCGGAGAAGCACGCCCGGCCACCCTGGTGTGCGGCGCTGACGGTGGCGGAGGCGCCGAGAAGGGGAGCCAGCCTCGCCAGGGTAAGGGGGCAGGGGGTCCGGCCCCACTCAGGGGGCGGCTCTGGGGGGGACTTTGGGCAGGCGGGCTCTGCGGTGAGTTCATCCCCTGTGGACGCTCGGGAGGTTCATTCATCGGCGTGGCTGGGCTGGGGGGCAGGCAAGGGGGTGGTGGGGGGGGAAGGCCAGGCTGGGTGGGCGGGGAGGGGGGCAGGAGACTAGGCTGGATGGGGTGGGCGAGGCGTGGGTGCAGGAGGGAAGGAGGTTTGGTGGGGGGGAGGCTGGGCTGGGCGGGTCAGGCATGGGGGGCAGGAGGCTGGGTTGGGAGTGAGAGGGGGGAGGAGGTTAGGTTGGGTGGGATGGGCCAGGCCAGGCAGGGGTGGGGGAGGAAAGGCGGTTAGATGGGGGGAGGCTGGGCGGGGGTAAAGGAAGATCACCCCCAACAGCGGGGTGGGCCAGGCAGGGATGGGTGGGGAGGGGAGGAGGTTAGGCTGGGGGAGGAGGTTAGGTTGGGTGGGCGAGTCAGGCAGTGGGGGGAAGGAGAATAGGCTGGGGCGGGAGGTGGGCCATGCAGGGGTGGTGTGCTAGAGTCCACACGCACGCGCTGCGCACCTCACGCCACTGTGCTACTGCCGACCGCGCCCGGTACCCCCGCGACACGACACCCCCGCTATGCCCGACTGGCAAGGCAGTCCCACATCGGCCTGGGCGGGGAAGGGCACAGGCGGCGGGAGACCGGGGGGGGAGGGGGGGGCAGGAGCCACAAACGATCAGAGTACTGGGCCCCAAAATTTCTGTCGCCGGGCCTGCTTATTCCCAGTGAGAGACAGCCCCTTCCCTGAAGAGTTTACAGGCTCTGTGTTTTAAGGCTGTAACGACAGGGGCTATAGCAGACGGACGGGGGAGCGCAAGGAAACAATGAGGCCACGCTGGACAGTGGACACAACACACCAGTGTCCACTGTTTTGCAGGCATCATAGCAGAGGGCACTAGTCTGGAGGAGGACAGGGAGGTACTTTTGCAGCTGTTTTGGAGTTAGGATTTTGCATGAGGTCTTTGCCTTTGCCGGGGGTCCTGTGTCCTGTTTTGTGTCCCCCTGCCTCCAGGTATGAACCTCACCCCATGGTGCAGAGCTGTCAGCCTGTTGCTGTGAGGGGCACTGGTGGGAAGCAGACAGCCGGTTTTGTGTGTGTTCTTTAAACAGGAGATAAAGGCTTTTCTAATTGTTCTTAGCAGGGTGGGTTTGGGGTGAGGTTTTTTCCTCCAAGCAGCTAAAAATAACCTATTCAGGTCTGGCCTTTGAAACCACCAGGGGGCAAACAGCATCTCAATACGTATGTGTGTGTCATCAACATAATCACTGCTCAGAATAAAAACCGGGACGGTGCTGATGGAAGAGTTTAGCATTTCAAGCTCATTAAGCTGATATGATACTGAACGCTGGGTCGCTCGCAATTTGCAAGACCTTTCCGCATCCTGCCCTTGACTTTCCAGCTAGCACCATCTTCTCTCCCCTTCTCTGTGGCATGCTTTCCTGGGCGAGTGAGGCTGCTACAGCTGAGGGTTGTCGTCTTAGTATGTGCACAACATGCAGCAGGGGGCCCGTGATCATGATTCGTCACCCAATTTGGTCCACTGGTTGGATCATTAGCTTGCCCGGCCTGGGCCAGGTATTGAAGGGCAGTGCTATGTGAACGTTGATCCATGCCTCCCATAGCTGAGGATTTTTACTGCCAGTCTGTGCTGCAGAGCTCTGCTGACTCCTATCACGCTCCAGTCTCCATAGCATACAAGTAATACCATTTGCCTTAGGGCTTGTCTTCACTACGCTGGGGAGGGATCGATCTTTTGGCGATCGATTTATCACGTCTAAATCAATCGCCAGCAGCACCCCCATTGACTCCGGAACTCCAGCTCGCCAAAAGGCGACGGGGGAGCGCGCCGCCGATTGCCGCCGCCGTGAAGACGGCAGGTAAGTCGGCTGTAGATACGCCGAATTCAGCTACATTATTAACATAGCTGAATTTGCGTATCTACAGCCGATCTACCCCCTAGTGAAGACCAGCCCATAGTGTCCCAACTTCCATAACAATCCAAGTTTGATGCTGCCAGTCCATCATACTTCATTTTGCACTCTCTGAATCCTAATCCACCAGCCTTTCTGCTGAGGATTCTGGGTAGTGTAGTCCAGCAGGCTGCTTCCTGGACCAAGAACAGTTATTAGAATGGCCACTAGAAGGCATTTAAAAACCCTTCCTCCATTGTTTGGGTCCCCACTGTACCACTCCTGGCTCTTGTGTGGGTTCCCTGGTTTATCTGGGGCCTGTCTGTCCCAGACAATCCCCTTTCTAGGACCCTGGTCATTGCCAGCCCCTTCTTCTGGGCAGTCTCAGACCTGGCCATATCCTCCAGCCTTCCCCTTCTTCTCTGTGGGCCAGGCCGCTCTAGCTAGCCCCCCTTGTGGCACAGGAAGCACATCCAGTGCCTTCCGTTGGCCACCTCAGGGCTAGCCTGGGCCCTGAGAGTCCCATGAGGACACTCCCTCTTCATGTGCCCCGGTTCCCCACAGGCCCAACAAGTTTGGAGCCCCCCTGTTGACTTCACGGGGGCGCTCTTAGCAGTTCCATATTGTCCTGGGTGGAGCCTCTTTGCTCCATTCCACCTGTAGTGTCCCCATTGCCCACAGGCAAAACAGGTTTTAGGCCCCTGCACCTGCCTCCAGCCCCCCGGTGCCTGGCCCCGATGAGGTCTTTGTGCTCTCCCTCACAGCAGCTGAAGCAGTCCTGCTTGCTGCTTGGCGAGCCAGGCCACACAGGTTCTCCAGTAATAGTCCATCTCTGGTCTCAGTCCTCTGTGTCTCCAAAGTCTCATATCCGGGCAATAGTCCCATAGTCCTTGCCCTGCCCCTTGAATCGGGACAGACCGTCTACACCCACATTCTCCACCACCTTGTAGCAGTGCAATGAATCACCCCTGCAGTACCTCCTGCTGGCCATCTGGGAATTAGCTCGTTTCCAGCCGGAGCGCCCTCTGCCCGCCGGTGTCTCGCCATCTGCTGGCCCCTGTGTCCCTCCCACACCCCCAGGCAATAACCCTACACTCTGCCTCAGGTCTCCCCTCCCCGGGGAACCCCCAACCCTCTAATCCCCATCTTGCCTCAGTCTGGGCTACTGCCAGTGATCATCAAGCCCCGTGCCCTGGGGCCGACTGCAGTGTAAAAGCCAGTCATCATGGGCAATTGGGGTTTGGACCTGCTGCCTTTCCCTGCAGCCTAGTACCCGTTTAGAGCATCGCTTCAATCCTACAGCCTGTGGGAGTTACTAGGCTGAAGCTCCCCAGCTCCCTACCTATTTCCCCAGCACTGTTCCACCTTGGGTACCCAGTCCCACAGGCAGCCAGGCCCTGCTCCCTCCCAGCCTTGAGAGAGACTGCCTAGCTCCTGCCCCTCAGCCCCTTTTATAAGGGCCAGTTGTGGCCTGATTGGAGCATGGCCCAGCTGTGGCTACTTCCCCAGTCAGCCTGGGTTTGCTGCTGTCCCCAGGGCTGCTCTCCAGGGCTGTTTTAACCCCTTTTTTGCTGGAGTGAGGCAGCTGCCCCACTACACATGTGCATATTCACAATTGCTACATAGAGCCCTGAGCTTTCTGTGAGACGGCCTGTCCTCCAGTTATCAGAGAGTAATTGAATCATGGGCTCACACATACATGCCCTCTTGCCAGCTACTGCTGTAGTTCTCCCATCCCAACCTCGCCCTCCCCAGGTGACCCCGGGCTGCGATGCAATGCCAGTCCCTTCTGCAGGTGGGTTGGGAGACCGGGGCACGCTTCACGCTCTTTGTTCATTGCAGGTATATCCAAGGGGCTTCCTCTCCAAAGGACATGGTGATCATTGTGGACGTGTAAGTGTTGTCCGAGTGAGCATGTAACTCTGCCTCCCCCTCCCGCAAAGAAGGCTCTGGGGGGCTGCTGAGGAGCAGTGGGGTCACTGATCATGCCATTCTCCCCTCTCCTTCCCTGTCCCTGCAAGCAGCAGCGTCCTGTATTGCCCACTCCAGAGCTATGTATCACCTTAAGCCACATAACAAGCCATGCCCCCTCTGTCTCCTCAGGAGTGGCAGCGTCAGTGGTCTCACCCTGAAGCTGATGAAGACGTCAGTCTGCGAGATGCTGGACACCCTTTCGGATGACGATTACGTCAATGTGGCTTCAGTGAGTACCACTCTGAGGAGGGGTGAGGGGTGGGGAACCCTAGCAATGAGAGATGGAGAACACCTTCTGTGTCTATGGCCCACCACTGTTTGGGCGTAGTGCACCCAAATACCAGGACTTGCCACCCTCCCACACAGTGACACAGCTCATTGGGAGGAAAGTTTCCGGACTACATTTCCTTTAGCTAAATAGCAAACCCATGTGACTCCCAGTCAATCCAAACTGAACTGATCTTTCTAAAACACTGGTTCTCAAACTGGGGGTCAGGACCCCTCTGGGGGTCGCAACCCGGTTTTGCGGGGGTCGCGAGCCCCTGCTGTCTGCAGCCGGCCCCGACCCCTGCCGCGGGCTACTGGAATCCGGCGCCCCCACGAGCTCAGTCCCGGTCATGGCAAGCTCCCTACCCCCTCCTCTCCCCCCGGCCAGCTCCAGGCACCCCCGTGAGCTGAGCCCGGTCGCAGGAGGCTCCCGGCGCCCCCGCGAGCCCAGCCCTGGTCGTGGTGGGCTCCCGGCACCCCTCTGGCCTCGGCCAGCTCCAGGCGCCTCCACGAGCTGAGCCCCCGCGAGCTCGGTCCTGGTCGCAGCGGTCTCCCCGTGCCCCCCTGGCCCCAGCCGGCTACAGGCACCTCCGCGAGCCGAGCCCCAGTCACAGCGGGCTCCAGGTGCCCCCCCGGCCCCAGCCGGCTACAGGCGCCTCCGCAAGCTCGTGGCGCCTGTAGCAAGCAAGTTGTGGCGGGCTCCAGGCGCCTCCGCAAGCTCGGTCCCGGTCGTGGCGGGCTCCCTGCACTCCCCCGCCGGCTCCAGGCACCCCAGCGAGCCGAGCCCGGTCGCGGCAGGCGCCCAGTGCCCTCGCGAGCTCAGACCAGTTGCAGCGGGATCCCAGCGCCCCCCCAGTCGGCTCCATTTCCCCCGTCTCCAGGCGGCCCCTACCCCAGGGGGCTGCTGGAACAACCCCCCCCCCCCCAGCCCGACCCCTAAGGCCTGGTGTCCAAAAAGGGTCACCAATACAAAAAGTTTGAGAACCATTGTTCTAAAAGAGAGAAGTTCTGAGTTGGAATCACTCAGTGGAATCCTCTGGCCTGTGCCGTGTATGAGACAATCCAGTTGGTCCCTTCTGCCTTAACCTCTAGGGAGCTGGGGGCTGTGTAGGAGCTGGGGGGCTGTGTAGCTAGTGATCAGGGAGGCCGTGGATAGTTCTCACGGCAAGAGTGTTTCTTGGTCCGTGGTGGGTGCTGGAATTGTTCCCAGATGAGCTGGGCGTGGAAATGCTCTTTCTTCTGAGGCCTTGTGCAAGAAATTCAGGAACATACCCCAGGCTGCTCTCATCACTTACAAACTCAGCTCCCCACCCAGCCAAGCATCTTCAAAGTAAGGCAAAGGGGGACCCTTGGCAGCCAGAGTCTGATGCAGCTCTCTGCAAAAATGCCCCAGCCCAACTGCCTGCACAGGGGACAGGCAAGCCAGGAGGGGCGCAGCGAAAGCCTGAGCTGATCCCGAGCCATGCTGGAGCTCAGCTTACTTTCTCCTGCTCATTTCCTTTCCCGGGAGCAGCGGCTCTGATGCACCATCAGAGGGTCTGTCCTGGTGTGGCACGGTCCTGATGCCAGCACAGAGCAATTTCACACCGTCCAAAGCACTGAGCAAGCACCCAGAGTTAGATGCCTGTTGTCACCCACTTTCTACCAGTGAGAAAACTGAGGCACAGGGAGCTAAAACCCTACTGGGAGCTAGTGACTAGACTAGAATTAGAACTCAGGACCTCCCTAGCTCCGGGCCCTTGTTCAGTCACTTCAGCGTGAGATTTGGACAGTTCAGCTGAACCTGAAAGGTCCTTCTTACCCTCTGGGTGCCCCTCTGAATGCCCCAGCCCTCTGGGCTTCTCCCGCCACTAACAAACTACTGGCAAGATGAAACCCTGGCCGCGCTAGTGCAGGGAGAGGGTGTCGAAGTCTCTTCCCTGCCTGTAAGCAGTAGGCCAGGATTGCATGCTGTTCAAGAGTCGCGAGGGAAGGAGATTGGCCGCCAACCCTGCATGTGGAACAGCCTGGCCCCAGTGGGGTGTAGTCAGGCTCACAGGGGTGGTGGTCAAACTTTCACGGGGTGTGGTCAAGCCCTCAGTCAGCTACTGCATATGTTACCTTCCACACCGTGCACTCACCTGGAATGCATATCGCATACGCTGCATCGTGCGTCCACCCTGTGCCCGCAGGCTGACTCTTAGCTCCAAGGCAAAGCTGGCACCACTCCCCGCCATCTTCCCAGCTTGGCTCGTCCCATTAAGGACAAAAGGTTATCCCAGGGCACCAGTCCTACACATTAATAAAACTGTGCCACACATGGCAGCCCCCCCACTCCTCGTACTATACAGTATCCATGACTGTTTGGCAATGGGATAAATTGAGTGACACTAATTATATTGTAACCTTTTTTATTGCTAACCAACAAACTGTAATTGTTATGTAGATACTCTCTATAGACAAGTAACCTCAGTGCTACTCTGTGCTATGACAGTGGATCACTTAGCCGCTAAATAACGATGTCGTTGTGACTGGAGAGGAGCTAAGCTATTGTTCTCCAGTAATTTCTCTGTAGAGTAGTTACATGCCAGCTAATTGCACTCTGCTTCTTGGCTGCAAAAAGTTGCAGCGCCTTGCAGTCTTGCAGCGGTAGAGAGGGAGACTGTGTCACTGAACGGACCTGACCCTGACACCGCACCGTCAGGACGTACACTCCAATTATCAAGTCACCATGCACGGTTGCATCAAAGAGTTGTGACGTGTGACTAGCGCATCATCTCATCTCTGTCCTCCTCCTCCTGTCCTGCTAGGAGGGTCTTATCATGGTCCACGTGTCTGAGGCCTCGTGGGGAGGGTTTCAGCGTCAGCTGCATGAGTGCTCCTTGACCTCCTGGTGGAGCTGCAGCGCCAAGGAAATGACCATGGTTCTTGGGATACGGTTGTTTATAATGAGGGTTGCCACAAGCTCTTTTTCTTCCTCTCTCTCCATCCCATCCCTGAGCCAATTCGCCCAGCACCTGACAGGCCTTTTCAGCCACCCCAAAACTGCAGCTCCCCCAGCACCCATCAAAGAGGGTGTCAAACCCAAGTCTGTCAACTCCCTGGGCAGCCTGGATGACTTCTAGGAGCCTGGCAGCTTTGCTGACACCTTGGCAGGGCTGGTGAAAGAAAACCTTCAGAAACACTGAGCCCCCGCCATTGCTCTGGAGATCAATGGGATTTCTCACCACCGGGGCAAAGCAGGCCCCGAGGTGTGTGAGACTGGAGACATGTGGACATAGCAGGAGGGGTGTGAGATCCAGCATAGCAAGATCTCCCTGGTGTTGCCACACAAAGCCAGCTGAGGTTTCCAGTGAGGCTGTAACAAGACTCATGGTGTCACCAGCCTCCAGCACCCAGGAGTTAAAGAAACAATTGGTTCTGTAGTGACTGAGATCTGAGAAGCAGTTTAGCTGCTGACAAAATGCCACAGCATCTGGGAGGAGGAGAGCGTCTTTCTTTCTTTCTTTCTTTCTTTCTTTCAAAACGGGGTATAACGGCGTCTGTCACTCACCCGGCGGCGCCCCCGTCTGGTCGTCACGGGAATTAGCTCTTTGACCCCGGGGCGCCCTCTGTCGACCGACGTCCGCCTCTTCACTCTGGCTCCATGCCCCTCCCGGACCCCGGAGCCCCTTGCTGAGGGTGCTGCGCCCCTGCAGTACCCCCTTGGTCTTAGGGTCCCCCACCCAGGAACCCACCACACACTATCCCCAACTCGCCTCAGATTGTGCCACTGTCAGTCACCACTGCCTCGGTTTCTCTGAGGCTGACTGCAGTCTCATGGCTACTCATCACCGGCAAGAAGGGGTTGGCCTGCTGCTGCTACTACCAGCCCTGGGCCGCCCCCTTGCAACCCCCAGTACCCCGTGGGTCGGGCCTTCTCTAGGCTCAGCAAGCTGGGGCCTTCTTGCTAGAGCTAAGACTCCCCGGCTCCCAGCTGCCTTGCCCCCGCCCTGTCCCAGTCTGGGTACTCCGGTACAGGCTCCCTGCAGCCAGGCCCTGTCTCCCTCTGGTTACAGAGGAGACTGACTTTAGGCCCTTGCCTGCTCTTGCAGCCTGGGGCTCTCAGGCTACAGCTTTCCCCGGCTCCTACCGCCTAGCCCAGGAGTGGGCAAACTACGGCCCGCGGGCCACATCCGGCCCGCGACACTGTCCCATCCGGCCCGCGGCGGGGGGCTGCCCCTTGCCTCTCCCCGAGCTGCACAGCCCGGGCTCCGCTGCGGGCCCTCCGCTGCGGGCCATGCCACAGGGGCAGCACTCCGATGACCGGGGCTGCACGGTAGCCTCTTCCCCGGAGCCACGCCGACAGCGCTCTGGGGGCTGGAACTGTGCGGTGGCCCCTCCCAGGAGCCGCGGCTGCGCACTGTCCTCCTCCCCCGGAGCCGCAGCTGCACGCTGGCCCCTCTCCCAGAGCCGCGCTGCGCGGGGAGCACTCTGGGGGCTGGGGCTGCGCACTGTCTTCCTCCCCCGGAGCCGCAGCTGCACGCTGGCCCCTCTCCCAGAGCCGCGCTGCGCGGGGAGCACTCTGGGGGCTGGGGCTGCGCACTGTCCTCCTCCCCCGGAGCCGCAGCTGCACGCTGGCCCCTCTCCCAGAGCCGTGTGGCGAGGGGAGTGCTCTGGGGGCCGGGGCTGCGCACTGTCCTCCTCCCCCGGAGCCGCAGCTGCACGCTGGCCCCTCTCCCAGAGCCGTGTGGCGAGGGGAGTGCTCTGGGGGCCGGGGCTGCATGCTGCCCCACTCCAGCAGCTGTGGTAAGAGGGGGGATGGGGGGGTTCCAGGGTGGTGGTTGGGGGGGGGGCTTTGGAGGGGGCAGTCAGGGAGTAGGGTGGGTTGGATGGGGGGGGGTTCTGGGGTGGTGGTTAGGGGTTTGGAAGGTGGATAGGGATTGGGGCAGTCAGGGGACAGGGAGCAGGAGAATTGGGTAGGGGGTGGGGTCCTGGTGGTTAGGGGTCTGTGGAAGGGGCAGTCAGGGGACAAGGTGTGGGGGGGTGTTGGATGGGTCAGGGATTCTCAGGGGCGGGAAGTGGGAGGGGGCCAGATTGTGGGCGGGGCCTTCCCTACCCGGCCCTCCATATAATTTTGTAAACCCAATGTGGCCCTCGGGCCAAAAAGTTTGCCCACCCCTGGCCTAGCCCCAGCCCTGCACCAAGCTCAGTACCTTCCTTAGGCTTCCTGCAGCAGGCCTGTCTCCCTCTGCTTACAGAGAAGACTGAACAACTCTATCCTGCCTCCCAGGCTTTTATACAGTCTTGAGTGTTTGGGGCGTGGCCACTTAGCTGAGCCTAACTCCCAATCAGCCTGGGAGTTTGCAGGCTCACAGCCACAGCCCCTTCCCTGACTGTTTTAAACCCCTTTAGGGGCTTTTCCAAGCCCCTTCCAATAGGGGGCGGGTAGTCACCCCGCCACATGGGGGAATAGCTTACCGTTTCTGTCACCTTTCCCTTCCCTCCCCGTCCTGATGTCTCCTTGCCTTTGATTGATTGCAACTGATAAAACACACTTGTGAGAAATAAATTACATCCTTCCCTTCCAGTTCCCCCACGCCAGCTTTGACAGCTGGTTTTCTTTGTGGGAGATGTTCAGTGTGGTGACGGTGGGGTGTTGGTGTGAGAGGCAAAGGCACTTGGGGCTGGCCGAGGGAGATGTACAGCTGCATCTGCCTAGCTAGCTCGGGAGGTTTTATGGCTCTGCAGGGGGTGCTCTGGGATCAGACCGACTTCCAGCAAGGAAGAGCCCTGGCCTCCTCAGGGCAGAGCAGGATCTAGTTTAGAGGTGGGCAAACGTTTTGGCACGTGGGCCACATTGGGTTTACAAAATTATATAGAGGGCCGGCCCTGCCCGCAATCCGGCCCCCTCCCACTTCCCGCCCCCTGACTACCCTCTCAGAATCCCCGACCCATCCAACCCCACCCCCCCCCACCCACCTTGTCCCCTGACTGCTACTTGCAGAGCCATTGGGCATTATCTTTGAAAACTCATGGCGATCGGGGGAGGTCCCGGGTGACTGGGAAAAGGCTAATGTAGTGCCCATCTTTAAAAAAGGAAAGAAGGAGGATCCAGGGAACTACAGGCCAGTCAGCCTCACCTCAGTCCCTGGAAAAATCATGGAGCAGGTCCTCAAGGAATCAATCCTGAAGCACTTAGAGGAGAGGAAAGTGATCAGGAACAGTCAGCATGGATTCACCAAGGGCAAATCATGCCTGACTAACCTAACTGCCTTCTATGATGAGATAACTGGCTCTGTGGATGAGGGGAAAGCAGTGGATGTGTTTGTTCCTTGACTTTAGCAAAGCTTTTGATACAGTCACCCACAATATTCTTGCCAGCAAGTTAAAGAAGTATGGGCTGGATGAATGGACCATAAGGTGGATAGAAAGCTGGCTGGATCGTCGGGCTTAACGGTTAGTGATCAATGGCTCTATGTCTAGTTGGCAGCTGATATCAAGCGGAGTGCCCCAAGGGTTGGTCCTGGGGCCAGTTTTATTCAGTATCTTTATCAGTGATCTGGAGGATGGTGTGGACTGCACCCTCAGCAAGTTTGCAGATGACACCAAACTGGGAGGAGAGGTAGATACGCTGGAAGGTAGGGATAGGATACAGAGGGACCTAGACAAATTAGAGGACTGGGCCAAAAGAAATTTGATGAGGTTCAACAAGAAGTGCAGAGTCCTGCACTTAGGACGGAAGAATCCCATGCACTGCTACAGACTAGGGACCGAATGGCTAGGCAGCAGTTCTGCAGAAAAGGACCTAGGGGTTACAGTGGATGAGAAACTGGATATGAGTCAACAGTGTGCCCTTGTTGCCAAGAAGGCTAATTGCATTTTGGGCTGTATAAGTAGGGGCATTGCCAGCAGATCAAGGGATGTGATTATTCCCCTCTATTCGACATTGGTGAGGCCTCATCTGGAGTACTGTGTCCAGTTTTGGGGCCCACACTACAAGAAGGATGTGGAAAAATTGGAAAGAGTCCAGAGAAGGGCAACAAAAATGATTAGGGGCCTGGAGCGCATGACTTATGAGGAGAGGCTGAGAGAACTGGGATTGTTCAGTCTACAGAAGAGAAGACTGAGGGGAGATTTGATAGCTGCTTTCAACTACCTGAAAGGGGGTTCCAAAGAGGATGGATCTAGACTGTTCTCAGTGGTACCAGATGACTGAACAAGGAGTAATGGTCTCAAGTTGCAGTTGGGAAAGTTTAGATTGGATATTAGGAAAAACTTTTTCACTAGGAGGGTGGTGAAGCATTTGAATGGGTTCCCTAGGGAGGTGATAGAATCATGTTCCTTAGAGGTTTTTAAGGTCAGGCTTGACAAAGCCCTGGCTGGGATGATTTAGTTGGGGATTGGTCCTACTTTGAGCAGGGGGTTGGACTAGATGACCTCCAGAGGTTCCTTCCAGCCCTGATATTCTATGATTCTAATGGGCATAAGGGGCTCACAGTCTGTCTTATCCCTCCCACCAGATGGGACTCAGAACAGTTTGGAGCAACACGGGCATTTTATCTACCCTGAGTCAGAGGAAATTGTCTCCTAGTCTCCACGCCCTCCCAGGGGGCGTTAGGGGTCACTCCAGAGTCCCCTCATTTTTCAAGCATGTAGATTCCTCAAAAAAAATCTCATTCAGGTTCTTCCTATTGTGGGGAAAGAGCAGCCTTTGGAGACTCCTCCACAGACCTGGCCTTAGGGCAGGTGTCTCGGGCTAGTGCTTCGGACCTGGGACGACTGCAGGCAGGGAGAGTGCGAGCCTCTCCTTCGGAAGGGATGAAGGCTGGTGAAGGACGAGTAGCAGAAGAGAGGGGGGTGCCTTCAACTCTCACTTATTGGCCTGTGTCATACTCCTGATGTAGAGTTGGTATGAGATAGAGAGGGTCAGGGATCCCTCCCAACTGGGCCTGAGAACCCAGGCCACGGTGTCCAGGTGCCTGTCCTAGTGAAAAGGGCTGGCCTAGCTCTCTGCAGTGGGGCAGAAGTGGGGTTCCAGAGCCCGCTGAAGGCAATGGAAAGCCTCCCACAGGTGTGGGTCAGGCCCCTCGCTTGGTAACACAGCCCCACTCACTGAGGCCTTGCATTACAGCCAGCGGACACAGGCTCGGGCAATCTGCTGCTGCTGCTGCTGCCTATGTCTACATGCCCCAGCACAGACTCGTGCAGACTGTGCCTCGGCTGTTGGCTGGAACACGCTCACCCAGCAATGTCCCAGTATGGATCAGTTGCACCGAGTGAGCCGGGATCTCTGAGCATGAGGCCGCAGTGCTGGAGTTAAAGGGGTACATGCCTCAGAGTGAGTAGCAGACTTGTAAGCTTCTTCCATGGCCCAGCCACTAGATGGGCAGGAACCCACGCACTGGGCTGGGCTGGGTTATGCTCAGCAAGCAGAGTGCTGGGCCCTGCAGAGGTGGCAGGTTTGTATAATTTTTGGTGGTGCCCAAAATGGGTCCAAGTCCCGCCTCCCCCTCCCCCTCCTTGCTAAGGCTCTGGGAGGAAGTTTGGGTGCATGAGGGGTGCGGGCTCTGGGATGGAGTTTGGGTGCTGGGTACGGGCTCTGGGCTGGGACAGGAGGTTGAGGTGCAGGAGGGGGTTTGGGGTGCTGGATGCGGGCTCTGGGCTGGGACAAAGGGTTGGGGTGTGTGGGGCTGGATGGGGGATGAGGAGATTGGAGTGCAGCAGGCAGGCTGCCCTGGGGCAAGGGACCAGAGAGGAGGACTCCCCTCAGCCCTCTCCCTGCTCAGAGAGAGGGGAGCATGGGAGTCGACTTTAGCCTGCGCTGGTGGGTGCTCTCGTCCCCAGCCCCACCCCAACTTGGCTGCAAGCCTGGAGCTCATTAAAACTAGTCCAGCTTGGCAGATCGACAGCTTCTCGTAACAGCTCTGTGAGGCAGGGCAGGGCTTTTAGCCCCATTGCACTGAAAAGTACCGGAATGCCCTCTGAAGACTCACCCGCCAGAAGGCAAAGAGCAAATTCAGTGCTCAGTATTATTATTCCTGACAATCTCATGATTTTTAAGCCGATTTTGAGATTATTTTTTTGGAGGCTCGACTCGTGATTTCTAACCTCTTCGGGTTGGCAGTGCTGGATTGGTTCCCGGCCCTTTCAGTTCTTTCCTCTCCAGGGGTTTATAAGAATAAATAACCGTAATTAGCGCTTCACAAACAGTTTTGCAGACATTGTCCCCAATTCTAGACCCTGCTGTGTGCTGCAAAGCAGTCACGAAGACTCAGCTCCCAGAGCATCCCCAGGGGGCCGTTTGGAACACAAGCCAGCGTGCCCTGGGAGCTTTTTCAAATTGATCAGTCATCGGTGCTCCCCACAGGCCCCCAGCACCGCTCGGGTGTCTACACTGAGAAATGTGCCTCCTGTCTTGGCCTTAATATCTTTATGGAGGATTGGCGGCAGCTGCTGACCCCAGCTACTTCCCTCCTCAGCACGATCTACTCCCAGGACAAGCGATGATCTCTCCCTGGACAGCATCCATTATTGTTACTGATTGATTCATATAGCACCAGGAGCCTGCCAGCCACTTAACAGACAAACATGAAGCCAGTTATGCAGCATGTAAATGAGGGCGAGGGTACAGCAGCGGAAGCAAAATGACTTGAGTGGTGAGGCCGGGCAGGCTTCCCTCAAGAGCCACCATTTTTCCCTTTCTAAATGAGTATGTGTCTGGTGGGAGGACAAGGGCATATGTACAGGCCTTGGGAAAGAGGCTGGTTAGGAGGGACTTGAACGAGGGGAGGGATGGCTCATCAGACTCCCAGGTAGAGATCAGAAACAGTCTGTGCTGTTGGGAAGTCAGCCTGCGTCACCTTAGAGGCCTGCTTTTCACTGACTTCCATTGGAATTGAGGGGTGCTCAGCACCTCTGAGAATTAAGTCCAGAGAGAGACCAGCGGTTCGCCCAAAAACACGTGGCTCTGAGAATTAGAAGCCACCTTTGCAAATGCATCTCTTACCGTCTCAGGTGCCATCCCACTCGACCTCTTCCTGAGGCTGCCACAAGCCACTGAAAGCCTTTGGCATCAGCAGGAGGCAGGGCTGGAGCAGCTTGCGAAGCGTGGGGCCAAAGGGCTGGGCCAGAGCAGAGACAAGCCAGGCCAGCTTGAGGAGGATGTGCTCTGCATGAGCTTTTCTCTTAGGGTAGGGGAAGCGACCTGGCAGTTGTTAGACTTGTTTTTCCAAAGGAGAGCAACAAAATCTCCTCAGTCTACAGCAAGGGAGAGTTCGGTTCAATATTAGGAAAAACTGTCTAACTAAGGATAGCTAAGCTCTAGAACAGGCTTCCTAAGGAGGCTGTGGAATCCCTGTCTTTTAAAAACAGGTGAGACAGGCACCTGTCAGAGATGGTCTATTCACAGGCCCCAAGCACAGCTCAGATTCTCAGGTGTTTGCCTCCTGTCCTGGCCTTAATATCTTTATGGAGGATTCGCTGCAGCTGCTGACCCCAGCTACTTCCATTCTCAGCATAATCTGCTCCCAGGACAAGCGATGATCTCTCCTGGACAGCATCCATTATGGTTACTGATTGATGTATATAGCACCGAGAGCATGCCAGGTTTACTTGGTCCTGCCTCAGCGCACGGGTCAGACCAGATGACTTCTCAAGGTCCCTTCCAGACCAGTGTTTCCAGGATTCTACGGGCTGACCTGTGCAGCCACCTCCAGTGGACAATGTCTTGCAGCAACATTGTGAAGTCATCACAACTGACATAGCCCTGCCCTGATCACACCCAGCCAGACGACCTGCTGCTTTCTCAGCCCATTGGCCTTACCTAGTGGGAGTCAGAAGCTGTAGTTGCTCTTTGTCCCACATGACTCTCTGGCAGGGAAGTAATGAGAATAACCTGGCTATTTTTGCTGGATCCCCACCTCCCTATTGAATGTTCTGTATTTCCAGCAATCTGTGAGCCCCTGCTCTGTCTGTCCTCTCACCCCTGCTCCCCAATGGGAGGTCAGGCCTCTCCATGCCGGAGCACAGTGGAGGATATTTGCTTAAGTGGGTCTGCCAGCTTGTGATAAGGCCCTCGAATGTCCTGCAGAAATCCTACCTGGAGATGCTCAGGGAAATCACAGCTTTCTCCATGGACAGATACATTCTGCTCTTGATTACACTGGTGTAAATGTCGTCTAACTCCATCCAAATCCATGCAGTTCTTCCAGAATTTACACCATGGTAGTTGAGAGCCAAATTTGGCTGAGTGAGTAATTGGGCCTTGACTTCCAGCAAATGGGGAATGAATCCCACTTCTTTCTAGACATCCATTTCTCATGTGGGGGGATAGTTCCTACCGCTTCTCACTCCTTTCCCTCCTCCTCCTCCCCTGCTCCGCCGTCCTATTCAGGAGCTGTGAGAAATTTCCAGTTCGAGAAGAAGTCGGGGTGTGGAGGAAATGGGCAGGTAATACTTTCTCGAGGCCTTGAGCATGAATTCACAGCTCTGTCTGGCATGTGTGTGAACGGCTGATAGGAATCACCAGGCTGGTCTTGGCCCACTCGCTGTCCCTTTGGTGTCCCTTCCGGCAGCACAGAGGGGATGAGGAGCTGCCTGACAGCGCAGCTGTGGATTCTCCGGGGTAGGCGCGCACCTGGCCTCCCTACAGCAGAAAGGGCAGTCCAGGGGCAGGAGCACACTGCTCTCTGAAAAACCCATCCTGCCAGGGGACAGCACGCCGACGCCTCCATCCCTTCTCATGTTTGCGGCACGCTGCTCCAGTATATCTGAGGGGCTGGCCCCATAGATTGTTAAGAGCCCCATTTTCTATTTGTCTCAGGTTGTTATACAGCCTCCGGTCACTGACGTGTCCTAGCACCTCATAATCTCCAGTGTATTTATCCTCTCACACCCCCTGGAGGTGGGACAGGGCAATTGTCCCATTGTACAGATGGGAAACTGAGGCACAGAGAGACCTTTCCCAACATCCTACACTGTGTCTGTGACTGAGCAGGGAACTGAACACAGGCCTACCCACTGGACCATCCTGTCTGTGTAATCCCGGTTGCTATTGACCCATCAGACTGTGACGAAGTGGGAGTACTGTGTGTGTGTGCCTCAGTTTCCCCTATGCATTTTTGGAGCGTCTATGTGGAGGGAAAGGAATGTGTAGCTGATGCAAAGCAAAGCCAAGGTGAAGCTGTAACCTGACCCCAAGTGGGGGAGGGAGGTCAGCTGAACCTGTTGGAGAAAGGTCAAGTGATACCTGAAGCCCGGGAAACCAGACAAGGGACAAAGGAGAGCAGGGAGGGGCTAGAGGGGGTTGAGTCAGTCTGGGTCTAGCTGGGGAGGGGGAGAGCAGCGTTCTCGCTCTCTTGCCCCAAGATGGATCCAGCTGAGGGCTCACGCTCGCTCACTGCATGGTCTGTGTTAGACCAGATGGAAGTCATCGAATAAACCTGGGGGAGAAGCAGGAGCCCAGAATCTGGGCCTCACCTCCGAGGACCCCAGAAAGACCTGCCTGACTGGATGGGCCCTGTTGAGACTGAGAAGCTGTGAGTTGGATGGTGTCCCTGACATCTCAAATAAACCGTCTATTCTGCTGGCTGGCTGAGAGTCACGTTTGACTGTGGATTTGGGGTGCAGAACCCATGGGCTCCCCCAGGACCCCGCCCAGGCGGGCTTGCTGGGGGAAGCACACGGAGGGGCAGAAGGTGCTAAATGCTCCAAGGTCAGACCCAGGAAGGTGGAAGTGGGTACCCCTGAAGCTCCTGGCCTGGGAAACAGGCTGTGTACGGAGAAAGGGCCCTCCACCCGGAGTCCGGTCTGGCTTCCTAGGGAGCGGTTCCAGACCATCGCCCGGGCGCTCTGTGACACAGACTAAATGTGAAAGTGTTTTCAGACTCGCAGGGTCACATCTGGGCTGTGTTCAGCTCCTCACCTGAGTGCTGCTGTATTTGCGTCCTGTTTTCTGTGTGCTTTACACTCAGCTTGGAGCAATGAAAATAGGTTATTCAGGTTTGCTACGGCTTCTAGTCAGTTTCACTTCCAGGTTCTCCTGCATTAGCCCAGTACTCCCCTGTCTGGATCACAAGGGCCATGTTCGGTTTTAAGGAAGCTGCTTTTTATTGGACTGTTTGTTTAAAAGGGGAACATTTCTAGTTGTCTTGGCTGATACATTTTGTTTTTACTAAACCTTAATTTTAGGGTCTAAAATGTTTCTGCCAGTGTCCCATTAAATGAGAGTGATATGGGCTGAAAGCAGTATGATAAGCGAGATGTGATTCCAGGCTCTTTGGAAATTACTGGTTTCTAGGGAGGTGATTATAGTATTTGATTTATTGCCCATTTATTCTCTTACTCATTTTCTATCACATTTATCAAAACAGAAGCAGAATGAGAAAATGTCTGTCAGATTGACAATGGGCATTTTGCAGTGGAGATGCAGCAGGGTGAATTGCTGGGTTGGTTTGTTATGATATGGGCCAGAATTTTCAAACTTGAGTTCCTAAATCAATATCTAGGCTCCTACATAAGTGACCTGGTTTTCACACGTCCCAAGTAACTGCAGCTGTTGTTGAAATCATTCAGAACTGCTGTGTCTAGCACCTCAGAAATCAGACTATTTAGGAGCCTAATTATTGATTTAAGAGTCTAACTTCAGGCACTGGGTTTGAATGTGTTGCCCATTGTTTTCACCTAAACCCAGGTGCCTCAAGTCACTGCCAGCTGCTGGCCGCTTGGTGGCCTGCGTGAAGTGAATTTGTGATCTCAGTGCAGCTCTCAGGGCTGGATCCAAAGCCCATAGAAGTCAGTGGAAGAACTCCCATTGGGCTTTGGATTAGACACTCACCCGCTCCCCAGGGACTAGATATCCACTAAGCACACAAACCCCACATTGTAACTAGCACTCATTGCCCCCCACCCCTTGTGGATAATCTCAGCAAAGGGGATAAGGTGCAAATTTGCCCAAAGACTGAGCTCTCTAGAGGGGATTGCTGCCCGGCAGTCATTCTCCAGCAGAAGTTCACAGACCAGCTTCCTTGGGAAGGTCCCAGTGTTCCTTTATGACATGACTCTATTCTATAGCAATGGGCCAGATCCACAGGGCACCACAGCACTGCTTGACCCGGCTTCTCTGCCGCCTGCTGCTTGACTAGGCAGAGTTCCTCTCATCTCCCCATCCCTACCAGCCATAAGCTGTCACTCCACTAGCTCCCCGCTCTGCCCATGCTTGCAGGGGAGGGTGCAGATTTTAAGCCCAGCTCTTTGAGATGTTGTGGAACCATTCTCCTGGGTCCTGCAGTATGAGTTGCCCCCTGTTTTTGGCCAGGATGGGTTTTTGACTCTCTAGCGCGTGTGCCCTTTATTTAGCTAGATTGATGTCATTACGGGCAGCGTATTGGCATTTACACTGATGCAGATCCATCCCAGCCACACCAGGTACAATGGCGGGCAAAATGATTTTTAACACAACAGGGGCCGTGAGCTGGTAGTGTCCCATGGAGAAGCCCTATAAGTTAGGAGCGCTGAGCGGTGCCTGGAGCTGTGATTTATAACCTGCGAAGCATTTGCTCTGAGGAAGGCAACTCTGGTTCTCCTCCTGCCTCCTCTCCCAGTTGGGGGTTACAGCATTGCTGCTGCCGTTCCCCCTCCGCCCCTCCCACATGGTGTGACACTTGGTCCCTTTCTTCATAGTTTAACGAGAAGGCAAAACCTGTATCCTGCTTCACGCACCTGGTCCAGGCCAACATCCGCAACAAAAAGGTCTTCAAGGAAGACGTGCAGGAGATGGTGGCCAAGGGGACAACCGACTACAAAGCTGGCTTTGAGTTCGCCTTTGACCAGCTGCAAAACGTAAGTCTGGGACTGGGATGGGGGCTTTAGGACTACAAAGGACAAAATCTCAGGCAGTTCCAGGACTCAGACTCTCAAGTTTTTGGGGTGGGGACTCCAAGATCCTGACTGGAGGCTTCCAGGTGAAATGCTGGGCCTCTGGGCAGGAGGCTTGGACTATTCACTGTCAGATGACTGCAGCTCATGAGCCTGGGGACTGTGTTCAATCAGCCGTTTGCAAGGGACTACCCCCATCCTGTGACTCTGTGAACTTCTCTCCTCTTCACCTGGGGATCTCAGCCTACTGGGGAAGGTCCTTGCTGTTACCATTTAATATTTGTATTATCATAATCCATGGGAGCCTCTATCACTACCAGAACTTGGTTGTGCTAGGTGCTGTACAAACACAGAACACAAAGACAGTCCCTGCCTCAAAGAGCTTCCATTCCAACACTATGGCTACACTGCACACGGCATGTAGGATATGCATAGCTCTGCACTGCAGGGAAAAGCAGGCTGCCTCCACACTGCGGCGTGTAGCTAAACGCGTCAGTGAAAGGCTCTGGCGGAAGGAGGCCTTGGGGAAAGTTGGTATCTGCCTCCCCTCTGCCAGAGCCTTTCCCCACTATGGGAGTCTTTTTCCCGGCAGTGGGGTAAGCATCATGCAGTGGGGAGACACTAGGACACAACACTGCTAAACAAAAAGCAGCATGGATGGGAGGCCCTCCTTGAGCAAGTATCCTCACACCCTTGAGCCATGTCTTTACTCACCTCCGATGTGCCTCACCGTCTATACTGCTATTCATACTCGGGCTAGGTATTTGTGCTACACGCCACCAAAAGAAGCGTGTTGCATTGACATTCTCTAAGTATAAGACAAGAGACACCAGCTGGATACGACACATGAGGAACCACAAGGAAACCAGGAGGCGATGCTGTAAAAACAGACCTTTTGGAAACAGGAGATTCTCCCATGGCCTGTGCCTGGCAGCTGGACACACTGTAGCCTCACAGGGAAGCCTCCATGTCTGGAAATTTCGCTCTCAGAGTCTGACTGAGAGCCACTGACTGAGAGCCAACAATAAGTGGACACTAAGTGAGCTCGCAGCTGGAATTTGAGAGTATTACATACTTCTTCAGCTCTGTTCATAGCACTGGGAGCAAAACTCCGGGGGGCGGAACAGGATGTAACCTACTTCCCTGCAGTACTCCCTGTTGGGAGAGGCTAGGGCTGGCGTAGCCAAGAGCTCCTCCCATAGCCAGCACTTCTTCCCCCCTCCCCACACTGCTCGCTGCTGGGAGAGGCTGGGAGTGGAGCAGGGAGCACACAGGGCGTGTCATGAATTGCACGGTGTTCCCTTCACAGAGGTCTGCCTCAGGGGTCTCACCCAGCATCACATGTGGCTGCTAAGCGCTGCATGAGGCCACCAGCAGTGCCCAGGCTGGAAAAGCACAGCTCCGCCTGTCCTGGGGCAGGGCTCTGCTGGCAGGACCTGCTTGTGTTATTGCTGCAGCCCTGGCCAGATCAATGGAGAGCCTCAGGGACTGGAAATTCAGTTTTCACAGGAACTGCTGCCTCTTGCATTTCATTAGAAAGTTCACAGGGCCAACGTGAGACGGCTCGGCTCAGACAGGCCACCAAGGTGGTGGGCCAGATAAAGATGAATGGCCCTATTAATCACTGAGCAGTAATAGTCACAACATAATTTCTGTCCAGACAGCCCCCACCCCCAGTTCACCTCCGCCACCTTCACCCCTGGAGAATTAGGCAGGGAAAACAGATTTGTCATGGCCAGCATGGCGAGCCGGGACTGAGTCCTGAACAGATGCAGAGAAACTGTACACACACACACCCTGCTGTACTCACACACATGTGCACACTCACTGATGTACGCTCACTGCTGTACACACACACACGCATTGCTGTGCACATGCACGCACACACCGCTGTACACACACGGCTGTACTTATGCACACACTGCGGTACCCATGCGTGTACACACTGCTGTACACACATGCACACACGCACGCGAGCACACACTGTTGTACACACATGCACACACACACTTCTGTGCACACGCTCACACTGTAGTGGACACAAACACACACATCTCTGTGTGCGAGTGGAAATGCACAGGCTGGCTTGCAACCCTGAGCACCCACATGGATTCCAAACCCTCCCTGGAGAGACCATGAGATGCAGCCAACCTGACAAGGGAGTTAGGTAGATTTGGGGTTTGTCACCATTTGAGCAGCAAGAGAGACTGGTGTATAGGAGAGGAATTACCAGTGCCTGCCCTGGTGCTCCCAGCTGCCCCGGCCTCTCCCAGCAGAGGGCATTGTGGGGTATGGGGGGAGCACCCAGCTATGCCAGCCCCAGCCTCTCCCAGGAGGAGGCACTGTGGGGAGGGGGCAGGACCAGCTACTCCAGCCCCAGACTCTCCCAATGTCTGTGTGTGCCCAGTTGGGAGTTCTTCCAGTTGCATGTTGCTCTTTTCTCCCTGTCCTGTGGTGCAGGCCTGGCTCTCTGGCCCCTGTAGTTCCCTGGCAGCTTCCTTTCGCTCATTCCAGGCAGAGGCAGAATGACCCTGGGCTGCCTAGCAGCACGCCCGGGTCATGGCATCCTCAGAGCTCAGCTGGCCATGGCCCCTTCTGCTCCCCATTCCCGCCCCTTCCAGAGCCCAAAGTGCCTGTGCTAGGTCTGGGAGGGGGAATTCGGTCTGAATCTCAAAGGAGACTTCTGGGGGCCTCCACTCCCCAGGAGAGCAGCGGGCGCCCCATGGCTTGACTCATTTCAGACCAGGCTGAAGAACAGGGAGCCCGACTTTGCTGGCCAAGGGGAATTGGCCAGATAACCTCCTAGGACCATCCTGGCTTCAGTGAATAGGAAGGATGTTGCAGCAGGTGTAATGGCCTGAGTGGGATGATACTGCAACTGATGCTACTCATCACCAGGGCTGCTTCTTGACAGGTGCTTCTGAGCTCTTTGTCCCTCCTGCCCTGAGAATGGGGGGCATGTTATATGGATGTGTTGTTCTCACTCTTAGACATGTATAGGCACCCACACGTACAATACAAAAGCAATTCTATAGGCACCTTGGAGGACACGGTGGTTATTATTCTGGACATAGCGGCTTCCGAGAACGTCAGAGTGACCGTTGGGATAAAACTCACACCCTCTGTGCTCCAAACACACTATCTGAGCCAAAGGAGAATCCCCCGCAGGTGTCAGCAGTATAAGGCATATGACACACGATGGAGTAGTTCTGATCCCATCCAGCAGCAGACAGTGGGGCTCAGTACCCCAGCCAGTTTGTTGCTGTATATAATAGACACACACACACACACAATGTATCAATGTGCTCTGTCCCTTCCAGGGCCTGCCCTCACTCTGTTTTTCACTCTTGGTTGCAGTCCAACGTCACGCGAGCCAACTGCAATAAGATGATCATGATGTTCACGGATGGTGGGGAAGATCGGGTGCAGGATGTTTTTGAGAAGTACAACTGGCCCAATAAAACGGTGAGTGCTCTGATATTAGACACACCAACCCCCTGCTAATGTGGGCCTGGTTCTAGGGCAGGGGTCTCAAACATGCGGCCCGGGGGCCACATGCGGCCCGCAAAGCCCTTCCCTGCGGCCCGCCAAGCTTCCTGGCGCCCCCCCTCCCCCCCCAGTCCCCCCATAGCAGTTTGCAGGATGGAGGGGCCAGACGTGGAGGCTTCTCTGCTGCCTGGCTGGGCCGCGCGTGTTTCTAGCTCTGGACTTGCTAGATTGCTCTTGCTTTGTTTGCCAAACAGCTGTTGGTGGTGCCTAGCGCTTTCCAGGAGGGAATGGGGAGCTGCGTGCTCAGAGGAGGAGGTGGGGCAGGGGTGGGACCTCTTGGAAGGGGTGGAGTGGGGGCAGAGCCGGGGCAGCGAGGGCAGGGTGTGTGTCAGTGGTGCGGCCCTCGGGCCAGTGCATTAGTCCTCATGCGGCCCTCATGGTCATTTGAGTTTGAGACCCCTGTTCTAGGGCCTGCCCATGCCCCAACAGGTGGTTTGTGTGTTCGCTTCTTACCCCAGACTACCAGACTGCTGTGTGTTGTGCGTTTGTTTCTTGGGCTCTACTCCCAGCCGGAGGCACTGCAAGGAATTGAACAGGAGCGTTGGCTCTTGGAAGACTCCCGGCTATTTCACTTCTCAGCCTTTCCCAGCAGGGGGTGCTGTAGGGAACGCTACAAGAGCAGCCACTGTAGAGAGTCAGGGACGCAGGTCCGAAGTTTACATCACAGCCCTTTATGGTGCTGCATTTAAAAGCTGATATAAAATGTCCATTTTCAATGTATTCTCTAGTTTCCAGGCAAGAAATACACCCTCCCAGTCTGACAGCAAATCATTGATAACTACACTTTGAGTACAGTCTGTCAGCCAGATTTGCACCCACTTTATAATAATTTAATCTAGATCAAGATAGAGTGTTGCATGCTGGGAGCTGTAGTCCACAACTGCTGCTTGGCACAAAGAACTGTCTAGATCAGGTGGAAGTCAAACATTTTCCGACCCCCAATCATGCATTTACTGTAAAAGCAGGAGTAGTAAGTGTCTTGGTACTAACAATGCTAAGATGATTCGATTGGGGTCCTTCAAGGGGTTGACAGAAAATACTGGACCTTAAAGACTAAGTGTCTATGGAGAGCAAGATTTTCTTCGCTTTAGATTGTAATGACATTTTCAAAGCTTCACAATCAATCTGAGCAATGCGATGCCTAACTGAATGATTGAAAGTCAGTGAGACTCAGGCTCCTAAATCAGTTAGGCATAGCAGCATGGAGCAGAACAGTGCCTAAATGCCTTTCCCAGGTTGGCCCTAAATCCAAGGTGCACACAGGGCGTGAACCAGGCCAAACCAGGGCCGGCGACAGGGGGGTACAACGGGTAGAGCTGTACCGGGCCCCGGATTTCAGCTCTACTGTACCGGGGACCGGTACACAGCTCTACTCGTAGTCGTCCCCCCTGGGCACCGCACCGCATTTCCCCGGCTGTGTCCGGCGCCGCGGCCGGCTGCCTCCCGAGCCCTTCAGCCGCTGCTCGTCCTGCACCCCAGGAGCCGTCCCCGGCTGCAGCGCTTCCCCCGCCCACCCGCATCAAGAGCCGGGCCAGCCCTTGGCGGGGGGGGGGGAGGGGGGGAGGCCCCCCGGCACCACAGGATGCCGGCGGCTTCAGAGCACTGGCCGGGCGCACCGTTCCCGAGGCACCCCCGGCTGCAGCGCTTCCCCCGCCCACCTGCAAGAGCCGGGCCAGCCCTTGGTGGGGGGGGTGGGCAAACGCTCAGAGTAGGGGGCCCCAAAATTTCTGTCGCCGGCCCTGGGCCACACACCGGATCTGTGGGAGACCCATCAGTGGATTGGTGGGCAGGTGTCAGAGGCAGCATGGTCTAGTGGAAAGGGGCACAAGACTGAGACTCAGGAGATCTGGGAGCTCTTCCCAGCTCAGTCGCTGCCTGGCTGTGCTGTGTGCTATTGGGCAAGTCACTTCACTTCTCGGGCTCCTTGCCCCTGTCTCGCCCTTTCAATTGTATGTGACTGTCTCTCGCAGTGTTTGTACAGGGAGGCCCTGATCTCAAGTGGGAGTAGAAGAATAATTTGGGGGTTTCTGTCTCCCAGTACCATGCTCCATCTGCTAAAACTAGAGTAACCAGATGTCCCAATTTTACAGGGACAGTCCCAATTTGGGGAGCATTTTCTTATATAGGCTCCTATTACCCTCCCCCTGCCCTCCCCAAACCCTCCCCCACACACACACACACCCTGTCCCGATTTTTTACACTGCTATCTGGTCACCCTAGCTAGACTACACTGCTGTGCTCATCGATTCCTAGAGTTCAAGGGCAGCAAGGGCCATTGGATCATCCAGTCTGGCCTCCTGCAAGCCAGAGAACCGCACCCAGTTGCCCCTGCGCCAAGCCCGCTAACCTGGGTTTGGCTAACACCAAGGCAGCCAAGCCTGGATTTGAAGACACCACTGGATGAAGGCTCCATGGCTTCCCTTGGAGCTCGTTCCTGTGCTTGGTCACCCTCACTGTGAAACATTTTTCCTTGTTTCTGGTTTCAGATTGTCTGGCTTCCTCTTGCAGCCCTGGGCTCCTGCACTGCCATGCCCCAAGCCCAGCCAGGCCAGCTAGCTCAGTAAGGGCCTTCAGCCTCAGTTGGCACATGGCCCAGCTCTCGTAGCATTGCACTGTGGGGCTGAGGCATTCCAGGGCGTGGGGCAGTTAGCAGATCCCTGTCTCTGTCCCCCGGTACTAACCTGCCCCTTCCTCCCCCAGGTACGAGTGTTCACCTTCTCGGTGGGGCAGCATAACTACGACGTGACCCCCCTGCAGTGGATGGCTTGTGCCAACAAAGGTAAGTAGGACGGCTCTGGGGGGAATAGCCATCATGCCATGAACAGTGGGGTAAGGAGGGGAGGGAGGCAGATCCCACCAGCCGGGCTCTGAGCGGGGTGGGCAGGACACTGCTAAGAGGAAGCTCACCCCAGCCGGTCTCTGAGTGCTGTGGGCAGGGCACTGCTGTGGGGAAGCTCACCTCACTCAATGATTGGATGGCATTGCCCACTGCAAACAGATCTAACCTCCAAGGTACAGGGCTGTGGCTTTGCTGCTACATTGCTTAACTGGAGGGTCCAGCTGATATCTTTTCCCTTGTGCTCTGGCATTTTCGGGTACAGGGCCCAGTCAGGAGCCAGGGCACCAGGCTCAGCACTCTGGGTATGGTTAGACTGGCGCTTTGCAGCGCTAAAACCCTCCAGTAGCACTATAATTCTCCTACCGTACACACTTCAAAGAGAGATTTCGCACATTTACTCACTGTTTAAAGCGCAAGTATTAAACCTCCTTTTCCAGAGGCAGAAGGCTTTTAGCGCTAGTGCTGTAGCGCAAGGTTGGGAATGTGGACACTCTTGCATGCCTCCGAGCCATGTAAAGTCATCAGCAAGCCATTTAAGGCCATCAGCAAGCCATTAAAGACAATCAACATGCCATGTAAGGCAAATGACGTGAGTTGTTGTTTTGTAGAGGGCATAAAAAAGCGGAAGTAGCTTTGCAGTTTCTCTCTAACAACTCACACAGCAAATAACCAGTGAAAATGCTTGCGGACGGAGCTTTTTGTCTTAAATACAGAGCCTGTCAGCTTTCGCTATGGAAAACTCACTGACAGCCTGATATTCTCTCCCTGCGAACAACTTCCCAGTTCCCCCTCACCCCCATCCTTTGCAAAGCACGTTGCACCCAGCTGAATGCTGGGATACCTGCCCTATCCCGCTACTGTCACTGCCGCCAGAAGTGCTACAAATGTATCCATTCTTTAGCGCTACAGGGTTTCAATCTGCACAGGCTCTAGCGCTATACCTATTGTGTTACATTGGGAAGCGCTACAAAAAAACGCGCTACAATCTCTAGTCTAGCCATACCCTCTATGACTCGTAGTGCAATTCACAAAACACTCCGAATAGTCTCTCCGTTTTCCAGAGCTCCTAAGAGCCCTGGCAACACAACAAACCTAACCCAAGAGTGTCATCTGCTGGCTGATTGGGAGCCTGCAGAGAAAGCACAGGGGAGTCGCCCTTCGCAGATGGGAAGCATCTTCCTCCTGGGCTGACCTTCCCCTGCCGTGGAGGTGGAGAGAGGATTCAAAGCCTCCGTGCTGTTCACCTCCTCACCTGGGGACACCTCTTCTTCAAAGCCAGACTGCACAGAAAACAGGGGCCCCCCTCCTCGGCTCCATTCACATGTGCCCCATCATCGAGCCAGACTCAGGTGCCCTGCTGGCCCATGCAGCAGAGGGGCCAAGGACTGGACTGAGGTGCCCTCGCTCTCCGGCAGTTCTGCTGCACTGAGTGGCGGAGGAGGTGCTTGGGAAGTTTGCTCTGCCTTTGATGTCTAGATAGAGGGCTCCACGGTGGCCAGACTGGCACCGTTCGCTAGCACCTAGTTGCCTGTAAAGGGAGAGGCAGCCATCCCTGTGTCAGTTGTGTGCCCACTGGGGCACCGTCTGCCAGGGGAGCCGGATGGCATGTACAGGACCCCCACACATAGGGTAGGGGGAGCCGCTTGTGGGGGTCACTGCTGTGAGTGCAGAATAGGGGGCATGGAGCAGATTATGGGGAGGGCCTCACCCTGTAGCAGAGCTGCCCAGGAGTGGGGTTGGGGGGGGCAGGTTCCATGAGCAAAGGAGCCAACTGGGCTCCAAGGAGCAGCGAGCATCTGCCCGGGAGCTGACTCAGCTATCGCCCCCCTGCACTCCCCTCACTGCCTGGAGAGGCCTGGCACGGGGCACTCCCCTCCTGCCATCAGCCCGATACCTCCTCCCCACCTGACGAATGTGTCTCCCAATGCCAAGCCCTCTCCCTGATCCTACAGCTTATTCTGGATCTGCGTCCCCCATGCTATTCCAGTCCTGCTCTCCCCTCCCTCCACTCCAGCTCTGCCCATACCGTTCAATCCCAACCCACTGCCATTCCTGCCCTGGGCTCCCCCCATGCCCACAGCCCTGCCGCTGCTGCTCAATCCCAACCCACAGCTCCTCCGCCGCACTGCCCCAGCCCTGAGCTCCCAGCCATAAATTCTGCCCATCCCCGTCACTCCTGACCCACAGCCCCCTGCTCTGCCAGCCCTGGGCTCTGCCCACCCCCAGCTTTGTGCAGGCCCTTTGCTCCTGCCCTGTAGAATTCATTCCTTGTTTTCGCTCCTTACAGCTACTTTCAGTCTGGTTTTTCCAGAGCCCCATCTGTTTGTTTGCCTGTAGAATCCCACTCTGGTTTCAATCCAAAGAGATCAATGGGGGATCCTGCTCCCCGTTCCATTGCTGGCTGCTTCCCCCCACCCAGGGCCTGTTGTCTCCAGGCCCTGGGGCTCTAGCTCAGGGATCCCTGCAGGTGGTATCTGTTGGACTTCGGGATCACATCCTCAGTGACTCTGAGGCTGTGAGGAAGGAGGGCATTGGGGAAAGGGCAAATGGGGAGGTACCAGGCTGTATGCAGTGGGCGTGTTTCTACAGCTCCCTGCTTTGTTTCTCTGCTTAGGTTACTACTTCGAAATTCCCTCCATCGGGGCCATCCGAATTAACACGCAGGTAAGGCGCCGCGCTGGGCCCCCAGCACACGTACCCCCAGAGGTCCACTGGGGCGAAGGTCAGATGATCCCTCTTTTCTGACCTCCCGCATAGAGAACAGTCTCCTGGGGTTTCTGCATCGGCCAATCCAAAGGGGATGTAAGAACAGCCTCAAGAACAGCATGTCCATCACTGGCGATTTTAAAATCCAGATCGGCTGTGTTTTGTAGAACCTCTCCCCTACCCCTTGGACTCTGCACTGGTACAATAGGAATTATTCTGGGGAAGTTCGCAGGCCGGGATTATCTAGTCTGATCTCCTGTGTGATCACAGTACCCGCTTCTGGCCTTGGAATCTATGAAATCGGCAAGCGGCAAACCTTGCCTGGCCATTCCACCCTGCTCTGCAGATGTCTCAGTCCCCACCTGCCGCCCACTCGCCCTGTTGTCCCAGCCTTGAATCTTTCCCAAGGCCAAACCCCCAAGCGCCCTGAATCGCTGAGTACACAATGCAGACAGGTATATGTGGGGTGCCCAGCTGGGGCCCCCAGACCCATTTCAGCGTGACCTAAAGTCCATGCTGGGAAAGAAGAGCGGAAACTAGGTATCTGTCAAAGGGCCGGATGAGACGCATCATTGAAACAAGTGGCCCACTTCTTGGACCTTTTTTCCCTTCCCTCCTTAAGTGGCTAATTATTAAACTTCAGGCTTTAATCCACACAGAACGGAGCGAGCGGCGCCAGCTGATCTGTCAGGCTGTTCACGGTGACAGGTGGCAAGTGAGAGCTGGTGACCTGTTAGTAGCACCTGGCAAATGGGGCTGCTGGGCTGGGCTAGTGGCCTTCCATTCCAGCCAGACAACTGCAAAACAACCTGGCAAACGAGGGAGGGGGAAATGAATGGGAGAGTGAGTGAGCTTCAGCTGGTTGCACCAGGTTGTCCATTAGATGCTGGGGGCTGGCCGGTCCCCCTGCCTTGCTGAATGGCTGGGGACGTTCTGCTCTTCCCCTGGTTCTCCTTCTCCCCATCTGTGGGGGCAGATCTCTGCTCCCTTTGCCTTTCCTTGGTTTCTCTGCAGCTGTCGTGTTGGATACTCAAAGGGAAACCAGCAAGGATGAGAAGAAAATAAAATCCTGGTGTCCCCACCCCTTTCCCTCATCCTGGGCTAGGACCCGGGTGTCATGTGCCCCCCAATCCCATCCATTCTCCTCTCACTGCTCCCAGCAGGGTTGGGGCTGCGTGTGCCCATCTCTGACGGGTGAGGGAGGTGCCCATCTGTCTCACGGCTGGCCTCTCTCTTGGTGTCTGCAGGAGTACCTGGATGTGCTGGGGAGACCCATGGTCCTGGCAGGGAACAAAGCAAAACAGGTTCAATGGACCAATGTCTATCAGGATGCTCTGGTAAGCAAGACAGAAGTGAACCCTTTCCCCACTGTGCCCACCTAGCTTTCACTCCCCCAGCTGCTCGCTCAGTGCTGCTCCATGGACATTTAGCTTTGGTTTCCAATAAGCAGGGGGTTATAATAATGCTTTAATTAGGCTCTTCAGTCAGAGAGCTGGGAGCTGCTAGCCCCCGACAGGGACCTGGTAGCCCAGCTACATGCGAACAGTCCTGGGAATTACCCCCCATGGGACACAGAACAGTCAGGGTAGATTTACAGCCGCTCTGCTGGTGCCCAAAGAAACCACATGGCGACCCCCCCTTCAAAACTTCACAGTGGGAGGGAGGCTTGTCAAGCCAGGCTCAGGTAGTGGATCCTCGTTGGCATAGTGGACCCCAAGGACTCAGTACTACAGCTCACCAGCACCATTCTGTGGCCTCTGTCCCAGCCTGGGATAAAGGCCCAGATTTCCCCAGCCGTGCAATGGGCCCAGCCAGCAGGGTCGCAGAGCCTGCGAAGGAGCTGTCAGATCAGAGCAGACATGTCCGAGACCTTGCTTGATTGGTTCCCTTTCTTTACTCTGTTCAGGGCCTGGGCTTGATGGTGACCGGCACCCTGCCAGTGTTTAACCTCACGGAGGATGGCAGCAGCAACAAGAAGGTATGAAACGTTACCGTCCTCTCTCCCGCGCACCCCTGTAAACTAAGAGAACGGCAGGGGTGTCAGTGGGGTCACACTGGGGCCAAGCCAGTGGCTGGAAGGGGTCGCCTGCCACACACAATGCCTGAGAGCTGCGGGGGGACCCCTGCCAGTGTCAACGGCAGGGCAGATCTGGGGTCACCACCAACTGCAGCAGACGGTTAGTTGGGGGGTCCCGCAAGAGGGTGCACTGATGCCCGTAGAGGTCTGTGGGGTCCCCCGCTGCCGGCAGTGGCTGGTCAGCTGCGGGGCCCCCACGAAGGTCGCTGGAAGTCCTGGATTCCGTGACTTCCACGACCTCCATGACATAATCTCAACATTAGGGATGAGTGCTCAGCAGGGAGCATTCTCCCTGTCCCAGCCTTGAACCTGTTGGCAACAATCCCCCTCCGCCTTTTGCATGAGATGGAAAATCAAGATCTTGACAATTTGCCTTGCTGCTTTGTGAAACGGAAGGGCTGTTTGCCCTGGTCTTTGGCCAAATTCCTAGCCTGCCTCCCTGGTTTACCAGTTTCTACTGGATATGATATTCTTCCCTTCCCACCACAAACTGTTGTATGACACTGCTGTGTCCTGCTGAACAGGGGCTGTGTGTCTAGAGCTGGGTCCCTTTTTATCTCTTCTGTGAGAGGGGCAAATGCGAAAGGCTCCACCAATTACTGTTGGTAAAACACTTTGTGATACTGGGACCAAAGCATCTGTGCCAATGGATAGCATCATCCCAGGAGATGGGATCCTCCCATTCCACGATCTCCCCACAGCTCAGCGTGTGTCTCCGGGAGGACGTGCGTATGCAAGAGGCAGGGAGGGGCAAGGGGGTATCACTCAGATGTTTCTGGTGATGACTGTTACCCAAAATTTGGGCCAGCTACTAAGCTTAGGGAGGATTAATGACCTACCAGACTTTGGCAGAAAGCAGCACATTTATTGCATTGATTTTTAAGTTTTAAAGAAGGGGGGGCAGGAGGAAGGAAGGTTAAGGTTACACTTACGCGTACATACTTACGCTCCCAGCACAGGCATAGCACTGGAGTTGTTAGGATTTTTTAGGGTAAGTGTCCCACAGTGCAGCAATGGATGGTGTGATGAGGGTAAATATTTTTAAGGCAGATGGAATGCAACTTAGTTGGTTCGGGCAAAGGGCCTAATCTTGGGAGGTACAGACTTGAGAGAGAGAGAGCACATGGCACCTTCCCCTTTTAAGGACCAGCTCCTGGCCTGGGACTAGAGATGACTTGGCTACATCTGGTTGGTCACACCCCAGTTTAGGAAGGGTTCATGCAGTGTTTATGCTTTGGGTGTGTGATTGCTACCCAATTAAGAGTCCCAGACACCTTGTTTACCATTGGAGCTTTTCTGTCTTCTAGCTGTTTAAACAGCCCATTCACCTCCCAAGCACTCAAGGAGGGAGGGGCAGGGAAAAGCCACTTCACAGGTATCCAAGGAGGGAGAGGAGACAAGTGGGGGTGGGGGAGCTGTAACAAACCTTTTGAGCATACAGGTATAAGTAGCATATAAATTACTGCAGCTCCTACAGCAATGGTAAAGCTCAGATGAAGCACAGCTGAGCCGTGGTGTCACACCTCCCAAAGCTAGAGGGTATTGGTGCAGCCTGGAAGTCAGGAAATCAGTGGAAATTAGGAGCCTAAATACCTTTGTGGATCTGGGTCTAAATACTGGTTATTTGGCCTTTCCCTGCCTGCTGGGGTAAATAAAGGATGATTTTTGCTTGTGGCTGTAGAGTGGCATTGAGCGGTACCCAGCCGGTCCTCTGCAGTCGCTAGCTCCTGCTAGTTGCTAATGCTAGAGTTTGACCAGAACTCCAGGGACCTTTCTATACGGCTGCCTGCGTCCACAACCAACGTGCCGCTACATGCCCAGACTGTACCATAGGGCTGCACAGGCTGCTACCTAGCAGGGAGGCTGCCTCGGGACCCCTGCCCTCCCCTTGCAATCACATCCCCCGGGGAGAGGCATGGAGCAGAAAAGAAATTCATGTGTTTGTAGCTTCTTTGCATGCAAGGTGGCAAGCTGGTGCCAAGAAGACGGAGCAAGCACCGTGTGCCCAGGGACTCCCTTCCCTCCCCTGCACACCAGTACTTACTGGTGCGCCATAGGTGAGGCTGAGATTTTATCACCAATATTTTTAGTAAAAGGGTCAGGTCACAGGCAATAACCAAACATTCACAGAAGCCCGTGACCTGTCTGTCCCTGTCTGTCCCTGACTTTTACTAAAAAGATCCCTGACAACCCTTAAAAACCTGAGCTCTTTGCTTTTAATTAAGTGACCTGTCTTAACTTTACCCAGGGCGGCTCAGCGTCTAGCAGGCAGGCTTACAAACCAATTCTGACTTCTTCTAATGGTCTCCTTACTCAGCCCCTCCCTCTCGGCAGCTGTCCGCACGCTCATAGGATAGTCCCATTGCTGTGATTTTTCCTGTGCGTCCTGTACTGGCTTTGTGGCTAGTTTGGCGGCCCCAAATCCCAGAGAGCGTCACTGTTTGCCGGTCTCTCGGTTAAGACGCTGTGGCATTTTCCATAAGGCTGGGGTTATTGTCCTGGATCCTCCAAGGTACAAGTAGGTGCCTAACTCCTGATGGGAGTTTGATGCCTAGTGTCTTTGAAGAGTTGAGCCATTCTGTCTTCATTTCAGTGAGTACATTCGGCCTGCTTCACATGCCCCCTGCTGTTGCACTGTGGTCATCTTCTCGTCCTGCTTGCTGCATTGCCTTTGTTATGTATTGGAGTTACTCTGTTCCCCAAGGGTGCCAGTAGCATGCCCAGTGTACTGCCTCTCGGAGGCAAGCACAGTAGCTTGGTCTTCTTATAGGTGCTAGTGCTGATGAGCCATTTCCTGTCTGAGTCCCTGGGGCAGTCCCGATGCCTGGAGTTCTCTCCAATCCAGTTCAAGCAAATAAACATTTGTGGGTTTCCAAGTCAGGCTCAGTTAGTGTCTCTCACCGGGGCCCCTTTGCACTGACTCCCTGCCCAGCTGCTGCTGCTCCCCATAAATCCCACCCAGCTGTGCTGTCTGTCAGTCACAGCCTGTTCCACCTGCAGCTTTGACCACGGTTCTGGGGCATCTCTCCCTCTCCCTGTTGCCATGCGGCCCCCACTCCCAAACAGAGCCCAGGGCACTTCCTCATTCAGGCTCTTTCCCTTACCTGGCCTGGGGAAGAGGGCTGGCTAGCCCCCTGCTTTGCAGATCCATTACATTGTATAATAGTTGCTAAATTCCACCCCCGAGCTGGCTGCATGTCAGTATTGGGAGTGGGGGGAGTTCGTAACATGTTGCGTCTGTAAATTACTTTGGGATGAGGGTGCCTGGAGATGGAAAGCTGTGAGGAGAGAAACAAGCCACATCTCCAGGCCGAATGGATAATAACATTTGTATTAGTCATTCACGGCTCCCCTGCCAGAGCCCTGGTATCAGAGAGGCCTCAGATGCACATGGAGGAGTTAAGCAAAAAGCTGTAGGGGGAATAGGCCCATGAGAACCAGCCTCTCCCAGGGCTACCCCCTTGGCACTGAGATTTGAAGTCATGCTGCATGGTTTTCCTAGGAGCTAGCACCAGCTCCAGGCCCAGTGCAGACGAGGCCTCATGGGAGCTGCTGGGTCCTGAGTCCTTTGCATCTGGGCTCAGGGAAGGAAGTGCAGGTGCTCAGAGCTAGGGTGACCAGACAACAAGTGTGAAAAATCAGGATGAGGGTGGACAGGGCTAGGGGCGGGGCTAATAGGACGGAGGCTAATAGGAGCCTCTGTAAGAAAAAGACCCCAAAATCGGGACCGACCCTATAAAAGCTGGACATCTGGTCACCCTACTCAGAGCGCTTCTTCTGTGGAAGCTGAGCGGGCTGTCAGTGCGAAGTTTCTGCATTGACCTGCAGCAGGCCCTTCGAATCCAAGCGTGAATGTGGTTTTTTTGCACCCACTAAGGGAGTAGAATGGCACCCGTGCTCCCACCCACGTGGGATGCCCACGGCTCTGCCCTCAATCCTGGCGCTGATGCCGCTTTGTCTGCTTCTTGCAGAATCAGCTCATCCTGGGCGTGATGGGGATCGACGTGGCTCTCAACGACATCAAGAAGCTGACACCGCGCTACAACGTGCGTGGAGAAGCTGGCCCTCACAGGCCATCCCCAGGGCCATGGCGGGAAAGAGGGGAAACTGGGGCTTCTTTGCTCTGCCCTTGGCCATGAGGGGAGGGGAATGTGAGGCATAGAAAGAGCTGGGCGCCGAGCCGCACCAGTCTCTCTTGGTTCTTTCTCCATCGCACCCCTGCACCAAATCTCACTGTGCCAGCCCCTGTAGCGACCCCTGCAGGAGGGACACTACAGGAAACAGTCTCAGACAACCTGGGTTGCTAGGAAGCAGGTACCCCACTAAAGGGTGCCGGCCACCTCGCCAGCTGGTGTATACTAGAGGAGGTGCAAGGACGTGACTTGATCCAGCAGAGGATCTGGCCCCATATGTCACATCCTGCTGGGAAAAGCACAGCTGGGTTACACAGGTCCTACTGCCTGGCCGGGAAGCAGCAGCCTGGCTTCTGAGGGATAGAACAAGAGGCAGGTCAGATCTCCTGCCTGGCTGGATTGAGAGCACTTCACCCTGTCGCTCCTGTGTGGGTGGGCGGGGCAGTCTGATCCAACCTCTAAATAGCCATCGTCTGCTGGGATCCAGGGATCCTGTCACCACTGCCGGGACAGGGTTTTTCTAGCGAGCCAGGCAGCGAGGAGCCCCAGGCAAGGGGCATATCAACCGTTCAGGTGGGGAGGGCTCAAACAAACAGGATCTTCAGCTCGGCGCGATGTTGGGAATGGCAGAGGAAGGGGGGTAGCGGATCGCTCCATGCCTGGTTGCTGAGGCATCTCCATTCAGCCTGGTATTTCACTGCGACTCCACAGGCAGAGACGTCTCAGCGGACAAAGCCTAGTGTCAGGGAAAGAGAAGGTTCCCTCAGCCCAGGGGAAAGGACCTCGATTGGGGTTCTGGGCCCCCCAGAAAAGACCCCTGCCCCCTGCAGAATGAGGCTCTGGGCTGCATTTCCTTGTCCATCACGGAGAGGCGATGGGGTCCATCACCGGGAGGATGAGAAGTAGAGCCAGGCTTCTCTGGACCCTGGAGGAGGCAGGAGAGTCTGGGGTGGGCTCTGCAGGAGGCAGGGACCTCTGAATTGGGATCAGCTGAGGTGGGCCCTGCACACCGAGGCTGCGATTGTGCTGGGCAGAGACCAAGCTCCAGGCCTCCCTTTGGCAAGCTCCGAGCTACTTCTGTCAGAGCCCTAACCTGCAGTCTCTTCTCTTCGCCTCCCCCAGCTCGGGGCTAACGGCTACATCTTTGCCATCGATCTGAATGGATACATCCTGCTGCATCCAAACCTGCAACCCCAGGTAAGGGTCTGGCTCCCCGCCAACACTAACCGGGCCTGGGAAACATCTACTCTCCGGGATCCCAGCACAAAGGAGCCTGGGGCCCTTACACTCCCAGGCCCTTCGGCCTGCCGCACCCACTACAGTCTGCACTGACACTGTGCAGTCTGCGACTCACGGAGGGTCTGACTCCCAGCCCCGGAGCCAAGTGTCAGCAGAGAGCGGGGTAGGACGGCAGTAGCCGTGACCATTCCATACATATCAAAGGACACCAGTCCCTCGAGGAAGAAGAGCAAAGCTCCAGGCTTTTCCTGGTGCCGCATGGCCTTGGGCAGCTGGCCTCCGGGTTCTGGGCCTCAGTTTTCCGATTTGTTAAGACAGAGGGTTGTGAGCCCAACATGTCTCTGAAAAGCTGGATGTCACCTGCTCCCTCCCTGGCGATACAGCAGCTGGAGAAGAGTGCCGGGTGAGCTGGGCCTCTCAGAGAGCTGGGTTCTCCCCCCTAGTTAGGGCTTTGAAGGAGCAGGCCAGTGCTGATGTAGTTTGGTCTAGTCCAGCGCCAAGAGAGAAAGCACCTCTGTGCCCTGGAAGAGGGGAATGACAGAAACTTGAACGCCCTGGATTTGGCACAGCTGTAGTGAAGTCACTGGATCGACACAGATTTATGCCAGCTGAGGTTCTGGTCACCCCTTTCAGTTAGCAGGATGGGTGCAGCCCAGGGTATGGGGGCGAGGAGGCTGGGAGGTAATTAATGGAACATCTCCCCCCTCTCCACATGCATAGCTGACAGATGGAGCATAGCCGGGGGAATCCCCGTGGGAAGCCCCTGGAGCCTGTCACAGCTGGGCCAAACATCCCAGTCCCGCACTTCACCAGCCTCAGCGCCCAGCCAGCTGACCAGGAAAAGCAGGGTTCTGAATAACAGTGTGATCAGAGGGATTCACCCGTGCGATTGACTCCCCCAGCAAAGCACGTCTGCGGGACCACATGAAATTCAGGCGCAGCCAGACAGCAAACACTGGCTTCCCATGGAAGGAGCCTCTCTGGGATCTCGTGGATTTTACTCGGCCACGGTCCCCTCTGCCAGGAAGAGGCAGACTCAGCCAGGCCTCCCTGCCCCCCTTCACTGTTGAGATGCTAGCTCTGTCTGCCCCGTGTGCCACAGAACAACTTTATGAGCCCCCACCCACCCACCCATTCCTGGGCAGGCAGGTCAGGATCCTTAACCCCCAGCACAGAGAGGGAAAGCGACTTGCTCATGGTGATGGCAGGTCAGTGTCAGAGGAAGCCAGGAGTAGGACCCACGAGTTTCACCCTGCCCACTCTGGCCATTATATTGTACTAGCATAAGTGCCCGGCATTGCTCGGGTCAGTCGGAGGTGGGGAGGGGGCAGACAGCTGACACCCCCTGACCAACCCCAACCCCCACACCTCACCCCTCACCCACCCCGACACCTTCCCACCCCCCCTGACCAACCCCAACACCCCCCGGCTCACTTACCCCCCGACCAAACCCGACAACCCCACCTGACCCCCCCAAGCAAACCCAACACCCCCACCTCACCCCCCGACCAAACCCGACACCCCCACCTGACCCCCTGAGCAAATCCGACACCCCCACCTCACCCCCCGACCGAACAGTGTATTTAATAATCTGTGTGCTACACAGTGCACCGTGAGCTGGGGGGGTGTCGGGTTTGGTCTGGGGGGGTGGGAAGTTGTCGGGGTGGGTGAGGGGTGAGGTGTGGGTGTTGGGGTTGGTCAGGGGGGTTTGCGGTTGGTGGGGGGTGAGATGGGGGTGTCGGGTTCGGTCGGGGGGTAAGTGAGCTGGGGGGTGTCGGGTTTGGTCTGGGGGGGTGGGAAGGTGTTGGGGTGGGTGAGGGGTGAGGTGTGGGTGTTGGGGTTGGTCAGTGGGTGTCGGGGTTGGTTGGGGGGGTGAGGTGGGGTTGTCGGGTTCGGTTGGGGGGTAAGTGAGCCGGGGGGTGTCGGGTTTGGTCTGGGGGTGTTGCGATTGGTGGGGGGGTGAGGTAGGGGTGTTGGGTTCGGTCAGGGGGTAAGTGAGGCAGGGGGTGTCGGGTTTGGTCTGGGGGGGTGGGTGAGGGGTGAGGTGTGGGGGTTGGGGTTGGGGTTGGTCAGGGGGTGTTGCGGTTGGTGGGGGGGTGAGGTGGCGGTGTCGGGTTTGGTGGGGGGGTAAGTGAGCCGGGGGGGTGTTGGGTTTGGTCTGGGCACCCACCCCAACACCTTCCCCCCCCAGACCAAACCCAACCCCCACACCTCACCCCCCCCGACACCTTCCCACCCCCCCAGACCAACCCCGACACCCCCCCGGCTCACTTACCCCCCGACCGAACCCGACACCCCCACCTCACCCCCCCAAGCAAACCCAACACCCCCACCTCACCCCCCGACCGAACCCAACACCCCCACCTCACTTACCGTCCCACCAAACCCAACTCAGATCCGTCGCAGGTGGGGAGGGTACCCAGAGCCGAGGGATTCCAGGGACCTTTGCACGTGGGGCGGGGGGGGCACAGAGCTGATGGGTTCCGTTGGGAGGTGGGAGGGGCAGAGAACTGAGGGATCTCCAGGGTTCCGTTGGGAGGGGGAGGGGCAGAGAACTGAGGGATCTCCGGGGTTCCGTTGGGGGGGGGGAGGGGCAGAGAACTGAGTGATCTCTGGGGTTCCGTTGGAGGAGGGAGGGGTGAGCTGAGCGAGTGCGGTGTCTGTTGGAGGGGGGTATTATGACATCATCACCACCTAACCGCCCAGCCGATGTGATTGGCCCTGAAAGACTTTCACCCCTGGGGGGCGTCAGAGGTGAGATCTGAAAATTTTTCTACCCTTACCAGCATCTAGACCCCAAGACCCCTCACTGTACCAAATTTCAAGTCTCTGGCTCAAACGGTGCGGGAGGAGTTCGCTGTCATACGTACATACATACATACATACATACACCACTTGACTTTTATATAGATAGATAGATTGACTGGCAGGAGAGGTGGCATTGGCTTCCTGTGTCCTGTAGAGGACGCCCTTCTGATCCACTGCCTTGGGGGCAAAGGCTGCTGCATTGCAATCTTGTGCTGTGCGTGGACATGCTTGTGTGCATTTGAGCGTCTGCAAGCGGGTGTATCTGTGTGCTTGTGCCAAGCTGAGCTGAGCACCCAGTCCCAGGCATATGGGCTCCTGCTGGGCCTGGGTGGATTCAATACCCAGCTAATTACCCCCCACTCCTTTGCCCCCAAAACCCTCTCCAGTGCTCACAGCTGAGTAGGAAGCCCTGTTGTTCCATGGGCATTAATCGCTCCCTCTCTGGGCCACAATGTATGGGCCCCTGTTCCCCTCCAGACGGGGCGCGGCGGGATTAGCCCAGCCCTTTATGAAATATACCTTCCTGGGGACAGTGCATGGGATCACGTCCGTCAGTGCAGGGCGGGGGAAATCGGCTCCCTGCTTCAGAGCTAATCGGAGAAATTCATCATTCAGAGGTGAGCTGGGAATTAGGCCCTGAGAAATGGCAGCGATCATGGTGAAATATGTATGTTTCATTGGCACAGATGTCCCACGGGGCTCATCAGCGTTATTAATGGGCAGCGGAGACGGACAGGGATACAGGGAGATTTATTCGCTCGCCTCCATCCTCTTCCATTTGATGGGGCTGAACGCATACTTGGTCCATTCCTCTCCCTGTGGCTGCCCAGGCATGCGTTGTGTTTACCTACTGGGGCCCATCACAGTGAGTGAGGCCAGGGAGGGTGCAGCTCAGTGGCTTGAGCATTGGCCTGCTAAACCCAGGGTTGTGAGTTCAATCCTTGAGGGGGCCATTTAGGGATGTGGGTCAAAAATGGGATTGGTCCTACTTTGAGCAGGGGTTTGGACTAGATGATCGCCTGAGGTCCCTTCCAGCTCTGAGATTCTATGAGCAGGACCTTCATCTTGGGCCTGGCAAGCTGTGCCACTGCCCCATTCTCAGAGACAGGCCTGACCACCAGATCAAAATGGCACCAAACTCTGGAGAGGTTTAAGATTAGCAGCTGTGTTAGACTGTATCTGTAAATAAGATGAGAAAGACTTTGTAGCACCTTAGAGACTAACCAGTTTATTCCAGCATAAGCTTTCGATGCTATAGCCCACAAAAGCTTATGCTGAAATAAACTGGTTAGTCTCTAAGGTGCTACAAAGTCCTCGTCTTATAAACTCTGGAGAGGATCAGATCTGGACTCTGCAGCCGCTGTTTCTAGACAGGATGGCCCATCCCCCCCAGATGTGGCCACCCCTTTGTTCTGGGGATCAGGGCTGCTGAGAACACAGGAGGGAGGGACTCTGCCCCAGATGTGTCCTTTCTGCTGTGTAGCCCCCTTTGCCCACACGCACATGCAGAGATCTAGGCCCAGCACGCCTGATGGGTGGATGGCTTCACCGGGGGCAGTGGCCCAGCACTCCCCATACTGCGATTGGGGGCGGGAGGTAGGTGGATGTGTTCACGTGTGTGTCCATGCTGCCTGTAGGCCATGGGGACTTTAGCATGGCAGCTGTACCTCGGCCTACTGCTGTGGAGGGTTGGAAATGGCTGCAGGCCCCGTAGCTCAAAACAGCCTTTTGACAAGAGGCTTCACCGGGAGGCAATATGGGAAAAACCCCCACCCGGGCTCCAGCCCACCCGTCTAGTAACTGAGCAGGGAGCACCCCCCCATTCACGGTTTCTTCACCCCTCTGAGTGCCAGCATGCAGCTCTTCTAGTGCTCCCAGCCTGCCCCCTGAATATTTAGTTGGACCCGTGGGCTCCAGCCCAGCTTTATCACTCTCCCCTGCAGAGATCTGAGCCAGGAGCCAGCCCCCTTGCTGGGGGAAGGGAGTCCTGTGCCGCATCGCACTGCAACAGCCACATAGATTCCTGATGAGTGGGAAAATCTGTCCCACCCAGCATTCAGGCCTTACAGTGGCTGTTCCCCCATGGGCCACACCATGGTCGTGGGCTCTCCCCTGCTAATAGTATGTGATTGCGGCCCATATAGACATAGCTGAGTTATAAACACACACACACCCCTGTCCCTCTGCAGCCCCTATCGATGAAGCTATTTTTCTGGCAGCAAAAATAGTCCAGCATCCCTGTAGGTGAGGGGCTCCAACAGTAACCTCCTTTCTGTGCCCCGCACATGTGAGAACTAACTGGGAGATCACCATGGTAGGAAGCCTTGCAGACCTGCTGATCTAATTGAAAACAGTCTCCTATTCGAGGAGTGGCCACGTCATGCCTCTTCGGACATCCCCCAGCTCCAGAGAGCTCATTAGGCTGGACACTGGGGCAGGCAGGGTCTCGGAGCCCTGACCGCTCCAGGTTGCTGTTCGTCAGTTTCATTCCATCCCATACAGGTGGCTCTGTGCCTGGAGTGGAGGCTCTGACCAGAGAGACCCCGGACTGATCGGCAAAGAAAATCAGGGAAACCTGAGAAGAGCTCAGTGCTGGATGGAAAGTGTCTGGGCAGCCACCAGAACAGGGTGCAGGGCTGGACAGCGGGGACCTGCCTTGACTGCCTCGGGGTCGGCCCACTGAGGGTTAAAGGGCGAGGGGTTCTTTTCGGAAAAGTGACTGGACAAGCAGCACTGGCGGCCTCCCTGCTTCTGGTCTCCCAGGGACCCCTGTGTCTAATGCGCCCCAATGGCAGACAAAGGGGTGTTTATTTAATCTGCCAGCCCAGCATGTGCCCCCAGAGAGCTGAGAGTCAGTCTGGGCTTGTGCATCGCCAGGAATAAGGGTGCTGCAGGCGAATCTGTCCTCTGCAACCGCTGTGCGACCCTCACTGCCTCCAGACTCACCCCTCATGGCCTCCAGCCTGAGCTCGTCGGCATCCCGTAGCCTACAGGGCCATCTCCTGGAGCTGAGCTGGCTCTGCGGGGCTGATAGGAGTACAGGACTAGAAAAAAACTCAACATCTGTGTTCCTCAGTTTCCCCATCCGTTACAGTTGGCTCAGAACCCTGCCCCGCTCCATTAATCAGTTTCTGCAGAGCATTTTGGGATCCCCAGTGAGCAGGTCGGGGGGGAGAGGTGCCAGGGAAGGCAAACAGCTAGACAGTTTTGCTAGTAAAGCCTGTTGGGTCTCACTCTTTCAAGCTGTTGCCCTGTCTTCCAGCACCCACAATGCCTCTGGGCATTGGCTGACCAATCGAGCGCTTCCCTAGCGCGCTGAGTGGCTGGGCCCAGGCTGTCGGGTGGTTTGCAAGAGGGGAAGTTAACTTGGCTGCGAGCTGCTGGGACCCAGCTTGGCCCTGAGCCCTCGATTCTCACCAGCTTCTTCCTCCTTTCAGATCATCAATTTCCGAGAGCCCGTGACCCTGGACTTCCTGGACGCTGAGCTGGAGGATGAGAACAAGGAGGAGGTGAGCTGGGCTCTGCCTCAACCCTCCACCAAGCCTAGGGACTCAGGCAAAAGCTGGGGGCCCTCCTGGCAAAGGGGCCCTGGAATCTGCTGCACAGGACAAGTGCAGCCTGGGCAACAGGCTGCCCCTGTTCTGCTCTATGCTGCAGGGAACAGCCTAGTGATGGGAAGGGAGGGCAGATACCCTGCCCCATTCGGTCCTTAGTGTCGGCAGGTAGGGTGGGGTTTGGGGATGTGAGTGCCGGCCCACTGGCAACAATCCTGACTCTTGCAGGGAATGCGTCTTGCCCAGGATTTCAGGGGGCGTGTACCCAGCTCTCATTCCATAAACATCCTCTGCTCCCATCTCACCCGCTCACAGGGCCACCAGAGAGGTTGTCATCCCTCTCCTTTGATCTCAGTGTCCCTGGGGCCAGCACAGTGTTCTGTGGCTCTTGGCTGGCCACATTCGACCCCTCCCCCTGTGTGTCTGGAGCGCTGGGCAAGGACAGGATCACAGGGAGCCCACATGGCTCAGCCTATTGGGGTGCAGAGCCACGGTGTGTGTCAGGCCTCAGTTCCCTTCCTTCCTTTTCCCAGATCCGGAGAAGTATGATCGATGGCAGCGAAGGGCAGAGAGTCATCAAGACCCTGATCAAATCCCTGGATGAGGTAAGGACGTGGCAGGGCCCACGCGAAGATGGGGAGGGAAATTCTTGGCGGTAAAGAGGGGGAACCTGAGAGAGTGACAGTCCTGTTGCACCCAGAGCCTGGAGTGTGACTCCTGGCACTGTCCTGCCTGTGGGCTGTAGCAACTGGACTGTCATTTCAGTGTCTCCTCCTGAGCCCTGACCGTGGCTTGTCCCCTTTGCAATTCCAGCGATACATCGATGAAGTCGTCCGGACCTACACGTGGGCCCCTATCAAAAGCACCAATTACAGGTGAGCAGGGTGTGGCCGGTAGGAGAGGGTGGGACTCTGCTCCATCTCCTGCTAGCCTTTGAAGGCACAGAACTGCAGCGGGAAAGATCAGCTGGATGCCAGCCACCAGCTGAAGAGGGAGAAATGGGTGACCGGAGACTCTTGGAGGGGTCCGAGATAAATGGAACGATGGCTGGGAATCAGGAGATCCGGGTGTGGTCCCCAGCTCTGTCCTTCCTCAGCCTGCTTTTCTCAGGATTAGACATGCTCAGGTTTTTTAACCTGTCCTCACAGGTCCAGTTTTCTAAAGTTTTAATCATTTTTATTGCTCTGCTCTGGACCCTGTCCAAGTTGTCCGCATTTTTCCTAACGTGTAGTGCCCAGAACAGAACCCAGCACTTCAGCTGGGGCCTCACTAGTGCCGAGCGGAGCAGAACAAGGATCTTCTGTGTCATACGTACAACAGTCCTGTTAATACACCCCAGAATGATAGGAGCCTTTTTTGCATCTTTAACTCATGTTCAGTTTGATCCACTGTAACACCCAGATCCTTTTCAGCAGGACGACTACCTAGCCCAGAGGTGGGCAAACTACGGCCCACGGGCTCCTCCTAACCGGCCCCTGAGCTCCAGCTGGGGAGGCTGCCACCCCCCCAGCCCGCTGTCCCCCCCTCCGCTGTCATCCCTCCTCCACAGCCTCAGCAACGAGCAGCGCTCTGGGGGCGGGGCTGCGTGACAGCATGTCTGGATAAGGGGCAGAGGGTCTTGGGGGGTGGTCAGGGGATGGGGAATAGGGGGGTGGGTTGGATAGGGCATGGGAGTCCCAGTGGGCCTGTTGGGGGGGGGTGGCTAGGGGTTGGGGCAGTCGGGACAGGGAGCAGGAGGGTTGGATAGGGGGTGGTATCCAGCGGGGTAATTAGGAGGTGTGGGGGGTCTCTGGAGGGGGCGGTCAGGGGACAAGGATCAGGAGGCTTAGGGGGTGGGATCTTTGGGGGGGTTAGGGGCAAGAGGTCTCTGGAGGAGATAGGGGACAAGGAGCGGGGGGCTTAGATGGGGGGACTTAGATAGGGGGTGGAATCCCAGGGGGCAGAGTGGGGGGAGTCTCCAGAGGGAGTGATCGGGGACAAGGAGCAGTGGGGCTTAGATACTGGGTGGGATCCTGGGGGGGGGTCACTGGAAGGGGCGATCAGGGGACAAGGAGTGGGGTGGGGTGGGGTGGATGGGTTGGGGATTCTAAGGGGGGCAGTCAGGGGACAGGAAGTGGGTTGGAGTCGGGACCAGGCTGTTTGGGGAGGCACAGCCTTCCCTACCCGCCCTCCACACAATGTTGAACCCCAATGTGGCCCTTGGGCCAAAATATTTGCCCACCCCTGACCTAGCCAGTTAGTCCTTATTTTGTAGTTGTGCATTTGATTTTTCCTTCCTAAGTGCAGTATATTGCACTTGTCGTCTATCGAATCTCATCTTGCATCTTACGCTGCACTCAGAGACACCCGAATTTCATGACAAACATTCCTAATCTCACATCCCCATGTCATCAATTGCTCAGGGGTGTTACATAATCCTGAATGCAAGAAGATGTGTCCAGTAGATGCTCTTTATTAACCTGTAACTCACACTGCCTAAGGATTTGAACATAAGGAGCCTTGGCAGACTGAGCAGACAATGGATTTTTCTCTTCTTTAAACAAATTTGTAAAACCTAGGAAATCGCATTTTAAAAAACTTATTTTAATAAACCATTAGGGTTACACAGTTAAGAATTGGAAATTCAGAAAATCCCTAAGTTAAGATTGCACATACAACCTTCATTCTACCTTCTTATGCACAGACATTACAATACATGGTAATGTCGTGATCACCGTCTATTTGTCAAATACAAGATGGTCTCACAGAATTTTTGTTAAAGCCTTGTAAAATGTGCAACTCTGCAGATCCACAACAAGGGTTTTATACCGCAGGGAAAAGTGGTTGGATGTATTATTAGAGAACTAGTGTGTGATGAAGTAATTAATAAAGCAAGTCGGGAATTCTCCAGCAAAACTTTTTTCCATTAGAAAATGGCAATTCATCAAGACCAAAACTGTTGGTGAAAAAGGATCAGTTTCAACAAATCTCACAATTCCAAAAAGCACAGGGAGGAAAAAGTGTTCGGAAGTTGTCAAAATGTCTCGTTTCAACATTTTCAGACCAAAAAAGTTTTGTTTTGTTTAATTCGAAACAACTTTTTTAAAAGAAATGTTAGTTAATTGATGATTAAAAAGGAAATATAAAGTAAAAAAATGAAACATTTTGATTAACTCAATAACCAATTTATTTACCAGATTATCAGATTGTGAAAATTTTTGACATTTTGACATTTCATCCCAATTCAGGACAGGAAAAAAGTTTGAAATCCCCAAAATTCTCTTGAGATGGGAAAACAATTTCCTGCCCACCTCTAGTAAGTAGGGGTTTTAGGGGCAGAGTGAAAGTTGTGTGGGCCTCCTTTACCTGGCATTTTCTGACTTTGGCCAGGGAGTGGTGCCGCAGCCTGTTACATCCACTACAGTATATTGTAGTGTATCTTATTATTGCAAAACCGGCATCTTTGGCACTTGAGTTTTACTGGAGAAATAAGTCAAATTATCTGATGTCTGTCTCAGAATTTGATGGCCAGTGGCTATGACATTCCCATCTGTCATCTGCCATGGCCCGAAATAGTCACCAGCCAACCAGAGTCTCCCATTCACCTGCTAATATATGTGAAAGTAGAGGAGCAGAGCGCGAGTTGGGACTCGTGTGAATTCATGCCCGTGCATTGATCATGAAGGTTACGAACGCTAGCTGCCATGAGCAGGGAGAGAGGGCAGCAGCAATGGGGGAAATAAAACCGTGGCCCAATTTTCAGAGGTCCTAAGCTTCCCCCTCACCTCTCAGATCAGTGGGAGCTGCAGGTGCAAGCAATAGAAAAACAGATCTTGCTTGCTATGGCTTCTAGATTGAGCATAATCTGCCTTGGGGAAGGCTGCCATCTAGTGGGTGGACAGGTTCATTGTAAGTATATCTATTCCCTAGGCCTAGGGATTTCTGTGAAGCAGACTAGAGAAACTGCACAGGGTCCCTGCTCTGGAGAGCTGGCTATCTGATCCCGTGCATGACACAGCCACAAAACAGAGGGGCGGGAGAGTGGAAGGAAGTACAAAATGGGGGTCAAGAAGAGGTCAGTGCGCCCCTGTCTCAAAGGCTGGACACCCAGGCGGGGGCAGGGAGCCAGTCCCTGTGCTTATGGCTTGATAAAAAAAAAATATGGAGCTCAAATCCCTACAGGGCAATGAAAAGGGATCAGAGGAGTCCAGCTGCTTGGTGGCCTGTGGGAGCTGTGGGCTTCCCAGACACAACCAAACCAGTTCAGACAGAGAGGGCTGCCCATATGTGGGGAGGTGACACACTGGGCATTCTCTGCTTCCCCTGCCCATGCAGAACCCTGCGGAAAGGAGAGGAGGCAGACAGCTGTTAAGGAAGTGAAGGAAGCACCACCTTGTGGGAGAGGGACAGGAGCAGAGAGGAGATGACAGGGCTGACAATGGACAAAATGGGGGGTAGATTAGGGAGGCAGCCCCAAAACCACAATCCCCCTCCCCAAGGCCAGAACTGCCCCCGTCTCAGGCTTCCACCCTGTTTCGGGATCTAACCCTAAATGGCCATCCTGGCTCTCCCCCGTACTCCTTCACTCCCCTTGTCCTCACTCCCATGCTAGCATCCCTCTCCCAGCGGCCTCCAGGACCCTGGTCGCCACTGACTTCCCCATCAGCCCATCTTGTTTCTGGGATTTTCAGGGAACAGGCTCTAGAAGCTTGGGAGGGCCCTGTGTGGGAAATCAATGCTGGGGTCTCACCTTCAAATAACATACCGCATGGAGCTGGGCAGAACCTGGTGGCTAGGACAGCCCCAGCTCTCATTGATCCGAGAGAGCACAGCCCCAGGCAGGTGGGGTTCTGGGTCCCCAATAGCAGAAACACCCTCCTGGATCTCCCTGCGGCTACCAGGAATGGAAGAGTGGGGGGGGGGGGCCTCTAAGACATCCACCTGGCTGAATCCTGAACCCCCTGGGATGGACTTTGGGTGCAGCCCCTGGGAGGGAAGAACTGGATTTGGATCTCTGTATCCAGTCAGCTAAAGGGAATGTACTAGTTAAAGACACTTTCAAGCCATCTGTCCCTATATCTAGTGGGGGAGTGGGGTGGGAGAGAGCGTGTTCCAAACATTCCTTCAGTCTAACAATCGTCGGTGGGGTTAGCATGTTCTGGTTTTGATCCTGAGAACTGCCCCTGTTCTCAGTGGGGCTCTATGTGGGTCCCAGGGTAGCTCGCAAACGCAAGGACAGAGCCTATGTCCGGGTCACTTCCTGCTCTGAAAACAGACTGCCCAGTGACTCCTAAAGGATCAGGCCCCAGATGTCCCCAATTACGCTGTCAAACACTAGTCTAGAACAACGTGTTGGGTGAAATCCTGGCCCCTCTGGAGTCCCAGGGCCAGGATCCTACCCCTAGATCCCCAGGATCCTACTCCTGGGAAATAGTTTGACAGCCAGGCTAGAAACATGCTGATTTCTTCCTTCCCTTCTACAGCCTGGGGCTAGCCTTGCCACCTTATAGCACGTACTACATCCGGGCAAACCTCAGCGACCAGATTCTCCAAGTGAAGTGTAAGTAGACACTTTCCTTTTCCTTTTGCCCTTTCATGTGCCCTTTGACCCTGAACCTACCAGCTGGTACAGAGAATGACCAATGGGGGGAAAATAACCAAAACGTGTGCTACTAAAATGAATCATAAACATTTCAAAATAGAGACGAACGATGACATTTAAAACAGAAGGTTAATTGTCTGCCTGGGAATGCAAGGGTTTTGGACTTAGATTTCGCATTTTAAAAAATCCCTAAAACAAAGTGTTTCCTAAAAAAAATACATAAAGACCCCTCTGGAGGAGATGAGCTTGACATGCTGATGTATATGCTTTCGATGTATTAGGTGATAATTCTGTAGCAGCCAGTTACTTTGAAAGCCTGTGAAAATTTGCATGTTTTATTTTCGTTAAGATTCCTTTGGGTTTTGTTTTAAACCACTTTTGTTTTTATGATTTAAGTTTTGGTCGGTTGATTTTGTTTTTAATTAATTTATAATTAATCTATGTACGTATGTGTTAACCTGCGCACCTCTCTCTCTCTCTCTCTCTCGTTCTACGCCAGAACTGTCCTTCCACTTCGGGATACCAGTCGCTCCTTAAGGGAGTGAATCAGGCTTCCTCCTCCATCTTTCTCTCCCTCTTTTCTCTCTCCCTCTGTCTTTGTCTGTCTCTCTCTGCTGCCCACTGTCCCTTTCTCTTTCTGAGCACCCTGCTGAATTCATAGTTCCTAGTATAGATCTTGCCTGGGGTTTGATTTTATTCACAGTAGGAATTTGGAATGAACCAACACAAAATCCAGCTGGAGTCGTCTCCCCAGGTTTGGTTGCTCCCAGGGTTCCTCTTCAAGGAGTTGCTCAGCCCACACCTTAGGTCCTCGCTCATTAGATATATCTAGGTGGGGCAATGAGCCATCTGCATCAGTCAGTAGAACCCATGTAATCCTTTCCTAGCAGGAACAGCATTTGCTAGCCTGCAAACACTGCCATCCTGTTACCTACTTCCCTCCGACAACCGTGCCAACATGTCCGGTGGTATCCTCTCCACTGCAAGCCTCATTGGGATCCAACTCCTGCAAAGCCCTGTGATAGCCTGCGTCTTGGCCTTTTGGCTGGGAGTCAATCCCATGACTCCATGGACATCTCATGGACTCCAGGAGCAACCAGTGGTGTATCCAGTCTCACCCCATGGCAATGGGTGATGGGAGCCAGGGCAGTGCCCCTCAAGGAGATGCCCATGGGCTCTGTCACTTGGAGGAGTCGGGGCTGTTCTGGCACCAGTGTCTGCACCCTGCGTCTGATAGGTGCTCGCTCTGGCTGCTCAGCCTCCATGTAGAAGTTGTCATGTGTTGCCCAGGCTGTGCCAGCATAGATGGCTGGGGCCATCAAGCCCAGCTTGCTCTGGGACAACTACGGCCGTCAGTTCTATGGTTCATGATGTGAGCTCAAGCTGCCCAGTGGATCAGTTGCAGTTCACTGACTAATGGCTGGGCTCAGCCCTGGAGCACAGCTCCTCCAAATGCAGCCAGCCCAGGGTAGCAACTAGGAGGGCCTTGTAGCTGTCCTCACTCAAGACCTGCTTTGCAGCTTAAGTCTGACTCGCTAAAAAATGGGATAAAGGTAGGGCTCAGAATTCCTCAGCAGGTGCCACTTGGAGATGAGCAGGTAGGCTGCAGGGGCCTCATCGAGCCCCGTGTTGGTTAGGGAAGGGCTGGCACTCACTGGCCCCAGTGCTCCCTGGGGAAGGAGCAGCTGCAACTTCTGCTCCAGGAAGAGCAGCTGCTATTCTAGAGGTGGGAGCGAGACATGCTTCTGCTGTCTCTGTACTGCAGCTTGAGCCAACTACCCCCTCAGGATCACCTGCAGAAGGGGGATCAAAAGAGTTTTGTGATCTCCCCCCACAGCACATGTTACTTCCCCGTCTTGCTCTATAAACACCTCACACAAGGTGCTGTGAGTCAAAACATACCCCCTTCCTAGAGGTTGGATTTACGCACAAAGGGAGCTTGCAGTGACCCACACGACATCCAGGCCAAGACTTCTCCACAGACATGACGGCTCCTGGGATTCCTCGTGGAGGACTGCTCAGCCCACACCCTAGGTCCTTACTCTCTCAGCAGCCACTTACATCAGAGTGAGATAACAGCCTTCAACATCCTCCCGTTCCCTGTCTTGAGCGCTCTATCCCCCTGCCTATCTCTGTATACCTTTTTCCTTCTCTCGCCTTCCTTCCTTCTCTGTCTCTGTGCCTCTGGTGTCTCCCGTCTGGTGTCTTTTAACCTTGTCTTTTTGCATGGTCTGCTAACTCAGTGAGAACATTTCTATATCAAGACTGTTGCAACTGTTTGCTACTGACTTTCATTTTTATTTTGATTATATAAATATAGATCGATTGTAGTGCTCTAGTTATATCTATACTTTTATTATTATTTTACTGTGGCCTTTTTTCTTTTCTTTTTTTTTATGTGGTTTTTTTGCAAGAGGTTTCCTTTCGGTCTGATTATGATACACAATATTTTTATTCAAACAAAAATTGAATAAAATATTGTTTGTGCCCTCCCTCCTTCCTCCTTTCCACCCAACCCTCTCCCCCCCCCTTTTTTTTTTTTGTTTGTTGTTTTTTTCGTTTGTTTTTTTCTTGCTTTCTCTCTCTGGTGGATTCACACAGTACCAAACATCAAAATGAAGGGCAAGTATTTTCAGTCTTAGACCACTAACCCTTCACCACCACCACCACCCGTGTCCAGTACCCCCACCCCTCACTCCCACCCTTCACTGACTCCCCCCCACCTTCCCCACCCAGCCTGCTTGCCCATTTCCTGTGCCCGTTTGCCACACCTAACCTTGCAAACCTCCACCAAACTGTTCCTTCCTCCACTCCCTCCCTCCAGTTCTTTCCCCTTTATTTGAAAGCAACATGTCTTGTTATGTTCATGAGAGCTTTGTCCCTATTTATCTCTGCACTCCTTCCCTGTGCATTGCTCAGAAATTTGAATTGATATTGTTAAAGAGTCCATCTCCTATGGAATTGTTATGTTTTGATTCAGCAAGGTTTTTGTAGCTAGTTTAATATCCTGCTCTTCCGCCTTCCCCAGCCCCCTTTCTTGTTCTTCTTTCCCTCTCTCACGCCTTCCCTACAAATCTCTCCTCCTCCCATCCTTGCTCCTGTGCGTCCCTCCTCTTCAAGACAACTCAAACTGAATGGGATAGGGCTGTGCAGAGACCTCCAGACTCAGTGGTGCTTGGAACTAGATCCAGTGATTACTTAAAAACTAAGAAGAAGAAGTGTTAGACCTCCTGAGTGGGGAGATGTTGGCTGAGCAGGAGAAAGGGGCTGGAATCTCAGACAGGTCCATAACACGCATGAATCAAAGCTTTTCTTCCAGGATCAAATCTCAGCTATCATATTAGGAAGGCCGCAGATTGTGTGTCACTGCATGGTTTCAGTCCCAGCTGTGATTGTGTCATGCTGGTCCACATGCTGAGTTGCACTGATTTAACTCCAGGTGTGATGTTAGGCCAATTTAGTTTAATGGGCGAGTGAGGACTCTCTTATGGTTTAAATCCAAGTTATTATGGTTTAGTTTAAGTGGATTGGGGAAGGGTTTATCCCCAAATGAACAGCTCTTAAACCTAAATACGTGTGTCCATGTACTGCAAATGTGTGTGTGTGTGTGTGTAGAGAAGGCCTAGGGGTTCCGAGCTAGCTGGAGCCACCTGAGATATCCTGGGTCTGGTGGCACCAAGGGTGGAGTTGGCTGGCACAGTGTATTCAGGTCAATGAGTCTAGGTGTATACAGTACAATCTGGTGTGATGATGGACCATCTGCTTGGACATGAATTTCCCACAAAGCACTGGAGCCCTGAGTCAATGTCCCTTGAAATCAATGGGAGTCTTTCCATTGACTGCAGTGGCCATTGGATCAGGATCTAAGAACGTCTTCAGTGGAAAAATAAAAGGGGAGGGGGGAGGTTTGGATGGAGCTGTCCTTCCATGGTTTCCTTTTTCTCCATCCTTTGTGTAGCTCAATTTAAAGGGCCAGACACTGAGAAATGCAGAGCAACTAGCTGGTCACCTCTCAGGATGTGGCCTAGTATAAGCACGGCTTTCCAGAGATTGGACCAACTCCTACAGTCTTTACTCAGGCCAAACTCCCATGGATTTCAGCAGGAGTAGGGGCTGAGTCAGAACTTCTGAATTTAACCCAGCAATCCACCCCACTAGTCTCCCAGTGGCATTAGTGGTGCTCCATCCCTGAACCCTGGGCAGTGGGACAATATTTACATTTCAGCATCTGGCTTCACCGCTTCTCTGTTTGTGATACAAACAGAGAGGAAATGACTGGTCCTGCCCAGGCACTAGGAAAACATGGTCCTGCCTTTTGAGGAGAACTGAGTCTGAAAACCCTGTCACCTAAATCCAGAGATGTCAGGCAGCCAAGGACCCACTCTGCCTCTCATGCTTTCAGAACCAAAAGAAGACATGTCAGGGTCTGGGTCACGGGCACATTTACTCTCAGAAGCGTTGGTATGACACAGAGGGAGAGCACAGATGGGACTGAGGGCAGGATTTGGTTCAGTGACTCCATGAATAAGGCTGTCTAATGCGTCCCTGGGAAAGAGGTATTGAAATACTTTGTGAAATCATAAAACCATAGAAACATGGGGCTGGAAGAGACCTCAAGAAGCTGTCAAGTCCAGTCCCCTGCGCTGAGGCAGGACTAAGTGACCCTGGACCAGCCCTGACGGGTTTGTCCAGCTTGTTCCTGGCAACAGGGATTCCGCAACCTCCCTTGGACGCCTGTTCCAGAGCTGAACTACTGTGATCGTTAGACAGTTTTTCCAGATATAGACCCTAAGTCTTGCTGCAGGTTTCCCCCATTACTCCTTGTCTACCTTCACTGGACATGGAGAACAACTGATCCACATCCTCATTACAAAAGCCCTTCTTCCGTTTGAATAACAACAGGTCCATCCTCAGTCTGCTTTTCCAGATCCTGTAGGATTCGTTAAAGTCCAAATGGTGAAAACGTTGGCCTGACGCTGTGCCGCATGGAGGGCCTGACCCCAAACCTGTCAGAGTCAATGGATAGGCTTTGAATCGGGACCATGATCAAGTGAAAAGCACAGCCCATGGGTTTAAAGTAATGAGATAACATGTGGAAAATTGACATATCTCCCCAGTCGCATTCTCTGCACCTTCTGAGGTGTGCAGATGGTGGGGAATGGGGAGAACGTGCCTCTCGTTGCCCTCCTTCCCCCACTCCCACCCCACGTCCACCAAGGAGACCCACAACCCCACTCCACAGTGCATTGAGCAGAACCACTGGAAGTTACCCACTCGTGTATCAGTTCCCACAGCCAGGCAGAGAGGAGAGGCTCAGAGGCTTGGGAGGGATGGACAGACACAGAGAGGGGCACAGATCCATAGACAGACAGACACAGAGGAAGGGGAAGGAAGGAGAAAGGTAAGGGGAGCGTTGCCCTCAGCCCTGTTCTATCAGCCTTGAGTTGCCTCTTCCCAGTGACCCTGTAATGGCAATGCTGATGGAATAATTACTAGTGTTTTTGTATTCCTTTCCTCTTCCTCCTCTCATTGGCTTGTATCCAGACCCCGCCTTACAGAAAACAACAGTCCAACCTATGGCTGTGCTGCCTGGCAAAGGGCCTTGTGTGTCTTGCAATGCACTGTGGGAAAACATAGTGGGGAGGGTGAGGAAATGCTCATAGGGCTAACATCTGAATATTTATGTGTATGTAGCTACATATGAAAAATGCAGACAGGGTGTACTAGTTGAGCCTGTGAAGAGCTGGCAACAGCCATCCCCGTGTGGGAGCAAGGTGAAGGACCATGCCCTGCTGGACTAGCCACTTGGGCCAACTGGTTTCCCTAACCTGTTTTCCTCCTTGCCTTCCAAACTGCTTGGGTCATCCGGGAGACTTTCCTCCATCTCCCGTCTCCATATATGGTGCTCTAGCGGTTGTCTAAACCAGAATCCATCCTCCAGGGCCACAGTAGTCCAGCCCAAGGTTTCCCTGCAATTTTTACAGGTGAAAACCCTGCACTCACACAAGTATTCCAGACTCAGGTCACCCCACCCCATTGGCTCCCATGGGATGACTCATCTGAGTATCAGGAGTAAAGGAGGCAGGACCAGGCTGCAAGTAACATCCATGATTGGTCCAGAAAGCCAGGGTATCTCCAAACACCCAGTGCCATACCCACCATTAAGGAAAGAGAAATCATGTTTAATATGACTGATAACCCCTCACCTTCACTCCTCACCCAATCCCTGCCCAATGACCGTGGGACACCTTAGCCTTTGTTAGAACTGAAAATCAACGTTTCTACTTTCAGCAACCCAAGGGTTTTCTAGTCATGGGTGTGGCCTCTGCCTTTCCAAACAACTACATGGATCCTGGCTGACTCCTCCTTCGTTTTACACTCCATCAGGTTCTCTCCTGGACCCACTGTGCCAGGCTTCAGCAACACATTGCCCCCTGGGGCAAATATCTCCCGTATTTGTAGACAGACAGCCCCAGGCTTTGTACCGAGAAGATGCAATGGCCACATGACCAGGAGATAATGGCAGTGAAAACCACTAGCACCAAGGAGAGCTAGTAGGATGCTAGGATGCAGAACAGGGAATGAGGGAAATGCAGAGAGAAAACATTGGGGCCCTCAGCTTGGGTCCTTGAATCTGCAAGAGCCAAAGTGGAAAACCTCAATTGGAAGAGCATGAAGATTAGCCTAGGCTTCTCCGACATCCCCTTCAGATCCTCTCCCCCACCCACCATCTTAATCCAGATTTGGAAGGATCCATTGCAGCCTGACCAAGGGGGGTGGTTATATAATGGCAGAAGGAGCAACACTCCCACAGAGCATTGCATTTGACTTTTATTTGGTAGGTAAGTCTTTGGTTGGACTGTCTTCATAAAGGACCCTGGTTTGGCCATGTTGATGCCTGAACAATGATTTTTATTACCAAAAAAATTGTTGTAGTAATTCTCTTCATATACAAGCATAGCATGTGGTTTCTTTTCGTTCTTAACAATCCTCATAAGAGAGAGATGCCCATATGACCTACTGAACATGCATATATATATATATATATATATGTGTGCACATATATATATGTATGTGTGTATATGTAACTATACGGCCCGTATTCATACATATACAACAGAGGAAATATATTGCATTTCAGAGCACAAACCAAAAAAAAAAATCCAGTCAAATTACCAAATCTTTCTAATGTTGGCAACATATTGGCTATAACTCTCCCTCTTGTGCGATGCTACAGTTACCAACAGAATTCCCCTTCCTTTCTCTCTTGTTAAAAATCAGTCAACTGTTTGATCTCTTTTGTTTATTCCTCTCTCTCTCTCTCTCTCTCTCTCCTCTCTCTCTCTCTCTCTCTCTCTCTCTCTCTCTCTCTCTCTCTCTCTCTCTCTCTCTCTCTCTCTCGTATTCTGAGACCAAAGCCTCTTCCTTCGTTTGAAACCCCCGCCGGATAACGTTGCCTTTCTGTTGCAGATTTTGAATTCCTGCTGCCAAACAGCTTTGAGTCCGAGGGACATGTTTTCATTGCTCCCAGGTAGCTTTGCGTGTGCGCTTGCTGAGATGTCCATCTAAACACGCTCCCCACGCTAACCCCAGGGCTAGTTCAGCTCCCCTCTTCCCATTTCCACCTCCACCGCTACAAATCTCCCCTCTCATCACCCTTCTTCTCCAGAACTGACGCCACTTCATCGTGCCTGTCTTACTCTTTGTCTTTTGTGTGTGTCGTGTGCCTCTCTGAGACGGTCGCTGCTACCTGCACTCTACTGAGACTCCACCACAGTTGGCAGCCCGTGTCTATCTTCTGTTCAGTTATATACCCTGGCACAATATATATGTATAGCTGTATATGAGGCGTATATACATGTACATATATAGGTATAGTTTCTGAAAAGTCTCGCAGTGCAGCAGACAACCCCAGAAGTCATAGCGGGATTGCTGTGGCATCATACAGTATGTTGGCTGTGCAGGTCAGACTGGTCAATTATGGATAATATTTGGTTCAAGTTAAGGTCCTTTTTTGAGACAAGAGAACGGCAGATTTGTTCAGGAGCCAGGCCTGAGTTTCTGCAGACAAGGTCCCTCAGTGTCCATCAGATAGTTTCAACCAATCATTTTCAGAGCTAGGGTCTCTCGTGTCAACGATTCTTTATTCAGCTCATGTAATTGGCTGCCTCAGTCACATGGCATTTCTGGTCACTAGTTGGTTGACCAAACATGTTTGATTTTAAATGGCAGAATAACAAGTAGCACTTAACACACTTTTGGCATGAATTTTTGAAGAAATAATAGTTTGACTAAAATTTGTGGATGTCTTAAGAGTTGCGAGCGCTTTCACAAATGCTGGGTGGTGGTTTGAACACTCTTGAATCAGAATGATACATGTTATTTAGTGAAAATTTTACCAATCAAGTAGTTCACCCAGCTCCACTCATATTGAAAAGTCTAATAGGAGGTAATAGGAATTAGACTCAGAGAAATAACTCTAAAAACTGATAGGGCTTAATTGATAAGGAACTCCTTTATGCCAGATGTTTTTATTTTGTAGAATTCTGTAGCAGGGACAGAAATTTCTATTAATATCTATAGGAAAACATCTATAGAAATATTGGTCACACTTTTTACTAAGGGTATATTTATAAAGGGTAATAAATGGTTAATAGATGTTTTAATAAATGGTTGATACAGTTGTTATAGAGTCCATAGGTCAATAGATTGCTTATAACCACATCTTAGAATCATTTGTAATACCTACTGATTTGCTTATAACAATCTATAAGATATACTACCCATGTCTGTAACATGCTTATAACATTAATTATTCATTCATTGACCCTTAATAAGACATTTATAAATGTACCCTTAATATAACATGGGTCTCAAATGGGATTATTTTCTTTTAAATACAATAGGACTTTTCCAGAAGGGTAATGTTCGTTATGAGGCATAGAGTCAATATTAATGAGACACTTAAGGAGTGTGAAATTTAAACAGAGATGGTGTCAACTAGAGACATAAAATTTCAAAGCATATGTTATTAAAAAATAACCCAACTCACATCTTATGAGAATCTACGATACATTATAGACTCCAACTTCAGCTCCCAGCATAGAACATTGCCAAAAGCTCTTGATGAATTTCTAGTTGTTTATTAGAAATCCATTGCGTTACCAATGTATCGTTCATGGATGTTAGAGATGGGCCCAATCCAACAGTCCTGAACTTTGGACTGTTTGAAATTCAGATCTAAATGATGTAGTTCATAAAGCAGAAGATAAATTTGGAATCACCTTATAGTGATTTATTGTATATTAACCATTTTTCTAATAACAAGTAAGAATCTTCCAGTTTGAAATCTGTTCTGTGAATGTTCCTTGCTCCAAACTGGTATCAATACTGTGACACATCAGAAAAAAAATAGGATCTTGTGTTGTTGCTTCTCTGACCTACAAGGCCTATGATATCCTTGGGGACCAAAAGGACTGTAAGATGTCCCAGGAGGACCATATGAGATGACATGAGTGTCAATAAGACTGTATGATATCCCATCAATTCCAATATGTCCCCTGGCAATTTTCAGAAACCATATATCATCTATTAATATCTCTGTGCGTGTGTGAGCACATATATCTGTACGCATTTGTGTAGATATATAGGTGGCTATAGTTAAAGATGACCTGGGGATGCCTATAGGTCTTTGAGCAACAGAGGGGTGTGGGAATCTACAATGTGTTCTAGCCATCATGTGAAAAGCTTAGAAGATGGAAGGGGAATGATAACTTCCATCATGTTGGAGGAGTGGAAAGAGGAGACTTGGACCTTGCACAGTGCAGCAGGAAATTAAAACCATATGGCTTCCCCACACAGCTGCCCACACAGAGAGGGGACTTTATGCCCCTCCAGAGAAGCCCACATTTACATACACACACCCCTGTTGTTAGTGCTGTTATACTATAAGCATGCCTGCCACATACAGATGCATCTCCATTGCTGCTCTTTTCAAGTACAATCCATCCAAACAGCACTGCGTCCTCTGGATAGTTTTGCACAAAAGTGTCCTTTCCTAAGAGCCTTGGTCAGATCGCTGTGCACGCAGCGACCTACCAATGCCAAAATGGTGGATACATGTGAAATTGAGTCCCTGCTTCAAATATGTAAAGACCAGCAGGAAAGTGGGAGAGCACCGAGTTTGTGACTTTTCAAGCCATGGCTTTGCAGGAAATACAGAGACTTTCCCTGGACTGTCACAGAATGGCCTCAGCCAAAACATTGGGATCCAGTAATTTTTCTCTCCCTCCCCTTATATCAGACCCCAGGCATTCACAAATCATGCATCAGGCCCCTGACAAATCAGGAGAGTTTCCAAAATAATCCACCTGGGGTTCTTTTTATTTGCCTCGTGGTGGGTTTTCAAGCTTTTCTTCACAACCACAAAGGCCAGAAACTTACTTCTCTTAAATTTGAGAGCCAAGATTCTCCCAAATCCCAGGCCTCTGGGAGCTGGAGATTTAAGAAAAAAAGCCTAATGTCAAGCCTTGCAATGAAATCACGAGAACAGTCAACCCTTTCAGTAATATGTTTTTAAAATGCTACTGTATTTTACAGTGAAGGTCTCACAGCACTAGAGTTACTTCAGTGCCAGTCATGAGTCCACTCTTTAGAGGGATGATGCACTCCGATCACCTCTCCTGGGGTGTTTTGATATGGTAAGAAAAGGAGTCACACCTGCTGCATGCGATCACAAGTTGCAGAGCTGCTTAAAGATGGGATGCCCAGGCGTTCCCTCCCACCACTTTGTTTCTCCCCGGGAGTCACTTCAGCGTACACCGGAGCCAAGCCCATGAAGGGCAGTCCAGCTGATATGAGCCTCAGACCTGGGCCTGCTGGGTGTCAGGATATGCTCTAGGCTAATATCAGGGTCAGGCAGTGGTGAGCATCAGTTGTCCTCATTAGTCAGGTGTTGTGAGATGCTCCCACTCGACCGGGCACCCACATATCCTGCCATCTGCTATCCTGTGGGCATGGATCTGCCTCCTTCCTAGCACATTTGGTCCTTCAGCATAATTACACAGATGGCTTAAAATAGAGCAGTAATACTTGAACTGATTAAACAAGGCTAGAAAGCCCTGCAGGTGGCAGGACCCAATCTGCCCCATGCCAGGGGAACTCAGCCGCAGTCTCAGCCAGTGAGCCCAATGCCACAGAGCCAAGAGTTTGTAAAGACAGTCCTTACATTGACCCGTTCCCGTGCACTTTGCACCTTTCAGGCAACAGCAGCTGAAAGTTGCTCCCCACAGCAACCTATCCCTGGAGGTGATGACAGGCTGGCAGTGAAGGACAATATCATGCCAGTGTAACCCTCGGGCTGAGTGTGACACAGGCCTCCCCATGGTGCCCTGTCTGCAGAGATGAGGCTGTTCCAGACACCAGCGTGGGAGCCCTGTCAACCTGTGCTGTTAGCTCCGGAGGTCCCCGGTTCAGCCCCGGCGCAGTGGCCAAGATAGCAGCCCTGACACCAGAACTCACGGGTACGAGGAACCTGGCGTGACTGAGGCAGCCTGATACCTGGGGCCTTGGCGGCGGGACGCCATGGGAGCCCAGCAGCTGGAGACAGCAGCTGTCGGGGAAGTAGCATCAGCACGGCTGGAAGCAGGTTTAAAAGCGGTTGGTTTCTCTTTCCTGAGTGACACATTCCAGCCGTGGGTATCTGGGAGACAGGAACTCCCAGCGTGGGCTGAGGTGGAACCCAAAAAGGAGCTCGCTCAGGGCAAACCTAGACTGAGCCAAACTCATCCCCTTGACTTCAGCAAAGTTACTCCAAGCATGAATATTGTCAGCTCCAAGCTACATCCTCAGCGGGTATCAATCAGCGTATAGCACGACATTCATTTACCCCCATTGAGAATCTGGCCCTATATAATTTCATACACTTCACACCCAGACACACACATGCAATCATACCTCTCACACACACCATCCAGTTTATTCTTTTAAACTATCAATTACCTTCATTTTCCAATGCACCACAGGACAGGACTCCAGGCCAAGTGCGTGCCTACAGTCCAATATCAGCACATTGTAGGGGCTGGGACGACAACTGACCTCCAGCAGCTACTGGGGGTGTTCTTTGCAGAGAACAAACACATCTATGCCAGATGTACATTTTCTTATACACAGCTAATCCAGCACCTATCTATCTATATAAAAGGTACAGATATGTATAACGAGTGTGTGTGTGTGTGTGTGTGTGTGTGTGTGTACCGGTATTTCCAATACAGTGACCTGGGTAAAGCATGGCTGGCCATCTTATTTTCATGTTGCTAAGATGAGAGCAGCTGTGTGCAGTGGAAACTGTGCCACCAATGAGACAGATCCCAGAGCTGTCTTTCTGCCTCCTCCCTCCCTGCCCCTTCCCTCTGCTCCTTCCAAGAGCAGAGTCGACAAAAGCAGTGACTGAATGCAAAATACAAACAACTGACTCGCCAGAGATTTTGCTTCCGGAGGTTGCTTTCTTGTTGGTGAGGCTAACTTGATGGGCATGTGGCTTGCTGTGACTGGAGCATACAAGCAGCAACCCCAGCAATGGGAACGTATTTGTCAGCGCACACGGTAAGATGGGCACTTGATGAATGGAGCACGAACCAGAATCGATTTAATAGTCTTCCACTTCTCCCTGTATCTGGTAATCCCTAAGCTCTTTATAAATTCATCCTCACAACCCTCTACCTGAGGCAGGTAGGTATAGTTATCCCTATTGTACAGATGGGGAAACAGACCTGGAGCAGTAAGGTGGCTTGCCCAAGGTCACACTGCGAGTCAGTGGCAGAGCCAGGAAAGGAATGGTGGAGTCTTCTCTCCTATATCTGTTGCTCTACCCAATAGAAAACACTCCCTCAGTCTCCAGTCATCAAGTGTTTAACCTACTGTGTGCTCCACCACTTTACCTGCTCACGTCACCAGCGCTCCTGGCCACATGGTCAAATCACAGGATACCATCTGCAGCATTCGCGATTCTAATGCTGTTCATATTCAGGAGTCTCTCAGTCTACTGAATTGTTCATCCTGAGCCCATAGACAGCCATGGCTTATCCTCCATGTGCAGTAAGAATTCATGTGTTTGGGGGTGTGGTGGTTTTTTTGCAAACACCTAAATAGCTGCTGGCAGTTTGGTAGGTGTGGATACTTCTGAGGCCATCACAATCAGCCCTCAATAGCCACAATGCAATAGCATAAAAAATACGTACATCAGGGCACATTCATGCACCCGTTTGTAACAGAGTCTGTAACGTAAGACATTGCAGCCTGAATGCCATCAAACATCATTAACCAGTATTGCAAGCTCAGTAAGAGGCATCCTTCCGTGCTGTAGAATTGGATTCTCAATGGAGTGGGCCTACAAAAGAGAGACCAGTTGCTTCTTAAGGTGACGGGATTTCATGCACATGGTTATTGAAACCTAGGCTTCTCCAGGTCCACTGAAGAATTCCTGTCTTGAACTGTGAAGCCCACACTTACTAAAATGACGACATGAGAAAGAAACTAGAGTCACATTCAGTCCTGGTCTAATCAGGTGCAACCCAGGCCTGGAAATAGACACCTGTGGTATGTAAGTCAAGGGAAATTCCTCCCAGACTTAATGGTGTCAATAAAAAAAATTCTTATTAAACCCTGGGCCTCTTTTAGGCTATGCCATGGCATCTGGAAGCATCTGGTTTTCTATTGGAGCAGCACCTGAAGTTGTGTAGATCAGGTGTTTTTTGGAGAAGGTGCCCTAGCGCGAGAGGCCTTCAAACACCAAACCACATCCATCTCCTCCAGCCTTGTTGCCATCTCACCTGAACACCTACTTTCCACAGTTTTCCTCACCAGTGTTAGGGTTCACTTGTGGCAGGAAGACAACCGCCAAGTCTTAGCTAATTCACCTGCGGTGACACTTTCAGCAATCACACGTTAGCTGGATTTTGCAGCTGCATGCACAGGGTGAGTGCAAAGGGGCCTTCAACTCCATGGAAGGACTGAGAGAAAAACTACCACTGGGTCTTGTGTCAGCCAGTGATGAGAGTTTGGTGACTTTTCCAAGGCCTCGTCCCATTAAGTCACCTCAAAGCTAGAGCTGGGATCAAGAGCCAGCTTATCAATTCTGTAACTCCCTTGCCTTCACCCTTTATAAGAGCCCATCTTAGGCAGTCCAGTAAATAGTGCTTGGGATAGGTGCTGCATAAGGTGCCTTCGGGGTGTTCTGATAGGTGCCAGTCACCCATAGAAAGAGAGGCAGGTTTGAAGATCTCACCTCACTTGGTGTTCCCTTCAGAGGTCTTTTATGGCCCTTCCAAAGGCCATCCCTGAAAAGCCTCATCCTTCTGTGCTGAGGTAACTGTCTTTCGAGGGGCTCTTGCCACCATTCTGGGCAGTAATGTCAGAAGACATGATACTGTTTTGCCAGGTGACACCATCTTCCTGTCATAGCAGCTGGCACTAGCTTTGTCACTCCAGGTGAGGCTGCCCTTCCACAGGTTCCCGTTGACATTCCAGTGACAGGACACTGCTTCTGGCTACTTCCCGTAGCCCTTGCAGCAGTGATAGTCACCCCTACAGCAAGTGAAAGCAAGTAATTGGGTGTCATCTGATTGCTTCCCCCACGTCTCAGACCCCAGAGGCAGGTGGTTCCTTTTGTGAAGTTTCAATCAGAGTACACTTGTGGGCCCTTTTCAGGTTGCAGAGTACTGTGGATATTCCTGGTGTGTCTGGTCTGCATGCTGAGAGAAGGTGCAATGGTGCAACCATCACACTATCTAGTACTCACATGCGTGGCCAGCTGAGCCCTGGTACATTGACAACAAAGCCGCAGGATTTGTCATGACAAGGATCAGTGTAAGGGAAGGAGCCTTGGACAATTGACCAAACACCCGCTGGGGCTGAAGAATGTGCGACCATCTTATTTCTGCCCATTGAATCCAAGAACCAAAAGGGAAATCTAAAAGCAGCCAGTGATCTCTAGCTTAAATGAGCAGACACGGAGCGATCTGAGGGTGCAGTGACTGCTCATAGGGTACTGCCACTCAGTGACATTAGCAAGCCCAGTTGGTGGTGGTGCTCTGCCATCGCAGCGTTAGCAGCCTTCCCCCATGGTGTTTGATGGCATGGCTGACAAAGTATCAAGATAGCCAGCAGCGGTGTCTGACCCAGGGTCGATATGGGTGATAAATTGCAGTGTGGTGGCTGGCTCCACTGAAATTGGCCACTTACTCTCATAAACTTCCAGTGGTTCTTGGGTGATGATACAGTTGCCACTATGGGAAGCCGGAATGTGCCGTTTTCTGGTTAACATACACGCTTCCATGCAGCCCATACAATAGCGCAGGCCCATTCGGTGAGACGTTCACACATCCGCCCAACATCTGCCCCTTGAACATATTCACCAGCACCTCCTCACACATGTGTGTATGATCTTCCTCATAGACACATCTGAGCACAGAACCTACACACATGCACAAACCCATGTGTGCACACACATATAAGGGGCTGCATACATATACCCCTCCCAGACACACTCACGCTGCACATGCAGCCTCAGGAACAGAGAAGCACAAAGGTATCAGCTCACAGGTAGCCCTTGCACGCCCACCCGTATACAGGCAGCCCTGTGCGCCCGCACACACGCACACAGACAGGATTGCACCCGTCCTCAGCAGGAGAAAAGTGACGGTAATTTTTTCCTCCTTCCAAACGCCAAATCTTTTCACCCTAATCCCAGAGAATATTGCAAAGACCTTGACCTGTCGGATAACAACACAGAATTCCTGGAAAATTTTATCGCCCTCATGGAAAAGGTGACCCCAGACTCCAAACAGTGTAAGTACCACCAGGGCCAGCCTGGGCAAAGCTGTCCTGGGCTTCTCTCGGGGAAGAAAGGGAGGGGGTTGGGTTGGGAAGGGTCACAGCAGGCCGAGAGGATGGATAGGGCGTAAACGGTTAAGGACACCTGTCCCGATCAACAGCTGACTCAGCTGGCTGGGGCACACGCCTGGCAGGGCTGAGCTCCAGGTTGGTATCGGCTCGTGGGCCCTGATGCCAAGCAGGCATTGGTCCTAGCCACAAAAGCAGCACAATGTGTGATAGTCTGTTCCTAAGAGAGGGCCAGCCAGGCTGCGGCAGTAGGATGTGGTGCGGAAGGGCAGGAATGAGAGTGTCAGCCAAGCTGTGGTGGGAATCCAGGGTTGGAATAGCAGAGAGGGCTGCAGATTGGGATTGAGGAGCGTCAGCAGAGCTGGGGGGATGAAGGACTGGTATTGCAGGAGGGCTTCAGGGCAGGATGGAGGGGCATTGACAGAGCAGTGCTGGGCTAGCAAGGAGGTTGCAGGGTGGCAGTGAGCTGTGTATGGAGAGCCTAGGGCTGGGCTAGCTGGGGTGGTGTAGATTAGGACTAGAGTACCTTGGCAGAGATGCCTGCCTGCTCTGCCATGAGTCTCTTGTGCAAGCCCTGTGTTCTCCCCAGTGGTTATATCTGTATTGCTTAAGGGTAAGTATGTCCCAGAGAAGGTCAAAGGAGGCACTTGGTAACTCAGGGATCTGCACAGCTGGCTGCCATGTGGGAGCCCCGAATCCACATCCCACCTGCCCTATCCTGGGATTGTATCTGCCATTCTCCAGCCCAGACCAGCAGACCAGCACAGTAGCCATGGAAGAGCCCACTTCCAGCACCCAGGACTCGTGCCATGGCACAGCGGCTGAGACAGCATAAAGAATGTGCTCTAGTGGACGGAGAGGAAAGGTAGCCAAGGCCAAAGGGCGAGGGGAACCCACTCTCCTTCACCCAGCGCTCAGAGAGGCAGGAGTCCCTGAGGCAGGAATCCTGGGCGGGGGGAGACTGCTGCTTGGCTGGTCAATAGGAGGCTCCGGGTGGAGAACAAACCTAATCGTTCTCCTCTGTCCCTCTTGTTTTCAAGGTGACAACTTCCTTCTTCACAACCTGATCCTGGACACAGGAATCACCCAGCAGCTGGTGGAGAGGGTCTGGAAGGACCAGGACCTCAACACGTAGGCACAGCCCCATTCCAGAACCAGTCCCGCCAGCAGCAGCCCGGCCAAGGGCAATTCCAGCTGGGCGCAGAGAGACTGAGTCTCTTAGTCAGTGGCTGGAAAGCAGGGCCCTCCTGGAATGGGTTCCGGAGAGGCCGTGTAGGCTAGACAATACCATCATTAGCAGCCGTGAAACCCCCTACCTGAGGCCAGACTTTCTGCCTTGACCTTGATGTTCATTCACTGAGCAAGGCTCATGCAGCAATCAGGTTCTGCGCTGAGTGGAGACTACAGCCACCCCGGGCAGGCGCTCTGAACCCAGATGGGTTTCAAAGTAAAAGCCGTGGTGTTAATGTGTGACGTGCAGTGAAGGCACTGTGCCAGGGAAGCTCACAGCCCTCGGAAGGAGCCCACATTGCTGGCATTGGCCGCATTGCTATATGAAAGCTTGCACTCCTAGGACAGTAGGGGGCAGGGGCAGGGCACAGCTGTGGGACTCTATCCCTGCTGGCACGGATGGCGCTCAAGGTGACAGTTCCGGTGCGTGCAATAGCTGATCCAGATCAGGCGAATCCAGAGGCAGAGCATCTTTTGGAACCGTTGCACGGGGCCTTCCTCTTAGTGACACTCTGCTGTAGGAAGCATTGAACCCCCTGGGGTCCCAGCTGCAACTGATCAAGCTCATTCAAATACCCTTTTAATACCCAACTCTGCCCCCAAAATATCCCCAGCCCAAGCAGGATTTCAGTCCTGACAAGACAGAACTGCCAGGGACTCCACAAAGTCCATGGGGGATTTCACTGCTGCTATTGATTCGGCATGGAAGGAACCAGATACTCCAGTGATGGGCGATAGGAAAAATACCCATAGTTAGACATCAGTGAGGGCAGTGCTGAGGAGAGGCAAGGAGCCGGAGCATCCTCTGGCCAGCTGTAACGGTCTATGCTCCTGTCCTGTCTCATTGCAGGTACAGTCTCCTGGCCGTGTTTGCGGCCACGGATGGTGGCATCACCCGAGTTTTTCCTAACAAGTAAGTGGCCTTGATTACCCTTCGCACCTCAGCCCTGTCTGCGTGAGGGCGCAGTTTCATCACGGGGACAGGCTGGCTTACCCAAGCTGTCACCACTGATGGCCTCGTTGATTCAAGACCTCTTCTCCTCCCCCGCTCCAGAGCTGCCGACGACTGGGAAGAGGACCCAGAGCCCTTCAATGCCAGCTTCTATCGGCGCAGCCTGGACAACAAGGGGTATATCTTCAAACCTCCCTACCGGGACTGTAAGTACCGCCCTGAACCAGCATCCCAACCAGACAGCGCTCAGTACACATGGCAGGGACAAACCCAGTGCTTCACGGCCCTCTGGAATGAGACAGGCTTCCCTGGGCTTGGCTGCTTTGCAGCAGTACCAAGAGAGAGGAGACAACAATGGCTCTCGGGACCTGCAGCTGAGTCTGGGGGATGGAAGCATCTCTGCTGCCTCCAGAGGTACAGAGCAGGCCCTGCCTGGGGCTCCTGGGGAAACATGCCTGATCTGGCCCTGGCAGCTCTTGGGCTCTGCTGGTTCAGATATCCTGGTCCGTTGCACGTGTATTTTACACTAGTGTCACCCACTGGTGAGTAGGAGAATCCTTTCCTGGAGATGGGAATTGCGTCGTAATGGTGAGCAAGGTGCCCAGGACTAGTCTGCCAGGCCGTATGCGCTGGTGCAGGCGAACCAGAGGGCATTCCTGCTGCCCAGCTTGCCAGGAAGACGGTTGTGTAAAGAGCAAGGTGCGCGTGGTTTGTCCGTGCTTCTGCAGTGCCCCAGCTGACCCATGGCCTGGAGTGGTCAGAGGCTCCGTTAGAGAGCCCTGCCCCTGGGCGGCAGCGTCGGTGGGCCAGCAGCCATAGGTGGAATCAGGCTAGAAGGGAGAAGAAGCCCAAGACCCTTACCACTGAGTAGGAGATGTGAACACAGTTATTGCGGTGTGGTTTGCCCAGCTGTCGACCCAGCAGATGCAATATCCCCAGCCCTGCCTGGCAGGGCAGTCCTTTGAACAAATTGAGGCTGGAAATAAGGTGTGGTGGAACCATTTACCAAGGGGCGTGGTGGATTCACCATCACTGACAACTTTGAACTCCAGATTGGAGGTTTCCCTAAAGGTCCTGCTCTAGGGATTGTGGGGCAGATCTCTAGCCTATGTTATCCAGGAGGTCAGACTAGATGGGCACAGTGGCCCCTCCTGTCAGGGCCGTCCTTACCCATATGCAAAGTACACAGCTGCCTGCTGCCCCCTCCCCTGCTCCACCCCAGCCCTGCCCCCACTCCACCTCTTCCCCAAAGCCTCTGCCCCTGCTCTGCCCCAGCCCTGCCTCTTCCCACCACTGCATCCGTCCCAGCCCCACCTCCACTCCACCCCTTCCCCTGAGGACTGCAGCATGCGTCAGGCGCGCCCTGCAGTCACCGGGAGTCAGGAAGTGGAGCAACCCTGCCCCAGCCTGTTCCATGCTGCCAGCTCCCAGCCCTACACCGATGAGTGCTGGGGGAGGGTTCCCCGTACCCCCCAAGTCCCAAGGCTGGGAGCCAGGGGAGCAGAGCAGAGCAGGCTGGGGCCGGGTCACTTCACTTTCTGCTGCCCCGTGAGTGTGGGATCGGGCCTGCCCTGCACTCACCTGGCAGCAGGAAGTAGAGCGACCCCACCCCAACCCACTATGCTCCGCTGGCTCATGCTGGGGAGCGGTTCCCCCCTGCTCCCCTAAGCCTGTTCCTGCCTTCCCGCAGAGGCCTGGGGCCACCCACCCACCGACCCAACCCACGGAGTCCTGGAGCCAGTTCCCCCACCCCAGCCATGGAGGCCTGGGGCCAGCTCTCCCTCTCCCGGGAGTGCTGCATAGGGCACCAAAATGGCTAGGGTCAGCCCCGCCTCCTGTCCTTGGATTCTATAAATCTAAGAAAGTGCCATGGCAGCAGGGATGGATCCAGGGCCTCCCCTTCCAGAGGGACCTGCCTGGTGGCCCTCCCCACATCTCGTGTGGTCTCAGGTCTCTCTCTTCTCCCCACAGCCAGCTACAGAGGGCTGGAGCTTGAAAACAACACCATTGGGATCCTGGTCAGCACAGCCGTGGAGCTCAGCATTGGCGGGAGGACCCTGAAGCCAGCAGGTCAGGGTGCCAGGGGAGATGTCTGCATGGCAGACCTAGGGGAAAGCCCCTCAGCTCTGGGGCGGCTGTGATGGGGGAAAGACCCCTCCTCCTTCCCAGCCCCAGCTGGGGGCTGCCGCGGCAGGGGAGAGAAAGCACATCCAATCACCGATTGTCTGGGTGCAGCCTGCAGGGTGATAGGCTGTATCCAGCTGTGGGCTCTGCCTCTCAGGACGCGAACCCTGGCTCAGGGGGTCGCCCCCTTTTGTTCCACTTGGGCCTGGACGCCCCAGCATTGCTCCACCAATGAGTGCCCCCTGGTCATAAACCCAGCTCCGTGGATGCTCCGGGATTGGAGCACCTATGGGGAAAAAGTAGTGGTGCTCAGCACCCACCAGCCACGGCTGTTCCCTGCTGCTGCCAGACAGCTGCCAGAGGGTGGTGCTGCCAAACAGCTGTTTGGTGGCTCAGAGGGCGTTTGGTGGAGGGCGGAGAGCAGCAGATGGGCAAACGCCTCGGGGAGGGGGTGGAGAGGGTGCAGGAAGAGGCGGAGCAAGGGCAGGGCCTTGTCGGAGGGAGCAGAGCAAGGGCAGAAGAGGCAGAGCGAAGGCGGGGCCTTGGAAGGGGTGGATTGTGGGCAGGGCTTCAGGGTGAAGCGGGGGTTGAGCAACCCCCCCAGGGAAAAGGAAACGTTGGAACCTGTGCCCCTAGCTCTAGGTCAGTGGTTCCTGAACTTTAACAACCTGTGAACCCCTTTCACTAAAATGTCATGTCTCACAAACCCCCTCCTAAAAATGAATATTTCCAGGGATTTTCTCCTTCACCTGAGTATAAACTATAAAAGCAGTGATCTTGGAAATATAAAATTTATTTTCATGACATGCCTATTACACACTATTTATTAAGTACTATTTATCATTACAATAATTTTATTACATTATTACATTTTGAAAATCTTCCAACATCTCGCTTTCGTAGCTTGTATCACTTTGAATAAACCTGTCATCACGGAGTATCCAATGTGAAACAGCATGAAGGTATTTAAGAAGCCAACTCAAAGAGTTCCTCCTACACAAGCATTCAGGTCTTGAGCAGTCCACGCAAACAACACACGTTACAACAAACCAGTTTAGGAACCACTGCTCTAGGCTGAGCACTCTGTGTCCAGTCAATCCTGGGCTTCCCGTGTGGTTCCACTGATAGGGAGCATCCATCTCCCTCTGGCCCGTGTGGGAATTAGGAGGGTGATCCTGAGCCCTCGACTATACTGAGTCTGGCTCCTTGTGATTTAACATATGGGGCAACACTCACTGGACACAGTCAACGCACCTCTCCAGGGGGCGGGGCATGGCCATGGGAATGAAGGGGAGCCACTCTGTGACCTTCCCACGCCCTCCTTTCCTTTCCCCAGTGGTTGGAGTGAAGCTCGACCTGGAGGCTTGGGCTGAAAAGTTTAAAGTCCTGGCAAGTAATCGGACAGAACGGGATCAGCATGGAACACGCAGGGTGAGTGCGTAGGGAAGGGGAAAGATTCTGAGCCGTCACCCTCCTGGGCTGGGCTGCTGGGCTTTGCTTCTAGGGGTGGGATTTTAGTTCGCACAGAGGGGGGATTGCTCAGACCTGTCCCGCTCTGCTCCAGGAGCGATCCCAGCTCGACCCTGATCTACACAGCCCTGCCAGTATCTCCTACCAGCCAGCCCCCTAGCTATCCCAGTCCCCTCCACCCCACACAGACCTGGTTCCCCCTTTGCCCATCCCTTCCACCCATCATCCCGTTCCACCCTCTTCCCCTTTCCTCCCACGTCCATGCTCCTTCTCTCCCAGTTGGTTTCTGGTCTCCCTGGGGAGGTACAGCCAGGAGGACCTGGGACATGGTCAGTGAAGAAATGGGGGCAGATTCCGAATGAGGCAGATCAGTTGCAGACGCCCCGCTTTCTGCCACCCTTACAGTTGTCCCCCCTTCTTTGTGTTTGCTTGAATTGACAGTGCGACCCCTCCACGAGCTGCGAGATGGACTGTGAGGCCAACAACAAGGTGAGCAGTGGGATGTGGGGCTCAGGAGGACAGCTGCCCCCTTACCTATCAACCCCTCGACTCTACCCAGGGCCAACAATCCAGAACAGGGCAGCCAAATTCAGCACCCCCCCAGCCTGCACTTACCATTATTATTAAGCACGTGTATAGCATCCCAGGCATTCATGGTGCCAGCTTGATCACTGCCCTTTGACATTTACAACCTACATCAGTGGTTCTCAACAAAAAAATTTCGCGGACCACTTGAAAATTGCTGAGGGTCTCGGCAGACCCCTTAATGATCTTTCCAAATGTTGTTTGTACCGTTGGCTAACTATTGTAAAGCACTTTGGAGAAAAGGGCTAAATAAAAAAAATTATAATAATTAACTTTTCTTGTTCTACAAAGAAAAGCACACGACTCATATTTTAATATCACTAGGCTGACCTTTTTAACGTGATGGATGTACCATCTCTCCCCCGGCAGCCGCAGCCCTGGAGCTAGGGAAAGCCACCTCTTTCTCTGGCCACCGCAGCCCTGCACATCCCAAATTCCCCACCACCACCTTTTCTCACTCCCCTGTCCCTTCCCACCTAAGCCCTATTCCTCCCAAGGCCACCACCTCACCTTACATGTGCGTCTTCTCCAGCGTCCAGGCACCTAATTAGTGGAGCCACGTCTACACCGCTCCACTAATTAGGTGGTTGGCCCTTCATTCTCTCGTGTGCAGCTGCCCAGGCACACACCTTAGAGGGATCTGTCCGGGAACCATCTGAATGGAGCTCACAGATCACCAGTCTGAGAACTCTGATCTACGTCATCACCTTGCAGGACTCCTGCAGTCACACAGCTGGCTCCCTCTGTCTGCCCAGCCAGGACAGAGTTACAGTTGGGGACTCACAGGGCACATGAGTTCTATTCCCAGCTTCACCTGCTGGGTGATCTGGGGCAGGTCACTTCCCCTCTTTCACCTGTAAAATGGAGATCATGCTCCTTTGTAAAGCACTTTGAGCTCTACTGCTGAGAAATGCTAAGAGCTAGGGATGATTATTACACACCACAAGGATGAGAGAGCCTGCAAAGCCTCCCAACTTGGAGTACTTTGTGACAGATGTTTTCAAAACCCAAAGGAAATTCCAAGACAAACAACTTTGGTTAAGGTTGAAAATCCTTGTCTGTAACTCCAGAAGAAATCGCAGTAGAAAAACTCTGATGTGATTTAAAAAATCATCAGAAAGGCAGGAAATTCTTAGTTATGGTTGCCCCTCAACAAATCAAATTGGGAAGGACAAAAACACATGCAGAGTCATGCAGACGCCTTTAACTCTGTCCCTGTCCCTTCCCAATCAGACGTCACCCTGGCAGGTGGATTTTGAAACAGACTTTCTTTACAAAGGTTTGTTCCATCCCCTGTGTGGCCCTGTTGCAAGGTACTTTGGATTTTGCAGAGACAAGGCACACACACGTGGGTGAATAAAGTAGATGAGTTTATTAGAAGGCCTCAGTCCCAGGCGTTGAGGGGCCCGAGTCTATCAACACGACCGCAGGAGGGGTGCCTAGCACCCCGGAGCCATTGCTAGGAAGGAAGAGCCCACGAGCAAAATACAAGTGTGGGCTTAAATACACTCACACATTTACATCTCATACATACTCATATCTCATTTGCAAGCAACAAGCTGATTGGTTACACGCTGTCCTGCCTCAGTTTCCCCATTTAGTTTCCCACGCATTCGTTCTCACACAGACGGGGTAAACATTCACGCAGCTGGGAACTGTTCCTTTCCCAAACACACACACAGCTAACAGCAAGGTCATTCTCATAGCTGATGATACCATTACGCCCTCTCCTGGAGTTGACTCAGAAGCGTAACTACGCCCCCTAGTGGTTGCCCATCACAATTTCTTCCGGTCACTACAGGCCCATACCTCCCAACATGGCAGCTGTATCTCAGTTCTGCCCTTTCACACAGTACAGCAGGCCTTTAACAGATGAAGACTCATGTGCTTTCAGGATGGATCCTGAAGGAGTGCCCCAGGGAACCAGGTGCTCAGGGCAGGGCTGACTGACCTTGTCACCTGTTCAGGGATTTCGTGTGCTGCTTGCATTTCTCTTGAGACCCACTTGACTTTGGCCAGTGGACAGTGCCTGGGCTCTGCCCCTATGGGCACAGCTGCCCGGACACAGCAGGGCTGCCCGTTACTCTGAGCTGCCTACATCAGACCAATGCTGTCCTCCTTTTGCAGGACCTCATTTGCGTTCTCATCGACGATGGAGGCTTTCTGGTGCTCTCCAACCAGGAAGACCATTGGTACCAGGTGAGCAGCAGTTCTTCTGCCAACGGCTGGGGAGGAGGGTCTTGGCTCAGACACTGGGAGCCGAAGGAAGGGAAATGCCAGTCAGAGCGCAGGGAAGTATGGTGATTTGCCCCCTCATGGCCAATTTGGGTAAATTTCAGTCGTGTCTGAAAATGAAGGATTGATAGAGCCTCCCCTAAGCACAGTGCATGGCTCATGGCCTGCACGCCCCCTCCTATTCCAGCCCTAGGCTCCCCACATACACAGCTCTGCCAATTCACCTCAGTCCCAACCTGCAGCTTTCTGGCTCCTCCAGGACTGAGCCCCTCTAAAGATCTGACAATGCTCCTGCGTCCTGCCCCATAGCATTCCCTGCTGTTCCAGTCCTTGCCCGCCCCATCATCCAGCTCTGCCAGTGACCTTCAGTCCTGAGCTGCGGCTCCACCACTATTCCATTCCTCGGTCATTTCCGCTGTGTATTGGGTTCAGAAGCACCCACAGGGGACGCAACAGAGACCTCCAAACTCATTTCATTTGTGACCATAAGCCCGGCTCCTGTACTGCACCTGTGAGCTCTGGCTGGATGACTCAACCCTAGAGCCTTGCTATGCAGAGAGCATGTCTCATTTCCCAGTCTCAGCCTAGACTCTGTTCCGGTGTCATCCATTCCAGGTGGGAAAGTTTTTCAGCGAGGTGGATGCTAATTTGATGTCTGCCCTCTACAACAACTCCTTCTTTGCGCGGAAGGAGTCCTACGACTTCCAGTCGGTGTGCACCCCGGAAGCTCAGAGCAACACAGGAGCTGCTCCCAGAGGGGTGTTTGTGGTGAGTGCAGGGTTATGAGCAACACTCGTACACCCCAGGTGAGGGCTAAGGTCACCTGCTGGTCCAGGGGCTGTATCCCTGACAACCAGGCAATTAAAGAGCCATTGATTGGCACAAGGAAACCAATGGGAGAAATTCCTTTGGCTTTCTCATAGGGCAGAGCAGCTGGATAATGCTGCCAATCAGAGCAACAGATGTCCTCCCAGAATGCAACAGGAAAAAGCTGGCCAGCCCACTTAATCTGCATGTTGGTACCAAGGCTTGGGTGATGTTTCCAGATAGTGTGCTGTCATGGAGCCCCAGGTGCTGTGTCCCCAGGGGATTCAACATTGCACTGGACTAAGAGAGGGCCGCTTTATCCCTCCTCGTCCTTATGCCTTGTGGAGCGGGGGACTGTGGAGAGTAGCTCATCAAGGTTCAGCGTCCCTGTCGGGACAGAGTCTGAAACAGCCTCTTGTCTCACACGCGCTTAGGCTTTGTGGCCAGGTTGTGGCCTCCTCTGCTGTGACTGAGTTATATCCACGCAGCAGCTTTCCTCGCAGCGCCGTCATGTGCCAACTGTGGCCGTGCGTCCACCTTCACCGAGCTGCCTGCTGCCTCGGTCCGAGTGCGTGCTGGGAAAACCCGGGCAGCTCTCCCGGAGTGCCCAGCGGACGCGACGTAGAGCAGCCGCAGCACCATGTACTGCAATGCACCCTGGGCTGTTCCACCGCACAGAGAGCAGGGAGGAAGGGGGACCAGCCGCACCAGTTATGCAGGCCTGGTGAAGAAATTAGCACTGCTCTGCAAAAGAGCGGCGAGCCAGATGGGTTAGCCGGTAACAGCAGTGTGCCGGCACAGACCTGTGGCTGGGGAATAGACCACTAGTGGCCACAATCACTTAACCAAGCGGGGAGGTATGGACACCAGCCACGTTTTGAGCCACCAATCGGTTATAAAGCAGGGGAGACAAGAGCAACTGGAGCCCTCTATCTGTGTGGCTCTAGCACAACATCTCCAGGGAGCGCTTCACATCTCTTCTTCTGCAGCATCAATCCCTGTTTGCTGCCCACTGATTTGTTATTGTAGGGTCTCTCGGCGGCTCTGACCGGTGGGGCCTGCTCCATTGACACGTTGTGTCCTTCTCCTCTTTCTTTCCAGCCCACCATGGCAGATTTCCTGAACCTGGCCTGGTGGACATCAGCCGCCGCGTGGTAAGTCTCCACCTTTCTCAGCACTGCTGCTGCTGAGCTGTATGTGGCCCAGATTTTAGAGTGAGACTGGAGAGTAAGGATGGCCACAGCGGGGCAGAGTGATACAAGTCAGGTGGAAATACCTTAATAGCTCCCATCTGGTCCATCCCATCTCCTGGTCCAGAGAATTCCCTACACTCCGTGCTCCTGGGGCTTGTCCATCCTTCTACATCTGTGGGACTTCCACCTCACTTCCTTTGGGAGCCTCCATTTCCACCTAACGTGTCACAGCATCAGAAAATGTTCCCTACAATTCAGCCTACGAATGCACTAATCCATTTCAGCCTAGATCTCCTGATTATTTCCCTGCTCTGCTCCCTTGGTGTTTACACCACTCAGATACAATGTGAGATATTCCCTTTAGTCAGAATCTCTCTCTCTCTCTCTCTGTCTCCCACACACAGACACCCACACGCCCCTAGGCATCAGTTAGACATTTCTCTGTCCAGTTAAGTGGAAAGTTTCAAACATGGGTGTCTAAAATTAGGTACCTAAATAAGTGGCTTCCCTGACTTTATTGGACGCTGCGGAGCTCACCAACGCATGTCTGAAAATCAGGCCATTTTTATTTAGGGGTCTCAATGTGGATATAGCTCTCTAACTTTCACCACCCAAATGTGAACATTTTTGGCTTTCGTGCTTGTTACGGGAGTGTTATATAGATCATTAGGTTGATGCCCAGATGCAGGGGTGGTTAGCTATCTGGATGGACAGATGGACGGCTCTATCTATCTCAGAGGTGGGCAAATGACAACCTGCGGGCCACATCTGGCCCACGGGACCTTCCTGCCCAGCCCCTGAGCTCCTGGCCCAGGAGGCTACCCCCGGCCCCTCCCTTGCTGTTCCCCCTCTCCTGAAGCCTCAGCTCACTGCACCACTGGCGCAGTGCTCTGAGTGGCAGGGCTGTGAGCTCTTGCTGGGCAGTGCAGCTGCAGAGCCGGGGCCTGACCCAGTTCTCTGTGCTGTGCCGTGGTATGTCTGGCTCCAGCCGGGCCGCGCGGCTGCCTGTCCTGGTGCTCTGGGCGGCGCGGCTGTAGCCAGCCACCAGTGCTCCAGGCAGCACGGTAAGGGAGCAGGGAGCAGCGGGTGTTGGATAGAGGGAGGGGAGTTTGGGGTGGTGGTCAGGGGTTGGGGGTATGAATAGGGGTCAGGGTGGTCAGAGGACAAGGAACAGGAGGGGTCGAATGTGGGCAGGGGTCCCGGGGAGGCAGTCAGGAAGGAGAGGATGGATTGGAGGGGACAGTGGAGGGCAGTCGGGACAGGGAGAAAGGGTGGTTGGATGGGCCAGGGTCCCAGGCAGGCAGTTAAGAATGAGAGGGGGGTTGGATGGGGCAGCAGGGGGAAGTCAGGGGTGGGGATCTGAGGGCGGTCAGGAGACAGGAAGCAGGAGGGTGGATGGGCAGGAGTTCCGGGAGGGCCAGCATGGGGGGTCAGATATGGGGTGGGGGCTGGGCTATGCTTGGCTGTTTGCGGAGGCACAGCCTCCCCTAACCGGCCCTCCATACAATTTTGGAAACCTGATGTGGCTCTCAGGCCAAAACGTTTGCCCACCCCCGATCTATCTGGATGGAGAGAGATGGAAGGGGATAGCTTTGGAGTCAATAGAAGAGCCCCGTTCCATCGAGTGCTCTCCGATGGAACGGAAGGCTTAGAGTGGCCATATGATGGCTGTACCTGCCTTTGTGATGGCAGAGTAGCTTAAAGCCAGGCCAAGCAACCTCCTGCGCAGAGAGTGAAAGGGAGAAGAAACATCTACTTCTGATCCTGTGACCTGCATATCAGGCTGGAGTGAAGGGGGCTGAGCTGACACAGTGTAAAACTGTCTATACTGATGCTCCAGCCCACAGTGCGTAGCCTGGCCCTAGCGGTGTGTTCTCATTGGCCTCTCATGTCAGCTAACAGCTCTGGGTTTTCTTTCCCAAAGGTCTTTGTTCCAGCAGCTCTTGTACGGCCTCACCTACAGCAGCTGGTTTCAAACAGGTACATCCTGCCTCGGTTGGAACAGGAGGGGTTGAATGTGGGCAGCAGCGGGAGGGATGAATCGGGAGGAGGGAGCCCTTGAGAGGGGGGAGTGAACCTCTGACTGGGGGATGGAGAGTATGAAGCGACTGATAGATAGATAATGTCACCAGTTGCTCTTCCATTGGCTGGCTCCTGGAGTCACTGCAGTAACCACCCAGCCCCAGCACGCAGATTTCCGGGGTACGTTGTATTGCTTTCTAGAATATCATGGAGTGTATCTCTGGCCAGCAAAGTCCAACTTAGTTCTAGCTCCTGCTTCAGAGGGGCTTAAAGAAGCAGGGCACGTTCCAGAGGGCTGGGAATGAGCAGCCAAGGGCATTCCTCCTGCCGTGTCCCACTGTGTCTTGTCCCCGGTGACAGAGGACGTCACGGCGGACAGCATGGAGTCCAGAGAGACCAGCTGCATCATGAAGCAGACGCAGTACTACTTCAGCACCGTCAATGCCACCTACAACGCTATAATCGACTGCGGAAACTGCTCCAGGTCAGTGCGCCAGGGAGCCCGCAGCGGCGGGGTTCAGAGCAGCCGGTAACCGGAACACGGTGTCCGGAGTGCATTTCACAGCTAGACAACATGGGCTCTGCTGCAAGGAGGGCGGGGGGCAGGAGAGTGCCTTTCTCCTGCCGAGGGGTCCTGAGGCTGAGGACGCTGGAGTGCCCTAACGGCCGTTCAGTGCAGTAGGCTGCATCTCGTCAGTCCGACTGCTTGGAGAGGAAGGAGCCAGGCTGCTGAAGAGCAGAACAATGAAAATGGCTCCTTGGGCCCCATCCAACTCCTGTTAAAATCAAAGCAATTCAGTGGGAGCTGAGTCAGGTCCAATGCAAAGGAGGCTTCATCTGTTCTTTCCACTTCAGCTGCTTCTCCTTGAGAGTGGCACAGTTGCTTTGCAGTAGCACCAAGGACCAGAACAAACCCAGCAGCGCTGGCGGTGTCATAAGCAGTAGCAGTCAGCAAGCATGCAGCGGTACTGCACCTCGAGTGCATTTGCAGGTTTGAAGCCAAAACTCTTCGAGCTGTCAGCTCTGTGCAGCATCACAGGCAGCTGCTCGAACATCACTGCTTGCGCTTGTGTGGTTTGTTTTGTTGCATTTGGCTGCGGAGTCCCTGGTCCGCAGGCTTGTACGAGAGATCTGCACTCTCTGAGCCACCGTTAGCTGATCAGACTCCTCCGCCCAGAAAGCCTTCCTGATGAGGAGCTAGGGAACATTGACGCCTGGGAGAGGAATTTTCTCTTCCCCTTCAGGTTCTTTTTTAACTCAGCGATTTAATTTAGCAATTGCTGGTACAGACAGCTCCATGAGCTGAGTGAGCTGGACGTGAGGTGAGCTCCAAATTGAGCAGGCTACTGGGGTTTCATTACGTGGAACCTATCCCCTCTAATGTCAACACAGCAGCTCTGACACCTTGCAGCCTGGGAAGGAAGGAATTTCAGCCGGCTGAACAGGGCCACCACATGGGGTGAAAGCTTTGGACACCTCTTTGGTACCTTAATCTTCCTTCACGTCCCTTCCTGATGACACTTAGGAGGCCACCAATGACAGGGGGTGTGGTGGCCTGTACTGACATGTGGGGCTCAGGGTCACAGGTCAGCCATGCCAAGGAAGAACCACACTCCTGGTGGCTAGAGGTTCCCAGGTAGCACTAGCGGGTTTGCTCTCCACTCCTCGGGAGCGGCACAGCAGAGATGGAGGATACAGGGCAAAAGACATGGCCCGGGATAAATACATTGCTCCCCTCCCACAGGCTGTTCCACGCACAAAAGCTCGCCAACACCAACCTGTTGTTCGTCGTAGCGGATAAGCCAATGTGCAGCCAGTGTGAGTCCACCAAGCTCCCTCAGGCAGAGATACGAGGTATCCTTTGATTGTTGCTACATTGGGCTTCATAGCTCCCGCCTCAGCCCCAGAACACAACCAACAGCCATTGGAGAGAAGAGAAGCTTTTCTCCTGGATGATCATAGAGGGTGGAATTCACCCCACGCTGAGGGCCGGTACAGTGTCCTATGAGCGCTTCTTTAAGCCCATAGGTTTCAGGAGAACCCCACATCCCATGCTAGTGCAGGACCCCACCCCCGCCCAGCAGCCCAACACCGTAGAAATAACATCGTCCACAGATCAACTCCCCTTGGAACTGGTTGTGTCTCTGCCTCACATGAGTTCAGCTCTGAGCTGTTTCTCTTCTGGGTCTGCACCCCACAAGAGTGTTCCAACACCCAGGTGATCACTTAGGTTCTCCAGGCCAGGTGACCAGTGAGGGAAGGTTAAGGGAGCTGGGATTGTTCTCAATGGGAAGAGAGGAGACCAAGGCAACCTGCCAGAGGGCTTCAAAGACAGGAAGGTGATCGATTATGATGGCTTGAGATACACGGTTCCCACTAGAGAAGTTGTAAAAACCAAGGGGTAATGCTGGGCACTAGCCCCTGAACACAGAGAAAAGAGAACCGGGGAGAACATCTTGAGAGGTCTCAGTCCTTCCCTAATCGCAGATCTCATGAAGTCCCCTGCATTCTGGGTGGCCTCCTGTCCCACTGCTTAACTTCTCTAAGCTGCCCCAGCCCTGCTTCATCGCTCTGCCCTCACCCCCAGAATCATGCCTGCAGCGCGTTGTTTCCTTGACACGTGAAGCTCCGCCGAGAGATCCAAATCAGTGTGAGCTGGTAGACAAGCCCCGGTACCGGAAAGGCCCCCACATCTGCTTTGACTACAATGCAACGGTAAGTGGGGGAACTGGCTCCAAGGGCCAGGGGAGTGGGGTCCCAGGAGAAGGGAAGCAGGGCAAGCTGTGCATGGGATCTGCAGGGGATGGAAAGCAAAGGGCCAGCAGCTTGTGCTTTTCTAAGGATGCGGCTGGTTGCAGCCAATAACCTCCACCTGGTTTGGAAGCTCTCCTAGAGTGAGTGTGTCTGTCCTGGGCGTTGGTCAGTGGAAGCCGGTCACTGCATGGGGACTGCCTTTGTACCAGGTCCCACTGGCACGTGTGTGACAATCTTGCCCACCCACCCGATCCTTGCCGAAACCCATCTCGCCTTTTGTCTCCGCAGGAAGATACCTCAGACTGCGGCAGAGGGGCCTCCTTCAAACCCTCCCTCAGCATCTTGTTAGCCCTGCAGCTGCTGCTCCTCTACTTGACTGCCAGCCGCCAGCCTCTGTCCTCAGCATCTTGCCTTTAAAACATCCATCTGGTCCAATCCATCCATTTTTCTTTTTGTTTCAAATTCCATCTCCATCCTCTCCAGGCCTGTTGGAAAAGGGCAACTTCTTCTCGTCCCATCCGTTCTGGTTACACCTTGGCTGTGGCTCATCAGGACCTCCTCTCACTCCACTCAGGAGCCTGGAATATCTTTTTTCTTTTTCCTTTTGCTTTGTCTCCCATCCTCTCCAACCTGGCCTTGCCTTTCTAGTGTCTCTGTGCAGCAGGTTGGCAAGAACTGAGCTTGAGTAAGACTTGGGGAATCACAACCCATTTGAGGCTTCTGTTTTTCAGACAGTGAGCATCCTTGAGCTCTTGACTCCTCAACCCCGTCCTCTCCCTTCCATTGAGCTGTTGGCCAAATACGAAGAACAGTGAGCTGGTGTTTGGGTTCGGTTTTCCTCTTTTTTTTTTTTTTTCCATTTTCCCTCATGGAATCTGTGGAATTCTGGGAGATTTTGTAGTTTCCATTGAGAGATGTCTTACCATTTTGCTGTCTTAAAGTATTTAACCAACACCGATGCCGAATTACTCTTGTGTTTGAGACAATCCGCCCTCCCGCCCTGCCCATCCAAAGGAAAACGCAAAACAAAATAGAAGAGAAAAAAATGGTGTTTTCTTGCCAAATCGAGACGAGTCTTGTTAACTTCTCAGCCAATCACCGTGGCTTCTTGAACTCAAACAAACCCTGATGTCATAGTTTTATAACGTCCTCATTTGCTTCTCCATGCCGCCCAATCCCTAGGTGCTTTCCAACGCCATCCCGTCCAAGTCTCACCTTATTTACATCCATCTTATTCCAGTCTTCAATTATTATTTTGTAGCCTGAGGATTTTAAACCAGATCTTTCTACATCTCCTTTCCAACGTTTTAGCCTGAAAAAGTACAAGTATTTATTGTCAGCAACAAGGACACACACACACAAAAAGAAACTTGAATGGAATGTCATGGTCAGTATTATTTATTTAAATCAATAACTCTGTAGTGGGGAAGTGGGAGAGGGAGTCCAAGACTTTCAGCAGCCATTCATGTGCATCATTCTAGTCATTGCATACAGTGGGTGGGACTAACCATGGCCAAGAAGAACTTCCTGGTCCAAGTTGTCTCCTTGTTCCGCAGAGATATCCTCCCACTACAACCCAGGAGGTCCTGTTGACCCAAGGGTACACTGACAGGAAGCTTGGCTAAGGGTTCACGGGTCTTTCTCTGGACCGGACTACCACCATTGTGGCAGGCACTACCCACTCCTTTGAGTAGCATGCCCTGATCCTGTGTGCTGACTCATTCACCACCAGGCACACAGAGCTGGAGAGGATCCAACAGGGCCTGGTATAAGAAGAGTGCTGAGCTCCTATTGACCTCAGTGAGGTTCAACACCTCCAAAAAAAACCAGCCCAAGCTCGCCCTAGGTGTAACTGTTAAGTCAGCAGAGATACACCAGGGTGCATTTAGCCCTCATGCCCCAAATACTGCCTCAGAGGGACTGGCATACAGGGCAGCTCTACTAGAGGAGAGGTCCTGAACAGAACCTCCGAAAATGGCCAACTGGTGCCCGCATATTGCTCCCATTGACTCCGCCTCTGAGAGGGGAGTTTGACCTTACGCACCTTTGGCCATCGATTGCCTTGTGTGAGCCTGGTGGACACTTGGGAAGGGGCATGCACTCGCGAGGGGGTTTGGCCACAGAGCAGGGGGTCTGGGCCCCCAGAGGGGTAAGTACAGTCTCCCCAAACAGCATGCAGGGCAAGAGGCAGAGGAAAATGCTACACAAGCAGCAGTAACGTGCCAGGTGCGCCACCAGCAGGGGGATACTGTGGTGCATTTGACAGACTATTACCTTGGTGCCCACGGCCCTTGTTTGCACACTCGGAATGCCTCTGTGCAAGAGGCACGTTACCCTGGGTCTGTGAAGCACCCGGATGTCTGGGAGAGGGCAGAACATCTGGATCCTAGGGTCTTGCTAACTGGGAGACTTGAGACTGACCCGTCTTTCAAGCAGCGGCCAGCGCTTTCTGTCTCTGATGTTACATATGTATCCAGATGGCATCAGATGCCCCCCGCATGGGCCTGTCAGCTCTGGTTTTAGGGGAGAGGGTTCTATGGGCACCTGCCACTCAACTCAAGCCCCCATCCCCCACCAAGAGCCCCTCCAGTTGTCTTCATAGCGGCATGTTTTATGTCTGGGGCCGGCTTTTGAAATCAAAGTCAGAATCCCCGCCTCCATAGCGAGTGGTGTCTAGATGGGATGTCAAAGCAGCAGGACTAGCTCTGTGCCTGCCCCCAGCTGTTGGGGCTGTTCCTGGTGCACAGGCAGGGATGCCATTCAACACAGGTTCAGCTGCACTGGAGTACCCCCCGCCCCAACCCCAAAGCCCCCTTCTCTCCAGCCAAATAACCCCTCTGCCTCTTTGCATTGGGTGGCCAGGAAAGGGGAAAGGACCATCGCTCATTGCTGCTTTGCGGGTGGGTGCATAGAGCAACATCATGAGAGGCAGCTCAGTCCAGTGCAGGGAGCAGGGCAATGCGATTGTCACTCCACGCAGTGTGAAAGCAGCTCCGTGCAATGCGACACACCTCTGAGCATTGGAACACAGTGGTGGGAAATGTGACGTGGCTTCGTATAGTGTGAGGCAGCTCTGAGCAGTGGGGTGCAGCTCAGAGCCACAGGGAGTGGAGTGACACAGCTCAGGGCCACACAATACACAAGAGCAGAGTGGCGCAGCTCTGTGCAGTGCGATGCATGGTAGCGGAGTGGCGCAGCTCAGTGCAACACGACCCACAGGAGAGGAGTGGCGCAGCTCAGGCCCACGCACTGCACGGGAGTGCCATGGTGCAGCTCAGTGCCAGGCCAGGCCACCTTAGTGCTGCTCAGCAGAATAGAGTGCAGTCCCATGCAAGCAATGCCATGCTGTGCACCATGGTCCAATAGGCCTCTGGCACATCTGCTGGGTCTTCTTAGCTTCCCTTTTAGTCACACTTTGTATGGGGAGCAGGGTGGGGTATTTAGTCTTTCTTGCTATCTCCACAGCCAATCCTGCCTCAGCCGGTGTGTCATTAGCAAAGGGTCCGTGTGCTGTCACAGTTGCTAGCCCCTCTAGAGAACCAGCAGCTGAATGTCTGAACAGGTTTCTCCTTCCAGACCTCATTGCTTCCCTTTCTGGCCACGGACCATTTGGTTTAGTGCTCCTCTTAGTTCCTCTTAGCCTGGGCATTGCTGACCCACAGCCGCTGTCCTGTGCCCCCCACCTCATCCTGTACCCTAGCTCTCGGCCTCGTGAGCCAAGCCGTGCCAGACCGTGTGACTGCTTTGTGACGTGGGCAAACATCTGTGCGATCCCGCCCCATCCCCATTTCCTTTCACTGCTCACCAAAGCCTAGGGTACAAACCAGCCTGCCACCACCTTGCCCTGCATCGGTATGTTTGCCTGAAGCCACGGAGCCAGGGAATGTGTGTCCCTGCTCAGCAGCAAGCAGAAACCGAAGGCCAAGTGAGAAAGACATACAGTACGCACCTAGAATTGCCTTGATTTTTGGTGTGTCGACACCTGAGCAGGAAGGACTAGGAACAGGGCGGCGTGGGGAGCGGTGGAGCATTGCTCTGCTGTGTGACACCACAGTGCAGAGCCAGTAGGCAGGAGCCACTTTGAGCTGCTTGTATAACCTACTGGCTTAAGACCCAGCGGAGTGTCCACTGAGCTCGGATGACCGGGTCTCTCTCCAACAGATGGGCCCCCTGACTGTAGCCGGCTGCTCCTTTCAGCTAGGAGAGCTGTTAGCTCCCAGAGCAGGGGCTCGTACAGAGGTTGTATTTCCCTCCCCCAGGCTGATAGCGTGCGGCAGAGCTAATTGAAGCTGGCATATGCACAGCGCAGCCCCATCAGCACTGACCAGCCAGTCTCTGCTCTGTGAGAACAGCGGCTACTGAGGACTCCAGAGCAAGATACCCTGCAGCCCAGACCTGGGCTCCCAGAGTGAAGCCCGGCTCCTTCCCACGCACCTGCCATGCCCTGAAACAAGACATTAACCCCCTGGGGCGTTACTAGGCTAGTATCCTCGCTGTGCCCTGCTTCCACCCTGGCACTAAGCTCTGCACCTGCTGGGTAGAGCACTTCCTGCCATCCAGCAACAGCACCCAGACCTTATCAGATCCACACATACCCCTACCACACAAACACACACGCTCACCCCATGTGTGCACACAGCCACATGTGGACACATCCCCTCCTATGTACAAGGGCACACACACTCTTGTGCATTCACAGACACATACATCAAAGCGTGCACACACCTGTACATCCTGGCCCACGTGGCTACCCCTCCTGTGAACACACACACACACACACATACAAACACACATACAAACACACCCTAACACAATCTTTGGTTCAGGGGCCATTTTGTGCTAGGCTACTGCCATCACCCCTCACCCAGGGGCCTGGTAGCACCATTCCCCCTGTATCCCTCCTCTGATCCTGACACAGAGTTCACCCCAACAGCCGAGGGGCCAGGCAGGAGACCACTCAGAACACGCAGCGCTAGAGGTGGCTTTTCCCCTTAAATTCCCCTGTCACTGTATTTGTTTTCCCTGGAGGAAATCTTACCAGATCCCACCATTGCCATAAGCACCCCAGCCCCTTTGCCCCCCAGCTATGTGCCCCGCAGGAGGCTGGCACTCCCAGCCTGAAGGAAGTTCAGAGGGCTCCCAATGAAGCACCAGCAGTGCAGAGTGCAGGGGACGAGGTGGGGGTGGGGGAGGAGCGGGCTGGGACAGAGCGTGTTGACGAGGGGGGGGGGCAGGGGAGAGCCTGGCATAGTGCAGGGCGTGGGGCAGAGGAAGGGAAGACTGGGGCAGAGTGCAGGGGAAGGGGGGGGGCAGGAGATGGCCAGCAGAATGCAGGGAAGGGGAAGGGGATGGGGGATGACAGGGACAGAGTGCAGTGCACGAAGTGGGGGTGGGGAGGAAGAGATGGCTGGGTCAGAGTGCAGGGGATGAGGTGGGGGTGGGACAGTGCAAGGGATGAGGTGGGGTATGACGGGCAGAATGCAGGGGATGAAGTGGGGGTGGGGCAGGAGTTGGGGGGTGTATAATGCAGAGGATGAGGTGGGGTGGGGAATGGCCAGGGCAGAGTGCAGGGGATGAGGTGGGGTGAAGGTCGGGGGGAATGGCCAGGGCAGAGTGCAGGGGATGAGGTGGGGTGAAGGTCGGGGGGATGGCCGGGGCAGAGCGCAGGGGATGAGGTGGGGTGAAGGTCGAGGGGATGGCCGGGGCAGAGCGCAGGGGATGAGGTGGGGTGAAGGTCGAGGGGATGGCCGGGGCAGAGCGCAGGGGATGAGGTGGGGTGAAGGTTGAGGGGATGAGGTGGGGTGAAGGTCGGGGGGATGGCCGGGGCAGAGCACAGGGGATGAGGTGGGGTGAAGGTCACGGGGATGGCCGGGGCAGAGCGCAGGGGATGAGGTGGGGTGAAGGTCGGGGCAGAGCGCAGGGGATGAGGTGGGGTGAAGGTCGATGGGATGGCCGGGGCAGAGCGCAGGGGATGAGATGGGGTGACGGTCGAGGGGATGGCCGGGGCAGAGCGCAGGGGATGAGGTGGGGTGAAGGTCGGGGGGATGGCCGGGGCAGAGCGCAGGGGATGAGGTGGGGTGAAGGTCGAGGGGATGGCCGGGGCAGAGTGCAGGGAATGAGGTGGGGTGAAGGTCGAGGGGATGGCCGGGGCAGAGCGCAGGGGATGAGGTGGGGTGAAGGTCGGGGGGATGGCTGGGGCAGAGCGCAGGGAATGAGGTGGGGTGAAGGTCGAGGGGATGGCCGGGGCAGAGCGCAGGGGATGAGGTGGGGTGACGGTCGGGGGGAATGGCCGGGGCAGAGCGCAGGGGATGAGGTGGGGTGAAGGTCGGGGGGATGGCTGGGGCAGAGCGCAGGGGATGAGGTGGGGTGACGGTCGGGGGGAATGGCCGGGGCAGAGCGCAGGGGATGAGATGGGGTGACGGTCGAGGGGATGGCCGGGGCAGAGCGCAGGGGATGAGGTGGGGTGAAGGTCGGGGGGATGGCCGGGGCAGAGCACAGGGGATGAGGTGGGGTGAAGGTCGGGGGGATGGCCGGGGCAGAGCGCAGGGGATGAGGTGGGGTGAAGGTCGGGGGGATGGCCGGGGCAGAGCGCAGGGAATGAGGTGGGGTGAAGGTCGAGGGGATGGCCGGGGCAGAGCACAGGGGATGAGGTGGGGTGAAGGTCGAGGGGATGGCCGGGGCAGAGTGCAGGGAATGAGGTGGGGTGAAGGTCGAGGGGATGGCCGGGGCAGAGCACAGGGGATGAGGTGGGGTGAAGGTCGAGGGGATGGCCGGGGCAGAGCGCAGGGGATGAGGTGGGGGGAATGGCCGGGGCAGAGCGCAGGGGATGAGGTGGGGTGAAGGTCGGGGGGATGGCTGGGGCAGAGCGCAGGGAATGAGGTGGGGTGAAGGTCGGGGGGATGGCCGGGGCAGAGCGCAGGGGATGAGGTGGGGTGATGGTCGGGGGGAATGGCCGGGGCAGAGCACAGGGGATGAGGTGGGGTGACGGTCAGGGGGATGGCCGGGGCAGAGCGCAGGGGATGAGGTGGGGTGACGGTCGAGGGGATGGCCGGGGCAGAGCGCAGGGGATGAGGTGGGGGGAATGGCCGGGGCAGAGCGCAGGGGATGAGGTGGGGTGAAGGTCGGGGGGATGGCTGGGGCAGAGCGCAGGGAATGAGGTGGGGTGAAGGTCGAGGGGATGGCCGGGGCAGAGCGCAGGGGATGAGGTGGGGTGAAGGTCGGGGCAGAGCGCAGGGGATGAGGTGGGGTGAAGGTAGAGAGGATGGCCAGGGCAGAGCTGTGCAGAGTATGCCGAGGCTAGCGGGGGAGGGGGGGGGCAGTGAAGGAATTTGATGCATGGGCAGGGTGTTGGGGACTGGGTGGAGGAGAGGAGCCAGGGTTTGGGGGTGGGCTCAGGGCAGGAGATGGGGAAATGGTGACCTACCCATCCCCACTTAGGAAGGCAACGGGGGCTGGAATACACCTCATCTCACCCTGAGCTGCTCTGTTTCCAGTGCAGCACTGGTGGCTGCATTGGCCTATTGGCCATCATCATTTTAGCTATGTCCATGTACCCCTATACCCCACACACAGCTGCCAGCAGGGGGCGCCTATGGCTGGCTGGAACTGAAGTCACCAGACCTTCGTAATGCTTATATAAAATTAATTCAACTAAACCAACTTGGGGGACGGGAGGGGGGTGGGCAGGGGGAAGCCACTGACCTTGCCGGTTTGACCCTTGAACCGGAGGCGGCGGGGGTGGGGGGGGGTAAGGGAAGTGATTCATTAATTAATGACTGGGTTAATTAATGGTCATTTTGCTTGTAGCTTTTTCAGTGTGTGTTTGGTTAAATGTCTCTGGGAAACGTGTTTTGAACAGATGGCTGGCTCTGTGTTACTGGGAGTCTGTGTAATTCTATAGTCTAGTTAGGTGCTCATTTGAGAATACAAAAAAAAGCCTATACATAAATATAAATATATATATATTCTATTTTACGTTTAAAGAACTAACAAACTAAAAGAACAAAGCGAACCACTAGATAGTTGTTCTGCTGGGATCAAATCCTGATCATTCCTCATCCGAACGCTTTCTTCTGCTCATTCAAAAGGGTTGGTTGTTTGGTTTTTTTTTATTTGATTTTATTTTGTTATCTTTTTTGTACAGAAGAGTCAGAAAACTTTAAAAAAAAGACAAAAAACTTTGTAAAATATTGTGTGTGTGATTCCTTGTAAAATATTTTCAAATTGTTTATTACAGAGGATCAGTTATTAAATAATGTTCATATTTTCACTTCACACATGGTGGCTTTGTTTAACTGGTTTCGAAGGGGATTGGGGAGGGTGGCTGGGATGACATATATGCTGGGGAATTAGTAGCTGCTTTAATGGATTGGCTGCTCCTGCTTGACTCTGGGAGGTTCACGTCAGTGCAGAATATTATGTTCTTGTAGATATACAAGGCAGGCTGTGACCCTATATTCACTGCACAGGGGGTTGCAATGACCAAAGCCAGCTGGCCCCTTGCTTAACCAGGTGGGTCCAACACAGAGAATGTAAGTGGACAAGCCCTTCATTCACATAAGGGGGGGTTCTTACAGGAGGATGGGTCATGCCAGGCTATGCTGGCCGTAAGACTTGTCAGGGCAGCTGAGTGGGGCTGGTGCCATATCAGGACTCATCCCCCTAAGGCTGGAGGAAGCTGCTTGCTCCCCCAGGTAGGCACTGGCAACCCCCATCAGTGTTCTCCAGCACACTTGGTTGATGCTCAGAGGAAACACGATAGAGGTTTCTGAGCCTCCACTCACCGCTCCCTCCCAAATGCACCCAAGCACCTCAGTCCCCAGATTATAAAATCTCAGAGTTGGAAGGGACCTCAGGAGATCATTCTAGTCCAACCCCCCTGCTCGAAGCAGGACCAATCCCTATTTTTGCCTCACATCCCTAACTGGCCCCCTCAAGGATGGAGCTCCCAACCCTGGGTTTAGCAGGCCAGTGCTCAAACCACTGAGCTAGCCCTTAGCTGCTGTTTAGCAACAAGCATATACATCTTTCTAAGCTACAAAATGCAGCCTGACAAGAACACAGCCATCTGCTGCCTGGCCTGTTTGCAATGGTGAGAGACAGGCCGATGAACAGTTGCACCAAGGGGTGGGGAGCGGGGGATGGAACTGTTGACATCAGGCTGGTAAGGCCATGAGTTCTAATCCTCGACATGTTATAAAGTCATCTCCCCTCTATGTGTGTGTCGGTTTCCCCACCTGGGCAATGGGGCTGCCCTGCGTTACCACTCAGGGGTTACAGGAAGATGAGTTCAATAACTCAGCTACACACTGACCAAATCGGGGCCCTTCCAGGACTAGACTGGGTCTCAAAGATCTACCCTGCCACCACCTGACAGAGGCCGGAATGGGGAGTGTGGCATAGATCAGCCAACAACTACTGGCCACATTACCGTGATTTATAACCCCCACATGGGCAGGTTAAAATGCCATCTGCGCATCTATGAGGCTAGGGAGAAGGTGGGCAGAGGTCACAAGAGGGCAGAGTTAAGGTTGCTGTTGGACCATTGACTTGCCTGAGCTGCTAGCAGTTAGGGTTTGTTGACAATCATAATGTTCTCGTAACATTGTCTTTAGAGGGACCTAGGCTGCATTCTCAGTCCTCCTTCTGATTGTGCCTAGAAGCCTGCATTGCATTAGGCACTGTACAAACACAAATCAAACCCACGTATCCCTGTCCCAAACAGCTGACTACCCAAGTAACACTTCTCTGGCTGCAGCTAGCAAAGAGATGGCACTGACAATGAAACCTCTGCCATAACACCACAGACACAGATCTACATCAGGGTAAGGTGCCAACTTAAGGCCACCACACAACGGTAGGAGGTTTATAGCAGTGATACTCAGCCTGTGGTTCACACCACAATGTGGCTTTTGCAGCATGTGACATTAAAACACTGTGTGAGTTCATTAGTAACCAGTCTAAGTTATTAACTAATCAGGATGCTTTCGCTGTATTATTAACCAACTGTAGTTGATAATAATTCTTGGTCAGTCAACATAAGAACAGCCATACTGAGTCAGACCAAAGGTCCATCTAGCCCAGTATCCTGTCTTCTGACAGTGGCCAATGCCAGGCGTCCCAGAGGAAATGAACAGAACAGGTGATCATCAAGTGATCCATCCCCTCTCACTCATTCCCAGCTTCTAGCAAACAGAGACTAGCCCCTGCCCTAACTCCTGACTAATAGCCATTGATGGACCTATCATTCCCCTGTCATACTGTTTCAATAGGACTATGTAGTGTACTATAGTAAATGAAACACTGGAGGTCTTTAGGGTACTGTTGGCTCCTGAAACATGGAGGTTTACGTATCAGTGCTTTATAGCAGGCGATTTGGGCCCTAACTGAGAAGTGCATCAACCCCCTATAGTTTCTGCTGTGACCTGTAAAAACCTTCAGGGGACCATACAATCATCTGTCAAAATTTGTGTAAGGCATCAGGCTCTCCCTTCCTCCTAGTGCCCAGCAGATACCACGCTCCTGATTCACTTGGGTGCTGTCCCCAACAGGAAGGAAAATCTCATCAGCTCAGAGCTCTGCTAAGCCACTTGCTTACCCCACCGCTCTAGCTGGGCAATGAGGACACCTTTCATAGTGCCCACCCAAACTGGGCCTGTAGGAGGATCTGGGGCTGCAGCTGAGGAAGGGATGGGTAGCTCGGTAAGGAGAGGGGCTATCATTAAGAAGGTGAAGCAGGAGAAGCCCCATGGGAGGGGAAGAAGTGAGAACCTGCTGGAGGAACAGGGCCCTCGGGCAAGAAAGCCCTGGCTGGTGACACTCAGCTAAAGAGCAGGGGAGACTCCTGCAGAGCCCAGGTGGAGGGAGTGAAAGGTTGCAGAAGGACCACTCAAGGGATGCGCTAGATTTACATCTCTGTCTGTTTAGTAAGGCCATTGTGGGATCACGGTTGAGAGCAGCAGGGAAGAGGCACCTCTGTTAATTATTTCTAGTCTCTTGTCAAGTTTGGACCCTGAGGACTTTATCTTTGGCCTTGAACAGCTGCTGTGTGTCTTAACAACTGAGGCTGAACAAGGGCATGATTGAAATAAGTTTGTGAAATCTCTGGTCATCAAGCTCCTGAAGAGGGGGAAACTGAGGCAGAGTGCTGCAACACTGGGTCTTGCCACCATGGGGTGCTACAAGATGGAGGCCTCTTGTAGCACCCCAGGCACCAAGACTTTCATGTGCAGGGCCATTCCCCTTAAAAAGGGAGAAAGAGCAAGCCACCAGCCACTCGGACTGGGCCCTCTGGGGAAGCACCAGAAGATAAGCAGCTTGGTTCAGAACAGCTATTCCATCAGAGAGCTTATGAACCCTGTGCTTGCATGAACATAAGCTTGCCCGCATGTGTGCCCACCCCACGCATCCACATCTGTATAAACACATACCCATCCATGTTTGTGTCACCTGCCATTAGAGAAAGGGCTGCCCTTTCCTTTCAACATGCACTGGACCTGTTCGGAAGCAGCCTCCACAGAGAACAGAGAAGGGAAAACAATCAAGCACCAATATCCGGACAGCTTGGCTGAGACACCAACAGCCATAACTATGCTGGCCAACATGCAGAGGGGGAGATGAGTGAATCGAATGGTACTATGTATTGTGGGAGGGAATGTCCTATGGCGAGGAGTCTTCCTGAAGCAAGGCAGTCTCCCAGTTACTGAAATTTGGCAGAAAGAGCCGCTCAAATGTGGGCATAAACCACTTCTTTGTCCTGGAGTAAATAAGGCAGCTTGGCAGAATTACATTTTTATTTTTAATCATTTCAGCTGAGGATATCGATGTTTATTTTTAAACATTTTTTCTATTTTTATCCAATTTAATTTTTCACACCTGCATAAGCTTATGGATTTTAAGCATTTTTAATTTTGTCAGTTGTGGGAAATTATCAGGGGGTGTCAGGCAATAATTAGCAACATTAGATGCTGAGATTCAAAAAGTTAAAGCTTTGTAACTATTAAATCACAAAGTGTCAACATCACTTGTCAAAATATACAATGTAAATCTTAAATCAAACTCTGATCGTTCTCCAGCAGCATTTTTCTAATTTTGCTGCTCTGTAAATTTTGATTATAGCTGAAAATATTTTTTCCTCATTCTGTGTGTGTCTGGTGAAATCAATGTTTATCAACATTTATTAATAAAAATCTAATCCAATTGTTTGTGTGGTTTCACTATCAATAAGTGATGCATTAAGCAGGCAGAGTCATAGTGTTTAATATGCTGTGAGGCCAGCAGTATCTACTGAGGTTTTGCTATTAATGCTAGTAACAGCTGGGTACTTGCCTTTTATAACTGCACCTCAGGTCCTTCACCGATCTGAGTCCTGCCTGAAACCTTATCTTCGCTTTTCAGTTCCGCTCATCATACTACCCGTATAACTAGCTTTGGTGCAATCGCACCCCCAGAGAGATCAGGTGTGGGGAATGATGCTGTGCCCTTGAAACCCCGGCATTCCTTTAGGGATGCGTCAACCTGTTGGATTTGAAATGCAGAGCTGTAGCTGTGGACTCTGATTGGTCAACCATAGGAAACTTAGTGGTGCAGCCTTGCCCCAGGATCCTGTGTGCTTTGTGTTGGGGGGCAGAGATGAAAATAAACCGGTACACAGTGCCGGACCAGATCGGTGTTGCAAAAACTGCTTTACCTTTGGAGCCCAATCCCAATATACTCTCAAAGGACAGGCATTTACTCAGTAGATTTCTGGAAAACAAGATTTATTGCAAGCAATAGGAGTCAGAGGGGTTATTACCCAAACAACTGGCTCAGCTCCATGCAAGGCTGAGGCCTTTCTTATACTCAGGTGTGAATAAGGGAGGGGGGGCTTTCAATACACTTACACAGGTGAGAACACTTAATGGCTATCACATCCATTGTTCGGTATTAATCCATGCCATTTATATTTCTGGTAAACAGGAGGTCCAGGACCCTTAGGGATACTCAGACACTATGACTCCTGCACAGCTGTGGCAGGGTAAACATGAGTTTAAGATGCATGCCAGGCTAGAGGTTGAGAGTTCATATATAGGGAGTGAAAGTACAGTTTGAGACAGTTTTTAAAATCATACTACACAACATTCATAATACAGTTGTTTCTAAATTGTGTTATTCCAATATCGGCTTCCCCAGGCTGGCGATTTAAGGGGTCTGGCGCTTCCAGCAGTGGCTGGAGCCGCTGGCCCTTTAAATTACCACCAGAGGCCCGCTGCCAGAGACCATGGGTGGCAGAGGTGGCTCAGGCAGAGGTGGCTTAGGTACCGGTCCGTGGAGCATTCGGTACCGGGCCGCGGCCGCGTCCCCCTCCTGGTTGCGGCTGCGTTCCTCTCCGGTCCGCGGCTGCGTTCCCCTCCTTTGCCTCCGCATCCGGCGGCTTCCCGCCTTCCCTTCCCTTCCATTCCGTTTCGCGCTGGCTTCCGCAGCGAATCAAAGAAATGAAGCTGATCTGCCTGCGGCTTTTCGGCGGACATACAGTCGTCCACCGATCAGAGTGAAAAGTGCATTTCCCCCCATGCCGCAAGCATTGACTCGCACCGTCGACCGGTCCGCGAACACCAAAAGGTTGGGGACCACTGGCTTAGGGTGTTGTCTTCACAAGGGCTCTTTAAATCATCCTCGGAGCCTCCAGCTGCTGCCGCTACCCCAGGGGCTCTGGCAGCAGGGCTAGGGCAGTGATTTAAAGGGCTAGGGGCTCCCAGCCACTGCTACCTCAGGGAAGCTCTGGGCCCTTTAAAGTTTTGCCAGAGCCCGGAGCCCTGGGATAGCGGTGGCAGCCAGGAGCCCCGGGGCTCCATCGGTGATTTAAGGGTCTGGGGCTCCATTGCAGTAGCGGCAGATGGAGCCCCAGGCCCTTTAAATTACCCCAAGCCCAGGGCTCCCAGCCTCCTCTGCAGGTGATAACTCGGGAGATGATTTAAAGAGCCTGGGACTCCCAGCTGCTGCTACTGCTGCCAGAGCCTCAGACTCTTTAAATCTTGATTTAAAGGGCCTGGAGATTTAAAGGCCCTGCCTCTTGTAGTGGAGGCCCCGTCCCCTACTCAGGACTCCAGTAAGTCCTTTAAGTTACCTGGCTGGGGGTTCTCTACCCAAACATATTGACCCTCTTGTTGATGCTTTTAAAGTTTTCATCTCCTGCAGAATCTTCTCCCAGCCCAACATGTGCCTGGACCTTTCCAAGCTGGTATCTCTTTTGCAATTACTAATTACTGTGTCCCCAACCCCCTGAACAAAAGACAAGGGCCCATTTCCTCCACCCCCTACAGCTGAGGGGAAAGCTGCCCGGGTCCAGCAGCGCTGCTGCTCTGAGCAGCAAGGTGAGTGTGAAGTATGCTGTCCCCCAACCACCTGAAATGCACTCATGAGACCTCCAGAAATCTCCTCCGCCTATGCAACGGCAGCATGGATGGCTCACAAAGCTGCCATGAATCAGAGAGGTAGCCGTGTTAGTCTGGAATAGCAGAGGTAACAAAGTCCTGTGGCACCTTAAAGACTAACTATAAAGTTTTGAAGCATAAGCTTTCGTGGGCTAATACCCACTTCGTCGGATGCTTGCATCTGACGAAGTGGGTATTAGCCCATGAAAGCTTATGCTTCAAAACTTTATAGTTAGTCTTTAAGGTGCCACAGGACTTTGTTACCTCTTAAAGCTGCCATGTTCTCCCTGGCTGACTTTCCCGCAGATAGATGTCCAGACTTCCCCTGTGGCTTGACAGAGTCACAGATGGGACCTATTACAGCTCAGGGTAGAAGATGCAGCGGTTCCTCCAATACTTTACCTCTCCCATGCTGACTGTTGATATCCCTTGCAGCTGTGGGGAGCAGAGCAGCTAGGAAAGGAAGAAGGGAAAGTTGGGCTTACTAAGGAGATCTCAGTTCTCTTTCTGGGTCTGCCACTGCCATTTTGGACAATTGATTTGTCTTCTCTCTTCTTCTTCCCCATCTGTTAACGTCTTGTCTGTAAACTCTCCCCAGCCAAGGCCACCTATTGCTGTGTGTATGTACAGCTCCTAGCACCCTTCCATCCTGATCTCAACCAGGGCCTCTAGGCCCTACTGAAATAGACTAGTAGGAGCAGCTGGGCTTTCAGCTTGTGTCATGATCCAGTGACGAGCTATTTAAAAGCCCCTCTAGTCTCTAGAGGGGGGCTGAGATGTAGCTGTTACAATTTCTCTCCCCTCTTAGGGTGTTGTCGTCACTAGGATGAAAAGTGTGTTCTTATCACCAGGTAAAATTCTGAAAGACAAGGTGATTTGTTGCTTTCCCCTGAGTTAGCAGCCTGAGGCTCCCTTTAATGGTAGCTAGGATTTTATCATGTGTTCGCTAACACCCTTTTTTCCTAGCCAAGCCATTTATAGTGGGGCTTCTGAGGCTGGATTCTCTTCTCACCAGGGTTTTATGCCAGCGTAGCTCCTTTGGAGTTATTCTTGAGTGACTTGCTGAGAGAGGAGAATTGGGCCAGTGGCAACCAAGGAAGCCTGGTGTCACAGGCAGAGGGCTACAAAAACCAGTCCCAATGAAAAGTCGAAACATTTGTAAAATCAGGGGCACATCCAGCAGTGGGAACGGGTTGTGGGATGTGAGGGTTTTATTGGAGCAGGTCAGGGCAGTAAGGAAAGGGCCATTTTAACAGCCCCATTTCTCGCTTTGACCCTGTGATGTCAGCTGGTAAAATGACTCAGTGGGATGCGCACAGTCTTTGCCCTAATGTCTGGAACAAAAAAACAAGCTAAGGGAACATGAGCAAAGCGAGAACATTTCTCTTGAAGCTGTGAGAGCATTAGAGGCTTCACATGCAGCTCAATTGCTTTCCTACCCAAGCATTTCCAAGAGCACCCCAGCAGGGAAGCCCGTAAAGGACAGTCATCATGATTTCCCGATGAATGAGACACTGGGTGAGCGACAGCCCTTGGAAGTAGGCTGTGAGGCTGTAGGGAAATTGCTTTTGTATTCCCTTTATTTTGGTGAATTGTTTGTAACCTTTTGAGTCATAGATTCCAAGACCACCAGGGACCATTGTGATCATCTAGACTGACCTCCTGTGTAACACAGGCCAGAGAACTGCCTCATAATAATTCCTACAGCAACATCCAATCTTGATATAAAAATTGTGAGTGACAAAACCCTTGGCAAATTGTTCTGAAGGTTAATTTAAAAATTACTCTTTATTTGCAGTCTAAATATATGTACCTTCAACTTCCCAGCATTGGATTGTGTTACACAGGGGGTTTCTCAAACTGGGAGTTGCGACCCCCTGCCACTGCTGAAAAGCCGCCAAATTGATTAGTTCCGCATTTGGCAGCTTTTCGGTGGACATACCAAGCGCTCTCAGAAGCGCTCAGCATGTCCGCTGAAAATAGCCGCCGAATCTGGAAGTATTCAATTCGGTGGCTTTTCAGCGGACATACAAGGGTCCGCTACGCCGCCGAGGAAAAGGAAAAAGGGTCGCAGTTCTCAAAAGTTTGAGAACCGCTGTAGACCTTTCTCTGCTAGATGGAAGAGCCCATTATTAAATATCTGTTCCCCATGTAGGCATTTATAGACTGTGATCAAGTCACCCCTTAACCTTCTCTTTGTTAAGCCAAGTAGATTGAGCTCCTTGAATCTCTCACTATAAGACATGTTTTCTAATCCTTGATTCCAACACCATCATTTTCTAGTGTGCTCTTATTCCTCCCTGTCCTTATCAGACTTGCTGTTTCCAACTCTTGTGATTTGACATGGGTCTCACAGTAGCAAGGTTTTTTTTTTTTTTATCTTTTAGCTCCTGTGTCAGGTGTCAAGTGATTACCTGAGACTCCCAGCTTTCATTTTAAAAAATAGTAAATTGCTAGCCTTTGTGATGGCAGAGAAAAGCTGGAAAATGTGGCACATAAAAGCCCACAAATCAAGGAGGCAAATAAAAAGAACCCAACACTGATTAGTGTGGCAATCTCATGACTGCTAAGCCAATTTCGTGACTTTGAGTGGGCCTGACTCATGATTTTGGAATGTTTGGGGCTGACAATAACTGCAGACTTGGGTGCGTTGGTTTGACAGACATTTCCTGCCTCTCACATTGAAACAAGGGGGATAGTAAACTGGTTGGAGGTGGTCAGTCACTGTCCTAGCCCATCTTCTCCATCACACATCCCTTCTTAAACCACCTTTGTTTGCACTGTGGTGTCTAATTCAGACTGTAACCCCCCAGAGGCAGGGATCTTTTGTACCATATGGGACTATGCAGCCCATGATGCTACAGAAATAAAGCATAAAAACAGTATCAACGCCGGGAAATGTTGGTGTCTTTGTTCGAAGGCATGAGAACGTGCATGCAGGAGAACATCACGTGCATCTGAAGAAACCACAGTCCTAAGGTGGAGGAAGTGCTTAGAGCACTGAGCTGTCCTTGACTGTACTTGGTGGGATGCTTGGGTGCCCTATGTAGGGTGACTAGATTTTATGGGGATGGTCCTGATATTTGGGGCTTTTCTTATACAGGCTCCTATTACCCCCCTCCCGCTGTCCTGATTTTTCACACTTGCTATCTGGTCACCCTAGCCCTATGCTGTGATTGGTGGGACACTAGGGTGACCTCGGCTGTGACTGGTGAGAAGTTTGGGACCCCTTTATTGTGTTTGCTGAAATGTTGGGGTGCCCTTTGTTATGAGTGGCATTGAGATGGACTCCAAATGCTTTATAACAAGCCCGAGAGCCTCAGTTACATGCTCCCATGCTGAGAGCCCCCTGTGCATAAACAAATACAGGGCACTGACCGGGTCACCCTCCCATGGGGGTGAGGGTGCCTAGGTGACTTTCTTGTCATGCTGCTGAGCTCCTCAGAGCCTGGTGTGCCCTGACCAGCAAGTGGTTGCTCCCACCCCTGGGAAGCTGGGAATTCTCCCTAGTGTCCTCTGTTGGTTTTACAAAAAAAACCCCAGGGTTTAGCCCTGGATTTTGTAAACCCTGGGGCCTAGCCGCATGAAGGAGGCCCCCGCAGAGTGAGGATGGGCAAGCTGTCAATAGGGACCCCTCAGGCTGAACCCGCACCAGGGCTTCCCCCTGTTCCCAGTCTGTCCCCTCTCCCAGGAGGTGGGGGCCCAGGGTTGCAGTTCCATCACACCTCACTGCCTGGGTTCACCTTGGGGTGCCCAGACATCCCAGTATCTACGCAACTCCTGCCGCCTGTTCCCAGAGCGGTGTCCTGATTGTTCACACTTGCTATCTGTTTACCTACATCACAGACCCGTTCCCTGCTGCAGAGGCTGCCCAGCAGTGCGGGTGCAGGAGGGGGCGAGGCCGGTCCCATTTCCCCACCGCTGCCCCCAGCTCCCTAGGTCAGAGGCCCTGCCCCCAGCCCGGGCGCACAGGGAGACCCTGGCCGCTGTGGCTCGAGATGCGCTGGGGCAGCCACGTCCCGCGCTGTGCTCTCCCCCCTCTCCCCGGCGGCTCGTGGAGACAAACGGTCAGAGCGAGCGCACGAGCCTGCTGCCCCCTACCCTGGAGAACTTCATCCCCACCCAAAACCACACTCCCCAGCATCCCTTTCGCCCACAGCGCCCTGGTTCCGGTCAGCCCGGTGCATGCTGGGACGTGTCGTTTTCTCCCCCTTGTGTCCCCTAGCAGGGCTCGGCCTCGAGCCTCGAACTCCCGGCGCGCACCGGGCGGGCCCCGAGGGCGGCGTGCAGGCGCAGTGCCGTGTTTGTCCGCGTCGCCGCTCGGCTGGGGAGTGAGTGAGGGAGGCGCCGAGTGGCTGCGGCCTGGCCCGGGGGGAGCGGTTAGTGTCCTGGGGGTGTCGAGCGGGGCCGCAGCCGGGCGCGGGAGCCGGGGCCTGGAGGGGTCGGGCTTGGGGAGGCCCAGGGGAGAGGCCGGGCAGCCCCCTGAGGTGAAGGGGGGCGTGAGGGGCAGGCCCAGGGACCCGCCCCTAGGCTCGGGACCCGGGCGCACAGGGCCAAGGGGAGCCGGGCTCTGCCCCGCCCGCTGGGGTAACGGGCGAGCCCGGACGAGCGGAGGGTGGGGTAACGGGGGGCACGGGGTGGGGCGGAGGCATCCAGTGGGCTCTGGGGTGTCTGAGCATTTTGGGTAACAGGGCCGAGAGCATCTGGGCTTTTCGGAGTCTGGCCGGCAGGGTAAAGGTCCCTGCTGTGCTGTTCCGGGGCAGGCTGATCGGCAGGGTGGAGAGGCTCCGCCATCCCCCCTCTCGGGGCCTGTGGTGGCCGGTGTCAGGACTAGGTCCACTCTATCCATACTGAGGAAGAGGTGGTGAGGGGGCTGCTGGATGCATGACTCCCCAAAAAGTATTAGAGCAAGGTCCCTGACTGGTTCAGCGAAGGTGTGTGTGGGCAGAGATTCAACATGAACCGATACCTCCCAGTAGCCCGACAGCATTTTCTGGCTGTGCTGGCCAGCACCAGCGTGGTGGTGAAGTCCATCTGTGCTACCGTCATCCTGCTGTACCTTCTATCCTTTGCTGTGGACACAGTGTTTGGGCTCGGCGTGACTCCTGGTTACCTCTTTCCACCCAACTTTTGGATCTGGACGTTGGCCACACATAGTTTGGTGGAGAAGCATGTCTGGGACGTTGGGGTGAGCCTGGCCACAGTGGTGTTGGCCGGCAGGCTGCTGGAGCCCCTGTGGGGAGCACTGGAGCTCCTGATCTTCTTTGCAGTGGTGAATATCTCAGTTGGGCTTCTGGGAGCCTTTGCCTACTTTCTCACCTATGTGGGGTCGTTCAATCTCTTGTACCTGTTTACTGTTCGCATCCACGGCATGCTGGGCTTCCTTGGTGGGGTCTTGGTGGCCCTCAAGCAGACCATGGGCGACAGCATTGTCCTGAAGGTGCCCCAGGTGCGGATGAAAGTGGTCCCTATGCTCCTACTCCTTATCCTGGCTGTTCTGAGGCTGACCACCCTAATTGACAGCAACCTATTGGCCTCTTATGGCTTTGGGGTCCTCTCCAGCTGGATCTATCTTCGTTTCTACCAGCGGCACAGTAGGGGACGTGGAGACATGTCAGACCACTTTGCCTTTGCCACGTTCTTCCCCGAGATCCTGCAGCCAGTGATTGGTTTGGTGGCCAACTTGGTGCATGGCATCTTGGTGAAGGTAAAAGTTTGTCGGAAAACAGTGAAGCGTTACGATGTGGGTGCTCCTTCGTCCATCACCATCAGCCTGCCTGGGACAGACCCGCAGGATGCTGAGAGGAGAAGGTATTGTATGTTCCTTTGAAATATATTGTGTGTTCATGTTCATTGTGTGTGCATGAGTTCATGCAGCATACCCAGTGCTAGGTACCTACTAAAGATTAACTGTGATGAGTTTTAATAAGACAACAAAGCTGCTTGGTTTGAAATGACTGTGTCTGGGTTTAAATGTTATAAGGATTATTTTTTAAAAGGGAATATTTGAAAATCTGCCCCTCCTTTACTTGCCTCTCACAATCTGAATTCAGGACTCTGTGTTTACCCCCTGAGTCTGACATGGAGGAGCCATCAACTATTGTCCGCACTAGGATTTTTTCCCTGGTGCAGCCCTACTGGTGACAGCAGCAGTGGAGGCCCTGCTGTGGGATAGCTGCAGTTCAGGGCCTATGTCATCTGGTTCTACTCAAAGCAGATCTACCCCACATACTGTTAAAAACACTCATGTCTTGTTCACAGTAGCACTCCAACCATTACTATTGCTAGCGGAACTTCAGCGATGGTAACCACGAGAAATTCTGAGGGGGATCCTTAAGGGGAATGAAACCCTGAGGTCGGCAGGTGGCAATCCTTTTAGTTCACCTCTTACTACCTATTCTGTCCCCACACACACAAAGTGAAATTTCCAATGCAGAGAAAAATAAAACTACCCAGGGAAAGGGACTTTCCATGCATCGAACCAGAACATTCCATCAGCAGTGCAGCCCACTTCAGAAGTGGGAGCCTTCTCATCATTCCCATTTAAGAATTCAAGGGAAGCGGTTGAACTTTTCTTTTTCAAAAATATTAACTTTGTTCCTAATACTTGGCTTAGATCCTTGCCATTTTAATAATCCAGTCCCTGTGCACATGCCTAACTTTAAGTGTAAGAGTATTCCTGCTGAAATCAGTGGGCCGAAGGTTCATGAGTCTGCACATGACTGGGGCTTTAATTTGCTCTTTGCCAGTCATGCTAGCTTACTCTTCCTCTCTTTTCCAGTATGGGGAAGAAAATGTGCTGAGTCAGTTTCACTTTCTGGGTCTGTTAAATGCAGGCAGCTGGTTGGGTTTGAACTAAATGGTAAAATATTTAAGAAGAAAAATGGCAAACACTATTGTAAATTTGTTTTCATGAAATATTTTATTCATAGTCAGATTTTGCACACATTCCCTTTTAACTTCTCAGTCGACTGTACCGCCTGTGCAATCTGATCATGTGCTTTGTGAGTTTCGAAAGCGAGTGAGGCAAGTAACCTTCACATTTTATTGTCTTCAGTGTAAACATTTCCCTGTATTCAGGTTAGTCCTGTTTGAGGGAGATAGGGCTTGAAATAATGGTAACTGATTCAAGCTTCTGCTAGAGCTAGCCAGGTGGCAGTAACCTGAGCAGCTGCCACATCTGCCCAGTTGATAATTTCCCACAGGCTGTTCAGGGGAGATTTGCTTAAATAAGTCTCAACCCCAGTTTGGAGCATTCAGAGTGAAATGGAGCTAAGAACTTGCTGAAAAGAGTTGCCAATGAATCATGTTCTTGTTAATGACAGCTCAGTGTAATGGGTGAGGTAACTATAAAAGGGGTGCATTTCTGGGCCCAGCTGTGCTAGGTGCCTTCTGCTGAAGTTAGTTGAGAGCATTTGGCGCTCTGTCAGATCAGGCTGTCTAGGTAGCTGCCCAGCCTTAGCTGCTCTCCACCGGGCACTTAGCTGGGTGGCCATTCCTTAAAGCAGAAGTCATCATGTATTGCTTCCTGCAGTGGAACAGGGTTTTTTTTTATATCAGTTGAGGATGAAAGGGAGCTGGCAGAGGGTTACATCCCTGCCCAACTGTATGGTTTCTTGGTTGCAGATGAGCTGTTGGGATTGAGGACAAAAGTACAGTTGAGAGAGAACCCCTATGTCTCTCCACATCCCCTCCACTGGCAGGTTAAGTAGGAATGTTCATAGGTAGCATCACAGGCCGGGAGGGATTAAAATGGAGGAGTCCTGCTGGGAGTACTGGAGATGTGGATGATTCTGTTAGAAGGGAGGGAAGGAGCTGAAATGGAGATTGCATGTCCGGGTGGAGAAGGTGGTTAGTGTGGATAAGCAAATAACTAGAGTACAACATGCACTGACAGTTCAGCTGGTTGCTGTGTACCCTCTGCTATGAATCCCCCCATTGCACTCTCTGTTTCCACAACAGCTGCCAATGCCTGGTATCCAGAGCACTTTAGGATGCACTGTAGTCAAGGTGTATTCTTGGGGTAGGCTTTGTTTCGCCTAGGTTTGGAGGACTGATGGAGGAGTCCCTGCTAGGAAGCCCAGAGGGGAAAGAGAGGGTTTGGCTCCAGTGCAGTTTCAGAACTTATAATAAGAACAATCTGTATGTATTTGCTGATGCCCTAGATCTGAGCTTTCTTCAGGGTTGGAAATCCAGCCCTCCTGCTGTGGAGGAAAGCTCTTCCCAGCTTCATATTGCCTTGCTAGCTGCCCTCTATGTTGCTTTGAACTGGGCTTCTGAAATGTCCTGCTAGACAGATCTTCTTTTCCTCCTCCTCTAAGCTGGCTGTCAAGCTGGCTTCTCATAGCCCATCCAGAAGTGCTGATGCTATTGTCTCTCAATAACTTCTGGCTGAATTTTAAATGAAAGCTTTGCATTTCAGGATAGAGGGTTGATTCTGCTTGTGTGATGGGGTACAGCTAAGAGTACACCTGTTCCCTGGCCTTTTAGAATGGCTGACTCTGGAGTAGGTGTGGACCGTGTGGGTGCTGCAGCCCCCTGTCCCCGTGGTTTGTTCTGAGCTCCACACTTGAGTGTTTTACCCAGAGGGTCGGTTTCCTTGATGTGGGTGTTTTTTCTCTGGAGTCTCACTCTCTGGTGACACATCATTTGCTTAAACAGGAAGAGGTGCATTGTGGGAGGGGAGAGGGCATGTGACCAGCTCTTCTGTTAGAGTGAGCCATTGGGAGCCCTAAGTTCCTGCGCAGTAGTTGTATCTGAAATCCTCGGTCCCTTCCTGGACCCACCCAGGTTGACTCCCATAGAGCCCAGTTGCTTTGGCCTTTCTGACTGACGTGGGGTGTATAGACAATGACGGTGAGGACTGCAGATGGCTGGGGCCTGGGCACTATGCAAAGCAGCAAATAGGCTAGTACGAACAGTCCCTCTGCAGCGGCAGCTCTCTGTCCTGAGTCTGTGATGGGTTTAAGCAGACAGGAGCAAAAGGCATGAGGAGTGGTTTTAAAAACCGGGCAGAATTCTCTTCCAGGCTAGGCCATGGATTTGCAGCTGGTCCAGGTACAAAGCTGCTGTTGACATCAGTGGAAGCTGAGTGCCTGCAGTGAGGGTGGAATTAGGCATTCCTGCCCTGCTGGTGTTTTGACACCAATATTCTAGTCACATCAGAGAGCATCTGATTCACTAAAGCTTCCTAGGGGTGAATTGATTTGTTCAGAGAGGTGCCAGCTGCAATCCCTGTGCTCCGTCTTCACCCAAGAGGTCTCCCTTGAGGCTTCTCTGAGCTGCCAGTTTTTCCCCAGGACCTTTCCCAGGACTGACTGCAAGTCAGTCTTAGGGACCAGGTCTGTAGCTGCCATTGAGGGGGGAGGACCTCCTCACAGAACCGCTGCTATGCAACCCACCATTGCTGTGTGCAGGTGGTGGAGTCCTCTGTGGTATGCTGGAGGATGGTCCTGGCTGGCACCACCAGAATTAGAGACCTCCTGGGTTACAGTCAGGGACTGGGTGAACCCCTTGGCCAGCACATGGGGCTGCCAACCCTGCGTGTCCCCTGTCATGCTTTATGAGATGAGGGCAGCCTAGTCTCCTGCTTCTCTTGCTTTCTTCGAGCAGGTCCTATGGGAGGATGCTCTCCACTCACCTCAGCCCTCCAGAACTCATCATCAGACCCTTGCCCCATGAGCTTCCTCAGCCGCCCCCGACACACTATCTGAGTTGGCTGAAAGACATCCAGCCAGTCGGTCCACCTCTGAACCAGGCCCAGGGAACATCTGTACATGCTCGTGCTTCATACTATCAATTTATTCACCCTTGGGTTCCATCCTGACACCACGGGGCGGGGCCTGCTGCCACCTGCTGAGGGCGAGGAACCCCGGTGGGCCAGTCTGTGCTCCACGTTGGTCCCACAGCCCACTGGGGATGCGACTCCTCCACAGTGCCTTGAGTACTGGTGTGTACCTGGCATGATTCACAAACTCTCCCCTCCGCCTGTTCCTTTTGTGGGGAGAGGGAGACTCTGATGAATGACTATATAGGATGTGCCAGGTTGCAGCCCTTCTCCTGACTCCTCCAAAACCCCTTACTGAGGTTCTGGTTGGACTTTTCACTGCACCTCCTGATTCTTGCATACCCCATCCGTGGCCCCACAAAGTCACGGGACCTATTCATCAGCTTCCTCCTGGTGCTAGCCAAGATGACCATCTATCATACCAGGAGAAGAAAGCTGGCTGGGAGGAAGGGGTGCTCTGCACCTGCGGAGCCTATTTCTTGTTCACTCATATCTCTGGACAGTATCCACTGATTCCTGGGATGCCTTTGAAGAGTGGTGGGTGCTGTCTGGGGTGCCCTGCTCCGTGTCCCCTTCTGGTTCCCTGATTTCTAGCCTTTAATCTCAAGCCCATTCCTGTTTTCTCTTTGGTTGTCCCCAGCAATCAATTGTAGCCTGGACCTAGTGCTTCCTTTCCTGTAATTGAGGGAGCAGGCCTTTAGTTATAGGTGGGCCTAGACCTGCCAGGCCCCTGCTCTGCCTCATGTTGATGTTGCACTGAGTCTCATGCAGTTATCACAGGCCTGCTAAGTTCTGTCTAGTCCCTCCTTGTCTCAGGAACCCATGGGGAGTTGTTCCCTTTGGATACACACGCCAGGGTACTTTTTAAAGCAACTTCAGTGCTGGTGAAAGCAGCCAGCTTGAGAGCCCAGGAGACTCAACCCACAGAAGTGGGGAGCTGATGAGCAGCAGCAGTGCAAACTCCCCAGCCCCAGTTACCTTGTCAGTATGCCTCAGCCCTGTCTTGGAGGGAACTTGCCTCTAGGGATGAGACAATTGTTTCCTCCCCTGCTTCTAGCCAGTGAGTAAATTTGGCAGGCTCCCGGACCGGACCGTGGTTGGGCAGTGAACAGAAATGACTCAGAGCTGGAATGTGTCTCAATGCTGCATCTTGCACCATGCAGCATAATTTCCCAGTAGACAACGGGCACTGCTATATAATGTGGCACGGCACGTGTAAGTCAATGGCCATTGTGGACTCTCATTGTAATCCATTATTGACTTAGAAAACAAACGTCCTCCTTTTGATGTAGAATAGATAAAGCACCTGTTTGGCTCCATATATCCTAACCTCTCTGGTCTCACTTCCAGCTGCAGGGAGGGTTAAATTACCTCTCGGACATGCAGTGGGACAGGACAGCTCTAGAGGTGGGTTTCTCCGTTTAACAGGCCTTCATCTTGGTCCTTGGTCCTGCCTTTCCCTCTCTTCTTGCTTCTCTGCTACTATCTCACTACCCCCTTCTTGTTTTTGTGGGTGGTGTTGGAATGATTAATTTTTGCACAGGGTATTATTACGATGTTAATTTAACCATAAATTCCTTTCTTAAATCCAGAGGCCAAATGCTGTTTATACAGTTGCTTCGAACATGTCTAAATAATAAGCAATTTACTACACCCAATACAGTAACAACATATAAGCATATGATCAAGATACTTACACTCAACAGGCTAAACCCAGGAGTACTTAGACCCATATTGGTCTGCTCCAACATTCAGGCCGATGTTAGCAATGAACCCTTTAAGAGTTTACTTTTTCTGCCCTTCAACAAACAAGTGATGTCATTGCCAGTTACTGCCCTCAGCTAAAAATGAGTTGGAGACCGTTCACCCTTATTTCCAATCTTAAGCCAGATAATATTTACAATCCTCAAGGCCTTTCCTCCCCTCCCTCTTGCTGACTAACAGTTTTTCAATACACTGGGGCTCTCATAAGCTTTAACACTGGTGTGGGGGTGAGAAGGGCCATGGTGGCTCATTTAAAGACAGATTCTCTTTGTTTTATTTAAAATCATCCACTGTGACCAGTATGGATCAGAGGCTGCTTTTTTAGAAACATCCCCTTATCTCATCAGTTAGTCTTTGAACCAGATATCCTCCACCCTTCTTTCCCTCTGTCCTTATGACTCATCATTTCAAGGTATTCCTTCTACTTGCTAGTCATCAGGGTCTCTTTACAACACAGTTTACATTTGATTAACGAAATATAACTCTAATCTGTAATTTTATATTTATCCTTTCCCTTCAAAGACCTTTTCTCGCAACTGGGGGCAGCTAGATGGGAACGTTGCCTGAAATGGCACTTCCCACCCCTAGGCAATGATTGCACTGTGTCAGTAACCCTCCCAGCCTCTTCTGGCCCAAAGAACAAGAAATCACTAGCTAATGTGTGCTGCACTCTTTGACCAATCAGTCTCCTCCACCTCCTTTCTTTCTCTCTTCCCCTTCAGTCTCTTTACCTCCCTTTTCCCCAGAATGAAGCCTGTGTCCCTCCTACCCTAGTGGTTCCCCAGTGGCAGCAGCAGTAAAACTGACAAAGATGGTGCCAGTTTCACTCCACAGTTGCATTTCCTGCCAGCATGCTTGGGGGGAAGCAGTTTGTGTAGGAGCAGCCATGGGGAGATTCTCTCAGGACAGGGTGGATATTGGCAGATGGGGGCCCAGGATGCCCCCAGGCCTGCACCAAAGATAATCCCCTGGCATTCTGGCATGCATATATACCACACACACTCCACACTTTTCAGAATTTTCCTTCAGAAGGGTGGGGGCTTGACCTCAGCTGATGAGCTGACATTAATCCCAGAAAAGAGGGTGGGATTTATTCAGTGGATATTATTATCCGCACTGAACAGTGCTCCTGGGTGATTTAATGCTATAGCCGGACTGAGGCATTCAATAAGCTGCTTCTGTGGTTAGCACCTTGTCTGCTTCTCTGCCAGCACCATATTTCAAGTGACGTGATACCCATAAGGAAGGGAAGCTGCAGTTTGGTCCTGCTGCCTTGTAAGACTCCAGCAGTGTCTGGGGCAGGACTTAGATGGAAGGACCAGGGAGCAAGCGATTGACTCTCCAATCAGTCAGATTGTCCAAATACACATCTTAGGAGCCACTTTGAGCTCCCAGTGAGGACCATGGGGCCCTAATTCAGCGACCAGTGTTTAAAATCTGTGTCCTTTGTCTCTGAAGATTTCAGTGTAGTGTGTGGGAGGAGAATGTTCCCCCTTCTGTGTTCAGACTGGCTGAAATCCGTCTATTGCCTAAACTGGATCACAGAATCGCCGCCCAGTCCCTGTTAGTATTTATTACTACTGCAGTAGTGCCCACAAGTCTCAGTCAGGATCAGGGCCCTGTGGGTGCTATTCAGATACATAGTAAAAGATGGTCTCTGCCCCAGAGACCTTACCATCTCTTGGGTTTCATATCAATGCTGCATTTGCAAGGAATATGCCCGTAAGTGCAACTGATGGTACTTGAGGAGGGCAGCAAGAAGAGGGTCTTGGTTCAGATGCTGTCCTGACTGAAGCCAAGATCCCTTAGGAGAGCCTCCCAAGTCCCATTCGTTGGTGTTTTCACCAAATGTGGTTCTTGGTGTCGATGGCCTAACCTGGTGGGTTGCTGCCTTTCAGGAGACCCTGAACTGTTCAAATCTTAGCAAGGTTATCCAAGATATAGCCACAGGAGGGTCTGTGCTTATTGGTGGCTAGATCTGGGGAGTAACTGGAGGAGCTCTGCATTTCCCTGGCACTTAGGCCTCAGCACTATGAAATTCCCCTGCAAGGCACGTCCACTAAGGAGGACTATGGGTGCATTCGCTACTGCCCATAGCATGTCCCAGGCAAGAGCAGACAAGTGAAACTGACACAAAAATCCCACTGCCTCTGCTGGAGATAGGCAGTGTGCAGGAGATGCAGAGACATCTCTTTAACTCTTTGCTGCTGCTGAGGGGGCTCTGCCATGGGGAGATGAGCAGAGGAGGCTGGACTAAACCTTAAACCTGTCACAGATGGGGAGAAGCAGCAGCCAGAATAAAGGGGAGGTGCACCTGAGCCGAGAGGGATGGAGAGCTGCGTGCAGGTTTGGTGGCGAGAGTTATGAGCCAGCAGGAGGTAGGAGCACCAAGGATGGTACTTGATATGTGGGGAACAATAGCCATTCAAAGACTGAACCAGAGGACGGGGAGAGATAGCTCAGTGGTTTGAGCATTGGCTTGCTAAACCCAGGGTTGTGAGTTCAATCCTTGAGGGGGCCATTTAGGGACATGGGGCAAAAATAGGGATTGGTCCTGCTTTGAGCAACGGGTTGGACTAGATGATCTCCTGAGGTCTCTTCCAACTCTGATATTCTATGATTCTAAGTGGGGTAGGAATGCAGCAAAAAGAGGGGGGGAGCAGGGCTATTGTATTGGAGTTCTTTGCTTCCATCCTAGTGGTTATTTGGGCTGCACAGATGGTCAACAGAAGCATTGGGAGATCTGCCCCGCCCCTCCAAATACCCATGAAGTGCCCAGCACGCTGTAACACATGCCTTGTCCCTTCTCCTTGGGAGTGCCTGAAGCTGATCCTGCACTAACCCTGCATGTCTGTCTTTGTCCTGCAGACAACTTGCCCTGAAGGCGCTGAATGAGAGGTTGAAACGCGTGGAGGACCAGTCAGCGTGGCCCAGCATGGAGGACGATGAGGATGAGGGAGGTCCCAAGGCAGACAGCCCACTGCTCCCTGAGAAAAGCCAAAGCAGCCGGGACGCCAGTGCTGCAGGGAAAGGAGCCGGCCAGGAGTCCAGCCTCATCACCTTTGAGGACGCCCCCCCTCAGCTGTGACCTGTGAACACCCCACCTCCCTTTCCCCATCTCTGTGTCAGAGCGATCCCATGTATCTTCTCACACTCCTCTCTGCTCCCCAGTGATGCTGTCTGCAGGGAGCAGGGGGACCCCTCCAGCAACCTTGAGGGGAGAGGGCTACCTCATTCCAGCATTTAATAGCCACACTTGGCTCATGCCGTGTCTCTGGTTGGTAACCGTTAGCCAATGCTGGCTCCTTGGAAGACCTCTCTCTCCTGCTGGGGCTCTGGTTCTCATTCGCTTTCTTCAGTGGTGTTGTGAGGTTCCTCAAAGACACTAAGCAGGGCTGGGCACCAACCATCAACAGGGGTGGACTCCCATCTCTTCAGCGCAGGACGTGGATTGCCTCTGCCAGTAGCCACCACTGGGGCTAGCTGACTGTGTATGCCTTAGTGGTGGCTGTGGCACTGTCTGAGCAGAGGCACTGGACTCATCTGGCCTCAGGATTTGCCCTGTGCATGGCTGGTCAGGTCCCGATTTTGAAGCTTGTGTGCTAGACCACTAGATGACCCTCCCAGCATCCCAAAGCGCACACTCGGCAGGTGATACAGCACTTTCTCTCTCATTTTTGTGGTGGTAGTTGTTAAAAGTACCTGCAACTTCCTTTTTCCCTTTCAAAATTAGTTTTGTTACTGATCTGAGGAGCGGGAAGTTTTTCTTAGTCCCTTTGCTGTATTAACCCTTTCCCCTGTGGCCCAGATTATCTGGCCAGAACTGACTATGATGGATTCCTGAGTTGGGAATTTGCCATGATCATTAGATAAGCCTGTTTATCTACACAGTAATTGCTTAATACTACCACCTCGCTGCAGCTGCCTACCTTGAATTATTGACTGGAAATCCTGGGGCCACAGAGCTTTGAGGCTAGTCCATGGACATACATCAACCCTAGTCTTTCTGTGGGAATCCTAGAGGGGTTTAATTTCATTTGTGTTCTCGCTACTTTGGTTTTTCTCCCATTTCTTTTGTGGTGATTTAAATTGTAACGCAGCCTATGAACCGGCTGAGGCCTGTGCGTTCATTGCTGCTTGGATGGATCATCTGTGCATTGATTCTTTGTCAGATTGCAAATCTGTTTTATGGTGGGGCTCTTGACAATTCTTCCAACACCTGCTTTTTCCCCTCCCTCTAATTAACATGTTGGTTTCCCCTCTCCCTTCCCCCTCCTCTGTCCTGATGGGCTTTTTTGGAGGGGGGAGGGAGGAGCTTATCTGGAAAAGTTTTCCTTGAGAACCAGCCCCACAAGACCATGCCACTCTAGCTTGTACACTTCCCTGGGAGGCAGCTACCAAAATGAGGAGTGTGCATGTGTGATGACTTTTTTTTAAAGGGCCACACAAGAAGGTTTTGTCAACCGAGAAATAAACATATGGGAATTTCAGTATCAATAAACAATTATTTCAAAAAGCGCCTCTCACTTTAGTTTGTAGATCACCCGAAGCCCAGGTCCTGTTTGGAGGGTCACCCTTCCATTTCATTTAGTTTCCCTTATCTGCTCTGATCTCTACATCACCAGTAAATCCAAGTCCCATCCTAATGTGTGGCAGAAGCTTTCAAGCCGTATGTTTCTCTGGGCCACTGATGATCCTTCTGTTTAAGTGTAGCTGTCTCTTTAATCTAGATCAGCGGTGTCCAATAGAAATTCGATGCCAGCCACACTGGTGGTTTTGAATTTTTATTAGCCACGTTATAAAAAAGCCACATGCATTAGCCACAATTCAATAGCCTATTAGCCATATGTGGCTAGTGGCGAACGTATTGGACACCGCTGTTAGATGGCGGCATCCAATATGCTAATAGGTGGCTGTTAGAGCCAAGACCAGAGCTGGGGGTGAGGGCTCCTGGGGTTTGGTTGGCATTGGTAGCAGAGGAATTTGGGGGCTGGGCTCTCATCTCTAGAGAGCCATGCTCAGATCCTTGCTCAGGCCCTAGAGAAACGAAATCATTGGGTCTCATCTTAGTCCCCCATGCGGTTACATGAAGGTAGACCAGGGCTAGAGTGATGGGGGTGCAGCATGTGAGGGTGCTACGAGAGGTGGGGGTTCAGGTTGGAATGACAGGAAATCCTGTGGGTTAGGTGTGACAAAGTGGGGGATTTTTTTGATTTTTTTTTCCAATGGTTTGTATGCTGGGGGTGGGACTCAGTTTCCCTAGGTGTTACTGGTTTAACGAGGTGATGGGAGAGGAAGTTTGTTGTTACAGAGGATCAGTGATTGAACTTGGGACCCTGGCCAAAGCCCAGGAGAATAGATACCCCAGTGACTGGTGAACGGAAGGCCCAGCTCCAGAGTCGCAGCCCGTCCTAGCCAGTGGGAGGACAACAGGCTGCGGAGAGAGTGGACCCCCTGTGACTTGACTAGACTGGTTCCAGCCAGTGGGGAACAAAGAGGAGAGGAGGCCCAGCTGACCCTGTTTACCTGGATAGAAGACAAAGGACAGAGGCAGGGCTTGGGGGCAGGTGATATCAGATGCTGTGGTCTCTGGACTGGAGAGAGAGCAGGCAGAGCCCACCTGGATGCAGGGGAGACTCAGATGTACTGTGCTGAGGGAGGCCAGGCCTGAGGGCCCTGAGAGTTTCCTACACTGTGTTCAGATGCTCAATAAACGCTCCTGTTTTATGCTGTCTGAGAGTCGCTCCGGTCTAGAGAACAAGGTTGCATTGTTCCCTTTGGGAGTGGAGGTCCCAGGATCCAGAGTGAGTGGACTCCCTGAGAGGGCCCATGGCGAGAAACAGGTGTGCTAAGGCTCAGAGAGGTGTGGTTCCAGGAGGTGGAAGGGCTGAACCCCGAGTGAGAGTGGACCCCCAAGAGGGGCTGTCACACTGAAGGGGGTTCCTCCCAGGGATGCAGAGGACCAAGAGTGGACACTGAGTCTGTGACAATGTAGGAATGAGGTTTAGTGGAGGGGATGGAAGGAGCAGGCCTGGAACAGCAGGGATTGTTATGGGTCAGCATTAGGCTCTGCAGAGTATTTGTACCCTGTTTCCAGCACCGTTTAATATTCATCATCCGCTTATGAGCAAGGCCCTGTGTGACCCATGGCTGGCAGGGCCTAAACCCAACAGAAGGCCCCTCCAGCATGTGCAGCTCTGAGGCGCAGCAAACGGGATTGTGTGTCATCTTTGGGTGAGTTAAAACATGAGGTTTTTAACCTAATCAGATGTGAATCCAGAAGCCCCGCCTCACTTTAAATTCCAATTATTTTACTCTGCCCCAAAGCAAGTGCCACACCAGGGTTGGGATGAATGATTTCACTGTGGACATAGGAAGGGGGAAGGCCGGAGAGTTTGGCAGCTGCTTGTGGTGGGCAGGAGGGGACATGACGGGCAGGTGGGGTCTTTGGAATATGAGAACCTGTTTGGGACTGGATGTTCCTACTGAAATGAAAAGTGAAAGTTAATATTGGCCCTTAAAATTGTCCTCTCCGGATTGTTTGGGTGACTGCTTTCAGTGGGGGAGCTGGTCACTCAGAGCTGCGGTTTCAGGCTGTCTTCCTGCAGCTACAGGCAGCCTGGAACGTGGTTTGTTGGTTTTTTTTGCAGCGCTGGGGGTTAGATCAGGGTGACCAACCTGTGGCTCCGGAATAACATGCAGCTCTTCAGAAGTTAATATGCATCTCCTTGTATAGCACCGACTCCAGGCCTGGAGCTACAGGTGCCAACTTTCTAATGTACCAGGGGGAGGGATAGCTCAGTGGTTTGAGCATTGGTCTAAACCAAGATTGTGAGTTCAATACTTGAGGGGGCCATTAAGGGATCTGGGGAAAAAATCTGTTGGATGATTTAGTTGGGGGTTGGTCCTGCTTTGAGCAGGGGATTGGACTAGATGACCTCCTGAGGTCCCTTCCAACCCTGATAGTCTAAGATTCTATAGGTGCTCCCCTCTCCTGGTTCTGCCATAGGCCCTGCCCCCATTCCATCCCTTTCTGTCCCCTCCCCTGAGCCTGCCAGGCCCTCACTTCTCCCCCTTACCCCCAGAGCCTCCTGCATGCCTCAAAACATTAGGAAGTGCAGGGAAGGAGGTGCAGGCACTGATTGGCAGGGCTGCCGGTGGGTGGGAGGCATAGGCACTTACATCTGCTGGTGCTGGTGAGTGCTCAACCCTGCTCTGCCCCTGGCCCCGGCCCAACCTCTTTCCTAACTCCATTCCAACCCCTTCCCCAAAGTCTCCGCCCCTGCCTGCTCCCCTGAGCATGCCACATTCCCACTCCTCCCACCTGCCTTCTGGCGCTTGCTATACTGTGAAATGTCTGTTTTGCATCAGCAAGTCCTGGGAGGTAGGTGGAGAAGTGGGGACACAGAGTGCTCACGGGAGAAGATGGAGGTGAAGCTTGGCTGCCCATGGGTGCAGAGCACCCACCAATTTTTCCCCATGGGTGGTCCAGCCTTAGAGCACCCATGGAGTCAGCACCTATGGTGAGGTGCTGGGAGTGGGGTGGGAGAGCTGATGTGGGGGCTGCTGAGGTATTACTGTGGCTCTTGGGCAATGTCCATTGGTAAATTCTGGTTCCTTAGGCTCAGGTTGGCCACCCTTGGGTTAGATGTTCTCCAGAATTAACTCAGTCTGTAGCATGATTCTGCTGCAATGGATGCATGCTGTGGCAGAGACCCTTCTCCACTGAAGCCAATGGGAGCTGTGGGTTGGGCAGGCACTCTAGAAAATAGGCCACTTCTTTAGGTGCTGATTTAGGACCCTAACTTCATAGATCTCAAAGCCAGTAGGGATCACAGTAATCACCTTGTCTGACCTCTCTGTATAACACAGGCTAGAGAACAGCCCCACAATAATTCCTGTTTGAAGCAGAGCAGATCTTTAATGTACCCAATCTTGATATAAAAATTGTCGGTGTCAGAGAATCCGTCACAACCCTTGGTCAGTTGTGAAATGCTGAGTGATGATGCCTAGAGCACTGCAGCTAATGGCTTGTGTGAATGAATGCACCAGACATGAGCAAGGTGTATTGGAAAATCCTGGGCTCCAGTGGGTTAAAATGCTGCACTTGATCCCAGCTGCACAGAATTAGCTGCCTTAACTCCAGTCCTCCTCCCATAAACCTGCTAGTCTCTTGATCTACTTGATTAAATGAAGCTGATTTTAGATGCAAACTCTGCTTCTCCTTTTTTAATCTTAAAGCAGCAGCCACCCTGTTTCCAAGCTGAATTCATTTAATCCGAGAGAGAGACACCAATGTCTGAGAAGGGGGACACCTAGCCCAGTGGTTTTACAGTTACCAGGTGAATTCCACTGAGTTCCTGTGGAAGGTGCTCCAGGACAGCAGAGGCAGGCTCAGACTATACGGGACTAAGCAGGACACAATGACTTCTCCCAGCAGCACCAGGACTTACTGTTGGCAGAGGCCCCAGGCAGCTTTTTTTTTCCTTTTCCGCAGCTGCCAAGAAAAGCGAGTGAAATTGATCTGTAGCCTGAGAATGGCAGGAAGGAACAATGCTAAGATGCTGAGTGAGATAGAGCCCACTGCATCGTAGTCCATCCTGCGCTAGCATCTGCGCTGGTAGGGTATCAAGGTTCGTCCACATCTCTTCTCTGCTGCTTCGGGGCAGGATCCCTAGGGAAAGGGACTGGGAGCTGTTCTTACCCTGTGGTGATAAATGCTCCCTGCTGCATGTTATTGAGGGGATGAAAGCACCCCTCAAAGAGGATTCCTCTCTTCTCTCAGCAGGAACTTAATGGATAACGAGGCAATTAAAACAAAGTGGCATAAAGCTGACAAGGCTGCAGCTGCTTGAAATCTTTAATTAAAAAACCTCTTGCCTCCAGCTTAATGTTCCTTGAGCAGGCTCTGCTCCCACTTCCCCCACAGGGAACGTGCTGCACCTCAGTGAGAGGACTGAAATGGCTGCTGAGACAGGCTGTCGCTTCCTTGGCCTCCAGCAGGAATCAAAACCTTTCTGCACCTTTTACAGCCCCGAGCCTGTGGAGCAGGAGCAGTGGAACCTCCCTGCTAGCAGGGTTCATTGAATGAGGGACGAGAGCTGCACACATAGCAGAGTCCATGGGGCTGCATCGTACACCCAGACTGCGCCTACCTCGCTAACAGAGAGGAGGGGCCCTTCTTCCCTCTCCCTTTAATAAAAGGGATGCGTCAATGCAACATGAGGGTGAATAGGCTGCCACCATCATCCCATGCTTGCACAACTGCCAAGGAGACTGCACAGCAGCTAACACGGCAGAGCACCATTGTACACCTCTAGGAATACGCACCAGGGCTATACCAGGCACGAGGAAGGGCCCTTGTGCACTGTGATGGAATCGAGCCCTCATCAAGCCCATGTCTGTTCCCGAAGAAGGGCTGGACGTTGGAGGGTCTAACCCAACTGTTGTTCTTTTACCAAAGAGGCATAAAACCAGGCATTGCTTCTAAAGTCTCCAATCCTCATTCGTGGAGCCAAAGTCCTTTCCTCCCTGCCAGGCGCAGTGGGTTCAGTCCAACTTGTTTCTCCCCTTCTCCAGAAGACAGGCTGTGCCTATAGACCATAGCGCCGTGTGTGCAATACAACCCCTCTCCCTCTTTTAGTGCCCTGGAGGCGTGGGCAGTTTCCCACGATAGAGCTAAAGACACTACAGTACATACATCGGGACGGTGTCCCGGTAACACACACCATGGGGACAAGCCTGCTTCTCTCACACCCACATACCACAAGGAAGGGAACAGTGGGCCTGGGCTTTGCCCAGAAAGCTGTTAGAGGAACAGGGGGGGAGAGGATGGTGCATAAGCCTCAGGAGCTGGGGTTCATTCCCAGATCTGCCCACCCTGTTCCTTGTGAGTCCTTGGACAAGTCACTTCCCTCTCTGTTCCTCAGTTTCCCCAGCTGTACAACGGGGTGTACAATAGTGACTGCTCCAATGAGGTGTGTGGGAAGGAATGAGTGGAGGCTGCAAAGTGCTGTGAGATCCCTGGATGGAAGGTACTCCAGGAAACGAGAGAGCATGCCCTCAGCCCTCTGACCTTTCACGGAGAAGGTCCCAGCTTCCTATCCCCTCCAAAACCATCTGGGCAACAGTTCTAGCCCCACAGAGCTGAGCTGCCCAAATGGCATGCTGGGGAGATCCCTCGCAGCAGCTGGTCCCAGCTACTCCAAGATTGGAGCCCTGCTCTACAGAGAGCACACAGACGAAGGCCCTGGGCTGGCTCCACTCATGGTGGCTTTAAGGAGCAGCCCCAGTTGAAGTGCACAGGAATGGCTCTGCCACTCCCAGAACTTGGATTTCCAGACCATGCTCTAGTCATGCTAAGGTTGGCCAGGGTGAGCCTAACCAACCCAGCACAGCCCTAGCTCAGGCAAGATGTTCTCCTTAGCTTCACCTGTCTCTAGTCTTGCTCATGGAGATGCCAGGCCCCTCTGCTCCTGGGCTGCTCCTTATTCATTACCCAGACTTCATTCCCTCAGCCTCAAAACTTCACCAAGGTGGGCTGAAACAACCGTCACTTAGCTTTAATTTGGAGAATCTCCATGGGGGTGCCTGAAAGGCTCCTTTGCTCGGGGAGAAGGCAGCTGTGACCCTTCCAGGCCTGTGCCCCTATACTTTCTCCAAGGCAGACTCCCCAGCCCATGGCAGAGGGGTCAGCATTATTCAAGGGCAGCTGGTGCCTGCCTCACTTGTACTACCATGAGCACCTCCTTCTGGATTCGGGTTGTAGGCCGGGGTAGCCCTCCCTGCAGGTTTGCTCATTGCTAGGAAACACTGATCTTTACTCCTATAAAAGGAGGGGGAAACTAAAATTCCAGACATGCCTAATCCCAAAGGGATATAACAAGTTCCCCCCACTCAAATACTGCCTTGTGCTTTATCCATGAGAAGAGTCTGCACTAGCGTTGAGCCCAACCAGGGGAAGCAGCTCTGAATTCCAGCTCTGGTTGCATATGCAGATGCTTTAGAGTAGTTCATAGGGAGCGCCACTGATGAACGTCCAGCTGTTCCAGCTACTAGACCTGTGTGTGTGTGTGGGGGGGGGGGGAACCGTTCAGCACCAAAGCACGTATGGGCTAATTTGCTGCTGTCCATCATACACACTGTAGCTGATGGTAACTATGCCCAGGGCTGCTAGGCATTCAGGGAAGAACAATTTCATGGAGTGGGCACAATGCTAGACATTTCCAGTATTAAAAATAGAGAGTTAGTTAGAAAGCTAGCTCCAGAGAGACCCTATGCAGGTGCCTTCCCAGGTCCAATGCCCGAGGGGCTGTGCATGGCCCCTTCAGCATTCCCAGGGAAGCTTGTTTTCAGCATGGTATCTCAGGGCTGGATCCTTTTGCGGTAGAGATAAGCATTGCTCACCTGGTTCATGATCACGAGGCTGGTGAGAATGGGGCACAGCACTGACAGGTACCAGGAAAGACCAGTCACAGTGGTGGTAAACCATAAGGAGCACATGGCCAGCATCAAACTGGCACAGCCCAAGAGGTAACCCACCAGCCCCGATGTGGCGTGGTAGACTTTCAGCTTGGCCAGCGTCCAGTTCTTCAGCAGCTTGGGATACAAGAGAGCAATGCCACCTACGCACTGCATGCTGGCGTAGAGTACTGTCAGCAAGCCTGTCAGGCCATGCCAGGTGACGAAGTGGGCCTTGCCATTAAGGTACTTGTTGTAGCTGATGATGGCCAGGCCCAGCAGGGCACAGAGGAGGGCCAGCAGCTGCAGGGCCCAGTGGAAGCGGACCTTGACTTTGCGAGAGAAGGAGCGGAGCAGTGAGCTCTCCGGGGAGAAGACCAGCAGGGCTTCCGTCATCAAGAAGGAGAACTGAGGGGGACAAAGGGAGAAGGTTCGTCATGGACACTACATGGCAGCAGGCAGGCTAATGCTGGCAGCGGCGCTTTCTCTCCCCAGCCCCACCGAAACCAGAGAACTGTCCCCGTCCTGAGGATCACAGCCTGGAGATGGCCCCTCCAAAGAGCCAACCAAGACTTTGGAACAACCAAAGGAAGGGTTGCCTCCCTCCTGAGAGACCAGTTCAGGTTTTACACTGAGCCCTGCAGCACGAAGAGACAGGGCTTTGGGAGAGGAGTCAGTGCTGTGTGGGCACCCAGGGAAGAATGGTCCAGTGATTAGGGGGCTAGTCCAGAGCTTGAAGACCCCCGGTTCAATTCCCTGCTCCGCTAGGCACTTCCTGCATGACCTTGGACAAGTCATTTACGGCCATATTTTTAAAGTCGCTTAACTCCTATTGATTTAAATGGGAGTTAGGTGCCTACATACCTTTAAGAACATGGTCCTTAGGCTCTCTGGGACTCAGTTCCCCATCTGTCCCCTATCTCACAGGGGAGCTGGGAAGGGCAATACATTCGTGGCCAGAATCTAAGGTGATAAATGCTTAAGATACCCAGATTCAGTACAGGTGGTGTCCATAGGCTCTATTACTTTCCTCAATGTCATGGCTCTGAACTAGGCATCTCCCACTAACACAGGATATAACCCACTGCTCCTACCACCCCTACAACTCAGATATGCTATAGCATTACCACTAGCCTTTCCAATTCCCCCCCCCCCCCCCCCCACACACACACAGCAGGTGGCTATTGAGTGACAAGAGCTGGCTGAGACATGCAGATTAGTTCTGTTGGTTTTATGAGGCCTCCCCATCAGAGGCTGCATGCAGATCCTGGCTGTAGAAATGGTAACCAGAGGTGAGCCTCCAATCTAAGTTCCCCCTACGCTGTGCGGCCACGCGGCAGCCTATTAAGCTCCGCGCAGATACTCAGGGTTACAGCAGGGAGAGTCTCTCCCCACTGGCTCCAGCCCAGCCCAGGACCTGCTGCGGTGGGGAGAAGCACCCCTGCTGCGCAGCCCAGGTACTGCTAGGGGGAGTCCTCTCCTCCCCTCCCCACTGTAATCTCAGGGTAGCCTGCACCCCAAACCCTTCATCCCTAGCCTCACCCCCCCCAATCCTCTGCCCCATCCCAGAGCCTGTTTCCCCCCCCCCAGCCAGAGCCCTCACCAACCCCCACCCCCTGCACCCAAACCCTCTGCCCCAGCCTTGAGCTCCCTCCCGCACTCCAAACCCCTTGGCCCCACCCCTGTCACATGAATTTTGTTATGTGCACCAATATGGAGGTAACGTGTCACACAGCACCTCCATATTGGTGCACATAACAAAATTCATTCCACACATGGGTGGGAAAAATTAGAGGGAACACTGTCCCCATTGATTACAGTTTTTCTCTCCATGCTGCCAAAGAACGTCTGGTTTAGAACTGGCTTGCAGCCATCAGTCTCCCGCACCTGGCCAGGTGCCTGGCCCAGACGTAGCCCTGAACTCCTCAGGAGCCTGGCTGTGGTGCTAAGAGAGGAAGAGAGCTGCTTGAAGAGCTAACCAGATTTGGTTATAGCCTGAGAGAGATGATACTTGGATGGAAGAGTGAGGACAGAGGGTGGGGAGCTAAGTGGGATTCCAAGCATCACTGGTGCCTTGTGTTATCATTCAAGCCGGTGCAAAGTGGGTAGACAGTGATGCCATTCCGACTTAGCAACATTTTACACCCGCTACGCACTACAATGACGTGACAAGATGCAGGGCAACACTGCACCAAGCCCCTTGTGAGCAGCCCCCGGCCCTGAGAGGGTGGGGTTATCACTGGCTACTGGAGCATCGATTACAGGGAAGGAGGTAGGTAACATGGAGCTTTTCGTCCGACTTACCGCAAGTGACATTAAGAAAGGATGCCAGGAGAACAAACCTGGAATGAAACAAGGGAGAGAGAGAGGAATGAACCCTTTTAGACTAGCCATCTGGTGTGCCAAAAACTAGCTGAGAAACCTATCCTGCTAGAGGTATCACCTCAAAAATTGCTCCATGTTTTAACCCACCCTTATCACATGCAGCCACCTAAGATTGGATAGTCCAGGGGTCAGTGCACTAGCCCGGCATTTGGAAAACCTGTCTTTAATCCCCTGCTCTGCCACAGATTTCCTGCATGACTTAGGGCAAGTCACTCTTGCTCTGGGCCTCCTCTGGCTAGTGGGGCGTTGTGGGAATAACATTAAGGATTGTGAGGCACTCAGGAACAACAGCCATGGAGGTCATATAATTGCCTTAACTAGATAGCTTATAACTGAAATTGATTGAAAAGAAATACACTGTGTTTTCAGGTTTCAGAGGAGTAGCCATGTCAGGCTGTATCAGCAAAAACAACAAGGGGTCCTTGTGGCACCTTAGAGACTAACAAATTGATTTGGGCATAAGCTTTCGTGGGCTAAAACCACTTCAGATGCATGGAGTGGAAAATACAGTCGGCAGGTATAAATACACAGCACATGAAAAGATAGGCATTGCAGTACCAAGTTGGGGGGCAATGCTTACAAGACAATTCAATTAAGGTGGAAGTGGGCTATTCTCAACACTTGACAAAAAGGGGTGGAAATCACTTTTGTAGTGCTAATTAGGCTACTGTAATCAAGGTGGCCCATTTCAAACAGTTGACAAGAAGGCAAGTTTTTGTAATGATCCATCCACTCCCACTCTATTCAGGCCTAATTTGATGGTGTCCAGTTTGAAAATTAAATTCCAGTTCTGCAGTTTCTCGTTGGAGTCTGTTTTTGAAGTTTTTTTGTTGAAGAATTGCCACTTTTAAGTCTGTTATTAAGTGTCCAGTGAGACTGAAGTATTCTACTGGTTTTTAAATGTTATAATTCTTGATTTGTGTCCATTTATTCTTTTACGTAGAGACTATTTGGTTTGGCTAAAGTACATGGCAGAGGGGCTTTGCTGGCACACCATGGCATATATCACAAGGGCCATCTTGATTACATTGGCCTCATTAGCACTACAAAAATGATTTTTCCTCCCTTGGTATTCACTCCTTTTTGCCAACTGTTGCGAATAGCCCACTTCCACCTTAATTGAATTGTCTAATTAGACCGACTCCCCTCTTAGTAAGGCAGTTCCCATCTTTTCACGCGCTGTGTAATTTACACCTGCCTACTGTATTTTCCATTCCATGCATCTGATGAAGTGGGGTTTAGCCCATGAAAGCTTATGCCCAAATAAATTTGTTTGTCTTTAAGGTGCCACAAGGACTTCTGCTTGTTTTTACTGTGTTTTCAGTTTGTTTACTTCCTTTGACAGCAAGTTGCATCTTGTCACTTTCAACCATTGGGGTGATTTTTTCCACCAAGGGAAGCACACTGTGAAATGTGATCAGACCTGCAAAAATAGGCAGTGGGGAACCCAGGGGCAGAAGGGGACTATTTTAAACTCTTTATTTCAAATTGACAATGCAATGGATGTCAGCAAAACTGTTACGGTTTAAGGAAGGCAGCGGGGTGATCCACTTGTGCTAACGTACCTCTTCAGTCATCACTGAAAGTGGGGGTGGGGATCTCATCCTCCACATTATAAAAACCCCAAGAGAAGGCATAAGAGTCAGCAAAAAGCCTAACCATGGGTAGCTGGGAATGCAGCAGACCATGAGTGAGGTGCATTGGCCCCAGGACTAGAATAGCAGGAGCATTAGGTAGGATGCTGCAGGTCAGAATTAATCTGCATTGGCAGAGGGGCAGGACTCAAATAGCCACAAGGGTGGCAGAGGTCCCTGGAGAGTTTACATAAGGCCTGCATGCGTCCTCTGGCAGTAGCCAACCCATCACTTTCAGAAGCACTAAAATTGATCCCTCACATGCATGTATTCATGGATGTTGTCCAACAGCTCTGCCTTTACTTACTTGACCCAGGTCTGGCCAGCACAGCCACAAAGATGGTGAATCCAAGTGAGACAAGGTGGGCAGTGATGCCGGAGACAGCTCGCAGGGAGCGGTAGATCCGTGATTCTGTCTCGACGGTCAGAGCCATTGCGAGGTGAGCCTGTCTTCTGCCCCACAGCAGCAGGGCTTATACTATTCAACTCCCACTGGCTACACAGGCTACCTAGCAGGAAAATGAGAAAAATAAAGTCAAGTCCCAAAGAACAACAAGGGGTGGAAATTATTATAGTATATAGAGGGCTCATACAAGATCCCACCAGTGAATCTGAAGGAAAAGACTCCTGAAGTTTGCCAAGGCAGTTTATAAACTGCAGCTACTGGCTGCTTGTTCATTCACTCATAAGCAATGGGAAGTGTTCAGTCCCTTAGCAGGGAGGGGGAGGTCTTTCCACATGATTGGAAAAATGTCAGGTATGCTGCTGAAAGAAATATGCATCAACAAGACAATACAAATGCCGCTCAGGAGGACACATGCTGAACAGCTCAGCCTGGAAGGAGCTCATGGGACTGACTTTAAAAGCATCAAACTTTGTCTATCAACAGCCCAGTGACAAGAGAGAATGGCTTGATTTAGACTAGGGATGTTAGAAAAATTCTGTGGGAATCAGCTGATTGAACATGGAGCATCAACACACACAACACATGGCCCTTTGTTCCAAAAATTCAGATGAGATCAAGAGGAGCTCAACAAGTAGAAGAAATTGATACACCTAGCTGGAGCAGATCGGATCTATTTCATCTAACAGGGGAAGGCTAATGCAGACAAAGATGCAAGCAGATATATTATACCACCCCAAGGCAATCATGGTGCTATCACATTTCTGTCTATTGAACACAGATTGGTGCCCCATGCGCTGCACAACAGTGGCAGTGTGTATTTAGAATATGCAAAGTGTAAATCATTCCAGAGAGGAGTTAATACACAGGTCATCTCACCCACAGGCATGCAGGCTTGGTGCTCCTCCCACCAGATCAGCCAAGAAAGCAAACTTGGCTTCAAAGCGCATTTAGACTCTGAAAAATGAGTATCCTCATGACATTCACCAGGTGGAGGGAGCTGTGTTTACAAGCTAAAAGATGACTTTTCTAATGGTCAGTGCTACAATTTCCATCTGGAATCTGAAAACCCGCTGTGTTTCTCCAGTGAAACAGATTCTGCAGCCAGTCTCAGCTAATGCTGCAGAAGGCTCCTTTTCCTGTAGTCCTGAACCAGATCGAGGGGGCAATAAAGTCAGCCCTGTGACTCCAAAATGCACAGGAGCAGATCCTGAAGTCAGAGTAGGATCAGACCCAGCTGGGACAACATTATTTTTGTGACCCTAGATGAACGGATCTCAAATAAGTGCAATGCCACGAGGCATGTTGGGGCTCACACGATATGTGCCGTGGAGTGCTAGAGTTAAGATACAGGCAGACAGCCTCCGCCTCCTGTCCTGTGCAAACCCATCCCCACGCAGGGTTTAGCCGCACGTTGCGTGGACCAGGGAGAATGCTGCAACCCTAAGTGGAAGGAAAGCAGAGGCCTCTCATTGACCAACCTTTCCTCACCTGCCCCCGCCCGAGGGGACCTGGCAGTGGGACCAGAGAGCCGGTACAGAAGTCTCTGTACCGGGAGAGCGGCCATGGCAGTGTCGCCGCCCGGGGCACGATCCCAGGACACCCAGCACCTGCGGGGCGGGAAGCAGCAAGAGTCCGGCCATTTAAACACTCACCGGGTCCCCCTGCTCCTCACCACCCTCCAGGCACTGCTACGGGGAGGTCTACATGCCCCCAACCCCACCCACCCACTCACTAGGGGGCCCAAGTTGGTGCCCGGGTCCCTCATGCGGGGGGGCGGGGAGGTCCCGCGGGGCGGGGGGAGGGGCTCAGTGCGGGGAGGGGGAAGCCCAGCGGGGGAGTCCCCCGGCTTTGTGCCTCACCTGATCCTTGGGCATCAGCATCTCCTAGAACTCCGAGACAAACAGGAAAAAAACCCCATCTCCTGATTGGGTGGGTTCTGCTGTCCCTCATTATATTGACCCGCCTCCTAGCGCTTCTGAGTGGCTACATTTTTCTGTCTATCATCAGTAAGACCCACCCATCCTCAAGTCTGGGCTTCGCCGTCATGCTCCAGGAACATGTGACAAAAGGGTTCTAGTCCTAGCCGCGCGAGCCTTTAGTACACATGCGTAGATCGGCCGGCGGGGAGTGACCTCTTTCTAGTGTGCGCATGCGTCTGTCGAAAAGCTCGGGTAAGTGCTTCTGCGCCGGCTCAGTCGGCGGCTGTGTGCGCATGTGCAAAGTGGGGTAGGTGCTGGGTTGGTTTCGTGTCTGCCTCTGAGTTGTAAAGGCTGGGGCCCTGCGCTGGGTTATTGTAGGGTCGCCTGGGCGCGGCTGTTTGCTATGTCCCCGTCTGGCGCACGTCACGTGGACTGCTCCCTTCACCTACTCCTAGGACGGGCGGGCAGCCCTGCGCCACCCAGAGTTGAAAGCCCGGGGTGTGCGCTCAGCTCGGGCGGGAGGGGTGGTGACTGTCTGGGGAACCCGAACTCCTGAGTTCTATCCCCATCATGCGGAAGGGAGTTCAGTAGTTAGTTCGCAGGGCCGGGACTCCAGAGTCCCCTTCCCCAGCTTGCTGTATGCACCTGAGCAGGCGTTCTCTCTCTGTACAGGGGGTTGAGGATACTCACCCAGCTATACTAATGCGCTGATACCCTCGGAGGATCAGTGCTACAGAAGCTTTAGGTATGAGCAGCCGTAGCGCCGAACAAAGGAAGTGTGGTATGGGGGAGGGAAATGTTCTGTGAATATTAATTTGGATTTGAACATGAACTTCAGTTTGACCTTTGTGTTCATGGTCTATAAAACTTGTGAGTTTGAACTTTGCAATGTGAATCTTTGCAAAAAGCTTATATTCAAATTTGATACTCAACAGAAGCAGACTTTGATTTATTTAATAGTCATGCCTAATATTCACCCCCTGCATCTGCTTCTGAAGAAAAAAAGATTTAAATATTCTAAGACTCCTTTCTCTTGCAGTTGCTAACCTTCCACTCTTGCCTTTTATGATATATTAATTCTGTTCCATTTTTGTGTACCTTTGCAGGTCACCTTTCAAGTTAATGTTTAATCATATAGCAGTCAGGGTATAATTTATATTTTGCACGTACAGTCAACTTGCAGTGGGTGTGTTAGTGTTGCTTCACAGAAGTAGCTGCTGGATTGGAAGGAGAGGCAAAGGCCTGTTTTGCTGTAAAGTGACTTTGTTAATATGGCAGGGCCCAGCCACTAGTATGGTGACTGCACTGGAATTCAGCGCATAAAGCTACACTAGTGCTGTGTCAAAGGCTGAGATATTTATAAACTACTTGTCTCTCCAATGCATGTGTATTATCACACATGGCATTAACTGCAGAGTCTGTATGTGTTGCATAGGCCAGATTTACAGCTGCTGTAATTTACCTTTGGAGTGCATGACTCTTGTGCTTTGAAAATTTGTATTTATGTAAGGTTTGTATTATTTTTATTACACTAGTGTTCTCAGTGGGAGAGGGAGGAAAAGACTAAGGGAATAGAATCCAAGGAGAATCCACTTGATCGCTCTTTTGATAAGCATCAGTTCTGTGTTGTATCTCTTGCAGCAATAACCATGGACAGCAGCAGCAGAATTGAGTGCATCTTCTTTAGTGAATTCCATCCAACGCTGGGGCCTAAAATAACGTATCAGGTCAGTGATGCCAGAGTATTAGGGGCAATGCTCTATAGGGTATTCAAACAGGCAGTGAACTGAGAGAATTCAGTCTGTGCTTGTCTCCAGCACCCAGCCAATGCTGTTCCCACCAGTCCAGGGTCTGCAGCTGGGCCCTGTGTGTCTCTTCAGCTGAACTGTGGCATTTTATACTGTGACATCTCCTGCCTCTCTACAAAAGTGACTTTTCACAGGTGCTTACTCTAGGGTTTCTCCTGAGACTGTAGGGTTATGTCTGTTTGCTTTTCAGTGATACATTATAGTTTCCTTGGCCATGCAGGTCCCAGAGGATTTCATATCCCGAGAACTCTTTGACACAGTCCAGGTGTACATCATCACCAAACCTGAACTGCAGAACAAGCTCATCACAGTGTGAGTACCACCTAGTACCACCTAGCTCTGGCTCCCTGGACAGAACTGGACAAGGCTTTGCACCCTGCCCAGCCCAGAGGTGACTGACCGCTGTACCCATCTGATAGCGAACTGGTGGGCCTGCGTGATATGATTTGTGGAGCTTGGTCCAGTTCCCAGCGGACAAGTTTCCATGTCACAAAACCCACCACCACAGTGGTGCTCCTTGGGACCCCCTTTCTTCAGTCTCAGAGAGAGGCCAAGGATGGACTGGAGCATGGAGATTTTAATCTGTAGTTTCTCCTTCAGGTCAAGGGAAAGGCACGTGGGTTGAGAGAAGTTTTCTTGCCACTGCGTGAGCAGTAGATCCTCTGTGTATAAATAGACCTTTATAGGAGAGACTCCTGTCACCTTCATCAGTCCTAGCTAAGAGATGAGGCCCACAGCTTGTTGCTTAGCAGGTCCAGCAGGAATCAAGCTGTTCAAGATAAGTGCTGCTGAAACTACTCCATCAGTGCTTATAGGGGAACAGAGACCTTCTGAAGAGACAGACTGCTAGATTGCTAAAGGAAAAAAATAAAGAACAGAGGCCCATCCTTGTGAGTTGTGGTTGTTACCTTTGGCCCCACTTCATTAAGTCACCTGATCTGGTGGTTTGACCCTGTTTGTAGCCTGTATAATCATAGCAATTAGCAACCACCGTTTCTAATAATTTAATTACAGTAGGTGCACAAGATTTCAATTAATTTTAACTACATGGAAACTTTGAAGAGTCTGTCTTTTTCTGTTAAGAGAATTCAGGACAAAGCCTGGCCCAGATGCTAAATTTCTTAAATGACTCACTCGTAAAGTGATGAATGGGTTTACTTGTAAATTCTCAGAAAGTTCATTCTGGGCATGGAGTAAGGGCTGTAAGTTTGGGGCGGATCCATTGTATTTCTCATACAAAGCAAAGGAGTGTCTATTTTAAAGCAAAATCCTGCACTATGGTGTTCTGACCAGTGCTTCCAGAACAATCACAGTTGACGGCTTGTGCCTGTTTTTGTTTGATAGGACCGCTATGGAGAAGAAGCTGATTGGCTGCCCAGTTTGTATCGAGCACAAAAAATATAGCCGGAACGCTCTGCTCTTCAATCTGGGCTTTGTTTGTGATGCTAGAGCCAAGACTTGCGCATTGGAACCCATTGTGAAGAAGCTGGCTGGCTATCTCACCACCTTAGAGGTCAGATGTAGCACGGATGCACCCGTTCAATACCTAATGCTGTTTGTCACGGATCCACAAGATTGGTGCTATGCCCTCCCTAAGCTTTGGAACCGTCTCTAGGAGAAATCCCTTTGGTGTGCCAGACCTCCGAGAGGTTTTGCCCTTCCTACACAGGGTCGGTCACACGGTTTGATCGTCTATTTAGACTATTTATTTGTTATCAAGCTGGGGTTATCAAGCTCAGCTTCCCTGCTGTGAGGTGGGAAAATCCATCTCCCTCGATCTTTGGTTGCTAGGTGTCAGTGTCCTGGTGACTGGATTTTCCACTGTCATCTCAGATTTCCCATTGATATGGGGCTGGCCTCAGCCAGTCCTTTTCCAATGACCTGTTCATGCTCAGACAACTAGGCCACATTCATACCTATCTCTCCCAGCCTCCCCTGAGAGCGAATAGTCCTCTTCCCCCCCCCCCCCCTGTGGGTAACCATACAAAACATAGGGGAAACTGAGATTCACATAGAGGTCATAAAGATATTACAGCAAATTCCCACTTTTTTACATGATTACATATAAAAACACGTTAAGAGAATGCTGTGGTTGTGCTGTTAAGTGTTTTATAGTCAGGGTAACGTGTCTAACCCCAACTCTTCCCCAATGTGTGTTTGCGGGTGCATTTTAGGGTATGTTTTCACTAGTACAGTAAAACCTCGATTTAACGGACTAATTCGGGCGACTGGGTGTCCGTTAAACCCAAAAGTCCGTTATTTAATAATTAGGAAAAAAAACAGCCTGCCCAATTAGTCCTTATTTCGAGGTTTTACTGTATTCCCCTCCGCCGAAAAGCTGCCTTTTTTTCTAAATAAAATGAAAAAAAAAAAAAGCCCTGGACCCCCATACACCCCAGCCCCAGTCCCCGCTGGTGGCCGGGGCTCGCGGCTCCAGCCGCCGCCCAGGGAGCGCGGCTTGGGGCTCCAGGCGCCGCGCTCCCCGGGGCTAGGGGCTCGCTCCCCGAGGCTTGGGGCTCCAGGGGCGGCGCTCCCCGGGGCTCGCGTCTCCAGCTGCCGCCCGGGCTCCGGGCTCACTCCCCGGGGCTCGCGGCTCCAGCCGCTGCCCGGGACTCGCGTCTCCAGCTGCCGCCCGGGGAGCGCGGCTGGATCCGCGCTCCCCCGGGCTCCGGGCTCACTCCCCAGGGCTCGCGGCTCCAGCCGCCGCCCGGGGCTCGCGGCTCCAGCCGCCGCCCGGGGCTCGCGGCTCCAGCTGCCGCCCGGGGAGCGCGGCTGGATCCGCGCTCCCCCAGGCTCCGGGCTCACTCCCCAGGGCTCGCGGCTCCAGCCGCCGCCCCGGGGCTCGCGGCTCCACCTGCCGCCCGGGGAGCGCGGCTGGATCCGCACTCCCCTGGGCTCCGGGCTCACTCCCCAGGGCTTGCGGCTCCAGCCGCCGCCCCGGGGCTCGCGGCTCCACCTGCCGCCCGGGGAGCGCGGCTGAATCTGCGCTCCCCCAGGCTCCAGGCTCACTCCCCGGGGCTCGCGGCTCCAGCCGCCGCCCGGGGCTCGCATCTCCAGCTGCCGCCCAGGGAGCGCGGCTGAATCCGCGCTCCCCCAGGCTCGGGGCTCCAGCTGACTGCCAGAACCAGGGCAGCCGGCAGGACCCGGGCGGGCGCTGGCAGGCAGCCCGCCCGCTGCCAGGACTCGGGCGGCAGCGGGGAGCCGGCAGCCGGACCTCGATAAACAGATTTCGGATGCATCGGACTTTCTTTAAAATTTTGTCCGTTGCATCCGAAGTCCGTTAAATCGAGGTCCGTTAAATCGAGGGTTTACTGTAATGTTAAAGTGCTTTAACATGGCTGTGTAGTTGCGCCACCAGCACAAGGGGAGTAGCTGCCAGCGCTGGGAGCACACACTGGTGCACTGTCTACACTAGCTTTACAGCACTGTAACTTGCGGCACTCAGGGTTGTGTTTTTTCACACTCCTGAGTGAGAAAGTTGCAGCGCTGTAAAGTGGCAGTGTAGACAAGACCGTATCATCATTCATAGATTCCAAGGCCCGAATGGGTTGCTGTAATCATCTAGTCTGACCTCCCGTATAACACAGGCCAGAGAACTTCCCACAATCATTCCTAGAACAGAGCTTTTAGAAAAACAGCCAACATTGATTTAAAAACTGTTAGGGAGAATCCACTGCCATGCTTGGTAAATTGTTCCAGTGGCTAATTAAAAGGCACATAATCCCATGCACATTCACTTTTTGTTTGTTTAAACAAAATGAAATGTTAAGTAGTGTCTCTCTCTCGCTATTTTATTGTCTCTGGTCCATTTCCTGGGAAACAGAGTTCTCATAATGGAGAAACTCCAGCCACTTTTTGTTTTAAGAACATAAGAAAGGCTGTACTGGGTCAGACCAACGGTCCATCTAGCCCAGTATCCTGTCTACCGACAGTGGCCAATGCCAGGTGCCCTGGAGTGAGTAAACCTAACAGGTAATGATCAAGTGATCTCTCTCCTGCCGTCCATCACCCCCCTCTTACAAACAGAGGCTAGGGACACTATTTCTCACCCATCCTGGCTAATAGCCATTAATGGACTTAACCTCCATGAATTTATCCAGTTCTCATTGAAACCCTGTTGCCTTCACAGCCTCCTCAGGCAAGGAGTTCCACAGGTTGACTGTGCGCTGTGTGAAGAACTTCCTTTTATTTGTTTTAAACCTGCTGCCCACTAATTTCATTGGTTGGCCCCTAGTTCTTATATTATGGGACCAAGTAAATAACTTTTCCTTATTCACTTTCTCCACCCCACTCATAATTTTATATACCTCTATCATATCCTCCCTTAGTCTCCTCTTTTCCAAGCTACAAAGTCCTAGCCTCTTTAATCTCTCCTCATATGGGACCCATTCCAAACCCCTAATCATTTTAGTTGCCCTTCTCTGAACCTTTTCTAATGCCAGTATATCCTTTTTTAGATGAGACCACATTTGTACACAGTATTCAAGATGTGCGCACACCATTGATTTGTATAAGGGCGATAAGATATTCTCCGTCTTATTCTCTATACCTTTTTAAATGATTCCTAGCATCCTGTTTGCTTTTTTGACTGCCGCTGCACACTTCATGAACGTCTTTAGAGAGCTATCCATGATGACTCCAAGATCTTTTTCCTGATTAGTTATAGCTAAACTAGCCCCCATCATATTGTGTATATATAGTTGGGGTTATTTTTTCCAATGTGCATTACTTTACATTTATCCACATTAAATTTCATTTGCCATTTTGTTGCCCAATCACTTAGATTTGTGAGATCTTTTTGAAGTTCTTCACAGTCTGCTTGGGTCTTAACTATTTTGAGCAGTTTAGTATCATCTGCAAACTTTGACACCTCACTGTTTATCCCTTCTTCCAAATCATTTATGAATAAGTTGAATAGGATTGGTCCTAGGACTGACCCTTGGGGAACACCAATAGTTACCCCTCTCCATTCAGAAAATTTACCATTTATTCCTACTCTTTGTTCCCTGTCTTTTAACCAGTTCTCAATCCATGAAAGGATCTTCTCTCTTATCCCATGGCAACTTAATTTACGTAAGAACCTTTGGTGAGGGACCTTGTCAAAGGCTTTCTGGAAATCTAAGTATGCTACGTCCACTGTATCCCCCTTTTCCACATGTTTGTTGACTCCTTCAAAGAACTCTAATAGATTAGTAAGACATGGTTTCCCTTTACAGAAACCATGTTGACTTTTGCCCAACAATTTATGTTCTTCTATGTGCCTGACAATTTTATTCTTTACTATTGTTTCAACTAATTTGCCTGGTACAGACGTTAGACTTACCGGTCTGTAATTGCCGGAATCACCTCTAGAGCCCTTTTTAAATATTGGCGTTACATTAGCTATCTTCCAGTTATTAGGCACAGAAGCCGATTTAAAGGACAGATTACAAACCCTAGTTAATAGTTCTGCAATTTCACATTTGAGTTCTTTCAGAACTCTTGGGTGAATGCTGTCTGGTCCCAGTGACTTGTTACAGTTAAGTTTATCAATTAGTTCCAAAACCTCCTCTCGTGACACTTCAGTCTGTGACAATTCCTCAGATTTGTCAAATACAAAAGACGGCTCAGGTTTGGGAATCTCCGTAACGTCCTCAGCCGTGAAGACTGAAGCAAAGAATTCATTTAGTTTCTTCGCAATGACTTTATCATCTTTAAGTGCTCCTTTTGTGTCTCTATCGTCCAGGAGCCCCACTGGTTGTTTAGCAGGCTTCGTGCTTCTGACATATTTAAAAAACATTTTATTATTACCCTTTGAGTTTTTGGCTAGCTGTTCTTCAAACTCCATTTGAGTTTGAAGAAGACTAAAAAAAATACTGTTTTAAAACAGCCAGTTTTAGTGATTGGCAATAAATAATATGGTGATGGTTTATTTCTGTTAAGTGTGAGTTCATTCATTTAAAATTTCCTTTTTAACAGTAAATAGTATAAACTATGTACTTTCAGAATCATGCAGGTGACCATAATGTCTGTATAGGGAAGCTTGTATTTCAGGGGAGGATGTGTGTTGTTTAGGATCAAGGGGTCCAATTGTGTTGCTTCTTCCTGAGCAACACTTTGAATAGAAGCTTAAACTTTCAAGTAAGGTATTAACAGACCATGGTAAACATCCCTGATCATTCCTGCAGATCTGGCAACAAGGCCACGGGAAACCAGACTTGACAATCCTAATATTTCTCAAGTTTAAAAACAGCAAGAATTTTTTTAAAAAACATCCTTTCAGGCCTCTGTGCCTGCTTACGGCCCTAAAAAATAATTCCTTAGGTGAAATCCATTGAAGTCGATGGGAGTCTGAGACTTTGCTGGAGCCAGGATTTCACCCCTTGATCCTGTATAACATATCATGGTGCAAAGGGAAGATTTGTTATTAAGTAGATGAGTGACAGTAAGAAAAGAACAAAGGAAAAAATACCAGTGGGGTTTCCTTACTCTATCGCCTGCATAACAGCTCCATGGCAGCTTTATAGTGAGGTGGCTTGCTGCTATTGAGAGGCAATGACACTGACCCTGTTCTCTCCTAGCTGGAAAGTGGCTTCATCTCCAATGAAGAGAGTAAACAAAAGCTGGTGCCAATAATGACCATCCTCCTGGAGGAGCTCAATGCCACTGGGAAATGTACCTTGCCAATAGGTAGGGTGGCTGGACATCCAGCTGTGGTGTAGTCTCTTTCTCTGTCCCTTCCCAGCTTCACAGTGAATCCCTTAGCATCACCCCACTAGTGGATCCTGTCTGAGGCAGAGGAGTCTCCTGATACAGAGTTTGTAGCCTGGAGGTGAAGTGTCGGACTTACAACTCCACCTGTACCCCACCCTTGTGCTGCTTTCTTTTGTGGTATTTGAAGTGTTGCGCAGGTGACATTCATGGCGTGGGGGAGGAGCACAGGGGAGAGAATGGAGTTAGATGTGCTGGGGGAGTGCACTGATCCCTTATTGCGGGGTTTCTCAATCTGGGGGGCGTGACCCCTGGAGGGTCGCCGAGCGCTCCCAGGGGGGTCGCGAGCTCCTGCCGCTGCCGAAAAGCCGTCAAATTGATTAGTTCCGCATTCGGCGGCTTTTCGGTGGACATACCGAGCGCTCTCGGAAGTGCTCGGCACATCTGCCGAAAATAGCCGCCGAATGCGGAAGTATTCAACTCTGCAGCTTTTCGGCGGACATACAAGAGAAAAGGAAAATGAGTTGCGGTTCTCAAGTTTGAGAACCACTGCCTTATTGCCTCTGCCATCCCTGGAGTGCTAATGGGCTGTGATTACAGCGGAATTGGCTACTGCTGGGAACAAAAGGGCAACTGCTCAGTACTGACCAGATTGCTGTAACAGAGTCTTGCACGGAGGGGGAGGTTGGCATCTGCAGATCAAATCTTGCCCTGGTGTCAGCAGCGGGTGCAGTTCATGGGGTGGTACTCGCACAGTTACCAGGGCTGATTTCGGTTGGGAAAGTTAACAGACACAGCAGGTGTTTGCTAGCAGAACCAAGTGCTATTGTCGTCTCCTCCTAGATGAATCAAACACCATTCACTTGAAAGTGATCGAGCAGCGGCCAGACCCTCCGATTGTGCAGGAGTACGACGTGCCTGTCTTCACCCTGGACAAGGACGACTTCTTCAATGCCCAGTGGGATCTCACCACTCAGCAGGTCTGTCTGCTTTATCTGGGCGGGGCTAAGCAGGGGGACATTCTAATGGGTCATCCCCCCATCCCAGCAACTCAGTTAGCTGAATGGAGATATGACGGGGCCATTGCACTACCTGATGCCCAGTGAACAAGGGGTTTTAACCACAGCTCAGCAACCTGTAGTCCTTGCCTGCAGCCTATAAATCCCTTACTTGGGAAACGAGAGGAGAATGCTATTAGATAGCAGCCCAGCCCTCCCAGGGTCCTACGACTGGGGAGCTTGATCCCTTTTGTGGAGAAGTCTTTGCCGATTGCAATGGTATGTCTCTGCTGAACCATTCCCAGTGAACAGGTGATAAACCGCAACGGCTGTTGCTAACACTATCCAAGTCAAGCAAAGATGTCCTATATGGGGACATGTCCATCCAGTGACTAGGGCTGGTTAACAATGTGTTGCATAGCGTGAAGCTCTGCGCTCCGGTTGCAGACGCTTCCAAACAGGGATGGAATACAGAGGTGCATGTGTTCTCATTCAGCACCGTATCTAGTGTCCCTGTTAAATCTCTTCTACTGGTCTCATTGACCCTTTGTGCATGGACCATGTTTACTGGAAAATCTGGCACAACGTGGCTTGTGCCTTTTGTGTTCAGTTCTATAATGATATAATTTGCTCCTCCCAGTAAATGTGATTTAGATGTTGGATACAAGAGTTCTTGGATGTTAGACCTGAATGTATCTGGTGCATAGAACCATATCACTGTCGCATGGAAAAAAAGGTACCTTAAGACAGACATGCCATTAAGAGTATGTATTAGTCGCTCGCGGCTAAAAAACATTGCAAGGATGTTGTGACTTTATAAAGTTTTGCTTGAGGAAACACAGGGCACATAGAGCTAAGGTTAACTGAAGAGAAATCCAAACATATCAATGTAAGTAATGCACAGTTAAGGTACCTAAACAACCATAACTCTGCTCCATAGTGACACCTTGCCATAACCATGCAATCATGATTGAGGCATCTAATTGTTTGTGGTCACAGATTACATTATCAATCTGAAGATGCACTAGATTTCGTTCACACGCACGCTCCCCTTGATGTCTCTATAGGAGGTGTCTCGTGCAGATTTTCCACTCTTTGGTCTGATCGCTCTCACGTGCTGTCTCCCTAGATCCTGCCGTACATTGATGGATTTCGACACATCCAGAAAATCTCTGCTGAAGCAGATGTGGAGCTCAATTTGGTGCGAATTGCTATCCAGAACCTGTTGTAAGTGCTAAGACCTAGGGCATCGGGAAGGAGAAGGGTCCCTGGTCAGAATATTCACACAGATACATATATAACCATCCTTTTCATTCCCAGTTCTCACTTTAGCCCTGCATCCCGATCCTCTTGACATACGGGATTCCAAATTTAGAAGAAATTCCCTGCAAAGTCCTCTGTAGAGGAAGCACTACAGAAAACCCAGCCTGCAGCTAGTGGAGAGTAATAAAACCTGTGTATTCACTTGGGGAAAGGCTGGTGTTTGAATCTATAATCAGTGATTTCTAATGTTTCGTCTGTCTTGCAGATACTATGGGGTGGTGACTCTGGTCTCCATACTTCAGGTGGGTATGGCTAGGAGCAAAAGATTTCAGCCCATTATTAGTCTGGCACATGTGACCTTTCACTTCTGGAGATCTGGTCTCTCTTGGAAGGAGACTACTGGTCCCATGTTAGGCACAGCACAAAACTACAGTAAAACCTCGATATAACGGACTAATTCGGGCGAGGGGGTGTCCGTTAAAGCCGAAAGTCCTGTTATTTAATAATTTTAACGGACACCCCCTCGCCCGAATTAGTCCCTTATATCGAGGTTTTACTTGGCAGCTGGGAGCCGTGAGTAAGCCCGCCTGGTGACAGCCAGCAGCCCGCCCGCCCGTGTCCCCAGCTGCTGGGACCCGGGCGGGAGCCGTCAACCCGCCTGCCCGGGTCTCGGCTGCTGGGACCCGGGCGGCAGGTGTCAGCCCGCCCGCCCGCCCGTGTCCCAGCTGCTGGGGGCTGTCAGCCCGCCCGCCCAGGTCTCGGCTGCTGGGACCCAAGCGGCAGCTAGCAGCCCGCCCGCGCGCCCGGGTCCCGGCTGCTGGGACACGGGCGGGAGGGCTGACAACCCCCAGCAGCTGGGACCCGGGCGGGCTGCTAGCTGCCGCCCGCATCCCAGCAGCCGAGACCTAGGCGGGCGGGCTGACAGCTCCCGCCCGGGTCCCAGCAGCGGGGAGCCGGGCGGGCGGGCTGACGGGTCCCAGCAGCGGGGAGCCGGGCGGGCGGGCTGACGGGTCCCAGCAGCGGGGACCCGGGTGGCAGCGGGGAGCCGGCAGGCAGCCTGTCGGCTGCCTGGACCCGGGCGGCAGCCGGGAGCTGGCAGCCAGCCCCCGAAAAAATGGATTTTGGATGCATCGGACTTGCTCATAAATTTTGTCAGTTGCATCCGAAGTCCGTTAAATTGGGGTCCGTTAAATCGGGGTTTTACTGTACCTCGCTAGTAGACGGACTGCTTGGGAGAAGACCTAGGACAAAATCAGTATGGCAGTGCTAGGCTGGTACTAAGAACCTCAATAGGGTTGTAAAGCTTTAGTACTGACCTGCAGCTCTGCTGTTGTTTTTGGCATATGACTGGAGCTGGGCCATCTGAATACATGGGACCTGCTATGTTTTCCCCATAATCTTTTAATAGTGCCTGGTTTCTGGTACTGTTGAAGAGAGGGCTGCATACAGGATGCATCTGCTGTAACATGCATGTGGGTATAAGCAGAACTGTAGGCCTGGGGCAGCAGTGGCTGTAGAATTTGGTCGAGCAGAATCACTGGCTAACGATGCCTGGTTTAGAAAGGGGAAGAAGCTTGTGCTTCTGACATGCAGTTGCACCCTATGCTTTATAGAGGGTAATTCTTCCAGAACAGCACAGTGCTTTGGTTCATATATCAGTTACGCTGCACTGTGGTGGTGATGTGCTGCAGGTGCTTCTCCTTGGCTGCTCCACCTAATTGTTTGTCTTGGAGTCTCTAGTGTTGTTTGGCTTAAATCTTAGCCCAGAGCTAAAACTCCTTGGCCTCTGTTTAATAGGAATTTCATCTCTCTCTCCTTCCCAGTACTCAAATGTATACTGTACCACACCTAAAGTCCAGGATCTGGTGGATGATAAATGTCTCCAAGAAGAATGTCTCTCTTATGTCACCAAGCAAGGTATATCTAGCTCAGTTCAGGCCTGCTATGATAAGATTGATCTGGCCCAGAGTATGCTGTCACCGCCTTCTGATTCCTCCACAGATCTGCTAGGGACTGGGAAACCAACAGTTCAGTGTTGGCTCTTTCTCCCTTGAGTTTGCTCATGACAAAAGGCTGTTAGCGGGGCCTTCAAGTTTGTGTACTAGGTCCTGTGTTAATATGCTAATGATCTGACAAAGGGATTGAGTATTGAGGCAGCAAAAGTTGTAGATGCCACAAAGTTATTTAGCTTATGCTTCAATACTTTAGTTAGTCTTTAAGGTGCCACAAGACTCTGTTACTTCTGCAAAGTTATTTAGGTTAGTCAAGATCTAGATCTAGTCAAGAGGAACTTCAGAGAGACCTAACCAAGCGAGGTGATTGGGCACCCGAATGGTAAATGAAACTGAGTGTTGATAAATGCAATGTAATGCACAGTGGAAGGGAAAACTTCTTCCATGCCTACCAGGGTTCTAAGTCAACTGTATCAGTTCAAGGAAGGGACCTGGGCATCATTGTAGACAGATCAATGGAGATTTCTACTCCGTAGGCAGCTGCAATTAAAAAAGCAAGCCAGATGGCTGGAGGTATAAGGAATGGGATGGAGAATAATAGATTATGCTAAAATCTTCATATAAATCAGTGGTGCAGGCTCGTCTGAAATGCTGTATGTAGTTCTGGCCACCCCAGCTCCAGAAGGATATTGCAGAATCAGAGAGGTTCAGAGAAGAGTGAGAATAGAAAAACTGGAGGGGGAAAGAAAATCGGTTCATTTGAAAATTGAGCCAGAAAGGAGACCACAAAGAGGGAACGTGATAGAAGTCTGTAAAATAACGAATGGTCTAGAGAAGGGAGGTGAGGGGTTTCTGTTCTCTCCGTGTCCTAACACAAGAACAAGGGTACAGCAAATAAAATTAAAATGTGGCAAATTCAAAAAAGAAATACATTTTCCCACTGTGTGTAATTAGATTGTGGAATTCGCTTCCAAGGGATGTTGCAGAGGCCAAGATTTTAAAAAGGGATTGAATAATGACTCAAGAATAGCCAGTTATCCTAGTTAATGATAACACAATTAGAAGTGATATTAAACCTTGTGCTTCAGGTGTTAAGACAATTTTTAACTATTAGAGACCAGGATGATATTTGATCTGTCCCCCACATTATCCCAAATCAACTACTGCAGAGTTCTTGCATCTCTCTTTGACTAGGTGGTGCTGGCTGCTGTCAGAGACAGGCAGCTGGGCTGGATGGACCTCGGGTCTGATCCAGTTTGGCCATTCCTATGAGCTTTAGTAAGAGCGAAGCCACGTTGGGAGCATTTCTCCAGGCGAGGATGATGTGTCCCATTGCAGGACTTGGTCCTGATACTCAGACCTGAGGTGACACCATCCTTCAGCTGAGATGCTAAACTGGGGTCTTGTAAAGTCCCACATACAGAATGTCACAATCTCAGAGTCTGGGATAAGCCATGTGTCCTGGCCAATGTTCCCTCCTTCTGATGGGTGCAAAATCCTAGCTGTATGACAAAGGCAGATCCATATTTATGCATTGACACTGTTCCAGCACCATGTAACTTAGGGATGGTAGTGAGACACCCCCTCTCCCCCCCGGGATTGGCTAGGCCCTGTTAATTTCCAGGACAATCTCCTCCTTAGCTCTATCCCCTGTTTTGTTGCTCCAACGGTGTCTCTCTTCCCCACAGGTCACAAGCGAGCCAGTCTGAGAGATGTCTTCCAGCTATACTGTGGGCTGAGCCCTGGCACGACAGTGCGAGACCTCATCTGCCGCTACACCTTGCAGCTCCAGAGAGTGGATGAGAGGTCTGAGGCTGCATCCCCTTTCTGAAGGAAACGCTGAGGATGAGGCCGCCACATTGCTGTGTGCCAGTGAAAGCACAGATGAATGCCAATGGTTCAGCGATGCGGGAATCCCATGGCTAGTTAGCAGAGCTAGCTTAGGGTGTCTCCCTCAGTATCATTTACCCACTTTACAAATGGGGAAACTGAGGCACAGCAGCAAAGTGACTTACCCAGAGTCGCACAGTGAAGCTGCAGCAGAGGCAGGAGCAGAGCCCAGGTCTCCTGACTCTGTTTCTTGCTCTAGCACCTTCCTTTTTCAGAATCATGCTGAGGTTATGATTCACTTCCTACCGGCCCAGCAGCCCTAACTGCTGGGTTGTGGTGTGAAATCCTCCCCATTGGTGTGTAACCTCCAAACCTGCTGGCAGGTCACCTGCTCAGCGTTCTGACTTGGCTTGAGTGGGAGGAGAGGCTGGGTTGGAACTGAGCCCCCACTGGTAGCCCTTCTGAGAGCAATTCCTTCTTCTCTCAGGAAGCTTGTCCAGTTCGGTTTGATGAAGGGCCTCATCCGACGGCTCCAGAAGTATCCCGTGAAGATAGTGCGGGATGAGAAAAGTCACCCCGCCCGGCTGTACACAGGCTGCCACAGCTATGACGAGATCTGCTGTAAAACAGGTAGAGGAACCCAGCTTTGTGTGTGAGTGAGAGAGGAGAGACCAAGCAGGGCTCAGCGGGAGGAGGGGGTGTTAATTCAAGGTCCATAACATTTGGTACTCTGATTTACACTGGAGTAGCACCTATGAGCTGCAGTCATTGCATTGGGCTCTGTACTGCTGTGGGAGGGATTTTGTTCTTGCAATTCGGATGAGTTGCAAGGCACCAAACAAATCCACTTAGAATCTCAGAGTTGGAAGGGACCTCAGGAGATCATCTCGTCTAAACCCCTGCTTAAAGCAGGAGCCATCCCTAATTAAATCATCCAACAGACTTTTGCCCATATCCCTAAATGGCCCCCTCAAGGATTGAACTCGCAACCCTGGGTTTAGTAGCTCAAACCACTGAGCTAGCCTTCCCCCCAAAAGTCACTACTGAATTCACTCGATCAAATGAAATAACTTGCAGACATTGCCCAACTTCACCTTGTAATAAACCTAGCTGAGGGCCGTTTTCCATCTGTTCAGGGGCCCAAAAGAGATTCCAGCTCAGGAGACCCTTTCAGCAGAATGCATTTGTTTTGGTTTTTTCCTGGTCCTTTCTTGAATTATGTCAGGCAGCAAAATATTGGAGTGTTCATAGTAGGGTCGCTGCTAGTATAAGACAGCGCTGAATTTAGTTCATAGAAGCTTCAATTCTAGAACAGATGTAGAACAAACAGTTCAGCCGTGTGCTAGAAAGAGATGCAGAAGGAATCTCATGGCGATCGCTGAAAGGCTCAATGGAAAGGTGTGCTGGAGAAGGAGCTGGCTATAGAGGGGATCTGAGAGCTGAGTACCTCAGAGGGGTATTGGATTAACCTTTTTTCCCCTGGAGACTTGGATTTAAAATGGGTACGTGCCACACCCAGCATGAACTTTGTGGTCTCAGTTAGATCCCCACTGAAGGAATAGCTGTCCATATCTCAACCGCTGCACTGTTTGGGGTGCTGGAGGATCTGTTCAGGAACAGCCTAAGAGAAGGGAAGTTACAGGTGATGGGGAGCGGTGCATGAGCCGCTGATATCACTGGCTGTACTAATGTGGGAAGATGTTCTCTGGAATGGGCTAAAACCGAAATGGGTGTTGCAGGTGAGGAGTTTTGTGGGCAAGATTGCAATAGGTGGGGGTGTCAGAGGTGAGTTCTGAGATAGGTTAGAAAAACAGAACGGGGAAGACTGGCACAGAGCCAGTCTACACTGAGTCTTCCTTTTGTCAGACATGGCCATCAGCACTGAAATGGTAATTACTGAGATACTGCGGTTTGATCCTGGCTATCTGGCTGGTCTAGGCCTCTTTTTTTATCCCCACTTTTCCAGTGACAAAGCTGGGGGAGACAAAATCCAGAATCTGTGGATTCACTGTTTAGCCATTCTTCAGCTCAGACCAAGATCCAATGGCTGACGTATGAGAGTTGAGGACTCAACTCAACATAATCAGGCATTCTAGTCTTTACTTGGCACTCCTCTGTGAGCCTTTCTCCCCCCCCTCTCCCCCCCCACCAGCAGTAACAGGGACTTTGGTTGGTAGGAAGAACTCACGTTAGTGCCATACATGTTGTTCTCTACTTCTTCCTCAGGCATGAGCTACCGAGAGCTGGATGAGAGACTGGAGAATGATCCCAACATTATTGTTTGCTGGAAGTGAATCTCTCTTGGGGAAGTATCAGCACCACCCTACCCCGCAGAGAAAAGAACACTGGAAAAGGATGGCTGAACTGTCCACATCTCGGAGATGGATCTGAGACCCCCGACTGCGGCTCTTTGAAGTGACTTGGTTCCTCTAGTGGAGAAAGAGATTGAACTCTGGTCAGATGTCTTTGCGTTCCTCCACAATGGCAAAACAAAGGTCCCACGTCTCAGTGCAAAGCAAACAGTGTACTCTGGCCAGCTGCATTTTGCTGTGTGCGGCTGAAATCATCGGTTCCATGGTGTGTGCGCCAGCCTTCTTGCTGCCGATCTAGGTCACATAGAAACACTGTCATTGCTGTATTGGTGATTGATGGAGGGTGTCCACTTGTTGCACGTTGAATCTACATGTGGAACACCTCAGTTCTTGTGTTAAAAGGGAAGGGGGCTGGTTTCCTTTCCTCTCTCAGAAGCACTGATAATTTTGCCCCATCTATTTCTTCTCCAGCCTCCTGTGATTTGCAGCTGGGAATAAAACACCTATCTATGCTTGCTGTTCTGTGGATCTAGCAGCAGAGGGTGCTGTAGGAGTGGAGTAACCAAGTTAGGTAGAGGGAGGCAGGGGGCTGAGTCTGTGAATTGTAATAAAACTGTTTAAGTTGCATTTTGAAGTTTTGGTGAATTTCCAGCTTCGTGGAGGATGGAAACTGGGGGTGGGAGCTGGTGTTCTAATGGGACTACAAGGTCATCGCTTAGAACTAGTCTGGTTATGGGGCAATGTGTGGGAGGGGAAATGGTTAACTCTGCATTATCAAATGCAGAGTTTCCCAACCTGTGGGTCGGGCCTCAAAACTGGGTTGCCAGAATGCTTCAAAGAGTGGCATGGCAACTCCTGTCCTATGAGGCAGGCTGCGCTCGCCTCCCTGCTCCAGGCACGGCAACCTCTGGAGCCACTCAGGTTTGGCCCAGCCATCATGATGACAGGAGCCCAGGTAGACCAAATTTGAGTGAAGGGCACTGCAACCCCGCTCCACGACTCCACTCACACATCTGGTCCAGTCAGGGGGCAGGGCCAAACCTGAGCAGTGCCACACCCAGGGAGGTTGCAGCACTTGGAGACCCAGGCCCAGACACCCCCACAATGGAGGATCTGCAGGAGCCACCACTGTGGGGTGAGTGCTGAGCAGGGCCCAACTCCCCAAGGGGGCAGAAGCTGTAACTAGGTGAGCGGGGGCAGCTGCCCAGGCCAAAAAGCTGCAGGGGTGGTTCAGGTTGGCAATCCAGGGGACTCGGGGAGGGAGAACCACCTCCACCCCCTAACTCACTTCAGTGAGCCATCCCTTATCTGTGTTGGGGAGGGAGCCAAAAAGCCGGGTGGGGGAGACTGACTCACAACTCAGTTGTTAATTAGGGTTAAATTATTTAATCAACACACATGGTGTTGTTTAATGGTTCCTAACCTTGTGCAGTGTGGGGGCCTTTAATGCAGGAGCCCTGGGCTGGGACAGGGGAACAAGAGAAGGAAATGGACCAGGCTAGTCCCTCCCTGGGCAGGCACAATAGAGTGTAATAACCCAATGTGAAGTGTGTGTGTACCCAGGTGTGTACAGTAAATTGCAAATTAAGAGGGACAGAACTTAAAAAATACCGCTTAGGTCTGTACCAATAGGCTGTGCCTGCTGTTCGTCTCCCCCAGAAGCACCTTGCACCCCTGGTATTGTCTGGTGCCCATTGGCGTGGGAGGAGTATGGGGGCAGGGCCTCTCCGGTGCAGTGAGGGGACTGGTGTCTGTTGGTGAGGGAGCAGTGCCATAGTACAGGGACAGGGCTTCCTTGGTGCAGCGCCAGCACTGATGCCTGTTTGTGGAGGAGCAGTGCAGGGATACAGGGCTTCTCCAGTGCAGCAGGGGGACTGGTACCCATTGGTGTGGGCAGAGGGCCAGAGTACAGGGCCGGGGCTGTCTGGTGCAGCAGGGGGATTGGTGGCCATTGACATACGTGCAGCGCTGGAGCATTGGGGCAGGGTCTCTCCCATGCAGCAGTGGGACTGGTGCCTGTTGGTGGAGAGGAGCAGTGCTGGGATACATGACCGTGTCTCTCTGGAGCAATGGGACACTGGTACTTGGTTGTGTGGGAACAGTGCAGGGACACAGGGTCTCTCCAGTGGAGCGGAGGGACTGGTGCACATTAGCATGGGAGCAGGACAGAAGTACAGGGGGCAGCTCGTCTCCGGTGCAGTAGGGGGCCCGTTGGGCTGGGAGTAGGGCCAGAGTAAGGGTCTCTCTGGTGCCGCAGGGGGACAGGTGCCTGTTGGCGTGGGAATGGGGGTAGGGTACAGGTGCAGGGTCTCTCTGGTGCCGCAGGGGGACAGGTGCCCGTTGGCGTGGGAACGGGGGTAGGGTACAGGGGCAGGGTCTCTCTGGTGCCGCAGGGGGACAGGTGCCCGTTGGCGTAGGAACGGGGGTAGGGTACAGGGGCAGGGTCTCTCTGGTGCCGCAGGGGGACAGGTGCCCGTTGGCGTGGGAACGGGGGTAGGGTACAGGGGCTGGGTCTCTCTGGTGCCACAGGGGACAGGTGCCCGTTGGCGTGGGAACGGGGGTAGGGTACAGGGGCAGGGTCTCTCTGGGGCCGCAGGGGGACAGGTGCCCGTTGGCGTGGGAACGGGGGTAGGGTACAGGGGCAGGGTCTCTCTGGGGCCGCAGGGGGACAGGTGCCCGTTGGCGTGGGAACGGGGGTAGGGTACAGGGGCAGGGTCTCTCTGGGGCCGCAGGGGGACAGGTGCCCGTTGGGGTGGGAACGGGGGTAGGGTACAGGGGCAGGGTCTCTCTGGGGCCGCAGGGGGACTGGTGCCCGTTGAGGGGCAGACAGACCCTGCGGGGGGACAGCGGGGGGGGGACCCCTGTGTGGATCTCCCTGGGACCCGGGCAGGGGGCACTATCCAGGGTTCACAGCCGGGTCTGGGGGAAAGGCAGGGCCGGTCGTGTGGGGATGCCGGGGTGGGGGTGGGGGAGGCGGTGGCGCCGGGCGCGCGCAGGCCGCTGCTCTCGCGGCCGTTTCCCAACCACCTCCCTCCTCCACCCCCGCCCCTCGGTCTCCATGGTGACGGCGTGCGGCCATGGCGGAGGCGGCCGAGCTGCTGCTGCCGGGGGAGGCCGAGGCGCTGGTGCAGGCGCTGCGGGGCGTCCCGCTGAGGAACACCGGGGACCCCGGGTCCGAGACTGGGGGTCCCCTGCGAAGCCGGCCTGGGGGGAGAGTGGGGCTGGGGCGGCGGGATGTGGAGGGGGGTCCCCAGTTGAGTTGGGGGCGGTGGGAGTCCTGGGGGACTTGAGGGGAGGGGGCAGTGCGTGTGTGGCGTCCCTAGGGGCTGAGGAGGAGCGTGGGCTGAGTCCCCCGAGGGGAGGGGCACGGGGTGTGACGGGGAGAGAGTCGAGGGGGAGATGCGTCCGGAGTGGGTTTGAGGGTGTGATCATCAAGCGAAGGTGAGGCCCTACTGGATCGGGGGGGGGGGCTTTGATTGCAGGAAGAAGCCCCCCAGTCCCCTTTGGGGATGTGATGAGTCCCTCAGGGTGGGGGGGAAGCATCCCCCTGGGTTGGGGGTGAAAGTGGCATGGAGAGGGGCTGGGGTACCAGCTGTGCCATGGGATGTGGACACTCACTCCCCTGCCCCTGCTCCCTAGATGGCTCCGGCAGCATGAGGCCATCGAGAAGCTGAACATGCAGGCCATTCTGAGCGCCTCTGCGGGCCAGGAACAGCTCCTCATTGAGCTGCTGGTGAACTATACCAAGGTGAGCACTGTGCAGGGACCTGGGGAGGAAAGAGCATGGGGAGAGCATCCAACAGATGAGAGATAGAGAGAGAGGAAAGCTCTGCAGGGCCTCATTTACCCTTCTCCCCCAACCAAGCCTAGGCAACCTTGCCCCCTGCAGTGCCTAGTCCAAGTGGGCTCCTGCCTCTTTCTTTGGGGAGATGCATCCACAGTCTAATTCACCTTACTTTCAGGTAGGGTGACCAGATGACAACAGCTAAATATCGGGACACATGAGGGGGAGGGGCAGCCACAGGCTCCCCACCCCATTGGACACCTGGCTCCGCTTGAACATACCCCCCCCCCCGCCTCCGGGCGCAGCTCCCCCCCTGCTGTGGGTCAGCAGCACAGGGCTCCCACGTTGCTCTGGTTCTTGGCAACACCCCCTCTCCTGCCATAGATCGGCAGCGCAGGGTCCTCCAGGGGCGGGCACAGCCTCCCCCCCGCCCCCGGTTGCAGGTCGGCGCTCGGCACAGCCCCCGCCCCGTTCCGCGCAAACTCCCCCGACCCACTCCCAGCTCCAGGTGCAGCCTCCCGCTGCGGGGCAGGCACAGGCGAAGGCGGTGCTTACCTCATGGGCAGGGGGGCAACGCTGGGGACTCTTCGCAAGCGCCGCCCCTGCAGCATGTGCCTGGCTCTGTGGCCGCCTGGGGCCAATTTGCGAGCTCCTGCCGGAGCTGCTTCAGCAGGCAGAGCAGCAGTGAGCGTCCCGCCGGTGACTGCCTGCTGATGCCTGCGTCCTGGAACTTCCCTTGGTCCCAAATATCGGGACAAAGGGAGTCCCGACCAATGCAAGGTCGGGACGTGGGACAAGTTCCCTAAAATCGGGACTGTCCCGATAAAATCGGGACATCTGGTCACTCTACTTTCAGGGATTGTGTCTTGATATGGAGACCAAATTTTATTTTGTTCAAATACACTCTGTTGTACCAGCCTAATCAAATTCTCTCCCTACCTGGCATTTCCACCCTTCCAATACAGTAAACCCTCGATTTAACGGACCCCGATTTAACGGACTTCGGATGCAATGGACAAAATTTCCGATGCATCCGAAATCCGTTATTCGGGGGCTGCCGGCTCCCGCCCCGGGGAGCCGGGCAGGAGCTGTCACTCCCCGCAGAGGTTGACAGCTCCCGCCCGGCTCCCCGCAGCGGGGAGCCCGGCGGGAGCTGTCAAACCCCCCCCTCCCCCCCACAGCTCCCCTGTGTTGACAGCTCCCGCCGGGACTTGACAGCTCCCGCCGGGCTCCCCGCTGTGGGGAGCCCGGCGGGAGCTGTCAACTCGCCCGCCCGGCTCCCCGCAGCGGAGAGCCGGGCGGGAACTGTCAACCCCCCCCGCCCGGCTCCCCCTGCAGGGAGCCGGGTGGGGGGGGGGGAGTTGACAGCTCCCGCCGGGCTCCCCGCAGCGGGGAGCCCAGCGGGAGCTGTCAAAACCCCCCCCCCCCACCCGCAGCTGGGACCTGGGCGGGCGGGTTGACTGCTCCCGCCAGGGTCCCAGCAGCCGGGCTCCCGGCCGTGATAAAAGTAAAACCTCGACATAACGGACTAATTCGGGCGAGGGGGGTGTCCATTGTCAGCCGAAAGTCCATTATTTAATAATTTTAAAAAATTATTAAATAACGGACTTTCGGCTTTAACGGACACCCCCTCGCCCGAATTAGTCCGTTATATCAAGGTTTCACTGTACTATGTAGTCAGCCCTGTCTGTGACCCTGGTCCTCAGTCATTTAGCCACGTTATATAGATTGATAGATTCTAAGGCCAGAAGGGATCTCGTCTGACCTTCTGAATAACGTAGGCGATAGAGTTGCACCCAGTGATTCCTGCATCAAACCCATATCTCATGGTTGAGCTAGCGCATATTTTTTTTAGAATGAGACAGCCAAGCTTGAGTTAAAGACCTCAAGAAACAAAGAATCAACCACATCCCGAGATAAATTGTTCTACCCATTGTTAAACCTGTGCCTTATTTTCTAGCCTAAATTTGTTACATCTTTGGCTCTTGTTCTCTCCTCCCAGTAACCCTCCTCAGCCCACAAATCATAGTTGTTGCTGTCCTCTGTACTCCCTCCAGTTTGTCTACCTGTTGGGTATGAAGGACCCCAGAATTGAAATTGTATGCAACTTTGGTTGCACCAGAGAGGGACTGTTGCTAAACAAAGTGAGTTTTTCTGTCCGTGAGATCGTGGACTACGTTTATCTCTGATGTAACTCTGAAGTCAGTGGAGCTTTTCTCAGAGATAAATGTGGCCACTTGGAAATGTTGCTGGTGTATTAGGAAATAGACTAGCAGAACTCTGCCTCCCTCCTTTACCTGCACCAGATGTACTCTCCCATCTCACCCAATGGAAAGGTGGGGACAGATACCGATTTCAGAAATGATTGTCAATGGGATGAAGCAGATAATACAATGATGAGGCACATGAAAGTACCTAGATGAACAGTGCAACAAAGCTGCCAACTAGGAGAGCTGCAGTTTGTCCCAGCATCTTCTCCTCTAGGACTAAAATACTCATATAGCATTTGGCTTCTCTGTGCATTTTCTCTTGCCTGAAAGGTTTCACTTTCCATGGTCTATTCTTCTGTCCAGATCCCTACTCTCATCGAGGAATTGATCTCTGTGGAGATCTGGAAGCACAAGGTGTTTCCTGTGCTGTGCCAGCTGGAAGATTTCAAGCCAAAAAGCACCTTTCCCATCTACTTGGTGGTGAGTACAGAGAAGTCTTGTAGAACAAACTTGCACAGTATTCAAGTGCATTGCCGTGATCTGGAATGTCCTGCAGGATGGTAGCACTGCATGGTACCTCTGCTTCAACAGGCATGCTTCACAAGACACCTTGTCCATATTCCATTAAGGCTTTTAATATGGTAGCTGCATGTGAGTCATTGTCACAGGCAAAACTCTTACGAAACACAAATTCTGTGGGACAGTCACTGTTCATAAGGGCTAGAGGGGAGAGAAGAGGTTTTAGACAATGGCTTAATTATAACATAACTTATCTTGTCTGGGGGCCCGCCAGCGGATTACCCTGATGGGCCACAGGTTGCTCACCACTGTTTTAGAGGAAGGTGTAAGAACTTCCTCCTGTGCTACCTGTAATGCAGCTAATGTACTCTTGGGATTCCAGGCATCTTCACAGCAACATCTCCTGCCATCTGGTGGGATCTTTTGGGTTAGCGTTTCTCAAATGCGGCCATTGTGGTCGCATGTGACCACCAAGGGATTTTCGTGCAGCCAACAGCCTCCTCATCAGTGATCGTTAACACTGCTTCCCCCCACCCCCAACATACAAGTATCACTTTTCACAGACTTACTAGCTAGCAAGCCTTAAAAATGCAACCAAAAATACAAAAGAAACAACAACAGAAACAGGAACGTGCAAAGCACATTATTTGTTTCTATTCTGTTTAGGTCTAGTAAAGAATAGTGACAACTACATTATTTTTATTACTGAGTCTGCAATAAAAACCTCCATAAATAAATTACAATGATTTGGACATGTATATGTGCATATTTATTTGTATTTCCTAAAGTGAATTAAGTATTTTAGAAAAGATTGTCAGAGCAGCCATTAGCAAGAGTTGGTGTTTGCACTCTGAGACCACACAAAAATTTCTTGTGAGACCCTCAGGGTGACTGGAAAGCAGTGGCCCTTTGCTGCTTTAAGAATTTCAGTGCAAGGTCTTCACTGGCCCTTTTGGTGGTGGGACTGATTTCAGCAGCAAAAGACACACTTTTATCTCAGTGCACTAGTGTTCTTCTAGTGAAGCCAGGAAAACTATTCCAATTGAGGGGTCATACTGGCCACCTGCCAGGAACCAGAGAGTATCATTTGCATGATAAACTTGCAGCCTGCAGTGATACAGAGGTTCAGACTCTGACTCCCAGTTTGCAGTGCTCTAGCCTGCTCTCAGATGAAGATGGAGCATTGCTTGCTGGGAGTTGGGACCTGTAGTTTCCACAGGCCACATATTTGTATTCAAGATGAGCTTGGCTAGGACTCCATGGGTTGCATTTAGGGTGACCAGACAGCAAATGTGAAAAATTGGGACAGGGGTGGGGGGTAATAGGAGCCTATTGAAGAAAAAGACCCAAAAATCTGGGCTGTTCCTATAAAATCGGGACATCTGGTCACCCTAGTTGCATTTGCCTCATTGTCTGAGCTTTTGGCTGCACCTGTGTCGGGGGCTACCTCAGTTACAGGCTGGATGCATATTACCATGGGCACTGTAGATGATGTTCCTCTGACCTTTGCTTTGTCTCCCCACATTCCCTCAGCTGCACCATGAAGCTTCTATTATCAACCTCTTGGAGACAGTGTTTTTTCACAAGGTAAGAGATGAGTTCGGCTTTGTTAAATCAAGGGCCCCAAAATGGGGAAATCTCAGATGTGATTTCAGGTCATGCATATGAAACATGGCAAACCTTTCCCAAGAGTTGCAATTAGAGAGGCAGTGTAATGTAGTGGACAGATCATGGGAGTAGATTCTAGACCTGTGATAATTTTTTGAAGTATTTTTGTGAGTCTTATGTGTGTCTCAGTTTCCCCTATATTTTGCCTGGCTACCTGGGGAGGAGGGAAGGACTAAATGTGCTGTCAGGGCTGGTTTAGAGAGCTAGGTGGATGTTTATAACCTAGCTGTCTGAGCCAGGTTTAATGGGTCATTAAAAATGGGTCATTTAAAAAAGGACTGACTGAGGCCAACCCCATATCATCAGAAAATCTGAGATAACAGTGGAAAACCCAGACATTGACATCCAGCAAACAGCAACCTAGAGAAAGATGGATTTCCCCACTTCACAGCAGAGAAACTGGGCACACCCCCCCAGCTCTGGAACAAAGGACTGGAAGGTGTGAGGTGGGGGGATAAAGTGTTGAATTCTGGAAGGAGTCAGGACTCTCACCCGGAAACTGACCAAGGAGGTCAAACTGTGGGGGAGAGACAGGACCTGAGCATGGGATTCACTACAATTTGACTGGGGCTCTGGACTGACCAGAATGGACTGTACTTTAACCATCATTTTCTCTGTGCTATCTAAGGACTTCCAGATTCTATATGCCTGGTGACCAATAAATGGTTACCGTGTTTTTAAAAGGCTTCTTGTGTCATTGTAAATACTGAGAGCATTGCACCGTGAAGGGCTAAAGTACAGCATTCTGCAGGACTCTGGCTTGGCTGGATTCACTCCAAGGAGCCACAGAGAGAGACAGGGGATCCTGGTGCCAAAGGCCCAGGCTTGGAAGTCACAGACCTTCCCCTTTGGGATTGTGTGGATCCTCAGAGCCTGGCCTGCTAAAGCTGGCACTCCCAGGAGACTAGTAAGAAGCTGGGGCATAGACCAGACCCTGTGACAAGGCTCCCCTGAGTTCTAGTCCCAGTTCTGCCACTTTAAAGATTAAAACATAAAACCCCAGAAGATTGAGAGTGTGGAAATACAGAATTAAGGCAACTCAAACAACCCATATCTCTATCTATGATCAGCCTGAAGCCATTAGGCGAATCTCAATTAACTCCCTGTGACACTGATGTCTGCAGGTGTTGGTGCAGTTGGGCTGGTTTTCTAATCAGAAGGCCATCTGAAAAATCATCTTTCTGAAGAGAATACCTTCTCCTCTCAAACAGCTCTCTGTTGTTGTGTAGGAGATCTGCGAATCTGCTGAGGACACCATTCTGGACTTGATTGATTATAGCTACCGGAAACTGACGCTGCTAGCAGCTCGGAGCACCAACAGAGAGTTTCCAATCCACGAAAAGTTTCTGCTTGAGGATCTGACCAATGCATCATCAATGCAGGTGGGTTAAAAGTGCAAGTTCCCAACTTCCAGCAGGTCTATCTAACTTTGTAGCTTGGAGGGAAGTTAAATTTCCAGGACTGGGAAAGACCATAGTTATAACCATGAAGGCCCTTATATCCAGAACCTGATGATTAAATCCACTCTACAGGGGCATTCATCTACATGAATTTGGTGTTGGTGGAGGTCTCTTGATGAGTGATTTGTTCTCACTGGTGGCTCATCATGAGCAGAGACAGTGTGAGTTTTCCCACTCTGTCCTACAGGTATGCTTCAACCATGACTTTAAGAGATTCTCTCTAGGGGCAAGAACGCAGTTCAATTTCTATGAACCATTATGGTTTTGACCTCTCTGCTAAGACTAGGAGTAAGGGAACCAGTCAGGGTTAATTGCAATGGTATTTTTTTTTGAGATCTCTATAGGTTTCCACTTGGTACTGGCCTAAAGACTCATTTCACACAGGCCACCCAACCCCTACGAGATGGTAACAACAGTCTCTGTAGTCCTGGGTCAGTTTTGAACCAATGACCTAAGAAGAAAAAGGTCATACCCAACCTCCTGAACCATTCCCAGTTCTGGGTGTGTCATTGTTGTTACTCTATCGCTTGTTGCTTTTTCAGTTTCATTTTGGTGTGAGACAGTATTGTGCATCTGGGATTTTTTTTTTTTCTCAGCTCTTAAAATTCTTCTCAGTAAACAGGACATAAGAATCTTCTGGTAACATGGATTTAAAGTGAGAGCCAGCAACCTCAGCAGTAGTTTCCAGAATTGCATTCACCCCTTGGCCTCCTGCCCAAACTTATGCTCATCTTTCAAAGCTGGAGAGGAAGTCATGGGACTCCTGAGAACAGTAGGGAAGTGTTTCCCCACTGGGCATTTTTGTTAACCCCTGGAGTTGGCCCAAGGAAGAATGACAGTCTTAGCTATTGCAGTATTGAAAACCACTTATTCTGCGAGGATTCTAAGATCAGAATGGACCATTGTGATCATCTGGTCTGATCTCCTGTATAACACAGGCCAGAGAACTTCCCCAAAATAATTCCTGTTTGAATTAGCATATCTTTTAGAAAAACATCTGTGCAGTTTGCTCAGGCCCAGTCCAGTCTCTACTAACTTTTTATCCACAGCCATCCTTCCGTGTGACAGTTAAACCAACAGTCTTGCTTTCTTTCCCATGATGAAGCTGATTATTATTTGTATTAACATAGGACCTAGGCACCTAGTCATGGACCAAAACCCTATTGTGTTAGGTACTGTACACACTCAGACCCAAAAGACAGTTCTTTCCCCATGGAGCTTACAATCTCAGTATAATTCAAGAAACAACAGATGGATACAAGGTGAGTGAGGTAGTATCTTTTATGGGACCAGCTTCTGTTGGTGAAAGAGACATGCTTTCAAGCTACACAGCTCTTCTTCAGGCCCTGCAAACAAGCGATGGATACAGACAGAGCGGGGAGTGCAAGAGATCAATGAGACTGTTTTGGTCTGTGTGATGACCATAGTCTCAGCACACCTGCTGTCTAACCAGTACGGCTCATTAACCATTAGAACAGTTTACCCAGGGTTGTGACTGATTGTCACTGACAATTTTTAAATCAAGATTGGTTTTGTAAAAGGTCTGCTCTAGGAATTGTTTTGGGGTGTTCTATATAGCTGTGTTATTACAGGAGGTCAGACTAGATGATCATAATGGTCCCTTCGGGCCTAGGAATCCTTAAACTATTGTCAAGTGTTTTTGTAGGTGTCACAGCAAAGGAGGGTTTTAAGGAGGTTTTTGAAGGTGGACAATCAGGTGGCTTTGCAGATGCTTACAGGGAACTTCTCCCAAATGTGAAGGCCAGCAAGGGAGAAAGCACAAGGATGCTTGTTTGGAAATGTAACAAGTGGGCAATGAAGCCTGGCTCCACTGCATGACTGGAGGCAGGAGTTGATATATGTCAATAGCATATAGGAGATGGTAGGTAAGATGGGGATAGGCCGTGAAGGGCCTTGAAGGTGAAAACAAGTAGTTCCTATTTGCAATGGAGAAAGGGCAGCCAGTGGAGGAATTTAAAGAGAGGAGCTTTGGTCAAAGTGAGGTCTAGGAAAATGATCTTTTCAGTCACAATGCTTCTGCATAGCAGGGCAAGATTACATTTGTCAAGGCCAGAAGAGGATGTTGCCATAGTCGAGATGCAAGGTGATGAGAGTCTGGGCAAAAGTTTTAGTTGTGTGGGTGGATAGTAAAAGTTGTATCTTAGAGGTGTTGGGAAGGAAGAATCAGCAAGATATAGTCATAACCTGGATGTGAGAACCTAGAGAAAGGGCTGTGTCAAAGATGACAACCAGCATTTGGGCCTGAGCGAGGATGGTAGCAGTATCCACAGTAACTGAGGAGGGAGGGAGGGAGGCTTATGGGGTGGTAAAGATTAGAAGCTCTCTTTTGGTCATGTTGAGCTTAAGCTGATGCTTGGACATCAACATGGAGATGTCAGAGAGATCAGTGGAGAATTTAGTTTGGACATAAGGAGACAAGTCCTAAATGGGAAGGCAGAGTTGGGGAGGAGGGATAGCTCAGTGGTTTGAGCATTAGCCTGCTAAACCCAGGGTTGTGAGGGGGCCATTTAGGGATCTGGGGCAAAAAAATCTGTTGGGATAGTACTTGGTCCTGATAGTGTAGGAAGGGGACTGGATTCCATGACCTTTCAAGGTCCTTCCAGTTCTATGAGATAGGTATATCTCCATTATTATCATTAATGTGAGTCATTGGCATAGAGATGGTAGCTGAAGTCATATCCATTGCCTAGGACTGCAGTTGCTTTAAGCACAGCAATCTCTGTCATCCTACCTAGCTCTCTGCCCTGTTCACTCAGTTCCCTATTCCCCTAATACAATGAACTCAGACTCTCATAGATTCATAGACTTGAATGCCTGAAGTATCACCTACTCTATGGATCTATCATGATCATCTAATCTGACCTGCACATTCCAGGCTACAGAACTTTGCCCAATCCTCTAATAGACCTCTAACTTCTGCCTGAATTACTGAAGTCCTCAAATCATGATTTAAAGACTTCAAGTTGCAGAGAATCTACACGACTTTAAACCTGCAAATGACCCATGCTGCAGAGGAAGGCAAAACCCCACTCGGGTCACTGCCAATTTGACCTGGGGGAAAATTCCTTCCCAATCCCAGATACAACGATCAGTTATGTGGTCAAGATCCAGCAGACAGACATCAGGAAAGAATTGTCTGCAGTAACTCAGAGCCCTCCCCATCTAGTGTTCCACCCCTGGCCAGATATTTATGGAGATATTTGCTGCTAGCAGTCGCAGGTTGGCTACATGCCATTGTAGGAAGTCTCATTTTACCATCCCCTCCATTCATTTATCAAGCTCAGTCTTGAAGACAGTTGAGATTTTTGCCCCCAATTCTCTCCTTGGAAGGCTGTTCCAGAACTTCACTCCTCTGATGGTTAGAAGCCTTTGCCTAATTTCAAGTCTAAACTTCTCGATGGCCAGTTTATATCCATCCACTCAACCTGGGGAGGCTCCAGATGCAGGATCATGACATTGCAGGGTTTACAGGAGGGATTCAGGGAGGATATCAAGGTGGGGCCTTGCTAATGTTAGGTTCTCTCAAATGGTGGATCAGGGAAGTTACTCCTTCCTTGGGCTGGCCTTGAGCACTCAGCATCAGGACTGGGTAAATCATCTGCCCTTCTGCGACCTGGCTGTATGTGACACAGCCAGCAGCAGCCGATGGCGTACTTCGTATGGGGAGCCTGGTGCATTCATGTCTTGGACTAGCTGCTGTCTTAAGGAGTGCTTACACCATTCACCTCTCCGTCGCTGTCTTGTAAGAAAGACGTTTGTGTGGCTGCAGTTTACATTGATCTCAGGGAAGGAATCTGCTTTACGTGGCTTGGGCTTCCTAACGAGTCCTTGGCTACTGAAAGCCAGCTCATATGCTGCCTCCTTTGTTACTCTGCAGAAAAAAATCTTGCCCTATATCTGGTGTGCTTGTGAGAGTCTGTGCTTTCACCCCCGTAGGAACTACAGAAGCAGGCAGAGATGATGGAGTTTGAGATCTCCCTGAGGGCTCTTTCTGTGCTCCGTTTCATCACTGATCAGGTGGACAGGTAAGCAGCTGGCTCACATGAGAATCTAGAGGTGAGCCTAGGAACTGGGTTGGAGTTATTTAAATCATTGCACTGGTCAGTCCTCCTGTGCTCAGGGACTGGGAGCATCAGTTCTGGCACTAGTGCCCTGGTGTCTGGATCCCACTGTGTGTAGTAGCTGGATGTGCAGATCGTGACACTACAGCTCTGGTGGGTGCTTACTCATGTTCTTAGTATCTCGTACTGAGAACTCAGTGTGCTGATTGGCTCTCAGAGTGAATCTTGCTGGGCGTTTGGTTTGCAGATCCATCCTAGCAGATGAAAGTATCAAACCTAGCCCAAGGATCTGGATCTGGCTTTGCCCGATGGCTGGCTGTGTGGATCCTAGTACTGGTACCCTGGTGTATAGATCCTGCTATGCTTGGTGACTGGTTGTGTGGATCCTGGTGTGGGATCAGGCTGTTCTCAATGGCTGCTTGTGTGGATTTTGCCCCTGGTCTGACTGTAATTAATTTTATTTTGTCACTTTTGCTTCTTTCCCAGAGCCTTGGGGACCATTTGTAGCTGATCTTGTACTGCTCACAATAGATTTTTTCACTAGTTCCTCTCTTGTTTTTCTTCAGTTTGCCACTGAGTGCCCTGACACGGATGCTGAACACTCATAATCTGCCCTGCCTCCTGGTAGAGCTCCTGGAGCATTGTCCATGGAGCCACCGCGAAGCAGGTATGAATCATGTGCTCATACCTTAGTGCATCCATAGGGCTGTAGCAATTTTTACCTGGAGCTCCATCTGGTAGGTGGTTCCCATATAGGGAGAAAGCTCCTCCCTAGATTCAGTTCTCACTCTTCATCTTTCACATGGATTTCCATCTGGCCTTCCCATCTCCCTCCCATCCAATCCATGTATATGGGATCACTTCCTGCATGGGACTGTATGTGCCCACTGGCTCTGCTCTTGAGCAGATACCGCTCAGCTGGGATTGAGGAGCTGCGCTTCCAAAAATGGTCCCTGGTTGTGGCTGACTTTCATCCAAATCTGGCAGCTCCCAAGCTGATGGCCCCAATGCAGTAAAAGAGCATAATACAGCCCTAATGTATCTGCCAGTCCCTTTCATCCACCCAATCCTGCCCTGCAGAGAATCCCATGCTCTGTGAGCAACAACAGGATCTGCTTAGAAAAACCTGCTTATCAGCCCACTTCTCTCTGGCCCTCTTCCCATCCCTGCTGTGTGCACTGAGGCCCCATCCAAATTGGCGTTCCAAACTGGTTTAACAAGCATGCTTTCAGGCCACCTTAAAGTGGGTTCTCATACAGTGGATCAGTTCAGTGTTGGTAGAGCTAACCTGGTTCAGAAGCAGGCTAGCTAGTCCACACTAGCATTACAGGAGTTCAGCCACAACCAAGTATAAGCATGGTGGTTAATTTAGTAGCAAGGCCTATGTAGGCAGGACCACTAGCTACACAATACATCTCTGGAATGGCAAGTTAAGGCAGGTATGTGTGGGAAGCACAGCTATGATCTTCTCCAGGAGTCCAAGCTGCTCCCAGAAGCTACACATCATCTTTCTTCACTCTTGCCACAGACCCATGATCAGTTCTTCCATTTCTTCTCCTCCCACAACGACCCTGGCCCTGAGCGTTGTCTGCCCTGCTATTCCTGAGTGAATGCACAGATGATAAAACCATGGGCTCTGTTCATCTCTTATCTAGCCCCCATCACCTCTTTCTGAGTATCTTACAATATTTTAATATGTTTATCTTCACACATCCCTGTGAGGTAGGGAAGTGCTATTGGCTCCACTTTACAGGGGGAAACTGAGGTGCAGAGAGACTAATTGACTCGCCCAGGGTCACACAGGCTGTCTGTGCTGGAGCAGAGAATTGAACAAGGTCTGAGTCTCGGCTGGCACTCTAACCACAGGACCCTCTTTTCTCTGGTGTCTCACCCTCTGTCTTACTGGCTGTATCTCCCAGGCAAGCTAAAGAAGTTTGAGAATGGAGCGTGGCACGTGGTGCCTCCTGAAGATCACGTGAAGATGACCAAGCTGGATGGGCAGGTGTGGCTCGCCCTCTATAACCTCCTCCTGACCCCAGAATGCCAGCGGAAATATAACTTGGACGGTTTCAACAAGAGCCAGCTCCTAAAGGTACAAGACTTCAGTGTGCATGGCCATATATTAGGCTGACCATATTTCCTTGTGACAAAAACAGGACATTGGGATGGCAAAAACGGGACGGGGTTATAACTCCCTTCAGACCCCAAATATAACCCTACAACGCCCCCCCCCCCCCATATCCATAAAGTCACCAATACCCAACCCTCACATAACCACCTCCAGGCCCCCCAACACCATCCCACTACCAACCCCCCAGCCCCTTACACCCCCACAGCCTTCCCTACACCTCTCCCCATAGCCCCCCACTAGCAACCAATACACCCCCCCCAGACCTCCCCAATGGCCTCAAAACACAGCCCCCCCCCCCCCACAGCCTCCCACCTCCCCCATGACCCCCCAGCTCATCCCACCCCTGCAGGCCCCGCCGCTGCGCCCCCCCTCCCCAGCCACCACCTACGCTGGGCTCCGCGTTTCCTCCACATGGGGTGGGGGGCGAGGCACCAGGCAGCCCCTGCCCGGCCAGCAGCTCCACTCTGCCGTTGTGCCAGGCTCTGCTGTAACCGGCTCGCGTGACACATGGGGGCGGCCCAACCAGTCGCGCCACGCGGGCTCTGCAGTGGCTGCGGCGGAGGGGAGGGGGAGCAGGCCGGGGAGGGGAAGGGACTGAAGGGCTGCGGGAGGAGGCGGGACCCGGCCGTGGGTCCCTGAAATAAGCCGCGTCCCATTTTTTTTAACGAAAAACGGGACAAATTTGATATTTTTATTAAAAAGACGGGACGGTCAGAAAATATGTAAAAAACGGGACTGTCCCGTTCAAAACGGGACGTATGGTCAGCCTACCATATATATACCCAACATGGTGCCTAGGCACAGAGAGGAGTACGACCTTCCTGCAGATATAGATTCCTTCTTGTCTTCACTTTAAAAATGTGCTAGGTGAGCATTTCCTGGTTGAAACCTGTATCACAAGCTGGGAAATACCATGTTATCAGTTCCAAGATGGCTTCTTTGTTCATGCCAGTCAAGTTTAGAGGCAGATACCCCATCAACTGGCATGAATTAGCTCCTTGTTGATCAGTAGAGTCCAAAGACAGGGCCATGGGGACTAAACTAGACTCACCCAAGAATGGTCTCTCCAGGCCAGGTTTGAGACCCATTGGCAGGGTGTGCTGGGAAACTCAGACTGCTGTTGCAATTTCTGTGGAGATATAGGGCCGCCAATCCACCACCTTAGTGAGACTTTCATAAGTGGCTTGCTGAGGTGGAGAGGTTTGTTTTATTGCTTTAGTTAGGGTTATGCCATTTATGGATTTAATGCCTGTAGAAGGATGAGGCTGAGAGCTCTAGAGCCACGCACCATGGTTGCAGGAGCTTTACAAACTTCTTATAAATACTGTAGCTCTGCCAATACAGCTCAGTCCCAGCCTGCAGGCCCCTCTCCCTCTTTTCCAGTCCTGGGCTCCCATACAACTCTGACAATGCACCTCAATCCCAACCCACAGCCCCTCCCTTCCCCCCCTCCCCCCCCCCTTCTACTATTCCAGCCCTCAGCTCCCCACACAATCTGGAAAAACCCTCAATCCTCACCCACAGCACTTCCTGCAATTCCAGGTACTGCAGGCTTTTGATACTGCTTAATACCTAGCTTTGATGTTGAGCAATGGAGACCCAGTGATTTTAGCCCTTGATGATGTTCACCCTTCTGTGTGCTCGTTCTCTTGCAGTTAGTGGTCTGCTCGGTGGGGTGTTGCTGAGCTGGCATGTGGCCACCTGGCCACTTTTCCTGCAGCTTGTTTTTTAACTAGTGGATTATTTCTTTGCCTTGTTCTGATCTCTCTCCTTTCACCCTCCTCTCTCCCGCTCTGGGTTTAGCTCCGTGCATTCCTGACTGATGTCCTCATTGACCAGTTGCCAAATCTGGCGGAGATGCAGAGATTTTTGAGTCACCTCGTAGTGACGGAGCCTGTTCCACCCAAAAAGGACCTCATCCTGGAGCAGGTACTTCTAGCCAGTCTGTCTCCTCCATTCCAGCTGCACAAGGCTGCTGTTTTCGTATTCGGTAGCTTTCTGTAATTTGTGGCAGGGTGGGCCTGACCCAGCCTGCCGCCCCTTTAAGAGGGAGAAAAACCCTCTGCAAACCTCCCTAAAGAGGAGCCTAATCAGCCACCTGGGCTGTAGAGCAATCAGCCTGGATGGGTTGCACCTGGCAGCCTCCCCAGGGGGGATAAAAGCCTGCCAGGCAGGAAGCCCAGGGTGGTGGTAGTAGTGAGATAGAGAGACGGAGCTAAGCTGTAGAGCTGTGTAAAGAGCTAAGCTGTAGAGCTGTGTATAGAGCTGTGTATAGTAGGTGGTGGGGTCTGCACAAGCTGCACTGTAAATAAAGAGCACTGTTTGGAGCCAAAGAAGAGTCTCCTGCCTGTGTTTGGAGGGGGGCAAGAAGGTGATCTGTTACAAATCCCATCTCCCGTTTCCAAAGGCTGAATATATTCCCACCACTTGGAGAACATGGTGCTGTGATGAGAGAGGGCACATGCTCTGGTACTGACCCTGTGCATTGCATTCTTCTTTTACTGGCCCTGGAATGGCGTCCAGTGCTCCCTCATGTTAATAATGGGCCTCCGCTCTATCAGCTGCTATTCCCTGAGGGGCTTGCTTCCACACAGGCTGGACAGGCAGCTGAGAAGTGGGGAGTTCGCCCTTGCCTCAAGCGATGGTGATATGAGAGCAAAGCCAGAGTCACCGGAGCCCTGAGATGGAATTTTATAGTCTAGAGAGGAAGGATGGCTCAGTGGCTAGGGCATCACCCTAGGAAGTAGGAGAACTGAGTTCAATCCCTGCTTTGCCAGATCCTTTGGGTGAGTTACTCAGACTCTCTGTGCCTCAATTTCCCCATCTGGACAATGGAGATAATAGCCCTGCCCCCAACAGGGGTGTATGAGGTCTACACACATGGTAGATTGGGAGGTGGTAATGGAAACCATATTGGTACCAGGGGTCAAACTGTTCCTTCCTTTTCTTCTACACAGTACCTGGATGGGAGGCTTGCACAGACTCTCAGTAGCACTGCTCTCTCCGCAATCTGCTCCAGTCGCATCTTTGTGGGACAGCCTTTGCTTCATGCTGCAGCCAGGGCTGAGTGGGGAGCAAGGCAGCAACCAACAAATAATGGGCAATTAGCTCATGATTACACTGACTCTTTAGCAAGGTGTCTGAGTGGAGAGGGTGTGACGGTGCTGTTCCTGGTGGGATCCAACTGTGAGTGTCAGATCAGGACAGATTGCTTCCAAAGGGGCAACTACAGCCCAAAGCTGGGGGTTTTCCACACTAAGGTAAACCAAACCAGCCAAACAGAAAAGACTTTGGTTTCACCCCACTGGCTAACCACAAGTCACACAAGCAATCCCCTTAAGACACTCCAGATTCCCAGTATCACCACCAGCAGCCACCTGTCCTGGGGACCAATGGTTATGAAAACCAATGCCCCAAATAAAGAAAACGGTTCTCCCCAATTCCAAAGAATCAGGCCCCAGACCCAGGTAAATATACAAATCAGATCTTCCCACAAATCTAAAATCTAAAGGTTTGATCTTCCCACAGATCTAAAATCTAAAGGTTTATTATACAAGGGAAAAGGTATAGGTGAGGGTTAAGAATGGTTAAAAGAAATCAATTACATGCAGTAATGGCATATTTCTTGGTTCAGGCTTGCAGCAAAGGTAGAATAAACTGCAGGTTTAAATCAAAGTCTTTAGAAAGCATCCCATTTAGGGATGGGTCAGCACCTTAGTCCAGAGTTCACCTGTGTAGCAAAGTCCATTCAGAGCTGGAAGCAAGACAGGCTGGAGGTAGAAGACAAAATGGAGGACGCTTCTTCCAGCTTTTATAGACTCTCTCTTCTGGGCCAAGACCCTCCTCCTTCTTTTGCAGAGTCCGGTTGCAAAATGGAGGTTCATAGCCACATGGTCCAATCACCAGACTCTCCAGGATTTATGGTCCAATCACCAGACTCTCCAGGATTCAGTTTCTGCCCAGGCATGTCCCATTCCTGGGGAAGTTCCTTGGGTGTGGACAGAGTTCATTGTGCAGTTGATGGCCCTTTAATGGGCCATCAGGCAGGCCATTCAAGTTAGCACCAGCTTGTCTGAGATTTCACCCAGAAGCCAAGCACAAGTTTGAAGTACAGGCACCCTATATCCAATATCCATAACTTCAGTTCCAAAATAGATACACACATATCAATGGCATATTCATAATCCGCCCTCCATAACCTGGTCATAGACTCCTGTTATGACCCCCTTCACATAATATTTCGTACCCCAGTGATCTATATGGTACCAAATTATTTCAGTACCGTGACAGAGGGAGACACCAGTTGCAGGGGAGACAATTAACTCTTTGTTTACCATAACCCTTAATTTCCTTTCCATGTTCGGTAGGACCCGTGGAAGAGTTCCTCATTATTTACCCTGCCCTGGGATAGTTGATCCTCTACTCCAAGAGAGAAGGCCAGAAAAGTTATGCCACTCAAGCAACTTGATTGCAAGTGCCTTGGTGTTAACGTTAAAATCTCCTTGAATTCTGGGGAATTGGGAATTGAATAAGGGGTGAGGGATGGGGTCCTTGGTTTTGGAGCATGCGCATGTGTAATTTATATTGCATCCTTCACAGAATTATAATCTCAAATGCTTTTATGGAGCACTTAAATTCTAGCAGGGAGAGAAGGAAACCGAGAGGCATATGGTGGGGAGAAGACAGGTGCATTGAGATGGGATTTGCAAAGAGATGGGAAAGTGGAGACTCTTCCAGATGACAGGAGCTCCAGGCAAGAAGGCTCTTATACCCAGAGTGGCAACTTTCTGGAGGGCCAGAGGAGGCTAGTGTTGAGTGGAGGAATGGGACAGGGAAGAGGGAGAGAGACATTGCACTTAAAGTTGGCTCAAGGGGTTTAATAACAAAGGGTGGTTTTGACCTGGACCTTGATTAGACTGAGGATGGGTGCTGTAGCCACACGTGTTTAAGTGGGCCAGCATCATTCTGCACAGGCTGAAGTCCAGAGAGCTGGGAGTCTGTAGAGGAGGAAGGTGTGCAGTAAGCCAAGGGATGATGATGATTTTGGTAAGGATGGAGTGGAGGTAGCTAGGAAGTCACTCTCCACTCCCACATCTGGCCAGCTCAGAGCGAGTTAGCAATGCAGCGGCTGTCAGCTATCGCTCTGGAGTGTTTTGTGTGGCCCTTCAATGTGTTGCTATTCTAATCTCGTCAGTCTCCTTTTCAGCTTGCATCGCTAGCCTCATGCATGTCATTGGAATTCAGCGTCTTGAATGGGTTGTGGGAAGTCAGCTGCAATCACACATGTTGATCACGTATCCTGCCCAATGAACTCACCCACTGTGACTGTGCCAAGCTTTTTCCACTGGTTGCTTCTCAAAGCACAGTCCTTCTCTCGCTATCTCTGCTTGGCTGGTTTATCCTGCCAGGATGATAGCTCCTTTCAAGCAGCAGTTTTTCTTCTGGAGCCTGCTGGCCCCAGCACTCCCAGCTCCGGGCTCCGTTCTTGGCTGGCATTTGCTCTTTTGCACTGAAAGGCTCTTGTGAGGGTGTTTCTGTTCAGAGAAATGATGAGTGGAAAAGTTCTCAGTTCAGGGAGGAAGATCAAATCAGGCAAGAGATTCTGGAGTGCTGGGTTCAGGTCCCATCTGAGTCTGTTGCCCCTCCTCCCCTCCCCCCAGCTTGGTGGGAGAGCCTCATGTTACTTGGGGGAAGGGATAGCTCAGTGGTTTGAGCATTGTCCTGCTAAACCCAGGGTTGTGGGTTCAATCCTTGAGGGGGCCATTTAGGAATCTGGGGCAGAAATTTGTGGGTGAGATTGGCCTGCATTGTGTAGGAGGTCAGACTAGGTGATCATAAGGGTCCCTTTTGACCTTAAAAGTCTATGAGTTCAAGCCCTGCTGCTGATCTCTCACTCCCAAGGATTAGAGGGGGGCATGGTCTTGTTTCACTTAGAACTTATCACCTCTGTGAGTGAAGGAATCTGAAAGAAGTCTCATCACCTCCATCCTCCTGCATCAAAGGAGGCTGGGGCTGACATGGGAATTCAAGGAGTGGGTGAGTGGAATGGGGAGAATTTAAGGAGGCAAATGTACTGGGAAGATGCAGTGGGTCCAGAGGATCAAAGCACCTCCTAGAATAAATGCTGGTAACAACTGAGTTTTCCCTTCAGTGTCATGCAGCTAGGAGGCACGTGCTATGGCCTCTTCTCAATAAACTCTGAGAAAGGGTTCTTCTCCTAGCAGACTGCTGTTGCTTCTGCATATCTGCCACATCTTCCTTCACCCCCTACATGCAGAATTGGCAGATCTAGATGTATACATCTCCCTTCAACCTGTCCACACACAGATATGTCACATCTTTTTTTCAACTCCTACACAAACTTGTGTGTATACACGGAGATCTGTCAACTTCCTTCACTCCTGCACATGGGCGGGGGGTGAACGAGCTGTTGGAGGATGCTAGCCCCGAGCCCCTCTCCCTCTGCCTTTCTGACCACTTTTCCCTGCTGGAGTCCAGAGCACCCTCTGCCCCTGTGGCTGCCAGCCCCTCTGCACGGTCCCAGCACCCCCAGCCCTGGAGTACTGTGCGGGCAGCGAAGTCGGAACACCCCGAGCCTGGGGCAAGTGGCTTGGCTCCAGCACCCCCAGACCCAGAACACTGGGTGGGCAGTGTGGCTAGAGGCCCCCCCTCACTCCAGAATGCTGGGTGGGTGGCATGACCAGAGTGCCCCCCAGTCCCAGGTGAGTGGCTTGGCCCCAGTGCCTCCAGCCCCGGAGCATCAAGCAGGCAGGTGGCATGGTCCCAGCGCCCCCAACCCCAGCACTGGGTGGGTGGCACCACATGGCCTCAGCACTCCCTTGTGAGCACCCGCCCCAGTCTGCTTGCCCCAAACTCTCGGCCGCAGAAGAGTGGGAAGGGGCACTGGAAGCGTACCAGGAAGAGGTCTGGAGGAGGAGCGCTGACAGGGCCATGCCGGGCTGTTTGGGGAAGCACAACTGCCCCCAGACTATGATACCTGCTGCCCATGTCCCTGTGCACAAATGTTTGTACACACACAGCTCTGACACATCTGCCTTTAACTCCCTACATGCACATGTACACACACAGATTTGTCACATCTTCCTTTAGCCCACACACATCCGTCATCCCTGCTTCCTCCTCTTATACAAGTCCGTGCTCATCACCTGCCTGAGCTGCACTGACCCCCCGGCATTGTTTCTGCGCCTGCACGTCCTGCCCCAGAATCACCCCCATATTGACAGGCCTATAGTGCTGGGACACGACTCCCCTCTCACTCTTTTTGCTGTCCCAACAGGTTCCCGTCATCAGGGACCGCATTGTCAGAGAGAACTCTGGGAAGTGGCAGGCGATCGCCAAGCACCAGGTGAAGCACATGTTTAGCCCCTCAGAGGAGGAGTTGAAACAGCTGGCATGCCGGTAAGACCCCAGCCCCCGTATTGTGAGCAATCCTGAGCTCCCTCTTGCAGGAGAGCCCGTTTGCAAGGCTAGTTCCTGTTTTCCTCTTGTGCTATGAGGTTGCTAGCTACAGGAGGCCCAGCACAGCCATCATCCCAATGAGCAGGGGCTTCTAGACAAGATAAAATAGCCAGCATACGTATCACGGCCCTTGGGAGGACTGAGATATTGAGCGATGCAGTAATCCTAGCCTGTGGCAGGAGATCCCTTTGGAGAGTGGGATGGGTGGAGTAGCAGGGGTCAGACCTAAAGGCTCCGTCCTGTGCTGGAGGGTAAGGAAGATGAATCGGGACAGGCACCACGTTCCACATCACGAGTCTCCTGCTCCAGGTGCTGACGCCTGCTTTCTGTCCCCCAACCAGATGGGCACGGACCTACAACCTGGATGTGATGGAGGCTCTCATCCCAGAGAAACCCAAGTGCGGGTTGTGCGGCTTAGAGGCAACAAAGCGCTGCTCTCGCTGCCAGAACGAGTGGTACTGCAAACGGTAATGATGCTTAGCACTGTCGGAGCTGTTGGAGCTCCCTGCTGGCCTCAGGGCTTAGCTAGGATCTCACTTCTCCCTTGGGCACGCAGCGGGTACCAGAGTCTTGCTGGGAGACCTGGCCATGCCAATTCTAGGACTTGGTCCTTTTGTCTGGAGCACGTGGCGCTTACTGTTACCTGAATGATACTGGGTCTAGCAGCCCTGGCTGGTCTCTGCACCTGTCACGATGTGGGTGTTATACCCCATGCACCTGGGCTTCATGACTGCCGTGGAGTTTCCAGTTAGTGAATGAATTCACAGCCCTTAACCCTTTGATTAGAGTCCCTGGAATTGTGAGGTCAGCTGTCTGCACTAGAGTGAATCTCCACTGGGGTCAGTTATGTCGCAAGCTGGAACAGAAGCAGCCTTTCTGTGTTCCCCTTTATGAAAAGCCAGGTCAATTTTGTGCTGATGCTAGAAGGTGCTGGGCTGAGACCCCAGAGTCCCCTGTTTATCCACAACAAAAGCAGCAGTATAAGCTTCCCCACCTTAACCTTTCCCCACTGACTGTACCTAGAACAGGCATGGACAAACTTTTTGGCCTGAGGGCCACATCGGGGTTCAAAATTGTATGGAGGGCCAGGTAGGGAAGGCTGTGCCTCCCCAAACAGCCTGGCCCCACCCCCTATCTGACCCCCACCCATTTCCTGCACCCTGACAGCCCCCCTCAGAACATCTGACTCATCCAACCACCCCCACCGCTCCTTATCCCTGACTACTCTCTCCCGAGACCCTTCCGCCCCAACCCCCCCCCAAACCACACCCCCTAAGCCCTCCCCCCGCTCCTTGTCCCCTGACTGCCCCCTTCAGAGACTTTCAGTCCCTAATCACCCCCCTACCCCCTACCTGCCCTGACCCCTAGCCACACACCTGCCCCCTGACAGGCCCCCTGGGACTTTCACGCCCTATCCAATGCCCCTGTCCCCTGACTGCTCCCCGAGACCCTCTGTCCCTTATTCAACTCCCCGGCCCCCTTACCACACCGCTCAGAACAGTGTCTACCTGGAGCCAGACCCACTGCCGCGCTGATCCACTAGAGCACTCAGCCCCGCCCTACCAGAGCGTTGCTTGCATGGCACACTGAGGCTGTGGGGGAGGGGGGCAGCAGGGGAGGGAGGAGAAGCTAGCCTCGCCAGCTGGGAGCTCAGGGGCTGGTGAGGAGGGACCCGTGTACTGCATGTGGCCCGCAGGCCGTAGTTTGCCCACCCCTGACCTAGAGGGAACCACCCTGGGTGGGAATTCAGTGTCCTTGGCCTCTATGGGACTCAGCGTCATTGTTGAGACTAGCAGAGGGGGCCAGTCAGTGACAGCAGCTGTGGGCAATTGACCACTACAACAGATACCCCTCCTCTGATTCACACAGACCACTGAGCCACGGGTAGATGGTAACAGGATTGTCACTGGCTGGCCCTTATTTGAAGCAGACATGTAGAGCTGAAGGCCTCCATCGTGCATCCCAACCCAGTTTCCAATGGGTTCCTTTCCACCACTGCCCCTCTGTTCCCTTTCCCTCTGCAGGGAGTGCCAGGTGCAGCACTGGCAGAAGCACAAGAAACCTTGCAACCTGATGGCTGATGCCTTGAAGAAGATAAAAGAGGATCTGAAAGTGCAGCCATAAGGCAGAGCCAGAGTCTTCTAAAGGGGGACTTCTCCTCGCAGGCCTTCCAGCAATCCAGCAAGAGCAAAAGGTCACCAGTTAGAACTGGAGACAGACAACCCCTTGTTCATCTGACCTGGGCCCAGTGCCCCACTGCTGCCTGCCTGCTGTGTAATGGTGTATGCTGCAGTAGTACAGGGGCTGCTCCAGATCCCAGCCTTGCAGCCAAGCACCCTAGGCCCAGATCCACTATTGTGGGATTATGCTCAGCTCAGCGGGATGCGGCAGCCACTGGCCGGCGCAACTGATGCCTCCCTCTAGACAGCTAAGAAAATTGCCTGCTGAGATTGGGAGCCTCGGTTCTCTTGTCCCCCATTCTGTCTCCTAGTTTCTGAACCCCTCTTTGCTTGAGAACAGGCTGCTCCTGACCTCGGTGACTCGTTTATGCTAAGCAGCTTTTTTCGTGCTGCCACCCGTGACTCAGAGGCAGCTTGTGTCCCTCAGAAGCAGCAGGTGACGTCCTGTCCGAAGCAGGTGCCACCTGCAGTCACGCAGCACGGCAACGAGCGCTGATCTTGCCACTCTGCGGCAGCAGCACAATGGCAGCTGGCAAGTTTGGAACCAACCACTGACGGCTGCTCTCACCCCCTGCTGCTGGGAGTGCACCATGGGCCTTAAGGAAAAGACATTTTCTGCTCCCAGGGCTCAGAAGCCAGCAATAGCCGCACTGGGCTCAGACCCTCTTCTTCTGGGTTCCCACCTACCCCCCTACAATTTGTTCTCCAGTAAATGGGTTGAACCACTAACCATCTTATTCTCATTAATCTCCCTTCTGCATCAGCCACGCTAGAGATGACAAAACCACTTCCTCACTTATTTCCTGCATCACCCTACTGGGGAGGATTTTATAAACCCCGTTGCTGCGAGTAATGAGTTTACAGAGGCTCTGTTGATGCTCAGATGCCAGTCAGGGCCATATATACAGGGAGGGAATTGCCCAGAAGGTGACATCTTCTGTGCCTTCCTTACCTAGGTGCTCAGTTCTAGAACATCACTGCACGGGCCTTGCAGTGTAGGCTGGGGGAGGGGCAGGGGAAAGGATGTGGTTAGGACAAATACTTCAATTTTCGGAGGCTCATTGTTTCACGGTTGAGAACATAATGCAGTGTCTTGGTGGCTACCGAGGGACTTGCCTCCTGCTCTGGGGTTTTCTCTGGTTAGTGAGAAATTAAATGAACAATCAGCTCCATCCAGAAAGCAGCACAAGTCAAGCACTTTGTGTAAGCCCTGGTCATCCAAAGTTGTGTTCTGGTCAGAATGGCAAGGATCAGTCCCCGTGCGCGTGTCTTCCGTCACGTTTGATATTGATCTTCCCTCCCGCTCCTTCCCTGTCCCTCCTCTGCCTCCCCCGCATGCTGAAAACCCTGCAGCTAAGCTCATCAATAACTTCCCCAGTTGTGTGGGTCATGCTCTGAGGTGTGCTGGCTCCCCTAGTGTTAGCCTCCAATGAGCCTGAATCAAACCTGTTCATGACCATGTATGTGAATGCAGCGTTGTTGTAGCTGTGTCAATCCCAGGGTATGAGAGAAACGAGGTTGATGAGGTAATATCTTTTGTTGAACCCACTCGTGTTAGTGAGAGAGACAAGCTTTTGAGTTACACAGAGCTCTTCTTTGGGTCTGGGAAGGTACTCCCAGCCTCACAGCAAAATGCAAAGTGGAACAGATTTTCAGTGTTTAGCAGAACTTCGATTCATTACTCTGTTAGACACTAGAAATCATGGACTGAACGGAGACTGGATGTATGGTTTGTTACAACAATCTGTAACCCACTAACTCCCCTCTATGGCTGCCGAGGTGTTAAGAGACAACTTCACCTTGAATGGTCTCTGTACTGGGGCAGATTCCGCTAGGCCAACTGGGGAAGTAACCACAGCTGTGGCCAGCTCAGCCAGGGCCCAGCTTGCCCTTGTAAGAGGGCTGGGAGCCAGGAGCTAAAAAAGTCTCACTCTAGTCCTGGAGAGGGAAGGGCTAGCTGCCTGGGAGCAAGATACCTGAACTGAAGCATTGCTGGGGAATAGGGCAAGGGAGCTGGGGAGCTCCAGCCTGCTAAAACCCCAGGCTGCAGGCCTTTTTGAAGGCCTACAGAGATACTGGGGCTGCAGAAATACAGCCTGGGGATAGGCAAAAGCAGCAGGTCCCACCCCCTTGCCAATGATGAGTGGCCATTAGAGACTACAGTCTGCCCCAGAGAGGGGGGCTAGATGATGACTGGCAGTAGCCACTGTGGCAAGGTAGAGGGTTGGAGGTTCCCCTGGGATGGGAAACCCATAGTGTGGGGGGACTACTGGGGGCAGAACCCAGAGGTAAGGGGGCACCAGGGTCCGGGAGGGACACGGGCCTGAGGCAGGTGAGACACCAGCTAGCAGACGGTGCTCTGGGCTGGAGCTGAGCTAATTCCCAAGATGGCCAGCTGGAGGCTCCGCGCTGGTGAGTCTTCTCTTTGCTACAGTCCCTTACAATATATGCTAACTCCTCCCTAAACCAGGGGTCTCAAACGTGTGGCCCGTGGAGTTATTTCCTGCAGCCCGCCAAGCTCAACTCCTCCAGCTCCTCCTCCCCCCAGCGCACCGCATCCCCGCCCCTTTGCTTATCTCCAGGCGCTTTCCGCCACCAAACAGCTGCTTGGTGGCACTTAGCACTTTCCAGGAGGGAGGGGGAGGAGTGGGGAATCGCACGCGGAGCCCCATGGAAGTTGTGGAGTGGGGGTGGGGGTGGTGGCAGGAGGGAGGGAGTGCGGGTGTCAGTGATGTGGCCTTTGGGCTAATGTACTAGTCCTCCTGGTGATTAGAGTTTGAGATCCCTGCGCTAAACAATCTTATGCTCACACACCTTGTCTCTCTAATGACCACGTGGACAGTTACAATAAATACTTTTGCGAGAGTTGTTCCGTGGCATCGTGTATCCCCAAAAGTAGCCTCTCTGGCTGACTAATTTTCGCTGAACCCCAGGTCATCCTGCCCAGAAACCAAGGGCTTGTATAAATATACCTTCGGAAAAGGGAAGAGGGCTGCTTCTGCTAGATTGGTTAGATGTTGGAGATAGGTCTAAGCTAGTCGAATCAGGAACCAGCCTTATCCGAATGCTCGAGATGTTAGATGCTGGGGTTTGCTTCCACCCATGATAAGTAAAGCAGTGACGTTTGGATCTGGCTCTGAACTCTTCTAAAGGCTATGCCGTTCTCCCCTGAACTTTCAGCTTAGTCTTCTCTCTATCTGATGCAGTAGAAAAAGTGAGGCTGACCAATCCCCAGTGTTCAAAACCCTGAGTTAGGTCCCCAAAATCATAAGATTGGCTTAAAAAACAAGATTTTAAAAAATAACCAGTGCTGGTTCTTCACCTGTTAGTGGCCATGTTGTCACGGTTTTCTCCCCGATGCTCTGTTAATCATGTGCCTCCAGGAGCTGGGGCTTTAAGAAAATCACCAAGTGTCTTGAGACTCACGATAAAATAACAAGTGTCAGCAATCATGGCACAAGCGAAGTGAATGGAAAATACCACAAGTATGAGCAAAAACTAGGTAATGAGAGTGGGGCTGGAAAGACAAACTCCTGGAAATGTCCTGTGGGGGCGTTTGAGGCCCACGTCGCCTGTGTCTGGATGCGGCTTTTGGGCAGATGCTAGTTTAGACAGAGATGTTTGTTCTAAAGAGCCAGGCAGAAGGATCCAGCCTGTGACTTCAGAGAGCAATTTTTCTTTTGTGAACATTCGATTCAGTGTTTTCTCTAATATTTCCTTCTAGCTAAGCATGAATGTAAACAGGAGCAGGCTGGGCCAGGCCAACCTGGAGGGTCAGCAGCTCTCTTCTCACAGGCTCTCCCAGTTTCCCACGCTTTAGATCAGGGATCGGCAACCTTGGCACGCGGGACCGCAGGGTAAGCACCCTTAGCGGGCCCCGCCGGTTTGTTTACTTGCTAGTTCACCGATCGCGGCTCCCACTGGCCGTGGTTTGCTGTCCCAGTCCAATGGGGGCTGTGGGAAGCAGATCTCCGCCTAACATAGGGGTCAGAACATTTTCCTGCCGGTGCTCTGTCCCAAGTCCCATGCGTCCAGTTAGGATCGCCGCCTCCACATGCTGGATGTGAGGCCTTTTACCTAGAACATAGAAAGCCGTTCAGGAAGTCCTCACAGCTGTTCATTGCCTTGGACGAATGCATGAGAGGTCGGCCGATCTCCACTCAGCGGCTCTCCGACTGGATCACCTCGTATATTCGTACCTCTTACAACCTCGTGGGAGTCCCCCCACCGCCGATTGCGAGGGCACACTTGACTAGGGCGCAAGCCTTGTCGGCTGCCTTTTTGGCCCACGTCTCCATTCAGGACATTTGTAGGGCTGCCACAAGGTCTTCGGTCCACACGTTCACCTCGCATTATGCGCTCATCTTCCAGGCCAGGGAGGGCGCCGGGTTCGGCAGGGCTGTGCTCCATCCCAAGTGTCTGTGAACTCCTACCCACCTCCAACAGACATAGCTTGGAATCCCCTATTGTGGAATACACATGAGCAAACACTTGAAGAAGACAGTTACCTGGTCCGTAATTGGTGTTCTTGGAGATGTGTTGCTCATGTCTATCCCACATCCCGCCCTCCTTCCCCTCTGTCGGAGTGGTCTGGTAAGAAGGAACTGAGGGTGGGAGGAGCATGCAGCACCCCTTATACTGTGCCATGGAGGTGCCACTCCAGAGGTCACTGGGGCATTCCCCCCCAACAGGTACTGCTAGGGGGAAAACTTCCGGCACCTGTGCACATTGCGAGCACACACACCTGCTGTGGATGGACATGAGCAACACATCTCGAAGAACACCGGTTACGAAAGTCTTTTCTCTGTGCTTCGGTTGCCCCATCGGTAAAATGTGCATAGTGATATCCCCCGGCGTTTTGTCATCCACCGAAGCACTGAGTATTGTTCTCTGGCAGGAAACTGAGGACCTGGCTCGTACATGCTGCTGTATAATAAATTCCTTCCCCTTATCAGCCTCTTCTTAGCATTCACCCCCCCTTTCCTGCTAAGGAAGCCATGGATCAGCAAACCCGAGTTTATCAGCTTGTAAACAAGCCGACATGGAAGGAAAGCAGAGGTAGCTGAGCTACAGGCTGCAGGAGAAGACTGTTCGTGCAGTATCATCTCAATCCTTTCGAGTGGGGTGGACTGAGCTGCCTTGGCCAGAGCTGTGTGCTGCCATGTGCCAGTCCAGTGCTTTGGATTAACGCACTGTCACGGAGTGCCCAGGCGATGGTCTGGAACCGCTCCCTAGGAAGCCAGACAGGACCTCGGGCGAAGTGTCCCCTCTCCGTACACAGCCTGTTTCCAAGGCTAGGAGCTTCACGGGTACCCACTTCAACGTTCCTGGGTCTGACCTTGGAGCATTCAGCACCTTCTGCCCCTGCGTGTGCTTCCCCCAGCGAGCCCATCTGGGCGGGGTCCTGAGGGAGCCCATGGATTCTGCACCACAAATCCACAGTCAGACGTGACTCTCAGCCAGCCAGTAAAACAGGTTTATTCGATGACCTCTATCTGGTCTAACCCAGACCATACAGCGAGTGTGAGCCCTCGGCTGGATCCATTTTGGGGGCCAGAGAGCGAGATAGCTTCTCTGCCCTCCCTGCCTGACTCCAGCTACCTTCAAACTCCCAAAACTCTCACCAGCCCCTCCTCCCCCCTGGCTCAGCCATGTCAGGTCACCTCCCTCCCCACACTTAGGGTCAGATTACAGCTTCAGGTATGCATACCTGCGGAGAGGGGAGAGGGTGTTGCCTGCTTGCTTACACTCAGCCCCTATTGCTTCACATAGACACTTAAGAAATGCATAGGGGAAACTGAGGCACGCACACAGTATTCCTACTCCGTCACATGCACACAGCTGGTTCTGCTGGCCCTGGCGTGGTAGCTTCTGTCAGTAGCACTGTGGCCTTTGCTAAAAAGCTGCCTCCTCACTGAAGACTCAGCGATCCACTGTTGGGACCCATCCCTGCCTTTTCTACAGGAGCTGGATGCTACTGAGACCCACTTCTCCCCTGAGCTCAGCTGTGGAAGAACAGCCCAGGGACCCACTGTGCCCCATTAGAGCACTGGCCTTTTCTGCCATCGCTCTGATGTTTTGAAGTCAGCTTGGCTGCGAAGGGTGGATCATGGAATCATAGAGTATTAGGGTTGGAAGGGACCTCTGGAGGTCATCTCGTCCAACCCCCTGCTCAAAGCAGGACCAATCCCCAACTAAATCATCCCAGCCAGGGCTTTGTCAAGCCTGAACTTAAAAACCTCTAAGGAAGGAGATTCTACCACCTCCCTAGGTAACCCATTCCAATGATTCACCACCCTCCTAGTGAAAAGGCTTTACCTAAAATCCAATCTAAACCTTCCCAACTGCAACTTGAGGCCATTACTCCTTGTTCTGTCATCTGCTACCACTGAGAATAGTCTAGATCCATCCTCTTTAGAACCCCCTTTCAGGTAGTTGAAAGCAGCTATCAAATCTCCCGTCAGTCTTCTCTTCTGTAGACTAAACAACCCCAGTTCTCTCAGCCTCTCCTCATAACTCATGTGCTCCAGGCCTCTAATCATTTTTGTTGCCCTTCTCTGGACTCTTTCCAATTTTTCCACATCCTTCTTGTAGTGTGGGCCCCAGAACTGGACACAGTACTCCAGATGAGGCCTCACCAATGTCGAATAGAGGGGAACAATCACATCCCTCGATCTGCTGGCAATGCCTCTACTTATACAGCCCAAAATGCCATTAGCCTTCTTGGCAACAAGGGCACACTGTTGACTCATGTCCAGCTTCTCATCCACTGTAATCCCTAGGTTCTTTTCTGCAGAACTGCTGCCTAGCCATTCGGTCCCTAGTCTGTAGCAGTGCATGGGATTCTTCCGTCCTGAGTGCAGGATTCCTCTGCACTTCTCCTTGTTGAACCTCATCAAATTTCTTTTGGCCCAGTCCTCTAATGTGTCTAGGTCCCTCTGTATCCTATCCCTACCCTCCATTGTATCTACCACTCCTCCCAGTTTAGTGTCATCTGCAAACTTGCTGAGGGTGCAGTCCACACCATCCTCCAGATCATTGATAAAGATATTGAATAAAACCAGCCCCAGGATCGACCCTTGGGGCACTCCACTTGATACCAGCTGCCAACTAGACATGGAGCCATTGATCACTACCTGTTGAGCCCAACAATCCAGCCAGCTTTGTTCAACACCTCTCAGGATTGGGCACCCAGCTGCCATTCACGCTTTGCATCACCCTCCTAGCTGTGAGTGGAACTCAGTGGGGCTGGTTTGCCCTGTAGAAAACCCTGCGCCTTGGCTGGCCTCGCCGCATCCTCTGGAGGGGAATGAGAACGCTAGTGAATTGCACTCACAGGTGAGGAAGCTGGTTTCGTGTGATGGATTTAAATGGCTGGCTTGGGCTAGAAGGATAAATGATTGGGGCCATCAGTCCTCATGCTTCAGGACACAAGCTGATCTCAGTGGAGGGGTAAGGCAGGAACTGCTTCCCCCTTTTCCAGTGCTATGGAATTACAGGATTAGACCCTATTTACACAGAGCATAAAACTCTACTGAGAGAACCAGTAATGGCTAAAATACGGGCTTTACTGGTGTGATTTGCCTTTGGGATGCGAGCTGACCAGAACAGCCTAAAACCCTTGTTATAGGTAGAGAGCAAGTCTAGAGGACACTCAAGCCAATTCTGATCCCATTTACACAAATATAAATCTAGTGTCAGCCTACTGTAATCAGCGGAGTGACTCCAGATTTACACTGGACACCACTGATCCCCAGGCACTGACTGTATTTACACTAGAGCTAAAATCTGGAGTAATGTGTTTAAATGTTTAATGTTGGAGCTAACACTCTTATCACCTGCATGTACTTGGACTGTGTCAGCCCTGTATGGGGGTTCTTAATACCCTGGGTTAGTCCTGCCGAGCTTGAAGTCTGGTCACAGGGAAATAATCTTCCCGAGGCCTGGATGTATCAGGCCAAGAACACATGGAGGGAGAGGGAAATTGCCTTCTATTCGTGTCTCCCTGAACTGGTGCTGACTCTTAAACTCCTCCTAAACATTAACCTTTCCCTGGGACTTTTGCCCCAGAAATGTCTCTTCCTGGGAGCGATTTTAGCCTTTTGCTGGGATATTTTTGGATCTCTTCATTTCTATTTTAGTGCCAGCAGAAACCCACAACCAGTGCCCCTGGGACACACTCTCCTCTGCTTTGCCTGGGTCCACCCATCTCTCTGGCCTGATTTTTTTTCCATTGAAACCAGACAGTCTTTACAGCTGACTCTTGTTTTTGTGCTGCGATGCCATGGTGACCACCAGCAACAAGCAGTTCTGGACTTGAGATGCAGCTAGCCTGACCTCTCAGCAGCTGGAGCAACACCAGGGTTTGTGGGGCTGGCAAGAGGATGGGGCTAAGATTCCAGCACCAGATCAACTGGAGCTACTTACATTCAGGGAGCAACTTTATGGGCCAAGTTCTCCTCCCCTTCTCTCTGGTCTCTTCTTCCCTCTCATCAGCCAAAGTGAGGAAGGTGAGGAAGCACTGTCCTAGTGGATCAGTGTCCTTGTCCCCAAAAACTGGTCTACACCAGGGCCCTGGATTGAATGAATCACCCCCACACCCCACACCCCAGTTCCAGGAGTGCCTGCAGGGCAAGGAGATGCGGCTCCCCGGGCTGGACTCTGGGCTTAGATTGAGAGATGCCAAGGCCAGCTGGCACCATTGTGATTGTGTAGTCTGATCTCCCACATACTCCAGGCCATGCAACCTCCCCTAAGGCTCCAAGTCACCAGCACCAGGATTCACACACAAGTTTTCCAAAGGGGCCACAAAAAGAAGGCACCAAAGTTGGCGTGTGAATGGGCTTCATGGAGAAGTGACCTTCAGCCTGAACCGGACGACCCCTGTTCACCGGGGGTGACCGCACTTCAATGTGGACTGGGCCCCACCTCTTTCTTAGGTTGGGGGGCAGAGTGGAGGGGGCAAGACAGGGAATGTGGGGGGGGCCTGGAGGAGCTAATCAACGGAACTCACTGGAAGATATTTGTTTTAATTGGGCCAGTGGCAAGAAGAAGGGGCAGCTGGAAACATTCTCCACATCCCACCCAGGGGCTCTGTGTAAGCTGATGGGCTCTTGCCCCGGCCCGTGCACCAAAGAATGCACCAGCCACAGAACCCAGTCCTGTTTTATTTCCTCAAAGGGACCCAAGTTCAGTACATCAAACATGCCCCTTCCCCCCTGAGCTGGGGTCTTCTACAAGGGCCAGTCTGCTCCCTGCCAGACTCACTCCAGAGGCTGTCTGCCTGGGAGTTGAGATGGGCATCTCTGTTCCCTTCTCCTGTGGGATGACAGGCCACAGGCTGCCTGTGTGGGGGTCGCACAGGGACTGAGGCCTCCTGCACCTCTAACTCGCAGCTGAGCTACTTGCTGGCTCTCAGGAGACTCTGCTGATCTTCATGCTAAAAGTGGGGCTAAGCAGGGTGGGCCCCCTCCCCCCTCCCACCCTCCCAAAGCAGATACATCTCTCTATCCACATGCAGCTTTGCTGTTTCTTCTCTTTGCTGGGCCTCAGTGTTGATAGGTCGCCTCTCTCATCCTGTCCTTTATGGCCTGCTTCATTCCAGCTTCTCTTGGTCATGAAGCACCCTGTCCAAACTGAGACATCACCCACACCTCAAGACACGCTCCCTGCTTGGGCTGGGGCCAGCTCTCTTCCCCAGGTAGCCTGGGAGGGCCGGCACAGATAGCCCAGCTGCTGAATTCCCAAGGAGCTCCTAGGCTTAGTGCTGGAAACTGGAAGCAGCAGTGCCTTCACCTCCCAGGGGAAGTCTCCACTCACTGGCATCTCTGTCCCTCTCTGGGCACAGAGACCAGGCGAATCTCCACATGGGATGCCCTGCTTTCACTGCCTGCCCTCTGTGGATTTCTGCACCACCCCAGGCCCTATGAAGAGGGCACTGGGTAGATTTCTTCATTTGTGGTCATCCTTCCTTACCACCCGCCAGAGCCTCGCCCAGCCCTTGTAACCAAGAGACTCCTTCTCAAATAAGGTTGATCTTTATTGGAGAGGGTGTGTGACACGTGAAAGAGAGAAAATGTACAACCCACCCAGCAGCTCAGACCAAGCAGCAGCAGGGATAGAAGAGAAGAGCGACTAGAGGAAGGGAAGAACAATACATAGAACTTGTCAACCCTCCTGTCCGAGGGAGGGCAATATTGTTATCCCCATTTTACAGATGTGTAAACTGAGGCACTGAGTGGCAGAGTTGGGAATGCTGTGTCCCAGTTCAGTGGGCTTCTCACTAGGCCACACTGAGAGGTAGACACTGTTCACTTCAGAGCCAACTGCCCCCCTAGACAACCAACCCAACCGTGGTACTTTGGTGATTATACATTACAACGTCCCCTGCAGTCACCTCTGGGATCCCATTAGGCCTTTGAGTTGAATCTTCAGTGTCACTTGGCTTTGTCCAGGCTTGATGCTTTTCAGAGAAGTCTGGCCAGCTTCAGGGACCATAGTATAGAGCTCCTAGCCCCAAATACCTCCCTGCTTCCAAGGCATTTTGTAGGGTTGTATTCATTAGTTATTAGACCCCCTCTAAGGGAGGTAAAGGCTAGTACAGGGGAGGAAAATGACTAGCACCAGATTGCCCAATAGGTAAGTGTCAGAGCTAGGAACAGAACCCAGGAGTCCTGTCTCCCAGCCCCCTGCTGTACCCACTAGACTACACCCCCTCCCTCAGAGATGGTAAAAGACCACTCCAGCCCTGATGCCTACTACCCTGCTTTAGCCACGGACGGACCCACAGTTTCACCCCCCACCCTCCGCCAACCAGGAGTCACCAGAGACCGACTGGTCCTGCCTCCTAACCTCGCTGCTGTACCCATTGGCACCACCTATATAACCAGGGGCTGACCCTGCCCCACAAAGGGTTAAGAGCCAGCGCCCAGCCCACTCCCCAGCTTTCCGAAGGGCCCAAGCGGTCCGGGGTTTCTCTCTCAGGGGTCCCCGCTGTCTGCTCCACCCCCCGCCCGCTCTCGCCCCTTCCCCGGTACGGACGCCGGGTGCAGACCTGCGGGCAGCGCTCTAGGGACGGCAGGAAATGAACCTCCAGCCGGGGGCGGGGCTGATCCTGCCATAGCAGCCTCGGGGGCGCGCTGGGATCCGCCGGGCGCCCGCGGGGTTATTTCTGCGCTCTCCGCCCAGCACGTCCCCGCCAGGGGTTCAGCGGGATTCCGCCCCGCGCTCCCGCCCGGTCCTCCCCCCCCCCCCTCCCGGCCGGGACCGCGGCGCTCGCAGTGCGGAGTTTCCGCCAGTCTGGCGGAGCGAGAAGAACCAGGAGAATCCGGGACACCCCCCCCCCCCCCCGGCCGAGGCGAGCCAGGCGCCGGCGGGACCTTCGCTTCCATCCCCGCCAGGGTCCTCGGGAGTTTGCGCCTCGTTCAAACCCAGGGGGCGGGGAGGAAAGAGCCGGGCGGGCTGAGAAGGGGAGCGAGGCAGGCGGAGGAAGGGAGGGCCGGAGGCCGGGCTTCGCGCTGAGGCTTCCCCCACCCCAGGGCCATCGCCGGAGGGGCTCTGCCCTACCCCCACCCCCACCCCGACCCCGCCCGCTGCGCCTCCCCGCCCCCGCTACAACCCCCGCCGCGGGGCCATGGCCGCGGCCCAGGAGATGATCGAGCTGAAGAACCTAGAGCTGGAGAAGCGGATCGACCTGACCCGCGAGCCCCGCGGCACCCCGGAGCGCCCCGTGCGCCTGGAGCGCACCAACGCCCTGCGCATCACGCCCGGCAAGGTGCCCGAGCTCCTGAGCCGCGTGCGGCAGATCCGCCTGCTGGGCGGGCAGAGCGACCCCCGGCTGACGGGCCAGCTGGGCGAGGGACACGCCTTCCGGCCCTGCACCCGCGGCCAGCAGACCTGGTGCGACCTGTGCGGCGATTTCGTCTGGGGGGGCCCCCGGAAGAGCCTGCAGTGCGCCCGTGAGTACCGGCTGGGGGGGGGCAGGCAGCGGGACTGGCCGAGGCTGGGTTGTTGGCTCCTTCTCGGTAACCCAGCAGAGGAGCCCCCCCCCCACACACACACCCTGCTCTGAGGCCCTTGATGGGGGCTGGGCTTTCGGGGGTGGGGGCGCATTTGCCCTGTCCAGGCTCTAAACCCTGAGCCTGCCACCTTTCGCTGCAGACAGGCCAGAGGCATCCATCTGGGGCTGGGGGCGGAGAGTCCGGTCCCTTCTGATGGAGAGGGGGAGCAGCCGTGGTCCCTCAGCTGCTCAGGTTGCCCTGCAGTTCCCCTGCCAATTTTGGAGCAGGAGCCAAGTGAGGAAGTGGGGGGCAGGAACCAGCCTGAGGTCTACAGCTTCCTCCTTCCCAGAGCTCAGGCAGTGGCGCAGGGTACAGGCCTCCTGCTCCAACCCACCCCGGGGTCCCCTTGTGGTCTGAGAGAAGACAGGAGACTTCCCTTCCTCCTCTCTTCTCTCCCTGGCTCGCCGCTCTGGTTGTGGGGCTGGTGGGATCCTTCCCCTCCCGTTCTCCAGCCAGGGACAGCATAGTGCCCAGCACATGGCTCCGCTAGACAAAGAACTGGTGCCAGGCCATGCATCACCATGTATCCGCCTCGCTGCCAGGCCACGTGTAGCATGGGGCAGGCCATGTGGGGGCCTGTGGGCTAGTGTGAGCAGCATAGTTCTGGGACACTCGCCCCTCTCCAGACCTCTCTCTGCCTGGGATGAACTCAGGGCTCAGCTCTTCAACCTTGTAAGAATGGTCACACTGGTCAGACCAATGGTCCATCTAGCCCAGTATCCTGCTTCTGGCAATGGCCAGGGCCAGGTACCCCAGAGGGAATGGACAGAACAGGAGGATTATTGACTCAGTCCAGTCCCTCCCAGCCGCCAGCACTTTGCTGCCTCCCCCAGTCCAGTTCAGCAGCTCCTGGCCTGCTCTGGGGTAAGCACAATGCCTAGCTCATGCATGGAGCTGGGGGCAGGTCCTGCTGCATGTCCCGGCCCCGTAGCAGGGTCAGTTCCAAGCTGGTGAAGTTTGGGATCGTCCTGCACACAGCAAACTCTCTGTTCTGCTAGGGGTCATTCTGGAGTGTTGTCACACCCTGGCCTGGCAACCTGGCCAAGCCCCCCTATTATCCCAATGGGCTCCCCCTGCTGGTGATTACACAATGGTGCACAGGGGAAATTAGCCATGTGAAGACTTCAGAGCCCTCAGGACTCCGAGCCAGCCCAGGGCCTGTGGGTATGTGGGACCCCTACCCCCCCACACACATATGGCACTGGGGTCTGCCTTCACGGTGCAAAAGGTGCCCTGGGACACCATCTCACAGTGGTGCTTTACCCAATGCCCAGGAGCTCCCAGTCTTCCCCTGGGTCCCTAGGGAGCCCTGTGAATTTGGGCCTGGGGGCACGGTGGGGAAGGGGAGATGGTTCCCTATGCTGATCTCCAGTTGCCTTCTTCAGGCCAGTGCTCAGCACAGTGAGGAGAGAACCACCGCCAGCCCCTGGAGCTTGAGAGCCCCAGGATGAGGAGAGAGTGAATACTCCTCTCGAAGGTGCTTAAGCCCCGGCACTGGGGGGGGGGGGGGTCTGGAGCTCCCAGCAGATGCACCGCAGGTCAGGAACCCCTGTGCTGCATCCCCCTGCCAGCCAGGTGTAGCCGTCTGAGAATCAGATGGTTTGTTCGCCTGCCAATCACGGGAAGCGTGGGTGCGGGAGGAAGCCCTGGGGTTAACGGGCTCTCTACCTCGATCTGTTTGCCGTGCTGTGCTGGCACTCGGCAGGCATGGATGCAAGGCCCCAGTGGCACAGGCAGACCAAGGCTCTCCTCCAGCCAGTGTGTCAAGCTGGGATCTCTTCTGATCCTGCAAGCCAGGCAGAGCTGGATGAAAGGCTCTTAGGGAAACACAAGGTGCTGCAGGAAGGGGGCACCCTTCCCTCTAGGCCAGGGGGTAGAGGTCTTCTGCCAGAACCTGAGGCCCTGCCTGCTTGTGGGCATTAAGGATGGCAGGGCACTATCTGCAAGACTGGGGTGTTAACTTTAGGGCCTTGGCCAGGTCCCTCCTTGGGCGATGTTACAATCTGCCTCCCTGAACCCCTCTTCAGCCTCCTCCACAGAGGAGCAGATTCTGTTTCCATCCCAAAGGTTGGCTGTTTGGCGTTGAACAGCTGCTACATTCCACCTCGGAGGCAGCTGCGTTTCAGTGACGAGCAGCTGTGGAGTAAGGAGATCTCTCTGGGGGATGGTAACATGGAGGCAGGGCCGAATCGCCCATCCTGGGACGGGGAGGGAATGGAACCGTTTGCTAGGTCCCAAATTCCTCCTCCTGCTAGAAGAGGCTGGTGGCCCTAGGGAGCGGGGGAGGCATCAGGCCTGGCTCAGGCTGACTGGAGGGGTGCAGGATGGAACCGCGGTGTGTTTATGGGTTGGGAGAGTTGGCCCAGGCAAGGAGTGTCTCTTGAGTGGCTGGGCATTGAGGCTGGGCATGGCAACAGGCACTGAGAGAAACAGGTGGGGAGCCATGCCGGCGGGCACTGTGATACGATTGCTGGAGATGGTGGGCACGGAGCCCGGCGGGGCCCCTGAGGGGTCAGGGCATGGAGCACGGACCTGGCAGACCAGTGGAGCCCAGCAAGGGCCGTGATGTGGGCAATGGGGTGGTGGTAATTGCGCCCATAGAGATGGTATCAGTCAACTGATTTGGGCCCATGCTCAGGGAACACCCACCCTGCCCCTGTTGAGCAGGGAGAAATGTGTAGGTAAGAAGAGAATATTTTAGAGAGGGAAACAGTTGAAGGCAGGAGTGTCCCATGGCGAAGGACAGGGAGGTCCCACCCACCCTGATTGATTGATACGCCCCACCTGTCAACCTGCTTTCCCTGCTATTTAGTGTAATTTCTCTTCCACCTCTGCCTCCACTTCCCCGGTGGCATCTGGGTCTCCATTCGCCACCAGCAAATCCGAGGCAGTGGGCTGCTGGGTCCCTGGCAGCTGTGGGGCTGAAGCCCTCAAGGTTTCTGGGTCAGCCCTGCTGTGATAAGTTTCCAGGCTTCCTCCCCTAGAGCTGGGAGCTTGAAAGCACTGGGAGCCTCCAGTCTAGCCAGGACTTGACCCCCGACTCTGCTGCAGAACGCATGGAAGTCCTGAGACAGGCCTCCAGGCTCTGTGGCTCTACAGCAGCCCTGCCCTGTGGGCTGCCCCAGGGCTGGGCCTCCCGGGCTTGCAGGATCCCAGGCCAGCTGGCTCCCTGTGGTGCCCGACTCCCCAGTGGAAGAGGCTGTTCTGCAGTAGCGATCATGGTTGATTTTTTCCCTGTGTAGATCAGCCCTGAGATTTGCCGTGATGCTTTCTGGACCAAAGGGGAAGTCAGAGATTCTGATTTGTTTTTAACTCTGGAAAAAGAGCAGGGGGTGGAGTTGGAATTTTCCTGGGAAGAAGGAGGACGTTGAAATCTTTCCTTGTGTGACCCTGCCGCGAGGGGATGGGGAGATCTGCCTGATGCTGGGCTGGAGACCACTTAGCTGATTCTTCCTTTGGCCCATCAATCCCACCCCCACAATCTGTGTTGCTCTCAGCTGTCACCCCACGCTGAGCTCTGCGCCTCTGGCCCCCCCAGAGGATGGGATGTGGGAATGCTCTCAGCATCTCCCCTGAGGCGATCTTCTTCTTCCTGCTCCATCCGTGGCTGCTCTAGTCAGGAGACCTGCTTCCCCAGAGGGACAAGCAGACAAGGCTGTAACTGAACAGTGTGATGGACAGTGTGGTGAAGCTCTTCTGATTGTAATTAATCTATCACTGAACGCATCTGTCATCCCAAAGTGCTGCATCAGTTACAGAGAAACTCTTTGCCTCCCACCCCGCTGAATGCAGCTGCCTCTGGGGTGGAACGCAGCTATTTACCAGCACACAGCAACCCTGGGACAGGAAGCAAAACTATGCTGGGGGAGGCCAGGTCAGCAGAATTTAATGACCAGTGTTGCACTTTGGCCCAAATATGGTGTTAACCTGCAACTATTCTTGTGAAAATAATAATAATGCTGCTTAGCACTTCTGTAAATGCCAAAGGACTGTGACTGGCCACAAGGGGTCAGTACTGCCCCAAGGTCAATACTAAATCAGAGAGGAGGACCTCCCCTGCCGACCCACCAATACCGCTTCCTGAAGCCCACTGCTCCCTACCACCCTGGGACATTGGGGCTGGCAGTGACTCAGCGGGGAGAGTTTTCAACGCCACTTTCTGCATCCCCTGGGCTGGTTCCATGCAAGCACTCACCAGGTTTATATGCGAGATCTAACGAGATCACAGTTCAGTGGGGGGCAGCCCGTTAGACATGGTGCCCTGTTGTGAGCAGGCTTGGCAGGAGCTGATTGTTATGGTCAATGTTGATAAATGTCAATTTCACCTACAAACCCAAATATTGCTGTCCGCAATAATCTACATGTACTGATCAGGGATGTAAGAAAAATGCTGCTTGGGAACTCGTTAAGAGTTTGATTGAGGGACAGTTCCTTTGTGCATTTTGACGGGCGATGTTGTCAATGTTGTGTTGAGCGGTTATAAAGTGTTACCCTTTTGGAATCTCAGTGTCTGTTCAGTACACAATTGTCTGACCCCTCCCCCCTAATTTCCAGCAACTGTGAAAATTGATACAAATCTAAAAAATAAACCTTGAGATTCTCCATCATAATGATAAAAAAGTAACAATTTAATTCTGCTAGGCCTAGTTATAAGCTACAACCATCCCAGCCACCCCTGCCTCCATTCATGGCCTTTATTAGCAGCGGGTGTCCAAGTGGAGTGTGGCACTGTAAAATCTATGGATCTGATCCTCTGCTTCCCTTACTGGTGTGACCTGGACTCGGAGTAACTCCAGTGGAGTGACACTGGTGTCAAAGAATCCGATTCATTGTCCTGCTGTGCTGCAGAGATAACCACTAGAGGGCGCCGGAGCCCTATTTAAAGTCATAGTTCCCCTCTAAAAGGAACAGCTGACAGTCCATGGAAAACTTGGGAGGAACTTTCCATGGAGAATTAAGTGTGATGGTTCTGCTTCTGCAGCTAATCCTGCTCTCCAAAGCTGGGGCATGGGGCCTCTTTCTCCTGCGGCTCACAGGGCCAGTGGTTAGAAAGGCTGGGTTGTGAGCCGTCTGGCTGCAGGCAGGGAACAGGGCAGCCTGGGACTCAGTGGGCTCGCTAGAAACTCACTAGACATTCAAGTATCTCAGCAAAATGAAAGTTTGGCTTCTCTCTCAGTGGAAGGAAGCTCACGTGTTGGATGTAGACACGCGGATTGTTTTGATATCCCAGTTATAGAATCATAGAATCTCCGGGTTGGAAGGGACCTCAGGAGGTCATCTAGTACAACTCCCTGTTTGAAGCAGGACCGATCCCCAACTAAAGCAAATCAGTCTATGGGGGGAGAGGCCCTTGAGTTGCCTGAACCCACTGTCAACACTAGGGTGACCAGAAGTCCTGATTTTATAGGGACAGTCCCAATATTTGGGGCTTTGTCTTCTATAAGTGCCTATTACCCCTCCCCCCCATCCCTATTTTCACCTTTGCTATCTGGTGACCCTAATCAACACCTATGTCTATTATATCCAAACTCTTTTGTCTGGCTTTTGTCTCTATGGGTTACATGAGAATCTCCAAGTTCATTTACTTCTGAAGTTACTGTCTAGTCCAGTGGCTCCCAAACTTTTGTACTGGTGACGCCTTTCAACAGCAACTCTCTGAGTGCAACCCCCCCTTATAAATTAAAAACACTTTTAAATACATTTAACACCATTATAAATGCTGGAGACATTGGGGTGGCGGCTGACCACTTCTGACCCCCCCATGTAATAACTTCACGACCCCTGAGGGGTCCCAATCCCCAGTTTGGGAACCCATGGTCTACCCCATGTACTCGCAAAGAGAACAGCTTGAAAGCATGGCAAAGGCTCAGAAGGCAAACAAGCACTCAACATGTGTTAGTTTATCATGGTCTCATGGTTTTTTAAGCCAATCTTGGGACTTTTTCCGAGAACGGATGCGATTTTATTTATTTTATTTTTTAACTCCTGGTGTTGGAGATACAGCAAAGAGAACAGATGTGCCGTGCTTTTCTCTCCCTCTGTCTCTGATGGAGGCCCTGTGAAAGAGCCACAACTGAACTCTAACACCCCAAAAATTAGAGGTGCTCTTGTTTTCTTTCTACAGTGCCCAACTGCTCCCATTTTCCCCACCCCCCACCTGGGTGCCTGGGGTGCTGGCAAGTACACAGAATAGTTTGGTGGTTTGAGGATTGGCCTGCTAAACACAGGGTTGTGAGTTCAATCCTTGAGGGGGCCATTTAGAGATATGGGGCAAAAATCTGTTGGATGATTTAGTTGGGGATTGGTCCTGCTTTGAGCAGGGGGTTGGACTAGATGAGGTCCCTTCCAACCCTGATATTCTATGATTCTAACACAGGACTACTCAGGAGTGAATTCAGCTCCGTTTTCCAAGCCACATACAAAATCATATTCTCATTCAACCAGTTATTCTTTTGCTTCAGAATGGGGAACATTTTGAAATTCATCTTCTGATGTGGAAAAGCCAGAAAAGTGATGTATTTGGGGCCACAAAATGGCCTGGAATGAAGTGAGAACCATGTTATTTCTCCAATTTTTTTAAAAAAATATTTGTATACCAAGATCCCCTAATTTTTGCCTCAGTCTTTGTTGCTCGGGAGGTCTGGGGGAGGGGAGAGAAAACCAAAACCATTTCTCTTTCCAGAGCATTTGACCGGTTCCTGCTACCAAGCTGAATCCTCTGGTTTGTGACATCACAAGTTGCAATGAAGAAGATTGTGATCTCACAAGCAGACCTCAAAGGTGGGGGGACAAGGGTCAACAACACAGAACAAGGGGAAAGAAATGAAGTTGTTCTCACAGGGAAAGGTCTTTGCTGTGAGGGAGAGGAGACCCCTGTGAGATAGGGGGTGGGGAAGAGGGCATCCCTATAGAGATCGGGGGCACATGGGGCGAGTGAGGGGGGAATCTCTTAGGTTGTGTCGTGGCACCGTGTGACTGCCGTTGGAGCATTCCTCCTGCATGAGCCCATCTGCACTGCAGGAGCCGTGTCTAGGCGAATGGTTCCAGGGGCAGCCGGGTGCCCATTAATAGGCTCTTTGTGCTGGCGGGCGGGTGGCAGTGTGGCTCCGGGGAAAGGCGCTGCTGCTGGGACAGAGGCTCTTTGTCTTGGTCCCTTTGAAGTGTGTGCGCGTTGGGGGATCACTCTCTCACTCTTGCCCCACGGAGGGCATGTAAGTGGAGGCCTCGTGGCTGGGCACAGGGGGCTTCGCTGGGTCCATCAGAGATCCTGGGGCTGGCAGAGCAGCGTCTGGGTGCCACAGAATTGTATGGTGCGTTAATCACGGGGACAGAGAAATTGGAGGGACAGTAGCCCTGTTAGCTCCTGCCCAGCCCAGCCCAGTCTTCCCACAAGCTGGGGCAGGAGCATCCCCCGGGGTCTGTTTCCCTGGCTGCTGACAGATGCTGGGTGCTACCGAAGGTGCTCCACCACCAGTACAGTGAAGAGGGCAGAACGGGTACCCGGCAAGGGTACCATCTCCCCTGTGTCCCTCTTCCTGGCTGCTGAGGCTGTGCCTGGCTCCACCTGGGATCAGTGTCCACCTGTAATGCCTGGCCCTTTCCCCTTCACCTGCACGGCCGCTTCCCAGGCTGAGCACCTGGCTCATGTCTCCTCATCCCCCTATGCCACTTCCTTGGCAGACCCCAGCTCTGCAGGAGTGTGCGTGGCATGGCACAGGCCGGGCAACCTGTGTGTGCAAGTGTCCCCAGAGCCCATTCCCACCTTCCCTCCCTCCCTCCCCCGGCTGATCTTGGGGGTGGGAAAGGTGGGGTCCCCTACAAGTAGCTGAAGGAGGCCCGTCCGCTTGCTGATTGATTTTTGGTGGGGATCTCACGGGACCCCGGCTCCTTGATTCCATTCCCTCGAAATCCCAAAGCACAGCCCTGGATAGGTGGGATTCAGCCCAGAGTGGGGGGCCCTCTGCTTCTGAGAACCCCACACTGGCCACCAGCTCTGGCTGAGACCTAGGCCAACGACTCCCTCCTGTCCTGAGCTTGGTCTGGCAGGGGGTGGGGGTGATCCAAGGTTAGGTTTGTCATACAGCCCCCCTCAGAGTTCCCATGCAGCAGGGCTCTCTCCCTGGGACCTGGGGAGCTAAGCAGGGAGGCAGGGAGCTGGGATAGGAAATATTGAGCCACCATGCAACTGATCGGGATGGTCAATGGCGTCCGACTGACCCCATCCTAGCCCTGGGGTTCTGGCAAGTGCTGGACCCTGGGGGCTGCTGGATTCTCCCTCAGGCTGGCTCCCGTCCACCTAACACTGTCTCCTCTTTCCTCTCCCCTCCCCCAGACTGCAAGTTCACCTGCCACTATCGGTGCCGGGCCCTGATCCAGTTGGACTGCAGCGGCCCCCGGTACCAGGACAGCGACCCGGCCGAGGCCAACGAGCAGACTGTGGAGAAAGACACCAACGTGGTAGGAGAGCGGTGGGGATTCTGACCTAGGTCTGCAGGGTGCAAATGCACCCACGTTGTGGGGAACGGAGCAGCTGGGAGCTCCCCCACAGCCAGCGCCCCCTGCTCCACTTCCCACAGCGCCCCCTGCTGGGAGAGGTGGGGGGCTGGAGGTCATCAAGCTCCTCCCCTTGCTGTCTGTCCCCAGCCCAAAGCATGGGTGCTGGGAGGTTCCTTCCCCTCCTGTGCACAGCAGTGTGCAAGCCGGGCTCAGCTGGTGTCCAGGGAGAGCTTCATCAATCTTGTGGCGGCCCTGGTGGAGGAGCCAGCTCCAATTTCATCCTGAGATGGTGGCTCCGCTCCTGGCAGCTGGGCCCTCCCTGCTAAGGCCTCCCCGGGGCAGGGACAGTGGGGGAAGGGGGATGAGGCCCATTCGCGCAGCTGGGCGGGCGCATTGCCAATTAACTCCATGCCATGTGCTTGGGGGTGGCTGTTCCGACACCTACCAACACTGCAGATGAGCACCTGGTCCCCCTGTCTGGGACGCCCAGTGGGTCTGGATCCTCTACTGCCCCCCCTCCCCCCGCACCCCCAGCTGCATCAGTCAGACTCTTCCCTGTCACCCCACCCTCACTGCCAACCCCAATTCCCCTCCCCCACAGTCCCACGATTACCCTTTGCCCATCACCCCCACCTACTCCCATTACAGATCCACCATTGCCTATCACCCACCATCAGTACAGACCCCAAATCCCCTCCCCTACAGACCCTCCATTGCCATTTTCCCATCACCCCCACCCACCCCCATTACAGACCTCAAATCCCCTCCTCCACTAACCCACCATTGTCCCTTTTACCTATCACCTCCTACCCACCACATTACAGAACCCAGTTCCTGTCCCCCACAGACCCACTCTTGTCCCTCTCTGAGCATGTGGAAAGGTTCTCAGGATGAAATCCAGGGCTAAGGAAATCCTGTCTGAGCCCCACCCTGGAGGGACAACCTTTTAAACAGCAGTGAGTGTTTGTGTTGATGAACCGTATCTAAGGGGCAGTTGATCCATTTGCAGAGCTGCAGGGAGGGTGATCTAGTGCTTAGGGCACTGGGCTGGGACTTGGGAGGCCTGGGCTCAGTCAGACTCACTGTGCCTCAGTTTCCCCATCTATAAAATGGGGATCTTTCCCTACCTCCTTAGGGTATGAGTGTAAAAGCCCTTGTGGGGTGCTCTGACAACCCTGACGAGCACTATATAAGTAGCTGTGGGGCACATGCCCGGGGCTTGCCACACAGCCATTAGGTGGTGAGAATGGGAACCCTGTGGGGCAGAGCCCATGTTTTCCTCTCTCTGTACAGTGCCTAGCACAATGTGGCCTAGTAGAGTGATGCTGACTGGGCCCTCCGGAGGTCATAGTAACAATGAATCATCACAGCCAGCGGGCTGGATTGGTGCTGGTGAAGGTCTCCATCCCCTGTGTAGCCTGCTCGGGAGAACCCAAAAGGCAGAGTGGCTCCTGGCTGGGTTGTGGGCCATGGGTCTCTTGTTGCCTCAGCTGAGGGGTTCACTGATGGTGGGTAGAGCAGGCTTCTTGTGGCCCTGTTGGATGTTGTAGTACCACTTTACCTCGGACCATGGGTCTGACTCACTCCCAGACAGGTGGGTGCTTTTTGGAGCCGTCTGAATGCCCCAGCCTGCGAATCTGGACCGGAATTCATAAAGGGCCGGGGTTTGTCATGGTATTACTGGTTCCTCCTGGTGCAATCAGAAATCTATCAATAGCCATATCTCTTCCAGTGTGTCTCTACTGGCCATGTCCAGGGAACACAGAGGGGAGTGGAACAAACCAAACCTTGTCGTCTCTGCAGGGGTCTGTGCTTTAGGCAGGAGGAGTTCAGTTGCTGTACTTTGTGGGAAGCTTTGGAGTAGTAGGGGGGCTAGATTGTGCTTTGGTTTGGCTAAATGGTTGGGGGGCTAGCTTGAGATTGGGGGAGAGGTTTGTATTTTGGGGCTAAAATGAGTGGGGTCAGTCTGCATTTGGGGGGGGGGGGGGTTGTCCTGCAGCTCTTACTCTTTCCAAATTGGGCTGCCCCTCCCTGATCACAAACGCAAGGAAGTGAGACTGCCTGGAATTCCAGGTGCAAGTGAGAACCTAAAAGCAGAGTCAGCCCCAGGCCCCTGCCTGTCACTGAGGCAGATCTGGGAGGGGACAAAGGGCACCCCCCCTCCCCCGTGAACTCTGTGTTGCTGCTGGGGCTGTCACCCCCTCCTTCATGCAGAAGAAAGGCAGTTTCGTCTTAATGGAAATGGTCCCCATGTCTTGTCAAGTTACTGCGTCTGTCTCTCTCCTTTGGCCCTTCTGGCTTAAGCTGCACCCACCTTTGACTCTTGGGTGACCGGTGACTCCACACACACCTACCTACCTGGGAGCATTGCTGGGCTGTTAAAACACGGGCCTGAGAATGGGGCTACTCACAGGCCGGCTTAGGGCACTAATGTTTTGCAGGGGACGCCTGACCTCAATTCTCTGCTTCAACGCCTGTCCTGTGCGACCTTAGGTGTCACTGCAGGCCCAGCTCCTGCAGGTAGTTAGGCCAAGACCTCTCAGAAGCTGGCCCCAGACAGTCTCTGTGCTTTAGTTCCCCATGTGTGATAGGGGGTCCTGGCCCTTCCCTGCCCGGCAGGGAGGATAAATACCCAAGGTCGGTGAAGCGCCCAGATACCGCCATGATGGGCGCCTGCCTGGCTCATGTGGCGACACTGAGCGAGGCGGGGGTGGAGCTGGCGTCCCTGCCCAAGGGGCGAGGCTGGCTGATGTTTGGGAAGCGCCGCCGCCGCCGCAGGGCGAGCTGCTTTGGGGATGAAATCACGGCCGGAAAGGGGAGGGTCCGGGGGCGCGTTCGCCCCGCCCCGCCCCGGCTGGCTGCGCAGCCTCCCCCAATCCGGGCCGGCCCCTGGTGCCGTGTGTACGTTTCAATCTCAACGGCTCGGCTGCTGCCAGGCGAAGGCGAGGAGGAGCCGGGGACCGCGGGCGGTCGGTGCTTCGGGGTGTGAGGGACCCTCGCCGGGGCGCACGCCGCGCTCCGACCCGCTCCATCGTCCGAGCCCGGGGGCTGCCGGCGGATCCGGGCTTGTTCCGAGCGCTCCCAGCCCGGGCAGAGAAGAGCGAGGCTGGTTCCCAGGCTCGGGGGGCGAGCAGCGGCCGGGGAGGGGATGAGCGAGTGCGAGCCGGGGACCCCGTCCTTCGAAATGACCTGGAGCAGCACCACCAGCAGCGGCTACTGCAGCCAGGAGGACTCGGACTCGGAGCTGGAGCAGTACTTCACGGCGCGCACCTCCCTCGTCCGCAAACTCCACAAGGACAAGGTGAGGCGGAGCCCCGAGTCGGGGGGATCCGGATCCCCCCAGTGCCCGGGAGATCCGGATTTCCCCGCGCGTGGATGGGGAGATCCGGATCCCCGAGCTGGAGGTTGCTGTTTGCCCCGCTCCCTTTGAACCAGATGGCTATTATTTCCTTAGCTCTTGTGGCCAAAAGACCTCACCGCCGGTCGATCCGATTTCTTCGGACCCGATCCGGTTACTCCTGGGTCCTGCTTCTCCGCTGGCTGGTTCCCTATGTGCTGAAGGGGCCGCGGATGGGGGGGCCCTGTGGGTCTCCGAGGTGAGCGAAGCTGGGGGGGGGGATAACTAGCCAGCGAGCCGAACCCCCCCCCCTCACCACAGACCCTGGGCACTTAGCAAACAGGCTGATTGGACTCATTTGGGGCGGGGGGGGGGATGTCCTCCACACGCCTCTATTGAGCCTTCCCATGGGTGTATCAAATGCGTGTGGCTGGGTAGGACAGTTTTCCCGGAACCGGTTTTTTTTTTTTGGGGGGGGGGGGGAGGGTGTGAAAGTAACCCTTAGCTGCTGTGACAGGGGCTGAAGTACCTTGGCCATATGCCATGGGGGGCAGTCGGGAGGGGTGGTTCCTGTCTCTCTGGCCTGGTTGGCCATGGCTAGCTGAGGTTGGCGGGGTATTGCCCTTCAGCTGTGGCGACATCACACGTGGCATGAGTTTGGTGGGTCTTCTGCCAGCCCCCATAATGGGCATTTAGCATAAAACCCTCACTTAATTTGGCACCCCTGGAAGACTTGGCTTTTGGGAGGGTGTGGGTCAGGATTGAGGGGCATTGGCCGAACTGGGGGGACCCAGGACTGGAACAGCGGGCGTGGGCTGTGAGTTGAGACTGAGTGCAGCTGCATTGGTATCGAGCTCTCAGAGTGCTTCACCTTTTCCCTCTGTCTTTGGGGTTCCAGTTCCTGTAGTGCCTGTCCCCCAGTTCTGGGCACTGAGTGGTGGTAAGGGCAGGAGGAGCTCTCTGGTTTGACACCTCAATCCAATGCTCCCAGATGGAGGCTGAGTTGGGTAGATCTGCCCCGGAGGACCCTGTGGCAGGGCACCGGCTTGAGCTAAATTGCCACCTGGCACCATCGCTCTGTGATGGGGCATCTGCCAGGCTCCTTCTCTGCCTGAGAAGGCCCAGCCCACTCCGCTCTCTGCTACCAAGGGCAGGTTGGTGTGGAGACCCTGCCTGAATGGTGCTGTACTGAAGGGCTCAGGACTATTTCAGCTCTGGGATCCTGATCACCTCTTAGCTCAGGGGTGGGCGAACCTTTTGGCCCGAGGTCCACATCTGGGAATAGAAATTGTATGGCAGGCCATGAATGCTCACAAAATTGGAGTTGAGGTGTGGGAGGGGGTGAGGGCTCTGGGGTGGGGCCAGAAATGAGGAGTTCAGGGTGGGGTAAGTGTGTGTGTGAGGGTTTTGGTGGGGGGGGGGCAGGCTCTGGAGTAGGGCTGGGAATGAGGGTGCTCTGGGCTTAGATCGAGGGGTTTGGAAGGTGGGAGGGGGATCAGGGTTGGGGTGTGGGGAGAGACATGAGGGTGCAGACTCCATGTGGCGCTTATGGCAAGTAGCTCCAGAAGCAGCGGCATGTCCCTTCTCTGCCTCCTACATGAAGGCTCAGGAACCGCCCCTGCAGCTCCCATTGGTGGTAATTCCAGGCCAATGGGAGCTGCAGGGCAGGGGCAGCCTGCAGAGTGGCGCCCCCTGGCTGGCCCTACACATAGGAGCCAGAGTGGGGGCCATGTCACTGTGTGGCGCGACCCCTGACCCTGATCCCTGGCTGGAGCAGGGCAAACCCCAAACCCCACTCCCCAGTGGGAGCTTGAGGGCCGGATTAAAATGGCTGGCGGGTCAGATCCGGCCCACGGGCCATACTTTCCCCGCCCCATCTTAGCCACTCTCCTGCCCTGCCTCCATCTCTATCTGTCCAAAGAAGCTGGGCCCTCAGAACCCAACTAAGAGATGACTGGGTTTGTCTTAAAAGCTGCAGGGTTGGTAGTGCCAGAGAAGGACTCCAGCTCCAAAGGGCTCCATGGACCAGTGCCCAGTGTTGCAGTGACAAACCTCCAGCTGCCACCAGCCATAGGAGGTTGCATTGTTAGTGGATAACGGTGGCTAGGGAGGTCCTTGCCCATGGTGTCCCATTGGAACCCTACAGAGCGCTCTGGGGCCACTCAGCCTGTGGCCCTAGAGGAGCTGAGCTGGGCCGGCCTTGTGGGACATGTTGTCCCATGATGCCATTCATCACTGGACCGCAAATCTGGCTGACCTTTAGTTCAGCCTGTGGCTTGGGCAGGTGATTTGAGGTCAGGAAACACAAGGGTGTGAGACATGGGATGAGCTCAGCCTCTGGGGTGAGATGGGTGTGGATGAGTTGATTCCACTCCACTGGTGACTGGAACAGATTGTGCGTACTGTGTGTGTGTATATATACACATATGGGAAGGCGTGGATGAATCAGGGGAGCTTTTACTACTCCCCAAAGGGAATTGCTGATTTCGCTGGCAAAAACTAAGCCAAGTGGGAATGGGTGTTGTGCAAAATTCAACCCCTGCCCTCTGCTAGTGCACTATGTTCCTGGCCTCAGCTCCCTGGCTGGTTCTGTCCTGACCCCCAGATTCACTGATGCCCCCCCCCCCCCGATCGTATCCTGCAGCACCCTCTCCTGTGCCAGTCTTGGGCTGCTGCTGAGCAGAGTCTGGCCTTTGTGTGGTGCCTTTGTTTGTCAGCAGCGAAAGGCGTGAACCTCCCCCCACCCCCCTGCAGCTGTGTCTGTGCCTGCCACTCTGCAGGGCTTGGTGGAAAGGAATTGTTCCCTGAGTGCCAAATCTGCTGCTGGCAACAGCTGTAACCTCCCAGCTGTGATACATTCAGACCCCAACAGAAGGGTAAATCCCCAAGCTGGCTCAGGAAACTTCCTGGTGACACCCCTGCGAGGTGTCCTTATGTGAGTGACAGAGCCCTGTTAGTCTCCTGAGTGTGTGATTAAGTGTTTCCTAGTGGTTGGAGCAGAGGTGCTGGGAGTTAGGTCTCCTGGGTTCTGTTGCCAGCCCTGCCACTGACTCATCAGATGACCTTGGGCGAGTCACTTCAAACTCTCTACCTCCGTTTCCCCATTCTGTACAATGATCCTGGGTGTGCTGGACTGTGAAGCTTGGTTTCACTCCTAGGTGTAATGTGCATTCAGATCTTTGGCTCTGTCTGGTTTTGGCCCCCATCTGAGCCACTCCTAAGCACTTAATGATGGAAACCGCCCCCCGCCAGGCCTGCAGGAGAAGTAGTGTTGTATGTGAGTCAGTGGCTGTGCTGAGACTACCACGGGAAAGCACAGCTATTCTCATCAGCCCACTTCATGTAGGTGCCTATGGGGCAGCTGAGCTCTTCAGAAAATCTGGGGCTTGTCCCACTTCACCCGGCAGGCCAGTGCGAGAGCCAGGAGTTGAGCCCGGGTCTGCTGAGCCCCAGTCCCACACCACAGCCACTGGCCCCTCTTCTTCTTCCTCCCCGTGGGTCTGCTGGAGATTGTGGTGTAGCGGGAGGGGCATTTCTTGGATAATCAGGGCCGTGGCGGGCTTTGGGACCTTGCCCTGGGTTCTCTGCTCAATGGGGAGCTGGTGCAGAGGTCAGGGCACTGGGTGGGGGCTGGCAGTGATCTGTGTTGCTGGGCTTTTCAGGGTGGGGAGCTTCGTGTCTGGAGGTGACAACTGTGTGAGACACTGGGGCCTGCCTCGGGCTCTGATGGGGAGGGTGGGGGGGCAACCTTCTGGCCGGTGCCGATAAGAAGGGGGCATCTCTGGCCTCATGGCCTCTCTTGACCCCGAGGAGTCCGAATGGACCCCAAGGCTGTGCCCGGCTGGACGCCCTGGATACCAGGAGATGTTAGGAGTGCTGCCCTTGTTGGGTTAGCGTTGCCATGGCTTTGCCTGGCATGACCAGCTGCCGCTTCCCTGAGGGCTGGCACAGGATGGTTCTTAATGGGAGCGTTGGATGGGGAAGGGCTGAGCTAGCTTGAGGCCGCCCCCCCCCGGCACTGGCCAGGAGAGCGCAGGGCCTTCTCCTGAGGACGGCGCTTTGCTTTCCAGGGTAAACCCTGTCTGCTCCCTTCCAGGCGACCCTGGCTCTTCGTCCCTTGCCCCGGAGGTTTAAGGGGAGTCAGGGTTGCTGTCCTCCCGCCCTGGGCTCCGTGCAAAGGGCCATCTTCACCCCAGCTGTGTGGTGTCTGCAGTACTCCCCCATCCGGTGCTATGCCCAGTGCGAGTGCTACTCACCCCTGACTCAGGGTGATGGAGCAGGGTTGTAATACAATCCATCTGACTCAGAGTCAGAGAGGAGGCAGCCAGTTAACCATTTCACCATGTCCCTGAGCAGCCGGCCCCCTCAGCAGGAGCAGTCAGAGAGATGGGGAGGCTGCAGGCAGTTGGGAGCAAGGCCCCTGGACTGGCAGTGGTTTTGGTGCCCTGCCCAGCCAAGGGGCAGTTGAGAACCTAGCTGCAGTGACTGGAAGGGCAGGATGCCCCCAGACTGGAGGAAAGAGAGGGAGAAATGCAGCCACCCCCCATCTCTTTCCCCCCCCCCCCCCACTGAGCAGAGGCAGGGGGTTGTGGGATCCCAGCCCAGGCAGCGGGGGCACTGGGGGTTAAATATTCAGATCCAGCAATCCCAGTCCTCTCAAACATGTAAACAGCCCTTCTCGGGCCCTGCTGGAGCCAGGGTGAAAGTCTTCTGTGGTCACCGTGCCCAGCCTTGGCCGTCCGGGGTCAGGAGAGGGACCAGATGCCGATCTCCTCCATTCTGGAGCCCAGGCCCTGCTCCTGCTGGATGGGCTCTTAGAAAGGGGGGGTGCTCCTGTGTGGAGCTGGACCCTGGACAAATTGACTAACTCCATGCTGGAGACTCTGTGTGTGTGTGTGTGTGTGTGTGTGTTGCCAGTGCCGCAGGAAGCAGGGCCCAGCCCATCCCCAAGAACACAATCCCAGGGGTGAGAGGGGGTGACGCCTGTATACGGTTGCTTGCTGAGTAATAATCGAAGGTGCTGCTGGCTCTGGGATATGGAGTGAGCAGTGGGTCCTCTAGGAGAGGAGACGATCCGGCTGTGTGGCACTGGGTGTGTAGGAAGCATAGATCAGCTGATGGGCTTTGTAGGGCACCGTGCTGACACGCCTGGCCTCCTGGCCCTGATTGCTGAACTTCCCTTCTGGGTCACGGCCCTGTCTCATGCCTGCTGGTGCTGGTGACAGGCAGCTGGGCATGCGGCACTGGGGGATGCTCCCTCCCGGCTGGCAGGGCACCCCAAACTTGATGGGCACCTTGCTGTCTTCACCCTGGCATAGCAGCTGTTTCCTGTGCCGTGTGCCATGTTGTGGGTGTGCTGTCTGCAATGACTTAGTGCCCCCTCTCAATGGCATAGATGCCAGGGCCTCCCTCTCCCTTTCCAAGGGGGAACACCCCATTTTCCTGGTCCAGCATACAGTGAGTACCCATGAGTGCCCAGTATCCACTGCACCCTGGCACAATGTCCTGTGCTAGTGCTCCAGGCTGCCCCCCTTTGACCTGCGCTGATTGTGACATGCGGCTGGTGCAGGTGGGCTGGGCATCTCACCACCCTTTAGGTGCCACTTAGGGACCTCTTCCTGCATCTGTGGGGCTGACTCCCCAGGGACCTCCAGGGCGAAATGCACAGAGCTGAGACTGCCTAGCTTGGACTCCTTCTGTGTGGATTGGCAGGGGTGGGGGGGCCTGTAACACACACTCACCCTGTGCGTCTGTGCTGCCATTACCCGGTAACTAACCAGCCCTGTGTTATTTCCGTTGCGGAGCAGCAGAGCCAACCTCAAAGCTGTTCTAAGCAAAACAAAACTGATCTGAGCAAAGCGGCAGCTACTCCCCTAGCTGGGCTTGGAGCAGCTGAGGGGCCTGGTGTGGGGCAGGCGTGTGAGATACCCTGGCAGGGCATGCCCCATTGTGTGTGGGGAAATGCTATTGCTGCCCTACCAATAGCCAGGGGCGCCTGTAGGAGGTGCTGTAGCATTGGAGCAGGGGGTGATGCGTTATGTAACCTCCCAGCAAACGGGCCTTGGAGAAAATTCCCTTTGTTCTGTAAACAGGATGCCTGTGTCCCTCCCTATGACTTTTCATCCTTCAGTCGTGAGTGACCGGCGAGTCTTTGCCATCCTGGGCTGGGCCCGGCTCCCCGCACCGTGCACTCCACCCTCGCAGGCTTCCGCCCGCCCTGGTCCTCAGGATACAGAGACTTCCCCCTGTAGTTCCTTGGATCTGATCTCTGCGCATGGGAAATGTGCTCCACCCCGACACACACCCATATTCCCACATCCTGTCGGTGTGTAGCTGGGCTGGGTTGTGTAGGCCCTTGTTGCAGAGCAGAGCTTCCTGCCCATGGAATTACAGTTGTGCACAGAGAACAGTGCTAATCACTTGCACTTAATGCATTGATTCCCAAAGTCTCTTGCACTTAATGCATTGATTCCTGAGGGCCACATTGGGGTTGCAAAACTTTATGGAGGGCCAGGTAGGGAAGGCCCCTCCCCATATCTCCCCCCTCTCACTTTCTTCCCCCTGACTTCCAACCCCTCCCGGGACCCCTGCCTCCCAGGACCTCACTCCCTATCCAACCTCCCACTGTTCCCTGACTGCCCCAACACCTATCCACACACACCCCGCTCTGTGTCCCCTGACCGCCCCACCCATCCAACTGCTCCCCCATCCTCTGACCATCCCCTGGAACTCCCTGGCCCTTATCCAACCCCCCACCCCCTTACCATGCCTCTCAGAGCAGCAGGCGCTCGCAGCCCCGCCACTGAGCTCCCCAACAGGAGCGGCAGCCCAGAGTGCTGGTGGCATCACGTGCTGCAGAGGTGTGGGAGGGGGGACAGCAGGGAAGGGGTCGGGGGTAGCCTCCCCAACCAGGAGCTCAGGGCCAAACAGGACGGTCCTGCTGGCTGGATGTGGCCCACGGGCTATACTTCGCCCACCCCGGTCTACATGGATGAGGCAAAATCCATGTGACCCAACCTCTTTCCCAGACTTAGGGGCAGCCAGACCTGGGCCTCGGGTAGCAGTCCTTGTTTAACACAGCACATTAGAACCATAGCATGCAGGAGTTTAAAACAGCTCTGCACTTCCTGTCCTAAATGTGACTTGGAAAGGCAACCAGAAAGCTAGGCATCGGTGCCTTTTTTTTTTTTTTTGACTACTGTAGGAAGAACAGGAATGTGCAGTCATGTCTCCCCTGCTTTTGCTGGAGATCTCACTGGAGGACTAGAGAACTGGGGTGTGACGAAGTGGGAATTTTCCCTTGTTATATTGTATGCGAGTCTTACTGTTTTGCATGAATGCTCTGCGTGCCTCAGTTTCCCTGTGTATCACACCAATGTTTAGGTGTGACTTTTGTGGAGGCTGCTCCAGCTGCTTGCAGGGATGCTATTTTCGCCCCTTTGTAACCTGAGACCCAGGAGGGGGATGCAACCAGGTGACTCTTGGCCCCGGGGAAGCGAGACAAAGGCCAGAGGAGGAGCAATGGGCAGGGCAGGGGCCAGGCGGCTGGAAGTGAGTCAGTCTCTGCTGGCTTGGGGCACAGGGGGAGGACCAGAGCCCTGGCTCTTGGCTCCCCTCCCCCTCAGGTTGGACATGGCTGAAAGCCCCTGATTTCCATGCTAACAAATTCTGTCCTATGCTGTGTTTCTGTCGACTAATAAACCTTCTGTTTTGCCGACTGGCTGAGAGTCACGTCTGACTGTGGAGTTGGGGTACAGGGCCCTCTAGCTTCCCCAGGAGCCCCGCCTGGTCAGAGTCACTGTGGGAAGTGCATGGTGTGGCAGTGGATGCTGAATGCTCCGAGGTCAGACCCAGGAAGGTGGAAGCTGTGAAGCTTCTTGCCCTGGAGCCAGTCTGCTCAGAGAGAGGAGGCTCCCCAAGCATCCTGACTGGCTTCGTATGGAGTAGTTCCAGAGCATCGCCCTGGTGACTCGGTGAGCTGGGGCAAGAGCTTTCTCAGTCTTTAATTGAAGGGTATTGAAACTTTAACAGGGAGAACTTTCCTCCTGCCTGTTTGTTGAGAATTTGAATTACATAGGTGTTAACAAAGACTGACCGGTTTGAGCGTCTGCTTTCTCCTTCCCTTTCATTAATCCTTATTCATCCCTCGGGTGTCTGCTGACATAACCCATCAGTTTTCCAGTTGTCTATCAAGTCTTCTGGGAAAATCAGGGTAATTGTAATGCCCAGCCGCGCTGTGTTGGTGGGACAAGCCCATTGATCTAATGGCATTTATCAGGAGATGGACGTTTGGACTGCAGACCTGTCCCCAGCTTTAGAGGGAGGCTGTGTGGGATTCCACACCCCCAAAGGTGTCAGATAATTCCCCGTGATTAGTGGTGTGTCCTGCTATTAATGGGCTTCAGGCCCTGGAGTCTGTGGATCAGCCTGAAGGGAATTGGGGCGTGGGCTTACCTTAGGCGGCTCCCAGTCAGTGGCACAGCGGGGTGCCTTGAAAGCAGCCAGCAGCGGGTCTGACTCCTAGACAGGCACACAAGAGACTACTCATGGCTCTTGCCTGCTGGCACAGCACCACACACCCCTCCCCTGCCAGCTCCCATTGGCCGGTTGCCAATTGGTCCCTATAGGGACCACCCCCTTTCCCGCAGCTCCCTTTTGCTGGCCAGTGCTTGGGGGCGGGGGGTCCCCACTCCTAGAAGCTGGACCTGCTGCTGGCCGCTTTTGGGGTGCAGCGCGGTGTCAGAACAGGTAGGGACTAGCCTGCCTTAGTCGGGCGGCACCGCCAACAGGACTTTTAACAGCCCAGTCGGTGGTGCTGACTAGAGCCGCTGGGACTCAGGGCCTTACAGGACTGGGTTGGGACCCGCAGTTTGAAAACCACTGCCCTAGAGAATCATCAGCTGACTGATCTGTGGGGTCAGAGATATGGGAGCTGGAGGAAGGACCATAGCTTGGTGGGTGGTAAAGCAGGCTCAGCTAAGCCACAGAGCACTCCAGTTTCAAACACCTGATAGATATTAACTAACAGGCAGCCTGGGGACGGTGAAGCAGTCTTGCCACCCTCCATGAATACCTGCTGGACCTGATGACCTAAATGTAGTAGGAAGGGGCTGATGGCCCTGTCTAGAGTTGGATTCAGACAGGAAAGTGAACATGGGTTAAGAGGAGGAAACAAGTCTAGCAACTGAAAATTAGAAGCTCTGTAGCTTCTGCTTGAGATGAGTTGGTCTCTAGTGTGTGTGCACGGGCTGTCTCTGAACTGTGTGTGTTGTACATGTGGTGACCTGGCTAGGCGAGGCTGTGCTCCCTGTGCGGAGAGCCAGAGGGCAAAAGGGACAACTTTACATTTTGTAGGGAAAACCCCCAAATTGTACCAGGAGCACAAATAATATCGAGCATTACCAGAGACTTACTACTTATAATCATAAGCTATATACCGTGTTTCCCCGAAAATAAGACAGTGTCTTATATTAATTTTTGCTCCCAAAATTACATTACATTATATTACAGCGAGAGGCAAAACTTGAAGTACGTCTTATTTTTGGGGGATGTCTTACTTTCGGGGAAACAGGGTAGGTGACCAACTCATTAACCTGTGAGTGCTTGGTACCAAATGCATTGCTGTTAACAAGAACACAAGAGCTCACTCAACAATATCCTGTGTCGCTTCGGAGAAGAATCAACGTTTCCTCTCCTTGGCTGTAAGTCCAGTTTCACTCTCGCTGTCTCCTTTTTTGCTCCTCTTCGGCTCAAAGCGTTCTTTAGATTCTGTGTTTCTGCGCCGAGTTTATCCACACCTAGTGGGCCCTCACCTGGCCATTGGGCACCTATTGATCTGTGTTCTGTCAAAAGATGTTCAAAGAGTTTCTCTCTGTTCACAAGTACTGTAGGTGTTTTGTGGGGGGCGGGGGGCTTCTTGTTTACTATTTTCAGGAGCTGTCTGCATCTCAAGCCACTTTGATCAGTTCCCTTTTTCCCCAATTATATTTCAGATTTTTCCCCTTGACTCTCTCTCTCTCTCCGGTAAGTCTGTAGATTTCATTTCCCTCCCTTCTCTATCAGTGTCTGTGTGTGTGTACCCAAGTCTGTTTTTTTTCCCATTTCTCCTGACCTGAAACCTTTCCTATTTTTCCTTCTTTCCTCCTTTTCTCTTCTCAGTCCCCTGCTTGAATTCTCCTGTTCGTCTCTTATTTGCCCAGCCCCCCCCCACTCCGGTTCACCCGCTAGCTCAGCATCTCCATTCTCCTTCTCAAACACTTCTGCCAGCCAGCTGCCCCTTTGGGGCCACCTCCCCAGCACAATCTGCCCTCTCCTTGGCCATCTCTCTCCCCTGGACAGCACGCCAGGTTACTACCCATACGCTATGTAGTATCTGTTTGTGTGTACATGTGTGTGAGCATCCATGGGTGTGTCCATGCATGTCTGATATGTGCCATGCAGTGGAGTGGTTTGTGTGCCACGTGCCATTCACTTCTCTCCTCTCCCCTACTGCCAATCTGCGCAGGCAGCTGCCGGCTTTGCGGTGGGAAAGGAAAGGAAGTGGTTCCCAGAAATCCCAGGAGAGCTCTGATTGGTCTGTGGTGAGCTCATCTGTAATTCCCCTTGAGGGGAGGAAGGGGGGGGGGTGATGTCAGCCGGAAGCCAGGCTGATGCAAGAGGGTGCAATGAAGTTCTGTGGCAGCGGAAAGAGAGGGCTGGTCTTCCTGCTCTGGCGGCATGTGTGTCCTGGGTGTGTTTGTGTGTGATCTGTGGGAAGTAAGAGCTGGTAATGAGCTGGCTGCATTGTCCTACTGGGGTGTTATAAGATGGCCCCTCATTGTGGTATCAGGGCTCCTAGCAGGGTTCCTGGCTGGGGACATGGTCTAGAGGAGAGTTGTGTGTAGATCTCCTGTGCCAGCCCTGAGCCGCATGGGGTTGATAAATTCCTCCTCTTCTCCCCATCCTTCCCCCAAGCCCTTGCTAGGGTGCAGCTCAAACTGCAGTCACATGGCCATGGGGTTAAACCAAAACCACACTCTGGCAATGCTGAGTTAACCCCTGAAGAGTGACATGTGCATTGAAGCAAATACCCCGCCCAGACCAAGCAGCCTTGCATTTTTCGGGGAGGGGGGGGGACACAGGTATTTAGCCTGGAACCCCCAGGCTGTGCCCGCTCCCCATTTAGTACCACAGGGCTTGGGCTGCTTTGCCCCTTGAAAGCAATCCTGGGAATTCTCTGGCCTGGGTTTGGAGGGGCTCAGAGCAGGTCTGTTCTAGCTCAAATGCTGGGCATCTACTGATCACACCGTGGCCAGGCCCCACATCTGGCCTGCTGGCAGGGTCAGGGATGCAGTCGCCTGAGGCACCCTGGAGATGGGCTCCCCTGCTGGGGCCTCCAGTGTTTTCTCCTGGAGGCTGGTTGCTGACTCGCAGCCCAGCTGTGTGAGTGCCCTGGGTCAGCATGAGGGTGTGAGCGATACACCCGCCAGCGGGCGCTGCTTGGCAGCAAGTGCCGCCTTACCCCTGGATCAGGCCAGCAGCTGCTGTAGCTCTTGGCTTTATGAAGCGATTTCTCCAGTGATAATGACGGTCTGCAGTGCTGGCTGGCATAGCCCTCCCTGTTCTCAACATGGACACATCCTTCCTCTGCCCTCAGCCTCCCCTAGTGCCCACCGGCTGAGCCCAGCCTGTGGCTTCTGTGGGACTGGCTGCTGCGTGATCTAAACCTCTCTCTGGCTCGCAGCCATAGAAGGCTCTGGGATAACAAGCGGAGGAGATGATTCCTGACTCCCCACTTTGATCCTGCCTGTGGGTCCAGGGATCTGCCTATCCAGGGCTGTGGGAGAACCCCACAGGAGGGCTTAGCAGGGTTTTATCTCTCACCTTGTGTGAGGGGTGCATCTGGAATCTGCCCACAGGGGTTCCTGGTCTGCCCAGCAGAGCATGTGTGATTAAAACAGACTTGGTATTTAAATATTGGTATTTACCGCTCCCATGGGGTCAGGGAACTCCTCTCCCTTCTCTTCTCCTCCCCTCCCCCCCCCCCCCAGCCTGTCTTGCTCCCCCAGGCCAAACCAGCAGGATGTCCCCCCGCCCCCCTGGACTGATATCCAGCCGTCAGTGTCACACAGCACCTGGCCCCCTCTCTTGTTTCACTGTGACCCACTGGGTACATCAGGGTCACTCCTCAGGTGCCCCACATCTGGGACAGGCCCCCAGGAAACAGACCCTGTCTTAGTGCTTCTTGGTGCTGGTGCTGCTGGGTTCCTGAGCCGGGCCAGGTCAGGGAGTGTCTTCTTCCTAGAGGTGCACTTGCCAGGGCAGGATGGAAGGGGCCGTGTGGGGGAAGTGTGCCCAGCACACAGGATCCAGAGCACCCGTGCCCAGGGCTATCGGAGACCAGGCAGCAGGAAGTTCTCCTGGGGGAAGCATGGCAGTCCTAACTCCTGCAGCAGGGCATTGTGGGTGCTGTGCCCATCGCCACCTCACCAAGTGGGCCTGGGCTGTGGCTGGGCAGAGATGCAGAAGGCATGGGGGACAGGAGCTGCGTGGGAGTCCCTGCTGTCCCGGGAGGTGGGCTGACCACACACTCCTCTCTCCTGCAGGATGAGCAGATTGACTGGGAGAAGCCGGTTCTGACCCAAGCAGAGATCGAGCAGAAGATAAAGGAATACAACAGCCAGATCAACAGCAACCTCTTCATGAGCTTGGTGAGGCCAGGAGCGCGGAGGGTCTGCGCCTGGGCAACGGGGCAGGACAAGGAGCTTAGAGCTTCAGATTCAAACTCTCAAAAAGGGGCTGTGCCCAGAATCCATTCTGGGGCGTCATGGCTCCATGTCCAGGTCTTCCCTGGTCCCAGGGGCTGCACCCAGAGCCCATTCCAGGGGGCACAGGGATCCCACTCTGGGTCTTCCCTGGTCCCAGGGGCTGCACCCAGAGCCCATTCCAGGGGGCACAGGGATCCCACTCTGGGTCTTCCCTGGTCCCAGGGGCTGCACCCAGAGCCCATTCCAGGGGGCACAGGGATCCCACTCTGGGTCTTCCCTGGTCCCAGGGGCTGCACCCAGAGCCCATTCCAGGGGGCACAGGGATCCCACCCCGGGTCTTCCCTGGTCCCAGGGGCTGCACCCAGAGCCCATTCCAGGGGGCACAGGGATTCCACCCCGGGTCTTCCTGGCTCTCAGGGGCTGCACCCAGAGCCCATTTCATGTTCGGGGCCCCATTTTCCTGCCCAGCTCATTCTCTTTGGTTCTGCCTCTGCCAGAACAAAGATGGCTCCTACACCGGCTTCATCAAGGTGCAGCTGAAGCTGATTCGGCCGGTCTCAGTGCCGGCCAGCAAGAAGGCTCCCTCCATTCAGGACGCCAATAAGCCGCTCCGCTCCCAGGTGGTGACGCGCCGCACGTCCTTCTACCTGCCCAAGGACACGGTCAAGCACCTGCACATCATCTCCCGCACCCGCGCCAGCGAGGTCATCGAGGCCCTGCTCAAGAAGTTCATGGTGGTCGACAACCCCCGCAAGTTCGCCCTCTTCGAGCGAGTTGAGAAAGACGACCAAGGTATCTGGTCTCCTCTCCTCCCCTGGGCTCAGTCCCTCCACACGGCCACCTTGCAGCCCCCGTCTCAACCGGCTTTAAACCCACCCAGAGCTATTCCCAGTGTGTAGTTTACACTGATGCTGCTACAGTGGCTGCCCCACTTCCTCACAGCACCCACTGCTGGGAGAGGCTGGGATTGAGGTAGCTGGGAGCTCCCCCCACAGCCAGCGTTCCTACCTCGCTCCCTACAGCGCCCCCAGCTGGGAGAGGCTGGGGCTGGCATAGCCAGGAGCTCCCCCCACGGCCAGAGCTCCTGCCCCACTCCCCCAGCTGGGAGAGGCTAGGGCTGGAGCAGCTGGAGCCGTTTGCTCCACTGTACTGAGCTGCCTGGCCCATCTGTCATTGCAGTGTATCTGCGGAAGCTCTCAGATGAGGAGCAGCCCCTGCACCTCCGGCTGCTGGCTGGCCCCAGCGAGAAGGTCCTCAGCTTCGTTCTGAAGGAAAACGAGACCGGAGAGGTCAATGTGAGTCTGGGACTGGCCTGATGTGTCTTGGGGGGGAGCCTGGGTCCCTATGGGTTGTGGGATGGGTGTTACAGCACTGCCCCCTGCTGGCTGCCTCACTGACTGGTCCTGATGGGAGAGCCAGTTGGCTGGAAAGGGGGAATTGAGTGCAGAGGGGTGTCATGCGTTCTTGTAAGCGCTCCTTCCTGGCCACCCACCAGGGTTGCTGTGAGGGGAAACCGAGCCTCTGTCAGCATCCCCAGGGTGCTTCAAGCTCCTGGAAACTGAATGGAATCCAGCCAGTGCCCCGGTCTCAGGATCCCTAGGCACACTCTGGGCACAAACCTCGCATCTGGCCACCCCGCTCCAAGTGCTGGAGTCCACTGTCCTGCCGCTGGCCCTTTGGGACAAGGCCCTGACCCTTCACACTCCCCAGTGCGTGAATACAGGGAAGCCACGCACACACACTCACAGACCCCTTGTCCAGTCTTTCAACTTGATCCTCTTTATATTTCTTGATGGGATGTGCAGGAGATTAGAGACTGTACCAAACAAACAAACACCCTAAACGCGATGTCCCTCGCTAGCTCACCCTTCCCTTGGAGAACATCTGTGTTCTGGCAGGCAGGCAACTCTTGCCTAGCCTGTCCCTGCTGCAGCCTCCCTCTTCATCTGCTGCAAAAATGGCTCGCTCCTGGACCTCCCCCAAGCTCCTTCATAGACCCTGAGGGCAGGGGGCACCTGCTTCCTTTATTCTCCTCCTGGTAACTTTCCAACCCCCCCTCCCTTCAGACAGGGGTAGGAAGTGTCTTTTCCCAGCTAGAGCATAGGATCTCAGGGAATTATCTAGTCTAACCCTCTGCTCAAAGCAGGACCAATCCCCAGTTAAGTCATCCAGTAGATTTTTTGCCCCATATCCCTAAATGGCCCCCTCAAGGATTGAACTCGCAGCCCTAGGTTTAGCAGGCCAATGCTCAAACCACTGAGCTATCCCTCCCTCAATCCCCTTGTCCCAAAGCATTTTACTTTGAATAGACGATTGATTGTTGTATGCTCATTAGTCCCCATTATCTCTGGCTTGGCAGAGACGGACAGGACCCTGCTAAACCTTGGGGGATCCACATACAGACAGGTGTTCCCTGACACCATCAGTTCATGCTGTAATTTCATAAAATCATCCATTCCAGGAGATAGGGGAACAATGGGAGTAAATAGGGGAGCTCAGCAAGGCCCCATTTGGGACGTGCGCATGGCAGGGGTAGGAAACAGAAGGCTGTGCCTGAGAGCATGAGATGGGCACAGAGAGGTGCGGGGCATTGCCCCAGCATGAGAACATGACCCGACCCCCCCCCCACCATTGGGAGGAAATCTGAGCTCACTACTGATTCGTGTACGCTTTGGTCAGCTTTGGGGCAGTGTAGTTGAAGGATACTGGACTGGAGCCCCCTGCTATTCCACCGTGGATCCCACGTAGTACTGCCGGTGCCCCTCAATGGACTCGCAGCCCCTCTGTTATTGCAGTTTGGGGCTGTCAGGATTGCCTCCCCACTCTGAACTCTAGGATAAAGATGTGGGGACCCTCTTGAAAAAAAGAAATAACCCCCTAAGCTTATTTTACCAGCTTAGGTTAAAAAATTTTCCTCAGAACACAAACGTCTCCTGTGTCTGGACTTGGTACCAGCCGCCACCACCAAACTAAGCCCACAAAACAATGGATTTGGGTTATTTGGGACCCTTCCTCAAAAACCCCTCAAATCTATCCCCCAAACCTTTCCCCTTTACCTGGGAGAGGCTTGAGAAAAAAACAAACCCGTCACTTTTCCTGTGAGACTTTTCTTGATTCAAAGCCTGAATCTACACAATGGAAAACAAGCAGTCCAATTCATAAAAGAAAGGTTTTAATTAAAGAAAAAAGAAAGGAATAAATCCTTGTACAGAAATCAATAGAAAAACCCACTTGCATCACAAAGGACTGACCCCTCCCTAGGGATTCTCCTTCTGCTGAAGCTTAAAAGTATAAGAACACAGCTAAATTCCACAGTGGAGATTTTACCAAGTGATACACTTCACTTACTGCTGAACTTGACTTGTTAGAAGATTATAGATAGGTAGAGTAAAAGACATAGGTATGGTTCATCCCATAGCCGGAGAAGAAACAGAATCAGATAAACCGAAACTAAAACTCTCTTTGTCTTAGAGGTTGATTAGCATCTCCGGTTCCTATTGGTCCCTATCCCCCTCTCAGGTTACCTTCAGGTTAACCCCTTACAGGTAAACAGTAATTCTAGGCTACTTTATACTTATGACAGGGGCTCCCTCTTTTTCTCCCCCCTGCCAATGCCCATCAGTCCTAACCTGCAGCCACCCTGCTATTTCTGTTATGGACCCCCCCCCCCCCCTGCTGATGCCGCTCCATCCTGACCCACAGCTTTCCTCCCCCCTCCCACCACACGCTAGTCCGGCCTTGGGTTCCCACCCCATCATCCCCTGAGAGCTCTGCTAATGCCCTGCAGACCTGACTAGGTGATGCTGCACACGGTGGCGCAGGCTCCCGGGATTACAAGCCCTCTGCCCTCTCGCCCTGCAGTGGGACGCCTTCAGCATGCCCGAGCTGCACAACTTCCTGCGCATCCTGCAGCGTGAGGAGGAGGAGCACATCCGCCAGATCCTGCAGAAGTACGCCCGCTGCCGCCAGAAGATGCAAGAGGTACTGACTACCCGTACCCCGGGCTGAGCCACCCTGTCCCGGACCTGACACTCCAACCAACACCAGGTGGCTAGGAGAAGAGGCGGCGAGGCCAAGCGGACATGGGCGGATGTGCTCCGGGACTATGCTTGTGGGTCGGGAGCTCCCCTGCGTGGGTGCAGGGAGGTGGGGGGGGAGTGTGGGAGGGGGTGGCAGAAGAATGGGAGTTGAGTGGCTCCCCCACGGGGGGCCCCGGTGCCGTGTGAGGCGTGAGAGTGAGCGATGGAGGGGCTGTGTGCGTGGGGACATTTCCCTGGGGGGGGGGAAACTGCTCCCCCCTTGTGTATGCATATATGTGGGGCTGCTGGGTCACTGCCGGGATGGCTGCTTGCGGCTGCGCCTTGGGGAGAGGTGAGGCAGTACAGCCGGTCTGGGCACATCCTCTTTAAGGGTAGCCCCTGAACCCTGTTCCCCATTCCTGGGGTGGGGGAAGCAGTGGACTACGCATGGGAGGGGCCTGGATCTGTTCAGCCCTGGCTTGTGGTTTGTTAAGCAGAACAGCCAAGACTGCCTGCTGTGGCCAGACCCTAGTTCCCTGGACAGGTGCAGCCACAGGGCCCTGTGCTGGCAGGATGGAGGACTTTCTTGATCCAGCTGTGCTCAGGGCCATCTGTGGGGCAAGTCCAGGGGAACTGAGGTGTGCATTGGTCCCTGGAGCAAGACCCTGAGTCGGTCTTTCCAGGATCTCCTTTACCAAAGGTGGCCTCCCTAGAGGTATCCAAAGGAAGGTCAGGAGAAGGAGCTATGGGGACCGCATGGGGCAACCCCATCCCCATGTGTAGCCTCAATGCAGTTGGTGCCCAGGGATGGGTCTGCCCCCAGGGGCATCCCGGAGAAAAGACCCTGGGCACTGTTGCGTGGCTAGGTCCATCACATGAATGGAGTGATGACACCGCACAACTTGCCCCCAGCCAGCTCGGTGCATTCCAGCAGGAGCATAGGCCAATAGCAATGGCAAGGTGATAGCACTGGAGGGCGAGGGATGGTAGCCTTAGCCTTGGACAGGCCGTAACCCTTCCCTGGAGGAGCAGCAGACCACCCTCATGCCCAAGGAGCTGGGACACATGCAGGACTGCCAGGCTGGAGTTGAAGCAGCCAAGCCACGCCCCATGAGTGCATGGGAACTGAGGCCATGCGAATGCACCCAAGAGGCTCAGCCCCCTTTGCAGTGGGGCCTCGCTTTGGGATTTGAGTCTTTCAGTGAATGTTTTTGAACTCGACTCTGTTGAATGTCCCGAGATTCCAGAGGGGCCGCGCTTCCTGGAAGCTCGGCCTGTGTGTGGTGCTGACTCTGTGCGGATCAATAAACGATTCGGGGCAAGGCTGGTTGGTTTCTTTGGAGCCCGTTTCTGTGCCAGAATGACAACCCTGCAGGCCGATGGTGTCTGTGTGGCTGTAGCAGTAGGAGTAGCTTCTATCGGCAGGGGCCAGCACTGGCCTAAAAGCAGCCAGCCCTTGGGACGAGAGGGAAGTCCAGTCCCCATGGTCCTTGGCGCAACCAGGGCCAGTGCATCCAACGGGCACAGTCTAGCTTGCTCACCTATGGGGCCTGCTCGCGATAGCAACTTTCATTCACAATGTGCCTGGGCTGTGTTCCTAGTACTGAGCTGGGAGGTGAGGGGCCATCGCTGCTGCATGTCCTCTGTGTTTCAAAGGGGAATCAGGCTGCCCGGGGCATGTCCCGGGGGCGTATGGGCATGACTTTCTTCACTCCACCCAAAGCAACAAAAGCAGCATTTGTGTCTTGTCTCTGCCCAGCATCAGCGATAGATCCCAAAGCTCCTCAGCCTATTCTCCACCCTAACCCTGATGGCTTTGACACAGCCAGAGGAACAGGCAAAGCCTCCTAATGGTGCAACAGTTGGGATGCCCGAGCCACACTGGATAGGGAAACAAAGGGGGAGGGACTATACAAACATAGGGGACAAAGTGACCCCATCCCTTGCCATGTTCATCTTGACCTCCTGCCCCCCTGCAGCTTCCACTTGCTGCCATGCATAGCTGTGCCCACATCTTCCACATGGACCTGTGATCAGCACTGATGTGACCTGAGGACCTGCTGTCTGTTAGTCGGTGTCCCAGTCCAGGCAGTGCTCCCCTCTCTTGGGAGGGGAATGGCAGTGGTGAGGGGGAGGGCAGACTCCCTTGTACAGTGCACTGCACTCTCCCTTGTGAGCTAATGGCCAATGCAGAAGGCTGCCCTTCTCTGAGGGGTGCCCGTTTGGTTTGGCAACACCGGATTCACAGTCACTGAGATTTGGTGAGTCATGAGCTGGTTGGCTCACTCCCCTCACAATTCATGCAAATAGAGAGCAGGTCCCCTGGGTCAACCCATCTCCCAGGGACCCGCCCTCAGGAAGACAGGTAACACCAGTGGGTGGAGGAATCTTTTGGAAACATGCTACTAGGTAACTAGATTTGCTCCCGGAGCAGAATGGAGGAGAAGCTCTGGCACCAACATGCCATTGTCACAGAGCTGCTTGACTGCTGCTCTGCCTGCCCCATCCAAGCTTCTACTCCTGGGAGAGAGAGAGACTGTCTGGGGGGGCACTATAGGGGGGGTACAGGTTTGGAGCTGCCCTCCTGCTCCCCCAGCACTCACCAGAGCTGGGAAAGCTGATCCGCCAGGGACAATGGGTCATGCGAGGAGGCAGACATGCTCCACCAGTGAATACTCTACACTCCGCTTCCCGCCAGTCCAACCCTCCTCTACCTTGCCCCTCCCCCGCGCCCCAGCCAGGCCTTGCCCTGCGGTAGTGTGTGCCTGGGAAAGGGGAGCATGGGCTGTGGTTGACCAGAGGAAGGGAAGAGGCCATATGTACTTGGGAGGGGGGAAAACTGGGGCAGTGGAGGAGCAGGAACTGTGTGCGCCAAGGGGGGGCACAGTGGGTGGGGGGACACATGGTCCTCCCAGATCTGGCTAAAAACACAGATATCAATATACACCAGGGCAAAATTCTCCATCCCCTTCGGTCACTGGTCCACCAGGCGTTTGAAGGTGGCAGGTACCCGCTTTAGGACGAAAGGTAGGACCAAAGCAGATTTCAGCCGGGCATCTGGATCCAAAGGTATTTGCCAGTAGACCTTGGTGAGATCCATAGTAGTGAGATAATAAGCCCCCCACCCCCACCTTGTCTAGGAGCTCATCAGACCTAGGCATGGGGTAGGCATCGAACTTGGTGACGGCATTAAGCTTCCAGTAATCTACACAAAACCAGTCTGACCTGTCCTTCCTGGGGACCAACACCACAGAAGAGGCCCAAGGGCGGGAGGACAGCTGGATCACCTCTAAAGTCAGCAAGTCTCCGGCCTCTCTCTCTAGGTCTTGGGCTGTTTTCCCAGTGACGTGGAATGGGGAGCATCTTACAGGAGGGTGGGCTCCTGTCTCCACCTGGTGAACAGACAGGTTAGTGAGCCCAGACCTGTTCGAGAAAAGCACCTCTCAGATCTCTGCCTGTTGGGCAGGGGTTAGTTACCTGGTCAGAGAGGGGAATTGATTCCAGCAAAGGACCAGTGCCTGACTCCGGAAATAGATCCACCAGAGGATCATCTCCCTGCTCCCCCCTCTGGCCACACACAGCTAGTACCACATTTTCCCTGTCAAAGTAGTTTCATCATAGTAACATGGTCCACCTGGTGGCTGTGAGCCTGCTTAGACAGTTCAACTACATAGTTCACTTCATTCAGCTGCTTGATGACCTTAAAGGCCCGTCCCAAGCAGCTTGTAGTTTCTCACAGGAATGAGAACCATCACCTGGTCCTTGGTGGCATAGGAGAGGGCACATGCTGGGCAGTCGGACCAGACCTACTACTTCCCTTGGGCCCTGGCTAGATTCTCCTTGGCCAAGTCCTTTTCCTGGAAAGTCAGTACATATTCCACCACTGATTCTCCATTGAGAGAGGCCTTTCCCTCTCATTTGTTCCTCATCAAGTCCAAGAGTCCCCACCCCCTCCTCCCAGACAGCAACTCGAAACAAGAGAACCCAGTTGATTCCTGGGGTACTTCCCGGTATGTGAACAGCAGGTGGGGCAAATACTTGTCCCAGTCCTGTGCTGGTTCATAAAGGTTTTCAGCATCATCTTTAGAGTCCTACTGAATTTGTCCTGAGCGTGAGACTGGAAGTGATATGCTGAGTCTCAGGTCCATCAGACCCCACACTTCTCCTATAAGCACTGGAGTGGAGTTGACATGAAATTGGAGCCCTGGGCTGTAAGAACCTCCTTGGTGAACCCCACTCTGCTGAAAATGGTCAACAGTGCATCTGCCACAATGTCTGCCCCAATAAAGGACAGAGCCCCTGCCTTGGGATAGCAAAATCTACCACCACCAGAATGTATTTTTTCCCTGTCCGAGTTGCCTTGCTGAGGGGTTCCACTAGGTCTATGGCCAACTTCTGGAGAGGCTCCTCTATGATGAGCAGGGGCCTCAAAGCTGCTTTCCCCTTGTCCTAGGCCTTCCCCACCCTCTGGCAGGGGTTGCAGGACCTGCAGTACTGCTGGACAGCAAAGACCCCGGGCCAGTAAAAGCTATGTAGCAGCCTTTGCATGGTGTGCTGGACTCCCTGGTGTCCTGAGAGAGGGACATTGTGGGCCAGGTACAGTAGCCTGTGGCAGTACTTCTGGGGGACCACTAGCTGTCTCCTGATCCCCCAATGTTCCACTTCCCCTTGGGGAACCCATTCCCAGTACAGGAATCCCTTCTCCCACAGGAATCTTTCCTGACAGCCTTTTCCCAGGGTTTTTAACCGTGCTGTGGCCAGCACGTTCCCTCAGCTTCTCTAAGAAGAGATCCTTCCATAGCTCGGTTTAGAATTCAGCAGCTAGGGAAGGGGTGGGGACCTGCTTCCTCACAGTGGCTGGGTCCATGGCTGCAGTCCCACCAAGTCCTGACCCTATGTGACGGTGCTGTTCCTGGTGGGATCCAACTGTGAGTATCAGATCAGGACAGATGGCTTCCAAAGGGGCAACTACAGCCCAAAGCTGAGGTTTCTTCACACTAAGGCAAACCAAACCAGCTAAACAGAAAAGACTTTGGTTTCACCCCCCTGGCTAACCACAAGTCACACAAGCAATCCCCTTGAGACACTCCAGATTCCCAGTATCACCACCAGCAGCCACCTGTCCTGGGGACCAATGGTTATGAAAACCAATCCCCCAAATAAAGAAAACTGTTCTCCCCAATTCCAAGGAATCAGGCCCCAGACCCAGGTCAATATACAAATTAGATCTTCCCACAAATCACGCTATTGCCAATCCTTTAGAATCTAAAATCTAAAGGTTTATTGTATAAGGAAAAAGGTATAGGTGAGGGTTAGGAAAGGTTAAAAGAAATCAATTACATGCAGTAATGGTACATTCCTTGGTTCAGTCTTGCAGCTATAGAATAAACTGCAGGTTTCAATCAAAGTCTTTGGAAAGCATCCCCTGCAGAGATGGGTCAGCACCTTAGTCCAGAGTTCCCTGAGAAGCAAAGTTCTATCCAAAGCTGGAAACAAGGCAGGCTGAAGGCTGGAGGTAGAAGACGAAAATGGAAGACCCTCTTCCAGGCTTTATAGACTTCCTCCTGTGGGCAAAGACCCTCCTCCTCCTTATGCAGAGTCTGGTTGCAAACTGCAGGTTCACAGCCACATGGTCCAATTACCAGACTCTCAATGATTCAGTTTTTGCCCAGGCATGTTCCATGCCTGGGGAGGCTCCTCGGGTGTGGACAGAGTTAATTGTGCAGTTAATGGCCCCTTAATGGGCCATCAGGCAGGCCATTCAAGTCAACACCAGCTTGCCTGAGATTCCACCCAGAAACCAAACTTAAGCTTGAAGTACAAAGATACACACACATCAATGGCATATTCATAATCCGCCCTCCATAACCTGGTCATCGACACCTGTTATGACCCCCTTCACATCATATTCGGTACCCCAATGATCTATATGGTACCCAATTATTCCAGTACCGTGACACCCTAGTGTCTCCTTTCCTGCTGGGGTAGAGATCTGTGCCCCCCGACAGGGCACTGCCCCCCATGTCAAGGCAGAGTGCCCTTCACTGGCTCTGGCTATGGGTGATGACTAGGGCACTCTGGGAGCAGCCCTGCCAATCCACCAGGTCACCCCCCATCAGCACCTCCGTTGGCAACTGTTAGTGCATCCCCACATCTTTGGCCCCCCAGTTCAGATGTACCCTCACCACAGGTACCTTAAATGGAGGACTGAACATGCCTGTCAAGGTCAAGTAGGTTTTGGGCACCACCCGGATCTGGGGCCACCATCTCAGGCTGGGCCAGCGTCACCTCAGCACCTGTGTCCCAGTACCCTGTGACCTGCTTTCCATCCACCTCCAGGAGAACGAGGGGGTGAGCAGAGGGCTTCAATGGGAGCTTCAGGGGAGGTACCTGCAGGAGAGGGCAGCATGCGGAGTCCTCTGCCCCCACCTCCCCCAGGGACGTGGTACAGGCCACTTCCAGGAGTGGCATAGGACCAGGGCAGGCAGGGAGCCTGTCTTAGCCTCACTGTGTGCCGCTGCCACCCCAGAGCTGTTCATGGTAAGTGGCGCTGAGCCGGAGCCCGCACCCCAAACCACAGGTGCCAACTTCTCCCAGCGCCAGGGGACTCCTCTGTCCCCACCCAAACTCTGACCCTCAGTGCCCCTATTGGACTCCTCCCCAAATCCCTGCTCCGGCCCCACCTCCTCTGCTGAGCATGCCTCATTCCCCCTCCTCACCCCTCCCTTCCCGGCTTGCCACACCACACACGGCCAGTACCAGCCTCTCCCTGTCACAGTATGGCTCCATCGTGTTGACCTGGTCCCCTTGGTGGTTGTGTGCCCAGTTATGAGCCACATCGTTCTCCCCATTCCGCTGCTTGATGACCTTAAAGGGTCGGGGCTAACAGCCCCACCGCTCCACCCTGGGGTCGGGGCTCACAGCCCCACCACCCCACTCCGGGGTCGGGGCTCGCCGCTACGCCCCACCCAAGGGTCGGGGCTTAGGGCTTGCAGCCCCGCCGCCCCACTCCAGGGTTGGGGCTCGCCGCCCCGCCACACTGCCCTGGGGATTGGGGTTGGAGGGGCAGCCCGTTGCAGGGGCCAGGTCACCTGCTGCGGGGGTCAGAGCTGGAGTCAGCAGCCTGCCATGGGGATTGGGGTTCGCGACCCCCACAAAAGCAGGCCGTGACCCCCCCGAGGGGTCGTGACCCCCAGTTTGAGAACCAATGCTGTAGAGCAATCCTCCTCTTCCAACTGAGCAATCAGCTGTGCCTTAGTGAATTAAGGAGATGGTTATAGGACATGTCCATGATTATCCGCAGTGGTGACTGACTCACAGGCCTATGCTCTCTGCTCCACATAGTCCATGGGAGGAATCCCTTCAATGTGACAGTCCTTCTCGGGGGTCCACTCTCTCTCGGAGTTAAGCCATAGGCTCCTCCACCTCCTGGAACTGCACCTCCTGGAGTCTTCAGTGCTCATCACTCACTAATCCCTCTTCGTTTTACTGCTCTCCAGTCACTTACTGCAGGATGCTCTGTCTACAGGGTGCAGTTCATCCCACTCCTACCACCAGCTGTCACAGAGTCACCAGGGTGATGCTCTGAACCTAATCCCTATGAAGACAGTCAGGGCTCTGGGGTAACATGTCTCCTCTCTCTGAGCAGACTGTCTCCAGGGTAAGAAGCTTACACAGCTTCCACCTTCCTGGGTCAGACCTTGGAGCATTCAGCATCCACTGCCACACCATGCACTTCCCACAGTGACTCTGCCTGGGTGGGGCTCCTGGGGAAGTCAGAGGGCCCTGTACCCCAACTCCACAGTCAGATGTGACTCTCAGCCAGCTGGTAAAACAGAAGGTTTATTAGTCAACAAGAACACAGGTATTTGGGACCTTGCTGCACTCATTCACTGCTTCCAGTGGGCAGGGCGGCTGAGACACTCCCTGCCGGCAGGAGTACACAGCTGATTGCCCCACGCAGAGTCAGGGCAGCCTCCTCTCTCTGCCTGCGCCAGAGCATGCTGCAGGGGTGGAGGAGGGGGGCTCTGCCTGCAGGCGCCGACAGGGGGAGGGGGAAGGGGCAGAGAGCCCCCACCCCCCATCAGCGATCATCAGCCCCACCCACAGCCACTGCCCCAGGTAGAGAGAGAGTCAGGACAGGTCTCTGCCGGCGCCTGTGCAAGCAGCCCCCCTCCCCCCGCATGCACGGTCAGAGAGAGACCTGTCCTGACTCTCTCTCTCCCTGGGGCAGGGGGCTGATGATCCCTGAGGAGGAGCTGGAGGGGGTGGTGGCTGGGGGCTCTCTGCCCCTGCCCCCTCTCTGCCAGCACCTGCAAGCAATGCCCCTGCTCTGGCCCCTCTCACCTCATCAGCAGCACAGCTCCACACCTCACTGCCCCAGGCAGCTTCTAAACGGCCAGGTCCCTCCCCGCAGGAGAGGTCTCTGCCATGGAGCATGCTGCAGGGGCTGGGCTGCTTGCAGAGGGGGTAGAGAGCCCCCCCCCAACCCAGCTCCTGCCCCAGTCCTGACCTGACCCCAGGAGCCAGAGGGACCTGCCTGCCGGATACTTCCCGGGACAGGAGCACAGAGCTGCCACAGGTAAGCATAGCTGGGACTCCCTACCTCAGTCCCTGGCAGGTCTTGGGTGAGGGGGCTTTGCATGCTTTCCTGGCTGCAAGCCCCGCTCCAGGCTCTGGCAGCTCCCACTGGTACTTTTCCCAGCCACTGAGATCCACAGAGCTAGTCCTTTTGGCTGGAGACTCTCCTTGTTGCTCTCATCCTAGGAGTCAAAGACCTCCCAGTGGGGCTGGTGAGTGTGGCCAGGGAAAGGGGCAGGGGGTGTTGGGATGAGTGTCTGGGAGGTGGGGATGGGCAGTGAGGGAGGTGTATGTGTTTTGGGGTGCTAGTGGGGGACAGCCCTTAAAGCCAACAAAGCCAGCACCTCCACTATCTTCCCTGCCACGCCGCAGAAAAACCCCCGCCAGGTACAGTTTAAAACAACGCAAGGCGCAGCCGCACAAAAGCGCAATTGGAAAACGGGGGCATGGTTATATGGTAAGTGCGTGATGTGGTGAGGACCAAAGGTGGAAGCTGGGGGGCAAGAACAGGCAGTTTGGTGGTGCAGTTCCCCGCGCACCAGGAAAAAAAGAAGTCCTCTCCCCCCGAAAGTTCAGGTCACTTGTAGGGTGCCACCCCCACCCTTTGCAAACCAAGTCATGCAGGGCTATCAGGTCTTCCATGAGTATCTGGGGGAGGGGAGGGTGCAAAATAAAAACAATAATGTAATACTATCAGATTATTCATTTATTTTCATTAAATATATAAACTAAAGAATAGTATATTTAACCCCTGGCCCCATGGTTTCTACAACCCCTTTTTCAGCTTCCTAGGCTGTGTGCCCCTCTCATGGCTCTGGTCAGGGCTGTGTGCCTGTGCCTGTTGTGCCCCCCCCCCCTCATTCATGCCCCCCCCCCGCTCATGTCCCGCCCCCTCTCTGCCTCCCCCTCACCCAATGTGTCCTGATATTTCACTCTTCCGATCTGGTCACCCTAGTTAGCACAGAAATCAGGGACTTTCAACTAAATCCAGTTTAGGCGGGGGAGCCTCCTCCTGTGCCCCAAGCCAGTGGAGACTTACTCGCTTCTGGCAGCCTGGCCCCTGCCCTGCCCTGCCCATTGCTCCTCCTCGAGCCTTTGTCTCGCTTCCCTGGCCAAGAGTCACCTGGTTGAATTCCCCTCCTGGGTCTCAGGTTACAATGGGGCAGCCATAACATCCGTGCAACTCCCACAAAAATCACACCGCCTTATTCCCACCGCCTACACATTGGTGAAATACACAGGGAAACTGAGGCACACACAGCATTCATGCAAAACAGTAAGCCCCACATAGGCTCACATATAACAAGGAAAAACTGCACTACCTCACACAGGGGTCCAGGGGCTGTGTGTGACGGGGTGGGTGGGAAGGGGATGGGGGCTGTTTGTTCCAGGGGGATTGGAGGAGTGGAGGCAGCAGGGGTACTGTGCGTGACAGGGGGTGGGGTGGGATGGAAGCCGTGGGAAGGAGATGGGGGCTGTGTGTGACCAGGGTTGGGTGGAGGCAGCGGGAGGTGGAGGGGGGATGTGTGTTGGAGGGTGGAGGTAACAGGACCACAGGGGCTGTGTGAGAGGGGAGTGGAGGCTGTGTGGGGCGGGGTGGAGGCAGCAGGGGGATTGGGGGCTGTGTGTAACCCGGGGCAGTGTGGAGGCAGGGGGAGGGGGCTGTGTGTGCAGGGGATCTGAGAGGGATGGGGGCTGTGTGTAACCCGGGGCAGTGTGGAGGCAGGGGGAGGGGGAGGGGGCTGTGTGTGCAGGGGTTCTGAGAGGGATGGGGGCTGTCTGTGCTGGAGGGTGGAGTCAGCGGGAAGGGGGCGGGCTCTGTGTCGTCGGGGTGGAGGCAGCAGGAGTGGGAGGGGAGCTACATAGACTGGAAGGAGGCGGCACTTGGCACCAGGGTTAGAGCCCATAACCGCCAACCTCAAACCCAGTGCGTCACGCGAGAGGGAGGAGTCTCACCTCATATGTAGCTCCGCCCCCTCGCATACTCTCCCCCGCCCAGCCCCGCTCCCGGATCACGTGAGGCGGGCCCGCCACCCCTTCTCTGCGGCATGTGAGGCGGGTGCCCCGCGCGGCCGGAAGTGTCGTAGGCGAAGCGGGAGGGGCTCTCCGTTGCTGGGCTCCGCGGAGGCGCCGGGTGGCTCCTGCCTCCCCGGGCCATGCTCCCGCCCTGAGCATGGGCGCCAGCGGCTCCAAGGCCCGCGGTCTCTGGCCCTTCGCCTCCCCCGGGTCGGGCGGCGCCGCGGGCCCCGGCGGGGAGCAGGCCTTGGCCCGGGCGCGCGGCAGCCGCAGCGCCACCCCCTTCGTCTTCACCCGCCGCGGGTAAGGGCGGGGCGGGCGCCTGGTTTCCGTAGGGCAGGGAGTGGGTTGCTATTGGGCGAGCTCCCATGGGGTGGGGGTGGGGTGCTGGGTGATGGGCTCTCGTGGGTCAGGGGGCACCTCGTTTCCATGGGGCAGGGCTGGGTTCTGTGGGGCAGGGGATTGATTCCTGTGGGGTGGGCTCCTATGGGATGAGGGTGCTGGTTTCCATGGGGTGTGTTGCTGTGTAAGTGAAGTGGTGGGGGGTTGGGCTCCTGGGGGGCTGGTGGTAGTCAGCAGGTTCCCATGAGGCAAGAAGGTGTCAGTGCTGAAGGGAATGGGTTGCTCTGGGGTAGACGATGTCTGGGGAGGGGGCTTCACATCATGTTTGCTATAGGATAGCATAGCCCGGTGAAGAGGCAGGATCCTCTCCCCCCCCCCCCCCCCCGCTTGATGCCTTTCTCCCTTCCAGGCCACATTCAGATGAGCTGTTTCTGCTGTGAAATGACCCTTGTGGTGGCCTGGTGGACACGTGGGATTCTGGGGTCTGCACCCAACAGCTGTGATAGCGGAGTAAACTGTCACATCCTGGCAAACCATTGGGCCCCTGAGCAGTCTTAGCTGGAGTCTTTTATAGCACCCAGCAACACCTGGTGCTTGCAAGTACCACTGGTCTGCATGTTTGTATCCATGAAATATTCACTGTGGTGGCCCTCTTGGGGGGACTGCAGAGTCTCCATTAAAGTTATGCACTTTCTTAGTGACTAGAGGGTACAGTTTGGATACAAGATCTGCACCCTGAAGCCCTACATAGCAGGCTGGGAGGAGGATGGATTTACCTATAAGGGGATTCACTATAAAGAGAGAGGGTGCTGTGCTCTCTGGGACGACAGAAATGTTACTCTTCCCAGGGCTCTTCACAAGAATTGGGGAGGGAGAAGGGCAAAACGAAAGGCTCTGAGTGGAGTTTGTCACCACTAACCTTTGGAACTTATGTTTCCCAATCCATGGTAACATAGCTCCCCTCAGTGGTGTCTGTGCACAGATAAGAGTATATCATTTCTTTTGATTTCTCTCCTTTTTATTTAAAAATAGTGCATCTAATTGCAGCTCTCCTTCAGATCTGATTTTAAGGAGATATAACTGACTGTCGGGTCAAGGAGATGGGGACTTTACCTTTGGGGAGGAAGAGTGAACTACTGAGTCCAGCGACCCAGCTGTGTCAAGGTCACAATGAGGGCCCCAAGAAGAGCTGTGCTCCCTGCCTTAGGAGGTGTCAGTTTTGGGGTGAGGCATAGCCCCCCAATTATAAAGGTACTTAGATGTGCAAAGTCAGTGGTCAGTAGCAGGTACTCCTTCAGGGAGAAGGACAGACTGTACTTACTGAGGCAAAGACATGAGATCCTGCTTATTGCCTGCCAACCAAGCTTCATGCATTGGGCCAGGGCAAGCCCTGTCACCTGTTTTAGCTTGAGGTTCCTATTAGTGCTTTTTGCTGATCACTGTGTCTGGAGTTATTTCCCATCAATAGTTTGAGGCTTTTCACCTCTGGAAAAACCTCAAGCCTTTTGCCAGCAACTGGGAAGCAGATTGTACCTGCCAACAAAATTCTGTCTGATATTTGTACTGTTCTGTGGAGCAAATCTGGCAGGGTCAGCCATATAGTCCTATCCAGGAGCTAACAGACTGTTAGAGAGGGAAGTAAATGTAGAGCTGCAGCTAATGCCTTTATGTTGGTGACTAGGTTGAAATGGATTGCTTCCATCAGACCTGTGTACACCACAAAGTTGTTTCTTTGCCAGTTCTTAAATTGTGATTAATATTGTGCCAAAATCCTTGATTTTTTTCCCTCTGGGTTAATTTCCTCCTAATTAGCTGTTGGCATCCTGGTGTACCGCCTCTTTTAAGAGTGGCCAGGTGTATCTGAATCAAATGGCATAATGGCCTATGGTTATCTGAAATTCTACCATTCTTCTTTGAATATAAAGGAAGGTGCAATAACTGATGCTTATTTGGGAATTGGCATTCTCTTAGTACCCCTCTTTTGTTTAGCATCAGTCAGTAGCTTGTGTCTTTATGTCCACAAGCTAGTCGGGAGGTACAGGTTTTGCAGGGAACAGGGCAATTCAATAGCAATCCAAAAGTTTGTGGTTGGACCTTTATTTTTTGTTTGTGGCTTCTGTCCAGGAAGGAGGCTGTGCTATTCTCTCATCCCACCACTGTTTTGAAGAATTTTGTGGCTTCTTTAGAGGTACCAGTATATTGCTTCTGTATGTTATGTTCATTTCATGGATAGGGTAGCATTGGATGGTGTAGCATGGGAGATGTCAGTGCTGTAGCTGTTTGTGTCACTGGAGGACTTCAGGCACGTGTGGGTCAGCTGTACAAATCTTGGCACACTCAGTATCTGTGTGCACTGAGCTATGGTGTTTACATTAGTGCAGTCTTAGTTCTTGCTATATGGTAAAACTGGTTCAGTCTCACAGACAAAGGGAAGGATGTTCAAACATATCCTAAACTGGGACAAGGGGGAAGTTAATAGCAGAGTTGATTCTGGGGGCTTTTACCACCAGGTCATGGATTCTGATATAATCCATTAGTAGTGACCCAAGTTGGTTATCACCTGATTTTAATTCCTGTGAAATAAGCAGGTCCCTCACTTTGGATCCTAGTGAAGAGGTATTTACATCACAAACCCCACCATCTGTGTGCCTTGAGTAGCTCCATTGCTAGCAGATAAGCCAGGCACTGAATAGATCTGACTGAATTCCCCTCTTGCCACAAGAAATCCTAAAATCATCTAGTGACTTATTTTTCCCCTTTAACTGCAGCAGTCTCTCTTGGGATAGGAGAGAGTGCTCTTGAACTGCAGTGTACCCATTTAATGAGCTTAGTTTGTGGTTCCTATTTCATGCCTGATCCAAGTGTGCTCTTCTTTAACTTGAAACTAGGTGTGTTTGAGCAGTGAGCGTAAGACTGGATCTTGTAGTTAAAAATGGCCTTGTACCCTTTGTGCTGAATAGCTCTCATGCTTGGCAACAACTTGAACTTGCTTGTCCAAGAGTAAAACTGTTCTGGTGGCTGTTGTACCCTTGAGTGCTACAGATCTTCCAGTGTGTGCATGGAATCAGAGCTGGGAAGCGTGCTTGGTGCTGATTTACCATGGCTCCATTGGTCTGTACTTAATTGCTTATAATTGCTTCTGTATGAAACCGACCCTCCGGCTGCGTGAGTTGATAGCAAACCTTCTCTCTAGATCGGTGGTTCCCAACGTGGGGCGCATGCCCCACAGGGGGGCAATTTGATTTTTAAGGGGGGCAATTCAAGAATGAGTTATTAACAGCAAATTTTTTGCATTTCTTATGGTTCTAGGGGCCTCATATACCGCCGATGCCCCCACCCCTGGCGGCCGCTTGGAGGGGCTCTGCACTCCAAGTGCAAACTGTTTGCACTTAAGTGCAATCTGCCCGCGTGCATGCTTTAGCCCATGCCTGGTGTATCACCATCACAACCATCAAAGTGCATTTCACTTCATAAGTTTTTCTCACATTTATTGCTTTCATAAACCCTATGCATAAAATGAGTAGTGCAAGCAAGAAAAAAGTTCGTCAGTATTCAGAGGAATATTTAAAATTTGGTTTCATACCCGCTATCCATGATGAAAATGATCCTTAAAATGATCAAAGTATTACAGAAAAAGCTTCCATTAAAATTATTTTATATTTATGCATTTCAGTTCTCTATTATATGTTTTGAATCTTTATTTGCTATTTTTTCATATCACTTCATATTATTATTCTTTTAACAATTTCTTAGTGATTTCTTCCTCAGTACTTCAACTGTCCTTTCGTTCTTTTATTTTTCTCTTTCATGGATGCCATGTTCTTTGGAAGCTTGTTTAGACCAAGTTAATGGTCTTTTAGGCTTCCTCCACGTGAATAGGAGTTCACTTTTTGAATAATAAGAATTATATGTCACGGGGGGGGGGGGGGGAGGCATCAGGATTTTAGAGATGCTTAGCTGGGGCATGGCCAAAAAAAGGTTGGGAACCACTGCTCTAGATGCAGAGTGGGAGCAGTAGCTCTAGCTTCTTCTCTCGCCATCTCACCCCTGGTTTGGCCAAGCCCCTGTGATGGAGGGTCTGCAATCTCTGTAGTCCGTTTAGTCCCTTACCTCTCCACTGAGCCTGACTATGCAACCTCAGGGTGGGTTGATCTTCCTACACAGCAGCTGCTAGCACTTCCATTGAAATCTGAGTACTGTATGTATTTAATGCCAGTTGTCTGAGTAGCTTTATGATGCGGATTTCTGTCCTGCTAGGTACTGCACTGAGGCCAACTCCTGTTTCACAGCTGCTGAACAGCTGTCAGATGGAAATGACTCTTGGCTGCTGACCCAGGCTCAATATTCCATTTCCCATCCCAGGTGTCCAGCCCTCTCCAGTGTGCAACATCCAAGACAGCTGATGTCTGCCAGCTGCCCTCTTCCCAAAATGTTTGGGTAGGGATCATTGATGGCCAGTCCTCCCAGTGTCTTATGTGCTCCTCTCCCCATTCCTCTGCAGCTCCATGTATTATGATGAGGATGGGGATCTCGCCCATGAATTCTATGAGGAGACAATTGTCACCAAGAATGGGAGGAAGCGCGCCAAACTGAAAAGGATCCACAAGAACCTGATACCTCAGGTAATGTGCTCAGAAAAAGAAGTGACCCTATGGTAACAGGTTTGGGCCCTTTGACCTGATGTGCTGGGATTCCACTGAGTCAGCCTATTCTGCCAGCCAGGGTTCCCTTTACCTGGCCTTGCTGGGCTAGGCTCACAAGCCTCTTCCAATCAAGCACCCAGGCAGGGCCACACCCAACTGCACAGAGAGACAGAGATCTGCTCTGGGAAGATTTGGCCTTAGAGGCTTACCCCAACTTGCTGGTGCCCACTCTCTTTAAGGGGTACAAACCCAAAGATTTTCTGAAATTTTCCCCCGCCTTATGCTTCAATACTTTTGTTAGTCTTTAAGGTGACACAGGACTCTTAGTCTGGATCTGCAGAAGTGACAAACATGGCTACCTCTCTGATTCTAGACAGAACAAAGCAGATAACTGACTAAATAAAACACAATATGCAAGTTGGGCTCCAGTATACTTAACAGGTTACAAAAAAGCAGTATCAGAGCCGTGTTAGTCTGGATCTGCAAAAGCGACATAGAGACCTGTGGTACTTTATAGGGCTTGTCCTCACTGGGGGGGCTGGGGGAATCGATGGCCTGCCGGCGGCACGCTCCCCCGTCGACTCCAGCTTGCTCTTCCCGGCAAGCTGGAGTTCCGGAGTCGATGGGGGAGCCGCAGGCGATCGATTTATCACGCCTTAACAAGACGCGATAAATCGATCGCCAGAAGATCAATCCCGCACCGCGGGAGTGAAGATGAGCCCATAGACTAACAGATGTAGTAGAGACGGGGTTGGCAACCTTTCAGAAGTGGTGTGCAGAGTCTTCGTTTATTCACTTTGATTGAAGGTTTCACAGGCCGGTAATACATTTTAATGTTTTTTTAGAAGGTGTCTCTCTGTCTATATATTATAACTAAACTATTGTTGTATTGTAAAATAAATAAGGTTTTCAAAATGTTTAAGAAGCCTATTTAAAATTAAATTAAAATGCTGATCTGGGGTCCCATTCACCTAGGCCGGCAGCGGGCTGAGTCTCTATGGCTGAGACCCTGGCTGGCAAGGGGCCGGCAGCCAGAACCCCAGACCAGCAGCAGGCTGAGCGGAGTCAGCGTCCGGGATCCCAGACCTGCAGTGGGATGAGCGGCTCAGCCCCATCGGCTCCTGCCAGCTGGGATCCCAGCTGCCAGACCCGCTCAGCCCGCTGCCGGTCTGGTGTCCCTGCCCTGCCCACATAGAGTGAATACTTACCTTCTTCCTGGTTCTGGCCCATTCTCCTCCTCTCTCTCTTTGCACTGAGTTGAGGGTGGGAGTGCACTGAGTAGAGGGCTGGGGGTGAAGGAGCTGGCTGGGAGTTGGGGTGTAGGGTCTGGCCAGGAGCTAGAATGAGGGAGAGGGCTCAGGGTTGGGGCAGGAGGTTTGGGCGTGGAGTGCTTACCTGGGCAGCTCCCATTTGGTGCTCAGGGTGGGGATGTGGGGAGTGCAAGAGTCAGGATGTGGGGAGTGCCAGTGTCAGGGCTGGGGGGAGGGGTTTGAAGGAGTCAAGCAGAGGGCTGGGTGTGTGAGGAGGGTACGGGGGTCAGAGCAGGGTCCTGGGGGGTGTGATGGGCTCAGGGCAGAGGACTGTGTGTGTGGGGGGGATGTCAGGGCAGAGGGCTGGGGGTGTGGGCTGGGGTCCTGGGGGTGCTCCAGCCCCCTGCCCTGAGTGATTCATGGCAGGGGGCTGGAGAGGATATGCCCTGATTCCACCCCCTTCCCCAAGGCCCTGCCCCCGCTTCTTCGCTGCTCCGGGCAGAGGCAGAGAACACCCTGTGGCTCCCTTTTGTCCCCCACCCTTGCAAGGGCCATTGGCCAGGAGGGCTAACGAGGAGGAGGAGGGGCAGGAACCCACCACACTGTGGGAAGAGGCAGGGGAGCAAGGCAGGGCCAAGGTTCTGCCTTCTGCACCTGTAGGAGGTACCTGGGGAAGCACCCTGCTCCCATGGGAGGAGGCGGGGGCGGAGAAGAGGAGGCCGGGCTGGGTAGGATTTTTAATGGCATGCTGCAGGCGTGCCATTAAAAATTGGCTCACGTGCCATCTTTGGCAAGCGTGCCATAGGTTGCCGACCCCTGCATTAGAGTATAAGCTTTCGTGGGTGAATGCATGCATCCGACAAAGTGGGTAGTGTTACAAAAAGGTAACAGGTTACAAAAAGTAATTGTACCCTAAATGAAGTGTCCTGTGACACATTAAAGACTGGGTATTGTAAAGTGGGTATTAGCCCACGAAAGCTTATGCTTCAATACTTTAGTCTTTAAGGTGCCACAGGACTCTTTGTCACTTCTGCAATTCCAGACTAACACAGCTACCTCTCTGATTCTGTACCCTAAATGTTGTTTTAGGCAGGTTGCAAAGTTTGTGTGGTTCAGAGTTTGTTATATTTCTTTTCACACTGGACCCCTGTCTCAGTCTGGACTCCTCCCCTGCCTTCCCTTCAGTGGCTTTAGCAGTCTTTCTTCTTGGGCAGACAGGCCATGGAGAGGATTCCCGTTTGTCTTCCTCCCCACTGTGAATCCTTTGTTTCCCAAACTTGACCCCCATTCCTTTCTAGTGGAAAGTTACAAGAAGTTCCAGGTAATGTTTAGTATCAGGTGACAAGACCACCTGACTCTGTGGTATCTGAGTCTGTGAGTCTGGGGCAGTATGGAACATCCTCAGGAAGGCCAAATCTTTTCTGATGGGCCATCTGCCCTGTCTGGCTTTTCCATAGTTGAACCTGAAGTGTTAGCAGTGGGTATCACCCAAAGTAGCATAGTTGAAATATAACTACAGAGTCAATATTCCTAACTTCAGATGCAGGTATTTGTATGCAGGCATACAAATTGTATAATCACATTCAGTATATTATAACCTTTCCAATGATCTCTTACAAGACCCATCTTGCATAAAGTACGTGTCTGTTATGTCAATTATATCATAAGCATATTTTCATAAAGAGTATGAAGTGAGAAGTCAGTGTGCCAAACTGAAAAGGATCTAAAAGAGCCTGATACCTCAGGTAACGTGCTCAGAAGCAAAAGCGACCCTTGTGGGGATTTGTCCGGTAATACGTTAGCGTGCTATGCAGGACGCCTGGGTTCCTTTGTGATCTCTTTACCCATGGGGAACCTGGAATTTGTGCCGGGTCTCATCCCCTGAAATTCTAGTGGTAGCTCACTGCAATCCTGACTAGATATATCAATGGGACAATGGCTTTCAACAGTACATGGAAACCTTTTGCCCAGATTATCTTATGCTCAAAGCTCCAGAAGGGAAGGGTGAATATACCACCCCTACCCTTGTGCCCAGGCCTCCTTGTTCTGAAGCAGAAATAAGATTAATGGGCACCTATGTATGGGGGTGTTCTGAAAATCCTGCGTGATCAAGTGCCTGGCTCAACCCCCCTTACTTCACTACAGGGGTGAGAGAAACAACTATTAAATAACTTAACCGTTTTAAACACTAGTTGCCAGACAGCAAATGCCAGGGAAGCTCTGACATTGGTATACCCCATGAAGCCACTTGATGGCGCCAGTCTGAAGCAAAATCCAAACTGACTTCCTGAACTGGCACAGTGAGGTCAGGCAAGCCAATTAGCATGATACACTTGTATCAGGATGACCCTGGTTTCTGAAGCCAACAATCTGACCTTAAAAATGAACATTGACTCCCTGTTCTGTGATTACAGTATTAACACTCAGTACTTATATAAATCCCCTTCATTTTGAAACCATCTGTTCAGGTCCTTGGATTTATCTTTTGCTACATTGTTCCTTTTACAGTTTATAATAAACAGTCCTAAAATCAGACAAAAGAATAAATAAGGGGGGGAGGGAGAGTCAGATATAGGAAGGGACTGGGGGATCAGAGGTTCTAAATCTTGGGTATTGGTTATGATTTGACTAGCTTTCAGGGGTTTAAAATTGAGAAGTGCTGAAGTAGATGTTAGCGTAAAGCAGACTTCATGCCAACACAGCAGTATGGCCTCTAGGACAGTGAAAATGGGTGTGTTGTTGCAGTCTGACAGTTCAGTGGCTACTATGTAATGAGTTGGGGGGGGGGGGTAGGGTCTCAGTCCAGCTTCTAGTGAGCAGCTGTCCATATTGCACAGTTGCCACTAATTGACACCATTGTTGGCATTCTCAGGAGAGAGGCTCAATGGGCTGTGGGAAGCAAGCTCCCCTTTTACCCTTTGAGGGGATTCATCTGCACAGTGGAGCGAGGCACATAGAGAAGATGCAGTTTCTACCACCACTGCCTGTGCTGTATCTGTTTAATGGACAGGAGTCCTCATTCTCCAGGACTGTTGGGCTGGCACCTTTCACGAGCACTTAAAAATAAACTCTGCCTAGCTTTTTGCCAGGACTGATATAGCAATGGATACAGACGAAGCCATGATTTCTAGCAGTGGCCACAAGAATTCTCATCTGTTCCAAGGCTTTTGTATGTAGCTATGAAGGTCTTGTTTGTTTTGCAAAATACATTTGTTGCAGTCACACTATACCCAGGCACCATATGAGCTTTCTAGCAGCTGCTGCCATGTGACAGAACCAGTCCACGTTGTCATGAACCAAGCAAGACCCATTAATTGTGAGCCCACAGATCAAGGCATTCCTTAGTTCCTTTTTTCGTACACTCCTGCAAAAACTGTGGCTGTTCTCTAGAAAATAACAGCTCTTTTATTAAATGTAATAAAACTGTCTTCCTCCGTTTTTGTCATCCTTGCAATAGGCCTTTGTCCTTCGCTAGCGTCTTATAGTTCAGGCCCTCTAGAAGCCTTGCAAACACAAACTAACCAGTTTGATTCCAAGAAGCATCATCACCATACTGCAGGTGGAGAAATGTAAGCACAAAGGGCGAAATGACTTCTCTTCCCATATTCTAAACACTAGACCATGTTCCCAGCCTCTCCAGTCTAGCGGGGATTGCCCTGGTTCAAGCTAGTTCTGATCCCTCTGTGAAACCAGAGAATAAAAGCTACTAGCGCGCACATCCTTTGCCTATAGACCCTGAAGCTACTTCGCTTTCTGAAGTGTGTGAAATGGAAGAATATTCACACCAGACAGAGCACATTAAATGCATAAAGTTTAAAGTTCTGCTTTATGCTTGTTATGGTCACAGTATCACTCCTTGGCCAGAAAGCTTGCTTGTGCACAAGTCTTTGATATTTTTTTTTTATTTATTTTTTTAATCTTTTCAGTCACTTAGAGGCTGGTCTTTGAAATGACTTTAATTTAAAGGTGCCAGACTAACAGCCCTGGAAGCTGACAACCTACTCGTCATGGGTCAGGTGAAATGTGGGGAGTGACAGGCCGAGCTGCTTCCCCTCCCCCCCCCCCATTCTCATGCCATTGTCATTCAGACCCGTCGTGCTCAGTGTCTAGGATCTGAACACCTTAGTGTGACTCTTAGGGGCTACTTCTAGCAGCACATCCTGTCTGTTTTGCCTGCCTGGTGCTCCGTGTCAACCAACAGCTCAGTTGTGATGGTTTAATGGACTCTTGTCAATTAAGAACTGGACTAGAACATAAGCTCTATTGTCTGTCTCTATCTGCAGTGACTTGCAGAGCATGGGTCCTTTGTTTGCAGGCCTCTTCTTAGGACTCTGCTCTGACCAGTGTCTCCCCTGCCTCACTACACTCCTTGCTCTTTTTTCAGGGTATAGTGAAACTGGAGCACCCTCGCATTCACGTGGACTTCCCCGTTATCATCTGCGAGGTCTGAGCTGTGGGGGGAGCGTGAGCTGCTGCTGTGTGCCAACAGTGCGCCCAACCTGCCCAGCCTTACCATACCTAATGTAACCACACAAGGCTGCCTTGTGTCCCTGAACCACAATGGACTGTGAGCACAGACGTACACACACTCTTGACTTCGGAGCTCCTCTCCTCTGGAGGTGGAGAAAGAGATGGGGCGGTGCAGAATCGGCTAGCCACCTGGAATAGAATTGGCTAGGGCTGTCTTCACAAGTCAGATGAGACGTGAGCTTGTTTAGCAACATTCTTAACAATAACCTCGACTGAGTCAGAAGATTGAAATCCTTCTCGTGGCTGCCATCAGATGTTTGGATGGATCACCAAACTGCCTGTGACACTCGTGTTTGAGGTTTTAAAGGGAGAGCCGTCCTGCATCTCTCACTAAACAAAATCCCTGCTTCTCAGGTACCTGCCCCAGGTAGAGTTGAGGTCAGTTAATTCACTTCAGTGGGGCTGGGGCAGACCCCTAATGCCCCTTCCCTACAAAGTGGTGATGAATAAAAGGGTAATGGTGTAGTTTATCCTTTGTGGGGAGTTGTTTATGCAGTGCTGCCCTGAAGTTAGTCTGGGAATGGAGGGTAAATGGGGTGGATCTGAGGTGGAGCTAATCTCAAACCCCACTGAAACAGAGTAGTGCTTCTCGGGAAGGTAGGAGACCAGCTTTCATTGCATTGGACCTCAGTCTCCAATTTTATACGGCCCCCTCCCGTGCTCAGCGTTATTTTGTACTTCCTAGCGATATGGTTAGTCTGGTCCCCAGAAGCCTTTCCAGTGGCTCTAGATACCCCGGCTCAGCTGTTGGCGTTCAGACATCTCCGAAAATCCTGTTGGCCAGTGGTGGGTCTGTGCAGAACCAGCAGAGCAAACAGTCCCATCTTTGTAGCAAGATCAATGGGTGCTGCTGGAAGCAGCAGTGCTCAGAGCTGAGTGACTGGGCTGGCAGCCTATGTTAACCCACACAGCTTTGCAGGTAGGATTCACACAGTGGGGCTTAGCTTGCCACCCATTAGCATGCATCTACGTAGGCGGGAGCAGGCTGTGCCACTCAACAGGAGCGTTCTTCTCTCTTCTGAATCTGGTGTGAGAGTGCCAGGGTACAAGGTGTGACCTCTTGTATTAGCCGTAGTGTTTATTTTGGGGCTCAGTCCCTCTCAGAATGTGGTTCTGGGTAACTTTCACGCGTTGATCAGTTGTGCCCCAGTGCCGACAGCATGCCCCGGCTGTGTGTAGCCGTGATAGAGCCAAGGCAGGAATGAAGAGTCCGCTTTTACCTTCTAAAGCAATTGGTGTCAGCCCCCTCCTGTCTTGGAGATCTCCCTGAGATTGAAGCCTGGGTTCTTACACTGCACCCATTCCTCTTTCTTTCTCCCTATGGGGACAAGAGGGAATGCAATGCACTTTAATGGAAGGTTCTCTCTTTCCCCATCCAACTTGGTAAAGAAACACGTGGCTATTGGGGCGGCCTCCTCTGCCAGCTAGACTCCTAGTGGCAGTACTGAAACTACATATCAGCGCCTGCTTCCTCGTTTGAAGGATTGAGAGCTAGCTGGCTGCGGCTGAGCCGGGGTGAGACTAACCCCTCCCAAACACTAGAAGTCGTGGTCTCTTGGTTCTGGGTTACATGAGGCAGGGCAGAGTCGCTGTGCACAAGCAGGATGTCAGGGATCCTTACCACTATCTACCCCCCAAGAACTCCCGTGAAGCTTTAAAACTGGATAGAGACGGCAGTCAGCTTATTAGCGACATCTTGTTTCCCCTTCCAGAGAGTGTCATTTACTTTCTGAGCACTTCAGACATTTGCTACCTCGATGTTTAATTTAAGCTCCTGCTGCAAAGTTGCTAGCAGTATCTGTGTGTCTGTACTGGATGTATCCCTCTCCACACCCCTGAGAACAGTTCTAGGGGCTGTATACCATTCTGATAGGGGTCTGGTAGTTAGCAATAGCAATGCTGGCTCTATGTCACTGTCTCCCCATAACCTCAGACTCAGCCTTGTTCCCCGATTGTTCTGTAGCGGTTGGAGTGAAACCACAGCATCAAGAGACCAAAGGTTCTGCTCCCTCTCTTCTCTTCCTCCCCGCCGCCCCCAGCTGGCATGGAAGTTTGGTTTTCACAGGTAGAGTGCTTGTTACAGCTCCAGCAGAGAGCACTTTTACACTGTGATGCTGAGCGTTTCCTTCTAGATCAGTGGTCTTCCACCTACTTGGAAAAGTAGCTCTTAAAAAATATCTTGTTTGCACCAGCCATTCTCTAGCAGGTGACTTGGCTTCATCTCAGACCAAGGCGCTCAGATCTCCTTGAAAGAGGCACATCTCTGGTGGTTGAGCTGTGTGGAGGATGCCATCTCCAACAAAGAAATGGATCAAGCTAGGTGAGGCTGACTCAACCCTGGACCCCTGCTTTGATACAGAGAGACCTAGCTCTGAAACCTACCCTCTTGCTGCTGCTTGTAGGGTGTGTGTAGGAGACAGCTTGGGCTGGGAGCCCTCCTCTGGCTTCTCTTGATGGAGGCAAGAGACTGCAGGAGGCCTCTGGTTTCCTCCTGAGTGGGGAGCAGTATTGGTTAGGTCCTGAGTGGTGGGTGGAATCAAGCACAGGGGAAATGAGGTGTTTGGTATGGAGGAGAGTGCATGGGACGGGAGGTGGCTTCTATAGAAACGAGAACCGCTTGCCAGTATCTTATTCCCCCCACAAGTCTTATCACCTCCCATGTGCTTTGGTGTGGTACCTGTGTTTGCAAAAGCAGGAACAGGCGGCTCCTCCTTGTGCTGGGCAGGTTTGGGGCAGCAGGGTTAGATCTGTGTTCTGAATGCCAGACAGGCCTAGGGCAATGTCCTGGGCTAATCCAGGTGGAGCCAGCCATGAAATAAGCTCCATGCCAAGAGTTGGTCAGAAATGCGAGCTGGACGGTGAGCTAGCTCTTTTGGGGAAGACTCTGTATGGAGGGGAAAGGCAAGATGCTTCCCACTAGTATAAAAGAGAGGGAGCAGGGAGGGGAGTTAGTTCTTCTGAGCAGGCTAAGCTCCCCATTCTGTGATTCACACACACCACAAGCAGCAGGGATGAAGGGCTTGTCTCTGGAAGGAGATGGGATGTTCTGTAGCAGCAAGCAGGGCCGTCCGGGAGCTGGTGCATCTGGCAGAGCTTGTCGAAAGGCTTTCACCGAGGAAGCCATGCCCTTCCCTTTGCACGGGGGTTTGTGCAGCACACTTTCACCGTGGCAAGCCCTTGCTGGGCTTGGGAAGGGGTAGCCCGCCTCACGGTGAGTCACACTCTTGAGGTGCCCAGCCAAAACTGAAAGGCACAGGGTATGTCTACGCTGCAATAAAGAACCTGTGGCTGGCCTGTGCCCACTGACTTGGGCTCACGGGGATCGGGCTAAGGGGCTGTTGAAGTGCAGTGTTGACTTTCAGGTCCAGGCTCAAGGACCCTGTGAGGTCTGAGGGTCCGAGCCGGGAAGTCTACGCCACAATTAAATAGTCTCAGAGCTGGAGTCAGCTGGCACAAGCCAACAGCGGTATCGAATTACAGTGCAGACATTCCACTGTGTGCAGAGTACAGTGTCTGTTTCTCACGTCTGGCCGTAACATAGTAGCTGAGCCCTCTCATGTTCTTTTACTGGCTGCCTTGCTCCTGATAGGGAGAGGTGACCAAAGCACCCTTCGCTCAGCAAAGCCTATAACCTATACCCACTTTCACTGTCCTTCAAACGATCAAAGATAACTTGATGGGACATTCCCTCTCTTCTCACACCCTGAGCAATCCAATCAGAGCCGCCCCCCCCCCCCCCCCCCAGGAAGGGCTCATTCCACCCTGCTTCTATGGCAGCAGGTTTCCTACCCCACTTCTTTCTAGGCTGGTTAGCCCACTGGGGTTGAAGCTGTGAAGTCAATCTGCCTCGATTCTAGAATCCCAGCCTTTCTCTCCCCCAACCCTATTTCCTAGTAGCTCCAGTCCCCTTGAACCTACACAGATGGGATGAGGAGGACCCTTGAGAACTGCAGATGGGATATTTAAAATGTGAAGGTAATTTGTAAATAGTATCTATGTCCACTGTATTGTTTGGAGCAAGCAAAAAACAACAACAAAACACTTGGTTTCTTTTCAATTTTTTACTACTACTTTCTGTGCAACTTTGTGCTTTCAAGTGTGGATGTGTAGAATTGTACCAACACTGCACAACAGCTCCTCTAGCAAATGGATAGGAGTTTCCAATTGAAACATGTACAATATTTATGGTCCTCCCTCCTCTGCCTTTGAGTGAATCTGTCTAATTTTTGTTAAATTTCAATAAAACTATTTGTAGATCCCAGAAGTTCAATAGCAGTCTTATTTTCGGTGCGTGTCTCTGTATGTAATGGACAGACGGGACATGTTTGTGCCAACGTGGTGTGAACTTGTGTCACGGAGCACCCGGGCGATGGTCTGGAACCGCTCCCTAGGAAGTCAGACAGGACTTTGGGTGGAGGGCCCCTTCTCCATACACAGCCTGTTTTCAAGGCTAGGAGCTTCACGGGTACCTACTTCCACCTTCCTGCGTCTGACCTCTGAGCATTCAGTACCTTCTGCCCCTCCGTGTGCTTCCCCCAGCAAGCCCGCCTGGGCGGGGTCCTGAGGGAGCCTGTGGATTCTGCACCCCAAATCCATAGTCAAACGTGACTCTCAGCCAGCCAGTAAAACAGGTTTATTTGATGACTTCTATCTGGTCTAACCCAGACCATACAGCGAGCGTGAGCCCTCAGCTGGATCCATCTTGGGGCCAGAGAGTGAGATAGCTCCCCTCCCCTTCCCTTCCTGGCTCCAGCCAAAACCCAGACTGCTTCAAACTCCCCAAAACAACTTCCTCCCTTCCAGCCCCTCCTCCCTGCATTCCTGTGTCTTTTCTTTCCCTGGGCAGGAGGTATCACCTGACCTCCCTTCCCCTCCTGGGGTCAAGTTACAGCTTCACCCACTAACACCTGCAGTGGCTCTGCTTTGCATCAGCTACACATTCCTTTCCCTCCACATAGACGGTCAAGAAATGTATAGGGGAAACTGAGGCACGCACACACAGTATTCCTACTTCGTCACAACTTGCCATGCAGGCTTTACCCATACAGATGTCACAGCACCTGTAGCAACCCTCCTAGTTCTATTCAGGGGCCTGACCTGATTCTCTCTCCCCTTCAGTTGTACAGACACAAGGAAAGCCTCTTCTGAATTGTACCCAGACATAGGGCTTGCCTGTGGGGGACACATCTGTCTGCTTATATCCACCTCAGAATCTGAATCTGTTTCTAAAGCGTGTTTTGTGCCATCTGTTTTGTGGTAGTAAGTGAAAGCCACCCAGCTGCGTTCATAAACAGATTCTTAAATAAAACAACCATAGTGGCTTTGAAATCTATCTGTGGAGTCTTTACAAAATTAAGAGTTTATCTCTAGCTGATCAAGCTTATCTCTGCACAGATGCTCTTTGGGCTCCTGCAGCCCAGTGAATGCTTCTAATCCACCTGCCCCACTTGAGATCACAGGCATGTGGTACCTCGACCTGCTTACACCGCACATTATTGCTACATAGGGAGTTTCAAGTGCCATGTGTGGATGCAGTTTGTGGTATTAAACCCATGAACCGTTAGCCTTGGGGTTATCTGAGTGCTGAAGCTTGGATTATGTGGTGTTGAACTTTATTCACGTCATGATAGTCTTGGTTGTGATCTTGAGGTCTTAAGATGTGAGTGGTCCCCTTGCAGGTACTGGAGAAGCAAATTAGCAAGTTATTTGTTGATTTGGTAGTTAGCTTGCAAGGATTGATGTAGCAATAACTGCAAATTTGTTGGCCTTGACACCACAGTTGTAGTTGAAACTGGAGTTCTGATGATCATCAATCACATTTATTTACAATCGTGCCTAAGGACCAATCAAGAATTGTGTCAGGATCTGTAAAAACACTTAACAGGAGGCAGTTCCTTCCCCGAAGAGCTTGTTATCTAGACGAGACAGACACATGGGGTGGAGGGAAAGGGGTAGACACACCAGTCGAGTGAAAATGTGGTGTTGGCAAAGGTTGTGGTGTTTCATGATTATTTTTTTGAGGTGGGTTTGATTCCTACTTTTGACTTGTGATTGGAACAACCTCTAAGTATAATTATTTTAAATGATAGATTTGGGATCGGAAAAAAACTCCCTGGAGTTTTCAAACACTCTGGTTAGAGTTTTAGATGCCAACCACTCAAATTGTCAATCTCCAGTATGGCGTCTCATGACTTTTCTGTGACCTTTCATAAGCACTGCAAAACCACAAAGTCTTGGGCAGGTCTGTCCGCATGCACTCATGCTGAGGACAAAATTGGTGTCGAAGCACAGTAATAATCTGAAATAGTTCGTGACAGTGATCCAATCTATAGCAGCTAAGCTATGTGTAAATTTCCATGCAGTTTCATGTGCTTCAGACTTGAGCTTTAAGTTATACTTTACTGAAAGGCAAAAGTTGAAAGGCAGTTATAATGGAAGGGACATCATTTTGATCTAATGTAAATCTTAATGTCAAGTTATGTTCCTACACTCCATGATATTTGTCTAATTAGGAGTAGGTGGAATTCTTTTTGGGGGGAAAGATTTGAGTGTGGTGTGTGCATTCAGAAGTTAGTGTCTTTGTTTTATGCATTCTTTGTCTCTGAAAGACCAGACTTATATGAATTGGGAAGTTATTAAAACTTTTATGCACTGCTAGGGGACAATTGTGATGCATGGAAAGGGATGGATTAGACCAGAGGTGGGCAAACCTTTTGGCCCAAGGGCCACATGGGCATTGGGGAAACTATATATGGAGGCCTGGGTAGGGAAGGCTGTGCCTCCCCAAACAGCCTGGGCCCTGCCCCCTTCTACTTCCAATCCGCTGACTGCCCCCCTCAGAACCACCGACTCATCCAACCCACCCCCTGCTCCTTGCACCCTGATTGCCCCTTTCCATGACCCCAGTCCCTAACTGCTCCCTGGGACCCCATCCCCTATCCAACCTCCCCTGCTTCCCTCCTCCCCAAACCTCCACCCCATCTGGGGGGCAGTCAGGGGATAGGGAGCAGTTGGATGGGATAGAAGTTTCAGGGGACAGTCAGGAGACAGGGAGTGGTTGGAACTCCCTGACCTTTATCCAACCCTCCCACCCCCTTACCATGCTGCTCAGAGCAGCAGGAGCTCACAGCCCTGCCCCCCAACTGGAGCCTGGCATGCCACCCGTGCTGCCCGGCGGGAACGGCAGGTCAGAGCAGTGGCAGCATGGCGTGCTGAGGCTGCAGGGAAGGGAGAACAGCAGGGGAGGGACCAGGGACTAGCCTCCCCAGCTAGGAGCTAGGCAGGATGGTCCGGCCAGAGGGCTGTAGTTTGCCCACCTCTGGCTTAAACTGTCAATTCACCTGTTAGAAAGGGCAGAGTTAAGGTTGTTTGAGTGCAGAATTTTTGTTTGAGGGAATGAATGGGGGTTTAAGAGGAGCATCTGAATTAGTTGTGATTCTGTGATTTCCAATTTGAAACGTTTGGGCTTTGGTGTGTAATGGAATGTCTTGTTTCAAAATACACTCAGCAACCTTAACTAAAGTTAACTTTCCCTTAAGGGCTGTACTCCACTGGGTTTTACCAGTAAAACCCGTGTCTTATCAGCATGTTGTTTTTTTTTGTTTTTTTTTTAATTTGCCAACATGATCGTGCTAGTAAAAGCCCTAGTTTTATACCTGCCTCTACATAGAGTCCTGCAAAACCACAGAGATCCACTATGATAGAATCATAGAAGATTAGGGTCAGAAGAGACCTCAGGAGGTCATCTAGTGCAACCCCCTGCTCAAAGCAGGACCAATCCCAACTTTAAATCATTCTAGCCACGGCTTTGTCATACCAGGCCTTAAAAACCTCTGAGGAAGGAGATTCCACCACCTCCCTAAGTAACCCATTCCAGTGCTTCACCACCCTCCTAGTGAAAGTGTTTTCTTAATACCTCCCCCACTGCAACCATTGCTCCTTGTTCTGTCATTTGCCAACACTAAGAACAGCCAAGCTCCATCGTCTTTGGAATCCCCCTTTGGGTATTTGAAAGCTATCAAATCCCTCCTCACTCTTCTCTTCTACAGACTAAACAAAGCCCAGTTCCTTCAGCTTCTGCTCATACGTCATGTGCCCCAGCCCCCAGATCATTCTCATTGGAGAGAATCCAGCAGAGGGCAATTTGTCCACATTCTTTTTGCAGTGGGGGCCCCACAACTAGACACAATACTCCAGATGTGGCCTCACTATTGCCGAATAGAGGGGAATAATCCCTTCCCTCAGTCTGCTGGCAATGCTCACTCTAATACAGCACAATATGCTGTTCCTCTTCTTGGCAACAAGGGCATACTGCTGCCTCATATCCAGCATCTCATCCACTGTAATCCCCAAGTCCTTTCCTACAGAACTGTTGCTTAGCTAGTTGGTCCATGGCTTGTAGCAGGGCATGGGATTCTTCTGTCCTACGTTCAAGACTGTTCACTTGTCCTGGATGAACCTTATCCTATTTCTTTTGGCCCAATTGTCCATTTTGTCTAGGTCACTCAGGACTCTATCCCTACCCTCCAGCCTATCTACCTCTCTCCCCAGGTTAGTGTCCTCTGCAAACTTGCTGAAGGTGCAATCCATCCCATTATTCAGATCATTAATAAAGATGTTGAACAGAACTGGCCCCAAGACTGACCCCTGGGGCACACTGCTTGATCCAGCTGCCAACTAGACATTGAGCCATTGATCACTACACATTGAGCCCAACAATCTAGCCAGCTTTCTATCCACCTTGTAGTCCATTCATCCAATCCATACTTCAACTTGCTGGCAAGAATACTGTGGGAGACCATATAAAAAACTTTCCTAAAGTCAAGATCTATTATGTCCACTGCATTCCCCATATCCACAGAGCCAATTCTCTTATGTCAGAAGGCAATCAGGTTGGTCAGGCATGACTTTACCTTGGTGAATCCATGTTGACTGTTCTTGATCACCTTCCTCTCCTCCAAGTGCTTCAAAATGTTTTCCTTGAGGACCTGCTTCATAATTTTTCCAGGGACCGAAGTGAGGCTGGTTCCCTGGGTTCTCCTCCTTCCTTTTTTTAAAGATGGGAACTATATTTGCCTTTTTTCCAATTGGCCCGGACCTTCCCCAGTTGCCATGAGTTTTCAAAGATAATGGCCACTGGTTCTGCAATCATATCAGTCAGTTCCCTCAGCACCCTTTTATGTGTTAGAATTGGACCCATGGACCTGTGCATGTCCAGCTTTTCTAAATAGTCCTTAACTTGTTCTTTCTCCACTGAGGGCTGCTCACCTACTTCCCATGCTGTGTTGCCCAGGACAGCAGTGTGGGAGCTGACCTTGGCTGTGAAGACTGTGGCCAAAAAAAGCATTGAGTACTTCAGCTTCTTCCACATCTGTCACAAGGTTGCCTCCCCCATTCAATAAGGATCCTACACTTTCCCTGACCTTTTTCTTGTTGCTACCTGTAGAAACCCTTCTTGGTACCCTTCACATCCCTTGCTAGTTGCAACTCCAGTTGTCTTTTGGCCTTCCTGATTCCTGCTCCCTGCATGCTCGAGCAATATTTTTATACTCCTCCCATGTCATCTGTCCAAGTTTCCACTCCATGTAAGCTTCCTTTTAAGCTCACAGAAGATTTCACTGTTAAGCCAAGCTGTTGCCTGCCATTTGCTATTCTTTTCTGTATATCAGGATGGTTTGTTCCTGCACCCTCAATGAGGCTTCTTTGAAATACAGCCAGCTCCCCTGGAGTCCTTTCCCCCCTCACATTAGCCTCCCAGGGGATCCTGACCATCAGTTCCCTAAGGGAGTCAGTCGACTTTTCTGAAATCCAGGATTCATATTTTGCTACTCTCTTCCTTTTGTGAGGATTCTGAATTCAACTATCTCATGGTCACTGCTGCCCAAGTTGCCACCCACTTCCTCTTTCCCTACCAATTCTTCCCTGTTTGTAAGCAGCAGGTGAAGAGAACGGCCCCTAGTTGGCTCCTCCAGTAGTTGCACCAGGAAGTTGTCCCCAACACTCTCCAAAAACTTCCTGGATTGTCTGTGCATTGCTGTATTGCTTGCCCAGCAGATGTCAGGGTGATTGAAGTCGGTGGACCATTTTTGTGGATTGGATGTAGACACAAATTTTGTATCTGTGCATGGCTCTAGATATAAAGGTGCCTTATACCAGTATAGTTAGTTCTGCTTCTCGGCCTGGAATAAGTTATTTCAGTATCATAGAATCATAGAATATTAGGGTTGGAAGGGACCTCTGGAGGTCATCTAGTCCAGGGGTCTCAACATGCGGCCCGGGGGCCACATGCGGCCCGCAAAGCCCTTCCCTGCGGCCCGCCAAGCTTCCTGGCGCCCCCCCTCCTCGCCCCCCCCATAGCAGTTTGCAGGACGGAGGGGCCAGAAGTGGAGGCTTCTCTGCTGCCTGGCTGGGCCGTGCGTGTTTCTAGCTCTGGACTTCCTAGATTGCTCTTGCTTTGTTTGCCAAACAGCTGTTGGTGGTGCCTAGTGCTTTCCAGGAGGGAATGGGGAGCTGGGTGCTCAGAGGAGGAGGTGGGGCAGGGGTGGGACCTCTTGGAAGGGGTGGAGTGGGGGTGGAGCCGGGGCAGCAAGGACGGGGTGTGTGTCAGTGTTGCAGCCCTCGGGCCAGTGCACTAGTCCTCATGGAAGGGGTGGAGTGGGGGCACAGCCGGGGCAGCGAGGGGGTGTGTGTGTGTGTGTGTGTCAGTGGTGCGGCCCTCGAGCCAGTGCACTAGTCCTCATGCGGCCCTCGTGGTCATTTGAGTTTGAGACCCCTGATCTAGTCCAACCCCCTGCTCAAAGCAGGACCAATCCCCAACTAAATCATCCCAGCCAGGGCTTTGTGAAGCCTGACCTTAAAAACCTCTAAGGAAGGTGATTCTACCACCTCCCTTAACCCATTCCAATGCTTCACCACCCTCATAGTGAAAAATATTTTCCTAATATCCAATCTAAACCTCCCCCACTGCAACTTGAGAACATTACTCCTTGTTCTGTCATCTGGTACCACTGAGAACAGTCTAGATCCATCCTCTTTAGAACTCCCTTTCAGGTAGTTGAAAGCAGCTATCAAATCCCCCCTCAGTCTTCTCTTCGGTGGACTAAACAACCCCAGTTCTCTCAGCCTCTCCTCATAAATCATGCGCTCCAGGCCCCTAATCATTTTTGTTGCCCTTCTCTGGACTCTTTTTCCAATTTTTCCACATCTTCCTTGTAGTGTGAGCCCCAAAACTGGACACAGTACTCCAGATGAGGCCTCACCAATGTCAAATAGAGGGGAACAATCATGTCCGTCGATCTGCTGGCAATGCCCCTACTTATACAGCCCAAAATGCCATTAGTCTTCTTGGCAACAAGGTCACACTGTTGACTCATATCCAGTTTCTCCTCCACTGTAACCCCTAGGTCCTTTTCCGTTGAGCCCAGCGATCGAGCCAGCTTTCTATCCACCTTATGGTCCATTCATCCAGCCCATACTACTTTAACTTGCTGGCAAGAATATTGTGGGAGACCGTAAAAGCTTTGCTAAAATCGAGCTTAATATATCCACTGCTTCTCCCTCATCCACAGAGCCAGTTATCTCATCATAGAAGGCAATTAGGTTAGTCAGGCATGATTTGCCCTTGGTGAATCCATGCTGACTGTTCCTGATCACTTTCCTGTTCTCTAAGTGCTTCAGGATTGATTCCTTGAGGACCTGCTCCATGATTTTTTCCAGGCACTGAGGTGAGGCTGACTGGCCTGTAGTTCCCTGGATCATCCTCCTCCCCCCCCCCCTTTTTTTTTTTTTAAAGATGGGCACTACATTAGCCTTTTTCAGTCATCCGGGACCTCCCCCGATCGCCATGAGTTTTCAAAGATAATGGCCATAAGTACTCTTATGCCATTATGAATGCATCCACACTAGGACCAGGTCTGTGCTACAGATTTCTGTTGGCCCATTTGTGTCAAGGCTGGGAAGAGATGTTACCCTGACCAACATCGCTATGCCAGCAAAAGCTCCTAGTGTAGATGCAGTTATACAGACACAACGGCGCTCTAACTGATGTATTTCATTCTTGGGGGTGATTTGATTGGTACAAAGTACAGCTTTGCTGGTATAAGCTGCAGCCACACTAGGAGGGCTTTGCTGGTGTAGTATACTGCGGTGTGCTCCTATACTAGGAAAGCCCTCCAAACCTGGGTTTGTAGCTTCAGCTGCAAATATTGATTAGAAAATCCTTCCATTTAACTCTAGATAAGCCCTAAAAAATTAACTTGCACTAAATATGCTCACTGGTCTAGCACAGCACCACTGTGGGCTAGAAAATAAATCTCGAATTACATCTTCGGTCGTCACTCAAGAGACTGACAGGTCAGTTGATCAGTGGAGGGAGAGGTCCAAGAAGTGTCTCGACAGTGAGTGTGGAGCTGTTCCAGGAGCTTGCCTCATGTGGGTGGCCTTTGATCCCCATTTCACTGTATGTTGAAATGAACATTGTCTCGCTTTCTGCGCTGCATCCTGCTTTGTCTCTCCCCCCCCCCCCCCCCTGAACAGCCAAGTGGCTTGTAAATGGTTTCCTGCTATACCGCAGCACTCATCATTTCCTTAGCACAGACCTGGTCCCTGGGAGAAAATGAGCCATCGACGAAAGTTCTAATGAGAGTGACTGACGCAGCGAAAATCTTGTCGGCAGTCTTGGCTGGAAGATGTGCAAGCATCTGGGAAGCAGCAGTTGCTGGAAGCAGCTTGTCCTGCCAGCATTTCTTGTTGGGATGTGGCTTGGGAGGGGAAAATTCCAATGGCTTAGAAGCTGCTAATTGGATTGGGAACTCCGTGACTTTTCTTGCATTAGTAGTTCAGGTTCTTCCTATCCTGTTTTTCCCAGATGACTGGAGAACTGGATAAGTTGAGGGTGTCATGATCATAAAACTTAATTAAAAAGGGGTAGTGTAAACAAAAGCCAAATCCAAGTTTTCCTTTTCTTAACACCTGTTTAACTCGGATGTCTCGTACGGCTGGCAGAGAAGTTCTTTAAGATGTGACCCTGCAACTGAAAACTGAGAACTCGGTCTCTGAAACCAGCAAAAACAGGGACGACTAGACTGGGCGTGACCCCTTGTGAATTCAGTGTCCCAAGCTCAGTGTAACTTTCAGAGAGTTGGCTTCCCATCAGAGCAGTGCCCATGTATGCCTGGGGCATGCCAAGTTGTATTCCAGGAAGTTCCATAGTGTAGCCTGAGTTGCTCTGTTGCCTAGCACTGAACCATGTAGCCTTTACTGCCCATACGTGACTTTCTGCCCATACGGCTCTTTCTTGACCCAAGTGACCTCTGTTGCGATCTGTCATCCCCAACTTTTCATTAAAGAGAAGGCAGCTACAGGCTCCAGTTTGAATGTCTGTGGCTCTTGATCATGGAAAATTTTAGACACTTCTGTAGGCAAACCAAGCAGCCATTTAAAGTCCTGGATGTTGGGCATTCTGCGGTGGAGGAGGAAAATCTTTGGCTCCCAGCAGAGCTTGGCCGCAGAGACAACCCCATTTAACAGCCTCACTGAAGCACAGCACCCGCTAGCAGTATCAGCACCAGGGCTGAACCCACAACCGCAGATTGAGACTAAAGGGCCATGCTGAGATGTCTGTCAGGAATGGCAGACTACTGGTCCTTGGCCAACCGCCTTGGGAGAATTGACAAGAGCTGTGATCCAGCACATATGTGTAGCTTGGGGGAAGGATGTGAAAGAGAAGCCTACAAAATGACAGGAGTAACTTACAGGTGAGGTGCTGTCCCAAGGGCATAGTAGGATAATGAGGTGCAGCTCTCCAAAGGAAAACTTGTACAGGAGCCGTTAATGTTGGGAAGCGACATGTCGGATCAGTATTGGACTTCCTAGCAACTGTCCAGGTAAATAATGCTTAGTGGGGCTCTGATCCAGCTGCTGCTGAAGCAACTGGAAAGACTCCATTGGCTTTCAGTGGGAGTTGGGTTAGTCTCCATGCCTATGGCCGTGAACTGCAGACAGACACGAATGAACGGTTGGCTCAACCTTGGCAGTCTCTCCTCAGTTAGAGCAAATGGGGTGCTGATCATGGAGGCAGCTGGATTCACCACCCCGGATACTAGTCCTCTTGTTTCTTTGCAGAGCAGATCCCTCTAGCTGGTAGCAGGGCCATTAACCCCCTGTGTCCGTCTTGCCCTGGCTGAGAAATGGTGTGTGTTACGGTAGTCTCATCTGTGAGATGGGGGACCAATGGTACTGGTGCTGCAAGAGACGGTCCCTGCTCCAAAGAGCCTGGAATGTAACTAAACAAGGCGAAGAGCAGGGAGTTCAGCTTTGGGCTTTGGCTTTTCAGATGAGCACAAGTTGGTCAGGACCAGGCGTGTCCTTTGTGATTCTGACTCTAACATTCAGAGAGGGACTCCCCCTTTCCCCCAAGCTAAATTCAGAAAAACCTTCGGATGAGAGCGCTCACCTTCCCTGCATTTGGATCAGTGACCTAGAGAGGGCCCTACCTGCTTGAAAACTAATCTTCCAGAGGTCAGCGACCTACTTCTGAAACCTACATCACCCAGTGAAATGACCCCACCCTTCAATTTGCTGCATCCCAAGAGCTCCAGACGAGGGCAGTATCCAGTTGCTCTAGGAGCCTGTGGCTGTGAATCCTTCTACGGCTGTGTTCTGATCTAGGTCAGAGATTTAAGCCATCCAGGCTGCAATTCACATTTTCATTCCTGTTCTAGAGCATGTGGAGGAGCGTGCACTGGAGTTCGGGGCCATCCCAGACAGTGAGTGATTTGTTCTGCTTTTGCTGTCTTTGGTGTATTTTACTCGCTGGTGAGAGCTTTGTTTTGACTGGAGAAATTTTGACAAGACCCATCTGTGTTTGCCTGCTGGGGCCAGCAGAGCCCTTCCCTCCAAGCAGTTGAGCAGAGTTCAGTAATGGTCTGAAAAGTGTATCTGGTCAAATGATGCTTCTCTGACTCCCCATGCGCTAGCTTCTCTTCAGGCTGCAGAGTGAGCTGGGTTCCCTTCTGTCGTGTCCAAAGGTCAGCCGAGCCCCAGTTGCAAAATCTTGAAAAGGAGATGAGCTAGGAGGCTGAAGTCTAAGAACAGAAGTGCAATTCAAACTAAGATCTGAGAGTGAGCAGTAGTGCTGGTGTCAATGACCTCTTCGGGTGTGAATGGAGCAAACCTCATTGGCCACTGTGGTCCCATGCAATGCCCCTCATAAAGAGTAACTGCCCCTTGTGTCTGCCCTACTGTTTGCAGGGAAGTGGGCATGAATCTTGGATGTTTCCATTATTGGGTGTAGATGGTTCCTCCCACGCTCCAGAGGTACTGAGCTCAGACTTAGGACACTTGAACTTGTGAGCGCCTCGGGGTGGGGAAGGAATCTGTCTGCAGGCTTCTCAGGCTGAGCACCCAAAACCGGAAGCACCTCTGCAGCCAGGATCCTCTTTCCCTGAATCTTGCTGTGTTCATTTCAGGCTTTCCAAACCTGTGTGTGATATCAAAGATGTGTGCGCCCCTCTAGTGTCCCAATAGCCCCTGCTGGGGAGATGGGAGGAGTCCTGCAAGGGAGAAGGCTGGGCAGGACCTTAGCTACCTTAGTTCTTCACTGCAATAAAACCCCATTGCACCGAGGCCTAGGGCTTGGATCCTAGAGCAGGGATCAGGCTTTGGGCCTGCAAAATGCAGTGTAGATGTTTGGGCCTTGCGGTGTCTCTGCGACCCAGCCCCTCAGTTGCAGTGTCTTGGAGCCCAGGTTCCAGCGTGAGTCTGTTGACATCGCAATTTTATAGCCCCCAAGCCAGAGTCAGCTGACCCAGGCCAGACATGGAGGGAGCGTGGGACTTTCAATGCAATGTACATGTAGACGTACCTATAGGCTCCCTTGGCTTCGTTTGGCCAGATGCCTCTCCACAGCCTTGACTGAGCCTCCCTTAGTTGCATCCCATTCCTCTGAGTGCAGCCACAGAGATGGGTGAGGATATTTAGATCAGCAATTAGCATGCTCAGCAGTGATGGACTGACAGCTGGATCACAACTTTGGACGTGGGCCCATCACCTCATCAGCTCTCTGGGGCAGGGCACGCTGCCTTCTTCTGTCTGTGCAGCACCTAGCGCAGTGAGGTCCTGACCCCTGACTGGGGCTCTCAGACACTCCTGCCATCTCTATAATGCCAAATCCTATCTCAGGGTACATTGGGCTTCTGCAGCATCTGTTGGCTTTAGCACCATATAAAACTGCAACTCGTGTTTTCCATGAGACCACTGTACACAGTGGAGGTCCAAGGGGGCGGTGTACACTCGCTAGGGCCAAAAAGGTAGTATGATCAGTAAGCTATTCTAACCCCTCTTCTTCCCTCTCACCCCCCCATTCTGGGCAATCCCAGCTGCCTCTGGAAGTCTGGAGAGTTTGCCCCGTACTTTATGGGAGACCTGCTGATTTTCCCAGCCTAGCAATGAGGAGAAGTTACTCATCCCAAGCTCTGGGCTCAGAAGAAACTGCTCACCCTGCCAATTTAGCCAAGGGGGAGGAAGGCAGTGATTACAGTAGGGAGTGGTCACGTCTGGATGCAGTAGTGAAGAGCCTAGTTAACCCTATTCCTGAGCCTTGGGCTCCATATCCGACTCCCCCTGGTTTTGTGACTGTTTGGGAACTTGCCCCAAACAGCGTGCATGGGGGGAGAGGGGAATCTGTGACACCCCCTTGGTTTTAAACCAGTCCTGTTCAGTATCTTAATTTCCCAGAGTGCGTGAATGATCATGTGATGAGATCTGACACTTTACTGGGCTACAAGACCATCTGTGCTCTGGCCACTCCAGTATCAAGACGGCACAGCCCTGCATAGTCAGACCGGCTCAAGACCGGAAGAGCTGGCTCTTGTTGACAGCGCTGTCAATGATTCAGTAATGGTCTGCTACTCTGAATGGGTGCTGGGCTGCAGGGGCTGCTGTCTTTTGCTGCCATGCACAAGCAAGGGCCTCTGACCATGTGTGGTCAGTGTAGTGATCGAGAATGCTACCCAGCATCTTTCCTAGCTCCCTTCCCTGCTGCTTCCATGTTCCTCCCCAGAGGTGGGTGCATGTCCCAGGTCGGTGAACGATCCCTGCAGCTAGCCTGCTATATATTCTGGGACCTCTCAGGAGCGTGGGCCCAGTAGAAATGTTGGGTGCTTGTGCTGTAATAGCGTGTAAACGTGGTGCTCTGTCTCCATCACAAACCAAGTGCCATGCACACTGGCAGCAGTTAGGCAAGACCTGTGGAGCAGAGGGGCAGGAGCCCTGTCTCACTGTCATACTTTGCCCTTCTATGGCTCTTCCTAGAGGAGGATCTTTGCACACATGACAGGAGACGCCCCTCAATGGGGGGGTGCAAAATCATCACCTTCATTATGCTAGTAGGAAACTGAGGCACCGAAGCAGGAAGGGACTTGCCCAAGGTCACCCAGCCACACAGGGACAGAGCCAGTGCTGCACTAGAAGTCTCCTGACCTTGAGAAGTGCTTGCCGGATGGCCCCTGCTCCCTTTCCACTCCTGAGGTCCCTTATCAGTGAAGCAGCTGCCTCCTATTTAACCCAGGCCTTTTCAGGCTAGCGGGAGCCAAAGACCTGGGTGTCGTTCAGAGAGAAACCGGCTGAATTTGGCATGAGGCCCTTCCCTGACAATGCAACTGCTCCGTCTGCCACCAGCCTCCATGCAGGAGAGAGCTTGGAGGCGACTCCTGCACTTTATCAGCGCTGCCCAGCTCGGGAGAGGATGCGCTGTGTGGAGAATCACAGGCTGAGGGACAGCTGATAAACTGTGGGACAGGAAAGCTTTGATTTGAGCCACCGGCTTGAAGGCAGGCTGAGTCAGGGAACATCCAGGCTGAATAGCTGTTACCTAAAATAAATCTAATCAGCTTCATCTTCCCCAGGGCAAAGAGGGTGAGGCCCAGGGCTGGTGGCAGTTAAACACAGTCTGGCTGAAGAACTGCACAATAGGTAGGGTGACCAGATGTCTGGATTTCATAGAGACAGTCCTGATTTTTGGGTCTTTTACTTATATAGGCTCCTATTACCCCCCAGCCCCTCCCGATTTTTCACACTTGCTGTCTGATCATCCTAACGATAGGTCACATGGGGATGGGGAAACGGACAAGAGAGCAGAATGGGTCTTTACAGAATAACCCTGGTTGCTAATGATGGGAAAACTGTTAAATCCCGTCCGGTCCATCCACAGCTCCCCAAGGGCCAGGACTAGGGTGACCAGACAGCAAATGTGAAAAATTGGGACAGAGGGTGGGGGGTAATAGGACCCTCTATAAGAAATAGGTCCCAAAATCCAGACTGTCGCTTTAAAATCAGAACATCTGGTCACCCTAGCCAGGACAGGATTGGCCCTTGCTGGGTATTGGCCAGAGCTTTGTGGCTCCTCCCCGATTTTCTTTAGTTCAAAAAAAGAACCCCAAGAGAAGGTGCAGCGGGTTCCAGGTTGGCCCTCAATCTGGGCGGTTCATCGCTGCTCCATCACAGAGATGCTGAAAATCAAACCAGTCAGCACCCAGAGTGACACAGCTGTGCCAAACTGTCACTAGAGCAGGCGATAGCAGTTAAGAGGGGGAGGGAAGACGACACCGGGAAGGCAGCATGTGAGGTGAGTATGTCCAGTCCTCTCTTGAGTGTTACGGGGTGGGGGTCCAGCAGGCCGTGTCCTGGGACTCAGGAGATTTGGATTCTGTTGCTGGCTCCACCCCGTACCATCTGGGTGATCTTGGGCAATTCCTTCCCCTCCCTGCACCTCTGTCTTGTCCATCTAGAACAGGGGTCTCCAAACTTTTCAGCCCGAGGGCCGCATTAGCTATCAAATAGCAGTTCGGGGGCCGACAACACACTCGAGGTCCAAATAAAAAAGAATCAAAACATGGATGTTGTTTTTAATTATTTATTTAATATTATTTTATTCAGTTATTATTTAATAACACATTGATACACTACACATGAACACCTGTTCACTACACATGAACACTACACATGAACACTACACATGAACCCCCCAACTGACCCACCCAGCCAGGTCTCTCCCCCCCAAACCTCCTTTCCTCCAACCCCCAACTGACCCACCCAGCCAGGTCTCTCCCCCTCAAACCTCCTTTCCTCCAACCCCCAACTGACCCACCCAGCCAGGTCTCTCCCCCCAAAACCTCCTTTCCTCCAACCCCCAACTGACCCACCCAGCCAGGTCTCTCCCCCCAAAACCTCCTTTCCTCCAAACCCCCCCCCCCAACTGACCCACCCAGCCAGGTCTCTCCCCCCAAAAACCTCCTTTCCTCCAACCCACCCCCCAAATGACCCACCCAGCCCGGTCTCTCACCCCAAAACCTCCTTTCCTCCAACCCCCCCCCCATGACCCACCCAGCCAGGTCTCTCCCCCCCAAAACCTCCTTTCCTCCAACCCACACCCCAAAACCTCCTTTCCTCCAACCCCCCCCCCCCCAAATGACCCACCCAGCCCGGTCTCTCCCCCCCCCCCCCAACTGACCCGCTCAACCCGGTCTCTCCCCACAGACCGGTTCGCCGCCTTGTTTCGCCCCCTGCAACTGCGTGGCGGTGCGGCGCGTCCCGGCCCCAGCTGAGCCGTCCCGGCCCCACGGCGGCAGCCGAGCACGCTGCGGGTCCCGGCCCCGCGGCGGCAGCCGAGCACGCGGGGGGTCCCGGCCCCGCGGCGGCAGCCCAGCACGCGGGGGGTCCCGGCCCCGCGGCGGCAGCCCAGCACGCGGGGGGTCCCGGCCCCGCGGCGGCAGCCGAGCACGCGGGGGGTCCCGGCCCCGCGGCGGCAGCCGAGCACGCGGCGGGTCCCGGCCCCGCGGCGGCAGCCGAGCACGCGGCGCGTCCCGGCCCCGCGGCGGCAGCCGAGCACGCGGCGCGTCCCGGCCCCGCGGCTGGCGGCCCGCGCGGCGCTTCCAGGCCCCAGCGCGGAGCCGTCCCTGCGGAAAGCTCAAAAGAGCCAAACATTCTCTAAAGAGCCCAAAAGATCTCCACGGGCCGGATGAGAGGCCCTCGCGGGCCGCATCCGGCCCGCGGGCCGTAGTTTGGAGACCCCTGATCTAGAACATAAGCTCTTTGGGGCAGGCGCTGTTGGTCACTCTGCATACGTACAGCACCAAGCACCACGTTGGGCCTGGTCTCTGCCTCTGAGGGCTACAGTGGTATAAACAGTAACTGCCCCAGTCTCCAAGGCTGCCCCTGTTCTCTGGGGAGAGGATTCTGCAGCTTCAGCGATCTCGCTGCCAGCGAGCTTTTCCTGAGATGGAGCCTAAGGTTTCCTTTCCTTAACTCGCTGTTAGTTAACACCCTGGTGCTCCTGCTAGAGCATTTCCTCTGCTGCCGGCCGTATCCACCCTTCGGATGCTTGCGGATGGCATCACCTTCCTTTTCCGCCAGTGTTCAGACAAGCCCCTGCCAATTCTCTTCCTTTCCTCCTACCTTTAAAATCAGTCCTTCCAACCCCTGATCATCTCTAAGCTTCCTCCCTGCATTCTGGCCAGCCTGCCTGGCTACATTTGCCTGGGCCTGAGGCCCCTGACCCAAAGGTGTGATTCTGGTGGATCATGAGGTGCTGTTCTTCTTGGCCAAGGCAGGCTTGGTTCTGCTAAGTCTTTGTCCAGGTCAATTTTAAATGCCCCAAGCAATATAGCTTTACCCCTTCCCTTTCACCAGCATCCTAATCCTATATCACCAGCGGGCCTATCTCCAGGCAAAATTCTCCAAGCTGCTAGCAGGTCAATGACCCAGCAAGATCTCCTCCACTCTAACCATAGGTGGCCATTGTGTTTCTGGGGAAACATGAGCATCTGGGAGAGTGTGCAGGTGAGCCCCATAGAGAAGGGCAGCCACATGCTTGTCTTGTGCTGTATCTATCCAGGTCCACATCAGCCTGCTGCTTCAATGCCTCCCAAAATTACAATGGGGTTAGAGAATGGGTGAGAAATTCAGCTGCCCCGGCAAAGCATCAAATGTCTGCAAGTTTAAAAAAAAAAAAACCCGCACAAATTCCAGCCCCAAGCAAAAATGAAGCTAAACGTTTGGAAGAGGCAGCTGCTGGCTTCAGGGTGGAATCGCAGCCTTTGGGAAGTCACAATTGTGCTTGAGGAGACAGCAACTCCTAACAGTCGCATCGCTCCCCCATCACTGCTTCCCCTTCTGCCTGCGGGGTCAGCCAGTATTTGGGGTCAAGCAGGGTTCTTTCCCTTAGAAGGAGAAACCAGTGATCCCAGTCAGGTATTTCTTTGGTGCAATCCCTTTTGTGTATAAAGAATAGCTAGCCAGTCCTGTTTCTCTGAACACAGTAAGAACAAACAGCAGCAGACAGTTTCCTTACACAGAAATCCCCACATCTGTATCTCCAGTGGGTCCTGTGCCCAAAGAGCTCTGTGTCTCTGCTGCTTCTCAGTGCCAAACTAGTGACTGCTTCTCTCCCTGTCTACTAGCTTTCTCAGCTCTAACATGTACCCACAGTTTGCCAAACCATCCCCTAGCCCTTGTATTTGCTCTTAAGGAATCCTTCAGCTCAATCAGTTCTAATCAGTTCTTGCCATGCAGCCCATTGCCTTGGATGGTCGCTTGTTGTTTTAAGCTATCTCACTATACAAGATGGCTTAATTGCTCCTTCCACTTCAACCCGAAAGAAGACTGCTTAGTCCCCCTGTTGGCTTTAACCAGATCTGTCATTGTCTGTAGATCCAAGACCCAATTGATGACAGCCATTATCCGCTTCCACTTTAGCAAATTCTTTTGAAAAACAGCCAAAGGTAGAGGCAGACCTGCAAGATTCCAGAATTATGTTCACGGTTAAATGGCACACCCCTTTAGTGACAGCAATGAAAAGAAAGTGTGCTAGTCACATCGATGATGGTGATAAGATTACCATTAACTCAGGATTACATGTGGCTTAGTATCCTTTGGCTATAACAGAGGCTCTATTTGCCTCGTCAGCTGATGGGAAGCATTTCTCCAAGACTAGCCTTGCCCAAGCCTGTCTGGAAACAGAGACTGACAAGGCATAGCTTGTGATCACATACCAGGGCTTAGGTCAGGTGTGGGCAAACTTTTTGGCCCGAGGGCCAGTTTGGGGTTGCAAAATTGTATGGAGGGCCAGGTAGCCTGGTCCAGCCCCCTCTCTGACCCCCACCCACTTTCTGCAGCGCTGCCCAGCAGTAGCGACGGGCCAGAGCGCTGCCCGCACGACAGCATAGCTCTGGGGGAGGGAGGAAGGCGGGGGATGGGATGGGGGTAGCCTGTCTAGCCAGAAACCCAGGGGTCGGACAGCACAGTCCCATGGGCCAGATGTGGCCCGCGGGCCATAGTTTGCCCACCCCTGGCTTAGTTCTCTATAAAAGACTTGTGTTTTCAATAGCACCTGCTGTTTGGCCACAAGTCATGGACTAGGTATTACAGAGCCTTCCTGGCACTCAGTGTTCCTAGGTGCAACATATTGGTCATGGTAGCCAATATCAAGTACATAAAAGGTTGTTACAAGAAGGCAGGAAGAGAATTATTCTCGTTAACTTCTGAGGTTAGGACAAGAAGCAATGAGCTTAAATTGCAGCAAGGGAGGTTTAGGTTGGGCATTAGAAAAAACTTCCTAGCTATCCAGGGGGTTAAGCACTGGAATAAATTGCCCGGGGAGGTTGTGGAATCTTCATAATTGGAGATTTTTAAGAGCAAGTTAGCCAAACACCTGACAGGGATGATGTGATAATGCTTAGTCCTGCCATGAGTGCAGGGGCGTGGACTGGATGACCTCTCAAGGTCCCTTCCAGGCCTATGATCAAGAGCACCCAGAGAATACCCCAGAGGTACTTGTGAGGCTGCCTGGATGCACTCAGGGAGCAAAGAGGGGAAAATGGGGTTTGTTCCAGGACCCCGTTGCATTCTGTGCAAAGCTTGTTTGATTCAATCACAAGACAAGCTTTACGGCTCCCCAACCACAAAAGTGTCACAATTATGTTCCTCTCTGGGGACAGTCAGTTATAACCACAGGTTCTTGCCAAACAGAGGGATAATATGACATCCCCTAAACAAATTGTTACCCAAGAGGGAGCATCGGTGTCGGCCCATACCTAGCACCAAGGCCTTTTGATGAGGCCAAGAAGCTCGTGTCACCTGAGAGGGCTCTTCTGCACTAAAGTGCATCTTTGCCTGTAAAGTCAGCGTGTGTCACTTCCCCATATGCAGCAGGAGCAGTGAGGTTGCATGTAGTGGAAGATGGTGCCTGTTGCGTCTAGATCTCTCCCCTTGGCAGAACAGAACAATGCTCATAGTCTTTAAGGTCAGAAGGGACCATTGTGATCATCTAGTCTGACCTCCTGCACGTTGCAGGCCACAGAACCTCACCCATCCACTCCTGTGATAGACCCCTAACCTCTGGCTGGATTACTGAAGTCCTCAAATCGTGGTTTAAAGACTTCAAGTTACAGAGAATCAATCACTCACACTAGTTTAAACCTGCAAGTGACCTGTGCCCAGTGCTGCAGAGGAAGGTGAAACTTCTCTAGGGAGTCAATCTGTCAATCTGACCCAAGGGAAAATTCCTTCCTCCTCCCAATATGGTGATCAGTTAGACCCGAACATGTGAGTGTGACGAAGGGGGGATTTTCCCTTGTTATGTTGAATGTGAGCCTATGTGAGTCTTACTGTTTTGCATGAATGTGTGCGTGCCTCAGTTTCCCTGTGTATTGCACCAATGTCTAGGTGGTGGGAATAAGGGTGTGTGACTTTTGCGGGGGTTGCTCCAGCTGCCTGCTCCGATGCTATGACCACCCTTTTATAACCTAAGACCCAGGAGGGGGATGCATAGAGTGACCAGATAGTGTGAGAAATCGGGATGGGGGTGGGGGGGTAATAGGTGCCTATATAAGAAAAAGCCCCAAATATCAGGACTGTCCCTGTAAAATCGGCACATCTGGTCACCCTAGAGATGCAAGCAGGTGAATCTTGGCCCAAGAAGGAAGACAAAGGCTGGAGGAGGAGAAATGGACAGGGTGCAGGCAGCTGGGAGTGAGTCAGTCTTGCCTGGCTTGGGGCGCAAGGGGAGGATCAGAGCCCTGGCTCTGGACTCTCCTCCTCCCAAGATGGACTTATCTGAAAGTCTCTGCTAACAAGTTCTCTCCTACAGTGTGTCCCTGTTGACTAATAAACCTTCTGTTTTACCGACTGGCTGAGAGACATCTGACTGTGGAGTTCTGGCTTCCCCAAGAGCCCCGCCTGGGCAGCTATACTGTGGGAAGTGCATGGTGTGTGAGTGCCACCCCAATCAAATTATGACATGATACTTGGGAATGGTGTTTAATAGGGTTTATTGTCTGCCATTTTGATTTGTAAAGGACAAGTAGGGAGGAGGGATAGCTCAGTGGTTTGAGCGTTGGCCTGCTAAACCCAAGGTTGTGAGTTCAATCCTGGAGGGGGCCATTTATGGATCAGGGGGAAAAGAATCTGTTAAGGGACAGTACTTGGTCCTGCTAGTGTAGGCAGGGGACTGGACTTGATGACCTTTCAAGGTTCTTTCAGTTCTATGAGGTAGTTATATCTCCATATTCTTTCTTTAGTCAACCTTGTTCCCTTGGGAGAGAAAAGGTGGGAAATGTAGTGGTTTGTTGTTAGGCAACAGGAGGGATTATATAGGTTGGGAAAAAGCAGGTTGGGGTGGTTCTTCCTCTGCTCTTACCTCGGAGAGAAGGGAAGAGATCAGACACCAGTTATCTCCCTAGATAACAGCTCAACTCGAATTGAACGGGAAAATAGCTGGGTTATTGTTTTGTTTTAAGGGAAGCATACTCCATCCATGGGGTTTCTACCTCCAGTGGCCAGGGCTCTCACTCACAGACAGGATGTTGCAAAGGGGTTAGGGTGGGAAGTTAGGCCCCTTCCCTGATTCCTCATCGTCCTTCTCCGGTGCAGTCGCTGTTCCAGTGGTGATCAGAGTCCAGTGAATCATCCATCGAATCCTGGGCGCAGCAGCAGCACGCGGTATAGAGAGCAGCCATCATTTACCCTTTTGTAATTCCTGTGTATAATACCTGGTTATAAAATCTGTTTGGTGTTGTTAATCCTCCCTCCATAGTCCCTTCTTGCCTGTCCTGTTCCTAATTCCTTAGCTAATAAAGAATCGGTTGTTTAAGTTGTGGTCTCTGTGTGATTATTTTAGATAAGCGCTGATAGATGGGCTATACTGAGGGAATCGTGGGAGACTTCTGTTGGCTCCCCCCAGTCTTCTGGAAGTAGTTTTTATTATTTATTTCAGGACCCTAACAGGTGTGGAAGGGGATGCTGAATGAGGTCAGACCCAGGAAGGTGGAAGCTGTGAAGCTTCTTGCCCTGGAGCCAGTCTGCTCAGAGAGAGGAGGCTCCCCAAGCGTCCTGAATGGCTTCGTATGGAGTAGTTCCAGAGCATCGCCCTGGTGACTCCGTGAGCTGGGGCAAGACCTAGCAGCCAGATACCTGGGAAAGAATTCTCTGCCACGAGCTCTCCCTATCTAGTGTCCCATCTTCAGTCATGGGAGATATTTGCTGGCAGCAATCGCAAATGGGCTACATGCCATTGACAGAGCCATTCTGAGCTTTGGCTGGGAAGTTACAAAATTTCACCAGTCTCTGTAGGCGAACTGGCTTATTCTGGGTCTAGAGCAGGGGTCTCCAAACTTTATGAGAGGAGGACCATATTAGATTTTTGAAGGGGCTTTGCAGGCTGAAGCGACTGTGAAAAAAATCAATATATGCAAAATCCCCCCCCCCTTTGCTCCACTGGCCACTGCTGCACCCACCCCCCTTTACTCCTCCGGCCTCTGCCACGGGGGCACTCACCCCTCTGCACATGGGGTGCCGGCAGCAGCTCACGGGGTGGGGCAGTGGTGGCTTCTCCACGTGCCTGCTCGGCTGGAGGGCTGGACCAATCGAAGCTGGGGGTCAGATCCGGCTCCCGGGCCGTAGCGTGGAGACCCCTGGTCTAGATCATCAACCTCCAGCTTCAGTCTGAAACCCAAAGACAAGGAGCCCCTGCAATGGCTGCAGAGAGGGGTGGTATTTTTGGCTGCTCGCTGATACAAGATTAAGTTCGAAGCTTCTGCTTTTCAAGCTAGCCACGGCACGCGGCAGGAACAGATTCTCCAATGGAGTCAGAGTCTGTGTGTTCTCCATGGCCCAGATTGAACCCTTACCAGTGACAAACGCCACGGTAAGACGTGCCACTGAAAATGGTCCATGCTGGCTGATGAATGGATGGCCTGAGCTCAGACAACTATGGCCAGCTTTCTTTGCTTGAAATGACCAGTAACATGGATATCCCGGCTGCTGAATGTCACAGGTGGCTGTGAAAATATTCTTGGGGGGGCCGTGGGGACCTCAGTCCCACCCCTGTGGGTGTTTGGAAGGAGAGGGGAAATCAGGCCCTGCTCTCTGGTGGGTGGGGGGTGGGGATTGCTGTCTCTAAAATCCCAGCCCAGTGTGAAGGGTTTGGAGAGCACGCCTGCTCCATACTCATCCCTCAGTTCTATGGAGCTGGGCCTGGCTCCCTGCTCAGTCCTGTTGGCACTCACTGATTCAGAGGAGCCTGCCCCAGGATTGTGTGATATGTGCATCCATATGCAGGCAGAGTTCCACTGGCTAGAAGAGGGCATCGCTTACCGAGCTGGGCGTGCACATGTGCAGCAGAGTGGCAAAGCAGACCAGTTCTCAGACTGAATTTGGAGCATGTTGTGCATTTAGTGAGTGATGCAGTGTCACTTTTTGGCATTTTAAAGGTGGAGAAGCCAGTAGTGTGTGGGAATAGGGTAATATCCCTTTAAATAGTTTATAAACCCTCTAGTGGTGCTCACCGTGTTTTGTTTAAGAAGCTGCCAGAAGCAGAACCCAGCCACAGCAGCAAACTTGAAGTAGCCAGGCCTGGATGCTGGGGATATGCAATAAGCAGAATTATTTGGACCCCATTGGGCCTGGCTGGTTCCTTCATATTATGTTTGTGTTGCTCCTGGTTTTCTTCTGACCATGAGGTCTAGATTGGTGGCCACTCCCCGAGAATGCTTGTGTCTCTCTTTTGTGGCTGCCAGTTCTGATATTGTGCTGGAGCAGTGAGTGAGGGGGTGGGATAGCTCAGTGGTTTGAGTATTGGCCTGTTAAATCTAGGGTTGTGAGTTCAGTCCTTGAGGGGGCCCTTTAGGGATCTGGAGCATAAAATCTGTCAGGGGACAGTACTTGGTCCTGCTAGTGTAGGCAGGGGGCTGGACTCCATGACCTTTCAAGGTCCTTCCAGCTTATGAGATAGGTATATCTCCATATATTAGGGCAATGATGCCATGGGCCCATCCCCTGGAGCCCAGTGAAGGTGAGGACTGCAGTGGAGCCAGCGTACAGCCAGGGGGCAATGCTGAGAGCTGCATGCAGTTGTGATGTGATTGGCACAGGCTGCGTTCGGAGCCTGCTCTTGCCCTTTCAGGACTACACAGGTACTGAGAATGGCCATAATCAACGTCCAGGAATGCATGGGCCACCAGCTGGAGGTGCCGCTGTGTGTTGGGATTTGAGAGCCTTTGGAGTAATGCAGTGTTGTGTTCCCTAAACACCTACAGCAGAAACAGTTCTGCTTCCCCGATCATGAGGGAGGGACCTGTCTTCAAACAATGCACATCCCTAAACACTCCCTAATCTCTAGCACCTACTGCACTGGTGCCTGCCCTCCATACCCCTGGAGGGGCTGATAAAGGTGCCTAAGGTCAGAGAAATCTGTTGCTTCAGCCTAGGAAGCCACACGGGAAAGGGCCTACAACCCCTATGGCTCACAGAGAGCTGAGCACTTCACCTTGATGGAGCTCAGAGCCCTTTCCAGTGCTGGGTCAGTATCACCGTCCTTGGAGACTGAGGCCAGAATGGTGAAGTGACAGCCCAGTCCCACAAGGAGTCGCTGGCAGGATCGGAAATAGGGGCCTGTCGCTGACTACCACCTTCCCAAGTTAACTGCTTAACCAGCGCTCCCCAGGGACCTCCTCCTCACTGCTCATTTCGCCCTTGTCCTAGTGTGAGGGCCGGGCAGAGGAAGGCAGTTGGCAGCTTCCTTCAGGACAGGAGGTTCTGTTTAAGTACAATGGCCTTGTCTCCCCGGAATTGTTTTCCAATGGGAGGGACAACATTTTCTTCTCTTCGTTTGCAATGTTTAAACTGGCACAGGCTTCAGAACAGCTTGTTCCTGAGCATTCCAGAGACTCAGTACCAAACGACAGGGGCCGCGGACAACCCACACCACACCATGCTGTGCCACTCTCAGCTTGCACAGGCGGGCCAGGTCAGGACCGGCAGGGCAAGGGATGAGCAGGGAGCAGTTCCAGTGACTCACTGGGGGGGGGGGGGTGCTGGTTTCTAAACCAGGACTGCGGTGCTGTGGTGTTGCAGGTGCCATTTTTTGGCAAAAACATAAAACTAATCTGCTAATCACTTAAGGTAATTAAAATTCCCATGGTAGGTCCTGCAAGAATATGTTCCTTAGTCCTGCTATCCAGGCCCAATTCCAATTACACTCTGCCTCCATGAATTCCCCCTTCTGTTTCAATGGGAGTCCAGATGTCTGGTTCCCAGGGAGCACCTCTGCACCAACTCTAGCTCGAAAGCCCAAGGTAGAGAGCAAATGCTTGCTGTTTGCACCATCTCCCAAGCAAAGAACGTACATCACGCCACTAACAATATGGCGTGGTGTTAAAGACTGGACCATGCGTGCGTGCTAAGAAAAGGGCTTGTAAGGCTCTGCCTCACAGTGACATCTGGTGCCTCCTGCATAGAAATACTGATTGGAAACTAACCCATCTAGCCGAGCAACTGCAGAGGCCCCAATATCTGTGTTTGCTGGGGAATGTAAAACTGAACAGCAGCCCTATCTGGGAAATCCTGCGCTGCGTACGTTGAAGGGTTAAATACCCAGGAGTCAGCTGCAATGGGCTCTCACACCTGCCAAGCAGGCTCTGCAGTAGGAGAAGGAAACTCCACCGCAGTTCATGCTCCTGTTTGCTAACGGGAAGATCCTTCCCTCACATATTAGCACAGAGCCGGGGAGTGGGAGCCACCTCCAAGTTCGGGGTGTGAGGAGCTTCAGGAAGGTTCCCTCCACCAGCCCTGGTTCTCCAGCGCACTGCAGGGGTCTCTCCACATTGAGGGGGCTCAGGAGGGCGTGGGGGCCGGGAGCTGTGCTGGCAGGGAGGGGGCTGTTTCCACAGCAGCTGGAGAAATGGCCCAACCTGTTTTTTTCTTTCCCTGCTTCGGGATTATTCCATTTACGCTGAACTCTGAACAATAAAAGTCAGTGCTGGGCTCCCCTGCTGCTGGTGACCACGTCCCCTGGCAGCGCTCCTGCTCCCTTTGATTCCCTAGCCCCCTCCATATCGCATCTGCCTTGAGGTCACTTCCTTCCTTAGCCAGCTCACCCCTGCTGCCTGCTCCCTGGGGCTTGTGCTGCCAAAGGGCTTCAGAGCTCTGCTCACTTGCAGGGGGGAGGGAGGGGGACACTTTCCCATTGGCTGCCCGTGATGTCACACTTGGGGCAATGGGCTCATGGCGCTGACCTGCTCTTTCCTGAGTTGTTTAATAGTCTCTGTGTCGCCGGAGGCAGTGAGACTCAGTGTAAGCCATGCACTGCCTGGAGAACCCCATTCCTCAGCCTTCGAGTATCTGCTGCATGCACTCCCCGCAATGCTGTCCCAGTGCCCCCCAGGCATGGCTCATCACTCATTTATTTCAAGGCATCCAACCTTCCCCTGACCATTCACCTAACATGGGGCACACTGCGGCCACGGGCCATGAGAGACTGTGGCTCCTAGCATGTAGCACCCATTAAGACAGCAGGTACAGATCCCCATCTCTGGCAATGAGGAGCGTTTCATGCTGGGAAACCTGTGGTTGTGCCTCTGTGATGGGATCCTCGAGGTGTAACCTGGGACTGTGGGACAACTGTGCCTCCTTCAATCAATGATCTAGGTCATCTCTCACAATGCCTGGTGACAAGCAGCAAACCTCTCCAGGTGCTGCTACCACTCAGTATAATCCCATGTGCAGCCCCACACCCAGCCAGACTGCTCCCAGAGCCACCCATGAATCACACAGAGACAGGCACCAGCCAAATTCCCCCAGCTCCCAGCACTGAACCTCAGGAATATACCATCTTGCATTGCTCAAGACTCTTTTTGAGCAATGCAAGTTTATTAATGGGTTCACCACTTCATCAATGGAAAGTGGACATACACCAGCCTTTGTAATGTGAGTAGATTTACCAAACACTTCAGTCAAACCCACAGGTAAAGATAAACAGTAGAGTAAGTTTATTGATTACAAGGGATGGATTTTAAGTGGTTATAAGTGACAGGCAAAAAGTCAGAGCAGTTACCAAAAGAAAATAAAAGATGAGCGTGCAGTCTAAATTCTCAGCCTTATTAGCCTAGGCAATATCTGGACTAAGCAGATTTTCTCAGCCCACTGGATAGTTCAGGTTGCTTCCAGTCTTTCATACACAGGCTCTCCTTGTTAGCCTGGGGACCAGACTCCTCAGCTGCAGCATGGGTGGGATAGGAGACAGGACCAACCAAGCAGCCTCTGTTCCCTATTTTCTATCCTCACTCCATGTACTTGGAAATACAAGTCCTGGCATGTCTGGTGGGCCTTTCTGAGTCCCCAGGCAATGCTGAGCAATTCCCCTGGTTTGCCTTGGTGCAAGTGAGCCATTGACTTGTAACTCCTTGCTGGACAATGACAGTAGATGATGGTTCGACACCCACCTGGGCGTTGTTTAGCTCCCTTGTTATTATCTCTGGGGAGCTAATATCTGGGTAATTCCCCAACTCACAGCATATTATAGTGACAACATAAAACACAATCTCATGCGCACCAATTATATACATACTTAGATAGACCAATGGCTTTCATCAGATCATAACCTTTCCCATGATAACATACATGGCATGCTTTATCTAAGGGGTGGGCAAACTATGGCTGGATCGGCCCATCAGGGCTCTGGATCTGGTGCATAGGATTGCCACCCTCCCCAAGGCACTGTGAACCCCGCACTGCTCCTGGAAGCTGCCGACACCAGATCCCTGCAGGCGCTGGGGCAGGGGAACAGAGGGCACTGCCCCCCGCAGCTCCCATTGGCTGGGAACGGGGAACCGTGGCCAATGGAAACTTCGGGGGAGGTACGCATGGAGCCCTCTGCCTCCACTCCCCAGGTGCCACAGGGACATGGTGCCGGCCGCTTTCGAGTGTGGCACAGGGACAGGGCAGGTAGGCAGGGAGCCTTCCCTGGCCCTGGCATGCGCCACTGCCACCCTGGAGCTGCTACAGGTAAGCAGTGCCAGGCCAGAGCCTGCACCCCCTCACTCCAACCCCCTGCCCTGAGCCCCTGCCATACCCTGAATCCCTCCTGCACCCTGCACCTCAACTCCCTGCCCTGAACTCCCTAATCCCCTCCCCTGAGCCACTTTCCCTACCCCTCCTGCACCCCAACCCGCTTCCCTGAGCCCCCTCGTATGCCCCGTACCCTCCTCTGCCCCAACCCCTTGCCCTGAGCACCTTCCTGCACACCGCACCCCTCCCACACTCCACAGTTCCTCCCCTATCCCTACCCCAGCCCTACATTCATGGCCCTGCAAGCAATTTCCCCACCCAGATGTGGCTCTCAGACCAAAAAGTTTGCCCACCCCTGATTTATATGAAATATCCCAATTATATATAAATGATTCATATGGGGGCTACAGGGTGCTCCCGTGAGGCATAGAGTGTCACAGCCTCTGTAGTGAATATGGCCTTTGGCTTTGGGGTTGATCTGCAGCCTGGCACCACACTGGACTCCTTGGTATGCCAGCTGACCTGGCTAGAGCTTTGCATGCTGGGATATCTAGTCTTTGTGGGCCACACCTCTGCAGGAAGGCGAGAATGGCTGGAGGCTGCACAGTAGAACGCTATGGGCTGTGCTCCTCGATTTAACGATGATGCTGAATTGTGCGGAGGAAAAGCCTGAGATGGATGTCAATGGGGAGGCTGCTTCTACCTGATGGACCTCCCCATGAAACCCCAGGGCAATCCCTGAAACACAGAATGGATCAGGGACCCGGCAGTCTTTAATGCCACCAAGGTCTGTGGAGCCAAAACGCAGCGGGGTGGGTTTCTACACAGGCAGGGTTGGGGGTTCAATGCAGCCAGGATTGTTCAAGGCCCTGAGCCTCAGGTGCTGGGAGGTGAGGGAGCTGCTGGCGGGAGAGGAGTAGTGCCCGGAAGGAGCAGTGACCAGATGGGGGCTGCTGTTGCAAAGTCACCACTGCACAAACAATGCTCCATGCACACCAAGCCAAAACGCTTTCTGTAAGTGACTCTGGGGCAGTTTCCTGTTGATGGCTCTGGGGGCCGGGGGTTTCCTTGTCCCCTTTACATCCTGTGCCATCCGATGGGGAACAGGAGTCCGTCTCTTCCTGAGTCTGGGTCACGTTCCGACACTTGGTGCCTGGGAACAGGCAGGAGGCCTGGGCTGCTACCTCTTCTCACTTCTCTCCCAGCTTTCCTGCCTTGGAATCTTGGTGATCCCCACTGCAGCGTATGGGCACGCCCAGACTCTGCCTGACACCCCACTTGTCTTCACCCTTCCCTGCTTTCTAGGTCCTGCGTCATCACAGCCACCAGACAAGGTAAACCGGAGCCCATCAAACCCTGCTCCTTCAATAGCCAGAACCAGACAGAGACAGGAGCCATTTGCTGCTCCCAGCTCTGCATATCAATGTGTGTAGCTGGGAATTATCCTGAGGTCCTCTGGCATAGTGGGGCAGGGCGTGCCTGCTTTCCTTGCTCAAGTCTGACAGGAGACAGAGGCTCAGAGATTTGCACAATTTATCCTGAGGTCTGGGCTACACTTGAACGTTCGGTCAATAGAACCCAGATCTATTGACTCTGGGGGAATGGTGGGGGGCAGGAAAGGACCCCTGAGCAGAGCACTCTAACTATGCTGCCCTAACACCGGGGTAGATGCGGCTCATGGGCAGAAGAATCTGTCCATTGACCTATCTAGCTACCATCACGTGGAAAGCTGTTTTACCTACGCTGATGGACAAACTCTCCAGTGATGTATGAAGCACCTACAGTCTGGTGCTATAGCTGTGCCGCCGTAATGTTGATGTAACACCGATAGACCCTGGTGTCAGCGGGCGGGCTCGAACCTGGCACTTCAGGAGCAAAATGTCAAATGGCTGTTAGAAAACTAATGAATCTCTCTCTAAGTCGGGGGTGGGCAAACTTTTTGTATGGAGGACTAGATAGGGAAGACTGTGGCTCCCCAAACAGTCTGGCCCCACCCCCTATCTGCCCCTCCCACTTCCTGCCCCCCTCAGAATCTCCCACCCATCCATCCATCCATCCCACACACCCCCGTCCTCTGACTGCCCTGACCCCTATCCATATCCATGCCCAGCCCCCTCACGCCTCTCCAACCCCCTGTTCCAGGACTGTCCCCTGCCCCTTATCCAACCCTCCTGCTCATTTCCCCCTTAGCATGCCACTCAGAGCAGCATGTCTGGCAGCTCCACCACCCAGCCAGAGCCAGCCACACTGCTCAGCAGGAGCTCGCAGCCCAGAGCACTGGTGGCATGGTGAGCTGAGGCTGAGGGCCAGCAGGGGAGTAGCCAGGAGCTCAAGGGCCAGGCAGAACAGTCCTGTGGGCCATAGTTTGCCCACCTGTGGTCTAAGTGGTCTAGGTGCCACTTGATGGGTCAGAGCACCATGCCCAGGAGGTGTGTGGCTTTCTCTAGCTGAGGAAGCACATCCCAAGATTTAGAAACTTCTTAGTTGAAATCCCAGACAGGCCCCCACTTGTAACATCACAAGACTCCAGTCATCAGCAGGTGAAATTGAACCTGGGATCTCTGGAGCTAAATACATGAGTCTCCACTGTATGAGCTAAAGCCATATAGCTGTTACCTATGGCTGTTAAGCAAACTCATTAAATCTCTCTCTCTCCACGTGATCTCGGTACAACTCGATGGGACAGAGCACCACACCCGGGAGGTGTGTGGGTTACGTAGACATGGCCCACGTGATTTATTCTGGGTTCGGTTCCTCTGTCTGCTACACTCTTCCTGCATGCCCTGGGCAAGTCACTTCATGTCTCTGGGCATTTCACCTGTAGGAAAGTCACGCTCCATTTCCTGTGGAACGCACTCATGATGAGGTCAGATCTCATCTACGTCCACGCAAGCGATGCTCTGCATGGGTCATCGAATCCACCCTGCACTTCCCCTGCAGTGGGAGGATGTGGTCAAAATGGCTGGCGGTGCGTTCCTTCCAAAGGGGCAGGCTCTGGGCAAAACCCCAGCTTGGGGGGGGGGGGGCTTCTTCTGGAGAATTTCCACCTGTGACCCAGGAAGTTGGCAATGACAGCCTCAGCTAGGCTGCAAGGCAGAGGAAGGCAGCCCCTCCTGCCTGCTGCTGGGCAGTGGATTAATGAGGAGAAGCTGTGTCCCAGTGGAACGGTGCTCCCAGGGACTGAGCCCTCGCTCACAACAATATCCTCCTCCTAGGATTGCACACCTGTTGTCCTTCTCCAGCCCCTCCCACCAGCCTGGTGTCATCCTCTGTAAATGGGGAAACCGAGGCACTGGAGGGGCAGGGACTTGCATGAGGCCAGACAGAGAGTTGGCTTTGTCCAGGCACCATTTAGTCCAGGGGTTCTCACAACCAATTTTTGGGTGGCCTCAGAGTTGCTGGTGGCTGCACTGATACTTTTTCCTAAAATTATTTCTTTTGCCTAAATGAATTAAGTAATATGCACATCTATACATCCAAATCATTGTAATTTATTTATGTAAGATGGTTGTGGTTTTTTTGCAGACTCAATAATAAAAATAATGGACAGTTGTCTCTATTCTTTACTGGACCTAACACAATAGATACACAAAGAAGGTGCTTTGCATGTTCTTGTCTTTTTTTCTTAGTGTTTCATTTGCTTTTTTGGTAAAAGTGGTTACCACAATTCTGAGGTAAATTTAATAGAAGTCCAAATAATAATGAAAAACATCTGGGTGGCTTGGGTCTGGGGAGGGGAGGCACGGCTGTGGCAGCAGCTGACCTAGTAGCTTCTCCAGGCAGGTGGTGGGGCTTCAGCTGGCCCTGAGCTCCTCTTGCTGAGGGGGCTGCTCCGGGCTACAGCCAGCCCGCGGATCCTCCAGGCAGGTGTATGTGTGTGTGTGGGCAGGGAACACTGTGGGCGTCGGCTAGATGGGGCTCCTCCAGCCAAGGGAGGGGATGCTCAGGGCTTCTCCGGGCGGGGGGCTTGTGGCTCCAGCACAGGGGGGGGGGGTGACAGAGAGATCTCGGGGCTCTGGCTGCCAGGGCGAGGGAAGAAGGAGTGGAATTGGGGGCTCCACCCGCTACCCATGCACCCGCTGCTCGCCTCCTTACTCCTCCACCAGGCTCCCCCTCCCCTTTCATCCTCCTTATGCGTTGTGTGTCCCATCTGTGTCTCCAGAGAGGTGGAGGAAGGAAGGGAGGACAGTGTTCCCTCTAATTTTTCCCACCCATATGTGGAATAAATTTTTTATGTGCAACAATATGGAGGTGATGTGGGACAGGTCACCTTCATACTGGTGCACATAACAAAATTCATGTGGTGGGGGGTGGGGCCGAGGGGTTCGGAGTAGGGTGACCAGACAGCACGTGTGAAAAATCAGGACTGGGGGTGGGGGGTAATAGGAGCCTGTATAAGAAAAAGACCCAAAAATCGGGACTGTCCCTATAAAATCAGGACATCTGGTCACCCTAGTTCGGAGTGTGGCAGGGGGCTCAGGGCTGGGCCAGAGGGTTGGGGCCAGGGGGGGTGAGGACTCCAGCTGGGGGTGCGGGCGGATTTGGGGTGCAGAAGGGTGCTCTGGGGGTATGGCAGGGAAAGAGGACTCCCCCCAGCTCTCTCCCCCCACAGCAGCACCTGGGTTGGGGGCGGGGGGAAATGTGCCTCTCCCTGCCATGGCAGCTCTGGGGTTGGGGGCTGCAGGATAGCGCCCTATTGCCCCAGCAGATCCGGGCCGAGGCTGGGTTTGGGCCAGGGGAAGGGCACCTGGCCGGGGCTGGGTTTGGGCCGGGCCGCTCTGGCCGCACCTGGGGCCACGCTGCCGTGGCTGGGGCCAGGCCACACCGCCTGGCCTGGGCTGGGGCTGGGTTGCTCCAGCCACACCTGGCAGGGCCAGGCCGCAGCAGAGTTGGGGCTGGTGGAGAGGTGCCCTGGCCGTGGCAGGTTGGGGGTCAGGGGAGGGTCGCCACTCTCCCAGGCGGGTTCCCCAAGCGCCTGCGCTGCGCTAAAGAAGCTGCTGCACAGCCAGGGGCCTGCAACTACAGGGAAATTGGAGGGGCTGGTTCTTCCCCTTCCCCCTTGCACTCCCGCACCCAGGAACCGGCTGTGGCCACAGGGAACACGCGCCCCCCTCCCCCCAGTGGTCACACTTGAGAAATGGTGGTTTAGTTCCTGCAGCAACAGTCCCTGGGTGCAGAACTCTGACTCCAGGCAGCACCTTCACTCTGAGCAGAGTCTGACACGTGGGGACGGCTCTCCCCCCCTCAGCTCCCGTGCTCATTGGCAGGGTGGGGGAAGTATGCCCTGTCCTTGGCACGTCCACTCCGTGGCACCGTGGGGGAGTCAGGGCAGCGGCCCTGGCAGAGACGGGATAGAGCAGGGACAGTCTGTCCAACCGGGGGCTGGGAGATTCCTCAGACTAGCAGCCTCCTGGCCAGCTCCATGTGTGGGCGTGCGCCAGAAATCACACATGCACACCTTGGACATACTAACACACACACACACTCCCCTTGGACAGGCACTTGGAGGGACCTGCACAAACACACATATAAAGGAGCCTTCAGCAGGACCATTGCTTCCATTCTCAGTGGAAAAAAACTGACCCTGCCTCCTGGAAAGTGCATGGCCAGAAAACCCACAGAGTCAGCCCCATAGACAGATAGGCCTTTCTTCTGCACTAGGACAGAGCGCCAGGCTGCACTGCCAGGCCGCAGTTCTGCTCAGGCTGACTCCAGCACCACCAGCAGGAGCCTGGTCTGTCATCGCTGCACTTGCCAGCCAGCCAGAGGGCTGATGCCCTGCCCACCCCACTAGCCCCTGCCAGCCAGGCTAGCCTCCCTGCCTGACCTGTCTGCCTGGAGACAAGCATCACCTCCAGCCATTCTATGGAGCTGCCGGTGGCCAGAGGTGGACCCTGGGGAAAGTGCTTTGATTTAAACAGCTCCTGTGTTGGGAAATGTTCCTGGAACCTGGACTCCTCTATTCACAGAGCAGGTACAGCGTGGGCAGTGACAGGGCTGCCTTCCCTGTATCACACACTGATGTGCCTCTGCCCTGCTTGGAAGGACCTCACTAGGCAGAGGGGAGATTGGTCTCCGTGGCCCATTCAGTCCTTGACCCATCAGCTGAGACTTCTGGCAAGGAGTCCAGTTAGTGCTGGCCTGGATGCCTGTCCACTAGGAACTGGAGTGGGACTCGCTCAAGCAATTTCCCAGAGACCTCTGGGCAGACAACAGTCACTGCTGAGCTAGGAAGGCCCTGTACACTGGATCCCTGAGCCAGCCAGGCCTTTGCACACAGGGCGAGAGTGAACAGGACTGGGGTAAGGGTGTCACATGGGGCTGCCTTGGGATCACAGCTGGAGCTGCTGGCATCAGAGAACTTGCCCCTGGGTTCCATCCCATGTGGCTTGCTGGCTGCCATCCCAGCACCCATCCCAAGGATGCACGTGGGCTCAGTGGTGAGGCACTGGAGAAGCAACATGTGCCAGAGGAGGAGCCAGGGGATGGTGTGGGGGCTGGAGGGAGCAGGATGCTTACGGATACATAGATGATGTGTGGGTATCATGCCGATGGAGCCCTGCATAAATGGATGGAGAGGGACAGAGACAGAGTCTTGGTTTGGGGTCATTCAGAAAGGGAGCAGGTTCTCTTTGTGTGTCTTGGCAGCCATCACTCATGTGGCTCAGGCAGAGGGCAGCTTGGGTTAAATGGGGTTTTAGGCATCAGCCATTAGATGCTGGGGGCCCACGCTGGATGGTGGGGGAAAGGACCCATGGTCTGAGGGAACATGGCGACCGCTACCCCACCCAAGCGGCTGATGAAGGTGAGTTCTTTCTCCATGGAGCAGCATGGCTAACCCTTGAATGTCATGGGCGCTTGACCTCTGCTCCGTCCCACCAGGTCCACTCCACCCTGAGGCCAGAACAGATCTCTAGAGTTTCTTTTCCTGGCCCCAGCCCAGCAGAGCTCGGGGCAGGAAACCCTTTTCCGGATTGCTCCTGGTTCTAGAAAGCTGGTGAGTCACCGCGGTGAGGGGAGGCACCGAAGGGCTGACCAAGCAGCTCCATGAACAACACGAGTGCACAGCGGCGCAGTGACAGGTTGAGGAAATCCCCCCTCCCACCCGAAATGCCGGCGTTCCCAGGGACCACACAGCCATGATGCTCCCCGGGAGCACTGTGCTGGTTCTATCCTGCTACTCCTTCACCGGCCCCCTTGCATTCCCCTCTAGCCAAGGGATTCCGGCAGCACCCCTGTACCCTGGTCTAGGAATAGCAAACAGCCCCTCGGGAAACTGCTCCTTAGAGCTGAACTGTAACTGCACCATGCTTGGGAACAAAGTAGAACTAAAATTGCAGAATTCCAGCAATTTTCCCTTCTAAGGCCACAAGACCTCCCCCCACCCCCACCCGCCACATACCGAGTCCCACCAATTCTAGGCCAGCCCAGACAAGGATCAAACCTCCCTCACACTAACTCAGAACACATTTCAGGGGCCTGCAAATTCCCTTGTTAGCCTCAGTCTGGGCCCAGGAGAGTGTTTTGGGGACATCTCCCCACCCCCACTTCGCTGGTGACTGCAGAACGTCTCTGGGGCAGCGCCGGGCATGTGCTTCTGTGGCAAAGTCTTTGTGCCTTTCTAACGTCTTTTATGGGGTTTAGCACCTGTAAAGAACCATTGTGCCCTGCCCGATCTCCATGGCACACCCGCCAGGGTTCCATGAACAACTGGACAGGGCCTCTGCGCCAGCCCCAGAATGTGGCTCCTGTATTGGCCCTGCCCCCCATGTGCCGTTCAGCTTAGGGAGCAATGGAGGCTAGTCTCTCTGGCCTCCTCTAACAGTGCAGGCTCCGGTCCTCTTGCCTGCAGACAGTACTCTCCAGTCCTGCTGGAGTCAGGCAGACCCGGAAGTGGAGGAAGAACCATTCAAGGGGAGCAGAACCTTCCGACACATTGTGGTGGTACCGGACACACCCACAGAGCACAGCGTGGGGGCACTATGTCAGGCCTGGCTGCTCTGCAGTACCACCTACAGGTTGGGAGCATGTTGGAGCCAGGAGTCCGGAGAGTTTTCGGGTGACTCTTGTTACAGTAGGGTGACCAGATGTCCCTATTTTATAGGGACAGTCTCAATTTTGGGGTCTTTTGCTTATATTGGCTCCTATTACCCCCAACCCCCATCCTGATTTTTCACATTTGCTGTCTGGTTATGTTACAGTATTTTCTTTTGGAGTGGAGCAGGTGGTGAGCTCAGAACAGCAGGAATAGGACGGGAAGCGGTGCTCCATCCAGCCCGTGCTAAGCCCCAATCTGGCCCTGTCGGCTGTGTTGGGGGAAGCTGGGCTGGTGCATGATGGAATGGCAGCAATCACTATGGATTGCAAGTGGAGGCAAATGTAGGGGAGATCCCCTGAGCCCTCGCTGACCTCTGAGCCACCCTCCCTCCCACCGCTGAGCTTTCCGAGGCCTTGTGGTTGCAGGGACTGCACAGCTTCCCTTTCCATTTGCCAGCAGGAAATGAGGCTCGGTTCCGGGAGAAAGGCATTCCAAGCTAGGGGGGAGTTTAGGGGGACAAAGGAGTGGGCACTGGCTCAGGCAAATAGGGCAGCTCCATGTGGGTGGGTGAGAACTGGGGAGCGCACACCTCCCTAGACTGCAAAGACTGAGAGTGTGCACCCCTGGCGAGGGGGGACTGAGCCTAGGAGAGCTGAGAAGGAGATAGAAACATTGGGAGACAAAGCCCCTGTCCCGCCCCGCTGGCCCTGGAATCCCAGCCCCGGGACGGCACAGCCCAGGAAGAGTCTCTGTCCAATCCGGACCCGTTGGACTGTTCAGAGATTCCCCTGCCTGGATCAAAACTCTGCTCCTCGTCAGCTCCGTCATTCATTTCTTTCTCCCTTCCTTCGCTGGGTGCAGCCATCCGGGAGGAGTTTCCCCCAGTGTGGACCGATCCCCTACCACACCCTTCCCTGCACCAACATTGCTGCTGCCACCCGGAGCCACAGAAAGCCAAGCCAGGTGGGTGAGTCGATTTTAATACTGGGGGAGGGTGAAGCGACCTGCTTTACCTGGTGAGAATAATGGGCTGGGATGGACCTAGCAATAGAAATGAGGTCAGGAAAGGAGCAGTAAGAGCAGGGAGTTGTGATGCCTTGGTTCTCTTCCCAGCTCTGGACGGGAAGTGGGGATTTAATGGTGAGAATTGGGGGGGGGGGGGGTAGAGGTGGAAATCAGGACTCCTGGGTCCTATTCCCACTTCTGGAAGGGAAGTGGAGTGTGAGGGAATTAACAGTGCGAACAAGGGCGGGGGGTAATGTGTGTCAGGACTCCTGGGGTCTATTCCCAGCTAATCACATGCCCATTCTGACAGTGTTACCTAGTGGCTGCTGCACTGGGCTAGGCCTTGGAAGAGCTGGGTTCTAGGCCCGGCTTTGCTGATGGCCTGCTGGATGATCCTGTCAAGTCACTTCCTTGCTCTGTGCCTCAGTTTCCCCATCAAGAAAATGGGACTTATGATGCTGACTGGGATTCCAGAGGGGTTCTGTGGGTGAATGAATGTCCACAAAGTGCTATGATACCCTCCAATGGGTGGTGCAAGGACACACCCAGTGTTAACCTATAGAGGGGCTGTAGGAGGCTAGCAAAGGATCTGCTCCTGCCCCAGTGCCAGGTATAGGAGACAAGACTTAATGCACAAACCCAGAGTGTGAGGGGAGATCTATCAGTGCCATGTGCTAGAACCACTCCAGCCAGCTGTTCCAGAGAGGAGCAGAACACCCAGTAACCTGCAATGTTCATTATATTCATCAAGCTGGGCACGGGCACCTGCTCAGTGCTCTGCCTCCTTCATGTGGCAGAAACCTCCCCTAAACAGCGTAGTCCTGGCTAGGACCTTGCATTGCTGAGCGTGAATCTGAGCCAAGGGCGTTGCTCAGGGAGTTTCATGGTAACTGTGTTCGCCAGCGTACGCCCAGCATGGGCCAGGCATCTCACACACCGTTCCCTGCCAAGGTGCCTCAGCCTCTAGGGTGAGTAGGATGGTTGGCTCCGTGGCCCAGTCATTCCTCAGCCTTTCTGCAGCGACTAAAAGCAGGTGTGCTGTTGGCATTGTGACGGGCCCATAGAACTGACACCCCACAAACTCATGTCACGCAAGCCAGGGACTAGTCATCAGCTGGAGGCACCCTTTGGTTGTCCATGTACCAGTGCTTGAAACAACCAGCCCCAAGGGACAGTGAGAGGGTGCTTTGACCAATGGCACAGCAGGTTTGGACACCGTGAGGACAGGCAAGCGAGAGAGCACCTTGCTCTGGTGGGGCTGAGGACTGCATGATGTGCAGCAGTGATCAGCTGGAGCCGTGTGCGGCAGCAGGACCCGGTGGGTAAGAGATGGCACTGGGGAGCTAGGTTCAGGACCTGGCTCTGTCACCCACTTGCTATGTCTTTGGGTAATGCTTAGTGCCTCAGTTTCCCCATCTGTGCAATGGTGATAGTGACTCCCACCTTTGCAAAGGGCTTTGTGATCTATTTTGTTAGTGTGATACCATGAGACTTGGTAACTGGAATGCTACAGGAGGTGTGGGTCCCAGACTGTGGTTTGAGTGTGTGTGTGTGGAAAGTAAGGTGTGTAGGTGTGTGTGTGTGTGCTCTGGTGCTGTGTCCAGACCAGAGCAGTCAGCAGGGACTTGCTATCTCAGTTCTCTGTATTGGGGACAACTGTCTCATTTGCAGTGTTTCCAGGACTAAAACAGAGGAGGCACTGTCCCGAAAAGTGAGTGCTAGACACAGAGCAGTTCCCAGCCACTCCTGTTCCACAGCTCCCAGCAGGGGGCATTGGGGGGAGGTGGCAGGAGTGTTGGCTGGTGTGGGGAGCTCCCAGCTATGCCAGCCCCAGCCTCTCTCCACAGAGGGTGCTGTAGGGCACTGGGCAGGAGTGGCAATGGGGGAGTGGCAGTGTTGAGGAAGCCTTGTTCCACTCTCCCCTCTGGACTGCCTTTGAGTGTCTCATGCTTCCAGCCTGGGACACGCCTGGCTTCCTGCATTTCTTCCTGGCTGTTCCCCCATCCCAGACACATGGATTTCCTGGCCCATCAAGAAGCCGGATGGGCTGTGTGTATTATCTCCTCCATCAGCTTGGGTTGCTTTGCTTTGTTCCCAGCAAGGAGGCGTGGAACGATAATCCTATGCTGCAGCCATTGCGCAATGTTATCCGCACCCCCAGGCAGGCCCCCCAGGCAGAACAGCATCCCGTAGGGACAGTCAGCCTTGGCCCTTGTAGAGACCTGGCCTAACATGGGGTGGAGGGAATTGGGGTCTGTAATGGGGGATGGGTAGGGGGAATTGGGGTCTGTAATGGGGGTGGGTGGGCAGGGGGAATTGGAATCTTTACTGGGAGGAGTGGGGAAATTGGGGCCTGTAATGGGGGGGGGGCAGCTCTGGGCCGGGGGGAGGGGAAGTGCATGCGTGGTTGGCATGGCTGGTGGTACGCATCTATCCTGAATTGTCTGTCTATGCTCATGTCCAGGGCTTGGGGATGGGCTGACAAAAGAACGTGGGCTAACTGGGAGCTGCCCTACCGCTGTCTCCTGAGCCCTTTGTGTGGAACAAAGCCCCAAGCTCCACAGCTTGCTCCTCTGGGCATCCCCATTGTTTGGCTGGCCTGGTCCCCGTCCTCAGCCTAGCCTCGGTGTCTTCCCCTCCGCCCTCCTCCTGCTGGGACCTCA